>CM035409.1:142417517-142540017 GCA_020310875.1 Ceratopteris richardii | reverse complement strand
GGATGATTTTTTTCCTTTCCCATCTCTGTTGTGCTAGATACAACTGATCAATAATCCAACTTGCCAGATCTACTGTTTGGGGCCCAATACACGCTAAATACAATCCAACCAAATACACTTGTGAGGCATAGTAAAACGATCCTGAGCTGGGAATGCAAAGTGTTGCATACATATATGTAATGGCTTAGATATCTCATGTTTGATGGCCGAAATTTCTTCCCATTTGGTAACATCACCACACTTCATCGGCTCTGGAATTAGCCTTTCTCGCTCTGTCGGCATGTGAGTTCCATGGATCTTAATTGTAGCTCGAATCAAATCCTTTGAGAGATAGATCCTTTTGAAAGGGGGGTCATTTAGCAAAGACGGCAGAATAAAAGTGCCCGGTAAGTCCTTGTTCTCAGAGGCTGTCAGAGTGGTCACTAGGTAGTAACATCTATAAAAATCTGGTTTGGGCAATGGATCACTGAAGTATTATGTAAAACCTGCTCTAGCCCAAACAACTTTAAGTCTTCGGTATTTTGAAGTGCTTCAAATTCTCTGGATAAAAACTGATAATTTCCCCATTTACTACTGTCAAAGGTCAATGTGGCATCAAAAATGAAGCCCGTGTCCACCAAAGGTCCTGCTAAACCTTGAAACCAATGAGAATTGCGATGAACTTTTTCGATATATCCCCTAGGAGGATCATCAATCGGCATAGGTCTTGGGAATCCTTGAAATTTGGGTGGTTGAGCCATGGGATGCGGCTCGGCCAGTAGAGCATAGACACACATATACACACATTCACATGCATACATACACACACATGAATACTCATGCATATGCATGCATACACACATGCATATTCATACATACATATAGACATGCATACACACACATACATACACATGTGCACACAGATACACTCACATAAATACATACACACACATAAGAGATGCACATATACATACACACATATTCATATTCACATTTTTTCACACATACACACATATATACACACACACACACCATATGCACAGGGGCCAGCTTCAAATGGTCCTTCTGCTTGCATGATGATGGATGCAAACGTGGAGAAGATCTACTACAAAAGATTACCACATTAGTATGTAAATTAATCATGATCCCATTAAAGTGAGACCGCAATCCCTTTCCATAGCCGATGTGTAACCTGTGTAGCTGAGTGTTGTGAGGTGGTTTGTGGAATGATTTTTGCAAAATTAATGTAGGTCTCTAGACACCTACATGCTTTAGATAGTGCATACATTGCTTGATGAGATGTTATTACAAGTGATGTTGGGTTAGTGGAGATGCGTTTATACAAAGTTCAGTTGTGAGTGAATTATTACAAGGGAGTTGGTTATTCGGGATGGTAGTAATGTTAGACAACAGTTCAGGAGGAAACATCTGGATACGTTTCGGTATCCATTTCTTAAGAGTTGCTGAGTGGGTGGTATGTGTCTACTGAGGGACAAAAGATAATATTGGATGTGGTGGTGTTGAGGGGTGAAGAGATTTTTGAGGGTTATATGTTACATGGCTTGAGTGTTGATCTATAATACAGTGTTTGGGTACCCATATCTACGTGGGTGTGGGTCGATTTGTAAGGTACTTCTTGGCGATCCAAATATGTCGATTGTTCATACTTGTAAAAGAAGGTTGAGGAGATGTTGAATACTAACTCTGCTTCTACCTTAACTTCTTCTTGTCATGATCTGCATCGTTGAAATCTATTGGTGCTTTCTGTCCTTTTGGCACCAATATTTGTTTCGTGCCACTTGTTCTGTGATGCTCATATGGCTGAACTCTTTGCATCGTCTAGTAGGGTCGTCGGTTTGGGCTCCTTCGTTGTGGTTGACTCCTTCGTGGTTTGGGTTGAGAGGTCAGATAAACACTGTGCTTTGGAAAAGAAGGGAGGTCCAACACTTGCGAAACTTGCCCATTAGGAAGTGCTTTGTTTTGTACCATAAATCTAGGCCAGTCCACAGTAAGTGTGGAAGGATGGGCACTGCAGGCTGTTGTGCCCATGTGGCTGCTGATGCAGTCCCCCTGACCGCTGATGTAACCCACCTGACCGCTACTAGAAGACCGGGGGAAAATCTATTGATACTCTTTTATCTGGCAATTATCCATCGCCAAGATCTCATGGGTTGACTTTGGAATGAGCGTGCTTAGCCGAGGGATCTGGCCCAAGATCTTTCGGTCCTCCATCGCATGCGTTTCATATGGTCTAGGATTACATACCTCAGGCAGAGTGTTGTTAGGGAAGTCAAGCGGTACCACTCGCTGTTGATCTAAGGTTCCAATCTACAAGGAGCCTTGTCTAACTGAGTGATCGTATAGCCAATCTTGGCCAAGGATTAGGGGTTCTATTAGGTCCTTGTCATGGCACACTAATAGCTTTGTTGTCATGGTCACATCATGTATGAGGATAGGAAGGTCCACCTCACCCATGCAAGGGGTTTCCATGCCTCCTAGCCCTATGAGTTATGCCTCAATTGGCCGCATTTCTACTCTTGAGTCCTTATAGTGGGACCATCTAATTGCATTAGTCGTAGCACCAAAGTCAATTAAAGCCTGGAGCTCTTGGCACGGGTTGTTGTGCTCTAGCCTAACTGTAATCAATGGTCTCCTATCCACTATGCAAGGATGAGTACTAGACTTAGCTTGACACATGGCCATGGGGTATCTGGGTGTTGCTTCCAGATGGTTATAATATTCTTTTCTTAGTCCTTGTCGTCTTAGCTTCATGCGCTTAATGCGTTCTATAGCTTCTGCCTGAGCTTCAACTCGTATTCTATTTTCTTCCTCCTTATGCTTCTTTGCCAATGTGAGTCGTCTAAGCATATCCTTAGTAAGAGGTTCCTGATATAACTTGACTCTACAACCACTAATGTAATTAGGCATTACGTCTCCTTCTAGAGTGGCTAACTGTACCGCTCCACTTGTCGAGAGTCTGTTAATGATCATAGGTCCATAACCTTGCTTTTCTAGTTTTCATGCATGTTGTTTTAGCATATATACTACGACTAAATCTCCTTCTTTTAATCCTTTATCTTTCACATGTGCATTGAAATAGGCTTTCTGTCGCTTCTTTGTTGCATATATTCCTGCTACTGCTTTCAGCCTGGTTTCTCCTAATCGTTCCAAGTCCATTATACTTGCTGATAATTCATGACCGGTCCACTGATGTTCTTGTGCAATCTTAAGGGTCGGTATCAAGAAGTCCAAAGGAAGCACAACATTCTGACCAAACACCATATGAAAGGGAGTTGCATTGAGTACGGTCTTGTAGGCCACTCGATATGCCCAAACAGTGTGATGTAACTGTTTTCCAAATCTGAACGTTTGTTGTTCACGAGTTTCGTCAGTACGTTACAAAGGATCTTGTTAGTGCTTTCGACTTGAACATTGGCCTGAGGATGATATGGTGCAGATTTCTTGTTAATCACCATAAAATTATGTAACAAATATTCAATGACTTGTTTAGAAAGTGAGTTCCTCGACCGCTCACTAACTCTATAGGCAATCCATATCTTGTAAAGACATTTTCAAATAAGAATTTTGCAGTCGTGTGTGCATCATTTTTTTTTGTGGCCTTGGTCTCTACCCATTTGGTAAGATAATATGTGGCAACTATGATGTATTCAGCATGAGTACCTTTTGCAAGGGTGTTAATGGGTCCTAAAAGTCTATACCCCACTTAGAAAATGCACATCCTCCCATCATGGGTTTCAATGGAATTTCATCTCTGTGAGTAGGAAATTGAATTCTCTAGCACACATCACATCTCTTAACATAGTATGTGCGTCCATGTGAAGAGTGGGCCACCATAATCCTGCAAAGAGGATGGCTTTGATTATCCTATCGGGGCCAAAATGACCTCCTGCAACACCTTGGTGTGCAGTCTCTAGTACGCTCAAATAATCGCATTCATGAACACATTGTCTTAGGTATCCATCTCGTCCTCGTTTGTATAGATTGTCACCAATAAGTGAATAGTCTTGAGCTTCCTGCTCTAGACTTTGTTGTCGTGCTAAAGTCATTCCTTGAGGGAATTTTTTCATTCTCAAGTATGTCACTAAGGGGTTCACTCCATTCTGGTGTGAGAGACGTGCTATAATGTTGTATGTTCTACCGGTGGTCTTTCACAACAAACAGTGCATTCTTTACACAGCTTGTAGATGTCTGCTTCCATAGAAGGCCAATATACTCCTAGTCTATGTAGAGTCCGCAATGTATGATGTTTTGAATGATGTTGCTTTAATGCACCTACGTGTGCTAATTGCAACCAATTCGCATGTTCTGATTCATCTACACAACAAGCAAGAATCTTTTGATTATCCTATTTATATATACTTCCTGCTATTATTTGATATCTTTGTGACTTGGTAATCTCTCCTTCCTTGATCCTTATCCTAGAATTCTTGGGTCCATATGTGGAATAGGGACTATCGGCTTAGCCCATTCTGGTGCTATCTCAAGGTTAAACAAGTATGCATTGGGTAATTCATCCTCTATTCCTTGAGGAGCTTCTCCTGTGGTTAATCTTGAGAGGTGGTCAGCTCTAAGATGTGTCCTTCCTTTCTTGAATACGACTTCAAAGTCATACTCCATGAGTAATAGAAACCAATGTATCAGTCATCCTGTATTACATGGCTTATTGATTAGTACAGTAATGCTTGATGATCCGTAAAGAACCTGAACCTGTTTGCCAACAAATAATGCCTGAATTTCTTTACTACGTAGATCACTCCTAATCCTTCTTGTTCCGTAGTGGTGTAGTTTCTTTTTGCTACATTCAACTGTCTACTTGCATAAGCTATGGGGAGATCTATATTTCCTTCATTCGTGGGTTGTGCTAACACACATTCTATGGCATAGTTGGATGCATCCACATGTACATAGAATGGCTTACTCCAATCTGGGGTTGTTAATATTGGTGTTGAGCACAAATGTCGTTTAAGTTCATTGAATGAATTCTCACACTCGTCTGTCCATTCAAACTTGGTCATAAGAGAGTACAGAGGCTTGGCTATGATTGCATACATGTGTATGAATCATCTGTAATAACCACAATGACCCATAAATGCCTGTACCTTTTTACAATATTTGGTCTAGGTAGATTGGAAATTACTTTCACTTTTTCCTCATCCGTAGAGATTCCATTCTTTGACACAATGTGTCCTAGAATTTTGCCTTGTCTAACCATGAGAATGCATTTTTCTGGGTTCAGATAAACCTGATATTCTTGACATTTGTCAAATACTTGCCTTAGTTCTGGGATATGAGTTTGTCTCATATTCGAATATCCACATAGGTCATCGACATAAACTTCCAAATTCTTGCGTAAGAATTCCTTAAAAACGTGACACATGAGTCACTGGAAAGTGGCGGCTGCATTTGTGAGCCCAAATGGCATCATGCGAAATGCAAATATGCCCCATTCTGTGGCAAAAGCCACCTTATGTTGAACTTCTGGAGCAATGGCTACTTGATTATAACGTGAGAAACCATCAAGAAAGTTGTAAACTTCCTTGCCCGCAACTCTTTCCAATAAATGTTTCGTGATAGGAAGAGAATAACTGTCTCTAATCGTTGTGGCATTAACTTTTTTAAGTTTAATACACACACAATTTCCCATTCTTCTTGGGAACAACCACAATGGGGGATACCCATTCAGTATGCTCAATTTCATAAATGAATCCTGCTTCTATCAAACGATCTATTTGTTCTTTCATTTTCGTAGCGTAGTTATCATTGTATGTGTACGGTTTTTGTTTTGTCGGTTTTGCATTTGGAGTCATAGGGATTCTATGGGAGCATATATCTGGGTCTACTCCTTTCAAGTCTTTGTAGCTCCAAGTGAATAGGTCTCTATATTCTCACAATAGGGTAATGAACTCTTCTTCTTCTTCATTCGTCAAATCATGCCCAATGTATGTACATTTTTCTTCTTCTGCTTCTATGGTAACTATGATTTTTTTTTTTTCTCTTGGTTATCATATACTTATCCAATGTCAGCTTTTCTTGTAGGCATTTGTACCATGATTTGTCTATCTTCTATTTCATACTCCTTGAAATTTTTGGGAACCTCAAACAAAGATTCTTCTTCCTCAGGCATGGTTTCTTTCTTCTTTCTTTTCTTACCTTCACTTTTGGCAGTCACTTGTGTGGTTAACCTCACATCATTTGTAAGCTCTCCATGTCTTTGAGGGTGAGTTTCTACTTCGTAGAAGTATTCTTCATCTGATGCAAAGGGTGGATCCATAATATTTGACTCCAGATCAGAGTCGCTTGCATCCTCAAATGCATCAGTGCAAGGTTCGCATTCTTCAATAAGAAAATCACACATGATTGGCTCTATTGTGAAGACTGAAATGTCATAGTCATCCTCGTCGCAGTGGGGTTTCCATTGTTCTTCATTGATGGCTACATCCATTGTTGCTAAAATTTGTGCCCAACCGTGAGGCTCGAATTCGTTGTCTAGAAATACTATAGGTGCATAAGCTGGGTCTTGAAGGGTTCATGGATGTTGTTCTGAACCTAAAGTCCTGGTTTCCAACCGTTCTTCCTCTTGTTTGGCTACTTTACACATTTCCTCGTGCAACCATGAGGGGTCTAATTCCAATGAGTGTACTGATTCTGTTTCTTCTTGTGTCTTATGGATGGTGTTCCATTTTATTGGGGGTACATCTCGATGGGAATACTCTTTAAGATTGACTTTAGTGGTCACTCCTAAATGTTGCAAGTACAAAGAGTTAGTTCCCCAATCTTTTACAATTTGCAATTGACGCATGAATGGTCGTCCTAAAATCATCTCATAAGCATGATTTTTCCCAAAATCACAAATGGCGAAAGTATGCTTGAACTCCACACCACAAGTGGTGAGAGATATGCCTTCTAGTAAGCCTAATGTTTTGTGGTCAACTTGCTTACCGAAAATTTCGAGTTTGGTAGACCATTGCGATGGTCTGACACACACGGCAGATTCTGACAGAAAGTGGTTTTTTTACCTTTTGGAAGCTTTCCTATTGCTCTGGAGCTTTGTATCGGCAAGAAAACTCAAAAACACACAAGCACATACAAGAACAAAAGCTCTCTCTCTCGCATGCACAAATGAGGGGAAATGAAGAGAATGGGTGGATATGGTGAATTTTCTGATTTTTTTGGAGTGGAAGATCATGATGGAGTGATGAAGAAGGAGTGTAGGGGAGATGAAAAAGACTAAAAACTAATTAAAAACAACAACAAAAACTAAAATTTTTACCTTCCAACACCACTTCTTGCTATACTCTTACCATCACACATTTGTCCTAGACTCGATCCCCGGTAACGACACCAAATTTGGTGTTGTTCTAGCACAATGGTAGGTACCAAGTTGAGAAGCTCCACCTCCTTAATGTCAATCCGTGGAAGAGATAGGAGTGATATGAAGATCGTGAATGTGAAATGTAGTGAGAGTGAAGGTGAGAAGCATAGAGATGCACACACACATACACACACATGTAGGAGACAAGCAAGACACAATGGAAGGTAGGAAAAATAGACTCGATTACTCAAGATCTCAATTACAAGCTCAAGCTCACTCTAGCTCATACAAGTCTACACTAGCTAACACTAACCAACCTAAAAAATGAGCTCTCTAGCTCTTTTTATAGATTCTAGACTAGTTTTGACTAGTTTCACATCTAGTGATCGGCATAGTTAAAAAATAGGTTCTAGGTACTATTTGAAAGGGTAAGCAAGATCTAAAAATAACCAGAATTGGTAGGCTCATTCTACCTAAGCTCCTCAAGCTCGATGACTCCTCGGCTTGCACAAAATGGAGCTACGAATTACAAAAGTGGTTGTTCTATGTTACATATGGTACAAGAGTGATGAAAATCACTGTTGGGATTTTTTGAAAAGTATTTATAAAACATATTTGTTTGAAAAATAATCCGACTGGCTCCCTGCTACTTTGTTGTGCTCTATCTTTACATGCTTCCTCGATGTTTGTGCCTCTGGCTACTGCCAACACAAGCTAAAACACATGATCGGTTCCTCAAGACCCCTATCTTTACAGTAGGCCAATTGGCTCTTTTTTACAATGCCAAGTATAATCGCTCGGCAGGAAAGTTCAAGATTCGTTTGGTCCGGTCCCTACTGCATTGCAAAACAGATTGGTTGGACTACCTTTCGGTTATCTACATTGACTGGCACTCTACTCCCTAAACCCATTACTGGATCTAAACTCCATCCGTATTGCATGCCACCCACTTCCCCCTACACTTGCATATGTTTCACTTTACCTTCATTAGGATCGCATTTGTTTCGGTATCTTTGACCCACTGTCTACACTACACGCTTCCAATTGAACACACCACCGTAATCCTCCCATTTTGATTGATTAATCGTGTTCTTCCACTGTACCCCATGATTTGGAAATTCTTAATGCGCTTTTGTAGTAATGATCCATGCATGTTTCCCTCCACTTGTGATGATTATGTCCTCCACCCACAATTTCACTTTGTGTTTTCTACTTAACCGGTGTCCTCATACCCTTTTTCTTCATCATTTTGCTTGCGCTCAGTATCATTGTGTGATTTGTATTCTTTTGCATTCTGATTACCTGTTGCACCATGGAAGTTCTTGCAAATATCACCACCTTCCATGCCAGTTTTTCCTCGGGCCTTGTGGAGTTTTTTGGTCCTCATAGTTTGCTGGCGTTCGTCGAGTTGCCCTGGCATTCGGTAGAATGTCATCCTTATTTTGTAGCAGTGATTGCGACAATTGTTGAGGTCACCCCGACAAAATCTTGTTGGCCTCTCACTTGCCTTAATTTGCGTACGATGGTTTCCATTAACACTGTGGCTGAGATGTTTCATCTTCCACAAGCTGGTCATACTGAAGTTCCCCTTCTTCCACTGGCTATGTTGAAAGAGCTTTTTGCCTGACATTCCTCCAATGAATTCACCATAGACCCGATCCAGAGTGTTTAGCATTGCAGTTTCTGGTGACCGCCCTTAACTTCAGAAATGCAGTTATAGTATCTCTCGACCTTTTTATTCTCTGATTGATGTTGCTGCCCGTCAACCTATAAATTGGGCATCGTTCTTTTTTTGATGCCTACATCATGAATGCTAGACCATCATGCGACAGTTATTCAAAGGTGAGTGTCCTCACACCCATCTACCTTACCTTCTTTCATTCCTCCTCCCGATTGCGAACCCTATCTCGAGCCTTCCAGTGGGTAATATGATGTTGTGTGAAGAGTCTGATCGTGTGATGGGATATGATGATGATGATGATGAGGATATTTTCAAATTTTTTCAAGAGAAACACAGGAAAGTCAGCCCTTCTTAGAGCACAGCTCATGCGTCAACCAATAAGGCAATCTTGAATGATACAACATCATCCATGTGTGATTCTTCCGTCCCACCCTCACCTAAGGATAAAACTATAGAAGATACTATTATGGGAGATGTTCAACACACCGTGACGGTAGACAAGCAACAAGAAGTCATCAATGAGATAACACAAAATGATAATGTTGCTGAGACCACCCATCAAACTACATAGGAAGCAATGGCTAAATCCATCGTACACCATGAATTAGAGCCGAACAAGGTTGATTCGATTGCGCCTCCATCTCCAACTAAGTCCATGCCTGACGGTAACACTATGGAGAATACGATAACCCCTCCTCCTTCACCTTCTCGGGCACCCTTACCCCCTAGTCCCTTGGTACACCCTTCTTCCCCTACTCACTCGGTTGCAGTATCACACTTGCCCAATATCTTCTTCCCCCAATTATTCCCCCCCTTCCTCTTCTGCTACAGTATCGGTGACACCTTCTCTCCCATTGTTGAACTTTTTAGCACCGAATTCTTGTCTACAATTAGCCCACATCGGTGAAACCTTCTCTCCCATTGTTGAAATTTTTAGCACTGGATTCTTTTCTACAATTAGCCCCACTCAATTGAATGCTGCTCAGCAGTCACTACGAAATGAGTTTCAATTGAAGGTTGATGCATTAGAGGCGGACATCGCTCCATTGCAGGAAGAAATTTTGGCAGTTAAAGCAAATGAATGCTTATTCCAAGAACAGATTAAGGATAAGGATGATGTCATTGAAGCTAAAGATGCGGAAATCACTCTTCTATAGCAGGTGTTGATTGACAAAAGTGATGCTATGACTGCTCTTGGCTGTGAGTTGGCCAACACTCGCACCAAATTGGCAGATATCAAACAAGCCTTTAAGGTAATCTTTGACAAAGCACTTCAAGGTGAAATAGAACTTCTACACGTTCAAGAACAACTGTTTCAAAAAGGACAAGTGCTTGATAAAGAAATCGATCGCAATATTCAGTTAAAGAAGAGATTGATGTTATTCAGAAGGAGCACCATGATTTTTTTAATACAATGCAGTTTCAGCACCAAGAAGGAGCATCGAGAAAAGCAGTTAGGTATTCAGCAAGAACGTCTTTTGCATATTGATGCAAAGATTTTTTATGCTCAGTTACACCATGATACAGCTATAGCAAATGACTTTTATCTCCAACAAGCATTAGTGGAAAAATGAACCTTGCATGGGCCTTTTAGATTTAGGAGTGATTAGAAATGGACCAATGAGAGGAGGGTGGTGGCCACAGTTTAGTCCCTTAATCACATAAGCTAGGCATAGGCTTCCCTTGTTTTTTTGTGATCAAACATGGAGAAACCAGCTACAAGTCATGGGTTTTCTTTTGAGAATGGTTTTGAACAGCTCAAAAATGGTTTAGAGCCCTTGGTTTGCCTTAGAGATCCAAAGGCTGAGATGAAATAACAAAAGTCAAGGAAATTTTGAACTTGGACCCTTGGATTGGCTTGACAACAAGTGGTTAAGATCTCAACCATGATGAGAAAATGCACCAAAGCTTCTGCACCATTGAATCAGCTCAGAAATTGAATGGATTTGTTTGAATTCCAAAAAAAAGCAGTGCTTGCATCTGTGGCCTTTGGATCTAGACAAGATCATATGGCTATTATGGTTCCACTTGAAGGAGAAGGCACGTTTTCATGTCAAGCATCCAATCTGCTTCCTCATCCAATGCTTGGCGGTGATTTTTGAAGTGATCTCAGCCCCATTTGCGCTGAGTCGTAGGATCCATGATAATCTAATGGCCACAATCTTTGCAGAGATTGTGCAACAACTTGTCCCACACTCCCATGAATTCTAACATAGTCTCTCTCTTCCCTTTTAGGTTTCTAAACATGAGCCATCAGTGGAAACAATCCAAAGGCTACAGATCATTGTGTTTGAGGATTCAAAATAGACTCATTCTTCAAAGAATATTTTATCCCACAATACCACTAATGGTTTTTTCCCCTCTTAATCTCATGTGTTAAGCTCTTTAATCCCTAAAAATTAGGGATCTTTATAAGGCCCATGCAAGGT
This sequence comes from Ceratopteris richardii, assembly GCA_020310875.1. NCBI lineage: Eukaryota > Viridiplantae > Streptophyta > Polypodiopsida > Polypodiales > Pteridaceae > Ceratopteris > Ceratopteris richardii. The sequence continues at coordinate 142,528,595 of CM035409.1, read as the reverse complement.
CCATTTTTTCCCCTAATGAGCTTTCTTAAAAAGCCAAAGTGAACTTCTATTATCTCAAGTTATTGCTTCCAGTTCAATTCACACAGATGCTCATCTGGTAGAACCACACATTCTCCAAGAAATGTTAGAGTCTCTGAAGCACAAGATTTGGCGTAATCAACCAATTTTGCGTGTGCATACCAGTGTTAGGCCGCTGAAATGTAATGGTAATTACTGGAAAATGTAATTAGAAAAGATTCACATCGAAAGGATGTAGCGTAATGCTTGTAGCTTTTTGGATAATGGAAAAAGTGTGGAACTAGATGTGTGGGGAGCGAGATACCCGACTATGGGTCTGTGCAGTGCACCTATGGAATGCTTCAGAGCATTTGATTTAAACTGGTGTATTGAATTCCTACTATTCTAAGCATTTAGCAATTCCGATGATCTTGTCTATATGATACTTTGTTGATGAAGATATGAATCCAACTGTGGTTGCATCTAATTCGCCCGTGAAGAATTAGTATTATTTTGCGTTAATAAATGTCATAACTTTATCGCGGTGATGTAATATGTATGCCTTTAGGATGTCTGGTGGTAAGATTGTTTAATTGCAAGTCTGTTGGTGGAGATTCATAGTAAAATGACAAGTAAAATCTGTGTAATGAATGTTTTTTGGGAAAATAATCATAGGGCCTCTGTCATACAAACCCTTGTCCATCCTAAGAACCATGTAATTGGTTAATTCCTGATTTTCATTAACAGGAATCACAGTTTCATCATCAGCGCTCTCCATGAAAGCTTGGTACAATGTTCAACTTGATCTTTGCTTTGATCTCTCGATACATGAGATGATATATTTCGTAGATCCATAGACCTTCTTCAAGAAGTTGTATTGTATCGGTACATTAAGAACGTTCTGTTAGTTGATATGCATTGTCTTGGATGCCATTGATCTTGATGAGATGTTGACATCAAGACAATATAGCACCATTTCTTGGTGCATTATCTTGATCCCATTGACCTCTTATTGATCAAAATCTAATTGTGTACCAAATAAAGATCCTTATATATATATATATATATATATATATATATATATATATATATATATGTGTGTGTGTGTGTGTGTGTGTATGTATGTGTGTCTATGTGTGTGCATATGTATGTTGTGTGTGTATGTGTATATGTAGGTATATGCATATGTATATATATGAGCATGCATGTGAATGTGCATGCATCTTCATTTGCATCCATGTGTATGTGCATGCATGTGAATATGCATATGCACGTGTATAAGTATGTGTTAATGTGTGTAAGAGTATGTGTATATGCAGTAATGCATGCATGCCGTTTTATGTGTTTGTAGATATGCTTGTGCATATGCACATGTGTATGTGTACTCCCAGGGGGGATTTGTTAGTATATTTCATTTAAAATGTCACTTATCTTTGTACATTCAATTGTTAATACATTATGTGTTGTGTTGTTCTTCAAGCTTCTTCTTCTTCCTCTATTTGTGTGCTTCCATAGACCTCAATCTCCAACAATATTGCTCTATTGAGACCAATAGTGATCTCTTGCTTCAATATCACATGTCCTAATAATTTTCCACAACTAACGACTGAAATTGGGCAAGATGGAGAAAAAATATCTTTTATGCATGCTAAAAAGTGTTAGGCACATTTCAAAGATTAAACCACGTGATCTTCGAAAGTGACCCAACTTGTGATGAAGGCTATCTTGGGCACATCACATTCTACCATTCTAACTTGATTATATAATTTGATTCCTTCCATAAATGAATACATTTTCCTTCTTGCTACTTCATCTAGCATACTATCTAGGAAGGTAAAGGGGAATGGATCAGGCATTGTAGCTACATTTAGTTTCATGTAGTCTATATAGACATAAAGCTATTTTTGTAGTCTACATAGACATAAAGCTATTTTTTTTCCTTGAGAACTATAACAATAGGAGACAATCATTCATGATTTTCAATCAAAGCAATATATATGACCTCTAAAGCCCTAGCTATTTCAAGACCTTGTTAAATAGCAAATTGTTACTTTTCTTTTCAAATTCCTTCTTCTTATATTTGTCTCTTGCTACAAGTTATGGTAAAAAACACTGGGAGGCACACTGAGAAGTATAAAAGGAAGAGATAGAGGAGGTATAAAAGGAAAAAGGAGATCTCAAAACTCGTCATCTTGTGCTATTTGTGGATTAAACAACCACATCACAAAAAAAATAGTTTCAAGAACATAAGAAACTAGAGAGGAAGAGGTTACAATAGGGGAGGATATGGAGCTCCTAGAAGTAGATACAACTACAATTATGGATACAATGGTAGAAACAACTACAACAACAAAAAAAAACTATCAAGGATAATACAAAGGAAGCTGAGATTAAAACAATTACATAGATTATCAATCAAAAGAAGATTCACCCTTACTCATGATCTAAAAATGAAAGATGGTAAATCATAGGAACATGTATTCTATATTTATTCTATATGTTCAAATCATGTAGCAAGGAATGTAAAATTACTCTCAAATTTTGAAAACCCAAAGAACAAGCATGAACTATAAATAGGATATTTTGAAAGCCACCATATCAAGAAGATTGGGAATCTCAAAAATCCAAGTGGCAAAATGAATGTGTTAAGATGATTTTTGTATGTGCCATGCATGAAAAAAAAACTAGACAATGTAGGATAGATTGTGGAGAAAGTATCACAGGTTAGATTCACAAAGTATGGAGACCATGTGCAAGATCCATACTAGGGCATCAAGAGGATTTTAAAAGGATAAAAGAGTGAAGGGGAGCTTCTTAGCTCTTGGCAGTGCAACTTATCTTTTTGGATGGATTTGCAATGCTCCTCTACACCTGTTTGCACAAACTTGTAGAAAACTGTAGGACTAGAGAACAAAGAGTACAAGTTCATTGTATGAAGGTTTTAGGAATGGGTGATCTGAATGGAGTGTCAAGCGGCCATTTGGCCTTTCACATAGATAACAATTCATAACAATCTCCCACTAAAGGCCAATATGGATGATATGGCCTAAAACAAAAAATAAAAAATTACAAAGAATATTTGAATATGAGTATATGACCTATACCTCCCAACTTATGGGCATGTTATTCAATGCACACGGGACTATGTAGTACCAGATTAGGTGACCCCCATCAACTAACAAAAGTGTCTAAAGCTATCCTATGGTAGAGCTTTTGCGAAAGCATCTACTGCATTTTCTTGAGTATGATCCTTCTCAAGTAGAATGTGCTCATAGGCTAAGCAATCATGAAAAGTTCTACTCCACTTCAATGTGCTTAGTTTTTGCACGATAGACTAAATTCTTAGCCAATGCAACAACACTCTATGCCTATGGCACATGCCAATCTAGAAAGACACAATGCATCCTTACATCCTGTCACTCTAGCACAATGGTAAGTACCAACATGAGGAGATTCACCTCATAAATGTCAATCCACAGAGACGTGAGGACCGGTATGAAGACCTTTGAGCAAGTGATGGCACAAGTGCGTGAGTGAAGGCTCACAAGCATGCACACACATACACACACACACAAGGTAAGAGCAAAGAGTGGAACAATGGAAAGCTTCGATTACAAAAGAAATCTCTTACAAAGCTCAAATATACAACAAGATAACCTAAAAAATTAGCTCTCCGGCCCTTTTTATAGTTTTTTGAGTGGTTTTGGCCATGTAGACCTAGTGTCCGGCCTAGTTAAAAATTAGGTTCCAGGCCTTATTTGGGGGCTCAAATGGAGTCTAAAATTTATGAAAATTGGCAAGGTGATGCTTCTAATACTCTTCAAGCTCAAAGACTCCTCAGCTTGAACAAAATAGAGTTACAAAAATGGAAAATGGTATTTACAATAGTTTTTAGTGATAAAAAACACTATTTTTATAGGGATTTCTTCTGAAAATTTGACATGTGCTTCTTGGAGCTCCTTACATGCTCCTTCTTCTTGTGTGTCCACTTCCTTGATGTGCTTCTATGCTTGTGCTTGACCTTGATTCTAAACACTCCCCCCCTCTTGATTCTATCGTCCCTGACAGACCCTTGTTGTAGTGGTTATTCCATGTAGTACTTTGCGAGGTAGAGTTCCTCATGTCTCCACCAGACCGGTCTGTCTTCCACCTGTAGTGGGGTCGCTTGTCCCATTATTCATGTTTAGTTCCTCTATATATACTTCTTCCTTGATTCCAGCATGAGAGTGTATTATTGAGCTTTCAGAAATTGTGAGCTACTCCAAAGAGGTTATCATGGTTGATTGTGAGTAGCTCTCGGTAGTGGATTGCTTCCTTGCTCTTATTGTTGTCACATTGATGTCCTCTGGTTTTCAAAGATGGCTTCCCTAGTTTTCATGCCAAGTACTCATGACCCATAATAGCTGATGGGTAAGTGCATTAGTGCATGGGTTGGAAGAAGAATGTACCTTGTGCACGGCCTTGTAATGTAGCCCTATGCATGCATACTTGGGAAATGCATTGGAAGAATAATGGTGCAAGAAGCTAGGTCTTGAGCTAAGTGCTCAAGGGTATGTCGATGAAGAGGTTTCCTAATCAATCATGGTTATAGTGTTGTTGAAGCATACAATTCTTACTATCATGAAAGGTCCATCAATCTTCATCTCTCATGTCGTACTTCCATCATGGTGATAGCTTGTCTTTCTTGTCGATGGATGTCCTTTCTGATGGTTCATTTTATGAGATTCTTCAAGCGCACAGTCTTGTTTGTCTCTTTTTTTTTCTTTTATTTTTTGCTCGTGATGGCATAAAACAAGAAGAAAGATGTTAGTATCAATAAAATATTTTACATATGGCAAGTGTGTCTCATGTGCCTCGGATTTCTCAATGGTGTCTATGCACGATTGTGTAATGTGGTCCTATATTAAAGCATACTTTGGAAATGCATGACCTAAATGGTCCAAAAGACAAGGTTATGCCAAAGGCACATGGTTGTTGCTGGTCGAGGCTTCTGATGTTACTTGTAGATGCAATCTTTGTTTGGAGGTGGCGATTGGATCTTGAAACGATGTAATCCTCCCTATAGGGATCCATTTTAGAATAGTAGTTGGCCTTATAGAGATCATCTTTGGCCTCTTCCTCTTTGGATGGTTGCTGAAACTTCGCATTCAGCGTGGTTGGCTCTTTGGTTCCGTGGAAGCTACTAGTACTTTTGGCTTCCAAACCCATACCCTTTTTGCATGTCTTCCTACTATCGTCGAAGACATGATTTGCTCTTCTTTTGATCTTGGTGCTTGGTTCTGGCCCTTGCTTCTCTTTGGCTTCATTGTTGAGACTTTTCACGTATGGAAGAGCATAGGTTGTGGTGTGTGTAAGATCTTCTTTGGTACGCACATGTGTAATTGTCCTTGTTGAGCCGCAGTTAATTTCTTAGGCACCCAAATTTGTTGGATACTTTGTGGTGGAGCTTGTCCTAGTTGCTAGATTCTTCTTTTTGCATGATTGGCCTGCTTGGATGTGAACGGTTGTGGCAAGAGGCTACTCTCCTTTTCGTACCCAAATCTACTTCATGTCTGGGACTAATTTCTTCTTGAACTTCCTTTGTCTACTTGATATAGCAGTGGTCATGTAGTGTTTCTCTTGCCTTTTTGGTTGAGTTGTTGTGAGGACATTAGTCTTTGCACTAGAGGAGGAGTTTGCTTGCCTTTGAGCCTGGTCTTCCATGATTGAGTCCTTTTGCCTCATAGAGCTATTGACACATGCAACATCTTCTTTGCCAAGATTGGGCCTAGAGGAACGAAGAGAATGTGTGCGATTGGGATTTGTGCTTATGCAAGTCTCTAATTCTAACGTAGTGCATTGTTCATGTACCCAAACTTGAAGAAGTTGACTTCTTAGGTTCAAGTTGACTGCATGGTCATAAATCCAATCTTGAGCCAAGACAAGTGACTCTATAAGGTCCTCATCGTGACACACTAGCATTTTGACTTTTGTTGGAACATCTTGAAGGTAGATGGGAAGTTCCACCTCACCCAAGCAAGGGGTTTCCACACCTCCCAAACCTATGAGACAGGCTTCTATAGGCTTGATGTTCAATTGCAGGTCTTGGCAGTATGATAGTCTAATTGCACTAGTTGCTACACCTGAGTCAACCAATGCTCTCACAGTCCTTATGCTCTTTCCTCATCCTACCCCCACAATCACAAAGGGGCATCGATCGATTATGCAAGAAGTAATTATGCCCGATTTTTGGCACATGTCCATGTGGTATTTTGGGGCTTTCGGGTTGACATCTAGGCCTAGTCACCTTAACTTATTTTACCTAATGTGGTCTCGAGCCTCTACATGTGCTTCTTCTCTGACTCTCAACTCTTCTTATTTTCATTTCTTAGCCATGTTGAGTCTCCTTAACATATCCTCTGTAAGAGGATCTTGATATATTTTGACTCGGCATCCACCAATATAGTTTGGCAAGATGTCACCTTCTATAGTGGTCAATTGTGTTGGTGCAAAACAAGCCTTAACACTTGGCTTTGTTGTGTGCCTTGAAGACTCAACATAAAGCTTGGACTATTGAACCCTTGGAAAGCATAAAAGTTTGGACCCTTGAAGGATGTATTCATGTGAACCATATACCATAGGAACACATGCCTATGCTTTATTATCTTTTATCCAATGTAAAAGTCAATGTGACTTAACTCACCTCTTGTAATCTCACCCACCTTCAAAAGTCGTGGAAATTAGAAGTTATGGATGGAGAGAATATCTCTGAGCAGGTATCAATACAGGAATAGAAAGTTTTTTGGAGTTGTGAAGGTTCAAAATCATCTGTTTTGATTTGGTCATTACTCAATCATTTTGTAAAGCACATATATAGTTTCTTGGTGTCATTTGGAAGCTCAAGGAGTCTCCTAACCATATCTGAAGAGAAGAGAGGGCAGGTGTGAAGCAGGTCTAGCAGCACCAACTTGATCTTCTGATTGTACCCAGCCATCACATCCAATAGTGGTATCAGAGCAAATAAGGTAATTATGGGTGATGGTTTCCCTTCCTTCATTGACAAATTGGATAGAAATAACTACCAGGCATGGTCGTTAAGAATGAAGACTTATCTACAAGGGAGAAGCTTGTATGGATACATATCAGGAGATGAGGAGTTGCCCTCATTCAAAACCAGAGGCCTACCTACAAAGGATGAGCATGAGAGACTTAATCAATGGTGTGCTAAAGATGCTTTGGCAAGGTCATATCTTCTAAACTCTATCTCTGATTTCCTTCTACCTCATGTTAGGAACTGTAAGACTTCCCAAGAGACTTGGGAGACCTTGTCAACATACTTCTCATCAAGCACAAGGGCCAGAAAGAATCAGCTATGGATTGAGTTTACAACTCTTAGGAAGCAATCAAAACAATGTGTCTCAGATTTTGTCACCAAAGTCAAAGACATTGCAGATCAACTTGCAAGTGTTGGAGAAGAAATTGAAGAAGAGCAAATAGTCAGACAAGTGATCAATGGACTCAAAGCAGATGACAAGTGGGAGAGCTTTACCACTGCAATGGACTTGTACATGGACATTCAAGCACCTGATCTAACAACTCTGATTGGACAACTCTTTACACATGAAGCAAAGATCACAAAGAATGGAGAGCAATCAAAAGGTAACAATCCCTCTGCCCTATATACAGATAAGAAGTCTAAAGACAAGGGTAAAAGTAAAAAAGTTGATGAAGAAGGATCCACCTCCCAAGCAAACTATGCAGGGAGAGGTAGATCATCTAGAGGTAGGGGCAGAGGAGGTAAGTCAGGTAGGGGGAGACCCTATAATCAATCTCCATGCAATATTTGTGGCTTGTCTAATCATACTACAGATGAATGCTACAAGAACTACAAGAATCAAAGAGGAAGAGGTCACCAAAGAGGAGGATACTCTCAAGGCAGAGGCATGTTCAATCAATCTCAAGGCTACCATGGCTACAACAATAACTACAACAATAATTACAACAATAGCTACAATCACAATGGCAATTATCAAGGAGGATACAGGAACAGAAAGGATTACAACAATTATGCAGAGGATCAAGATGATTCCTTGTTGATTATGAACATGACATCTAAATCAGGTATCAATGATGATCATTTGTTCTATATTGATTCAGGTTGCTCTAACCATGTAGCTGGGAATGTTGCCTTACTCTCTGATTTGGAAGAACCTAAAGGCAAGCACCAAGTGCAGACAGGTGATGACACTAAACATTCAGTGGTTCAGGTAGGTAATGTCAAAACAAGTGATGGTAATCAGAATTTGCTAAGCAGAGTATTGTATGTCCCAACAATCACCAAGAATCTGATGAGTGTAGGTCAGATTGTTGAAAAAGGTCTACAGGTGAGGTTCACTCAACATGGTGCTTATGTGGAGGATCCAAGACATGGATTCAGAAGGATAGCCAAGGGAGAGAAATCAGGTAGACTATTTACCTTTGAACTTGAAGATACTAAGAACATTGCCTTGTACAACTATAAGGACCAAACCCTATCAGAATTGGAGATGTGGCACAAGAGATTGGGTCACATTGGAGAAAGGACCATAAAGCAAATGAGTAGAGATCAATGTGTGCTTGGGATACCTAATGTATCCAAGCAACACATGATATACAAGTGTGGGGCTTGTCAGTTTGGTAAGTCTCACAGATGCCATATACCAAAAAAGGTTTTATGCATGAAGACTACTTGGAATTGGTGCATACAGATGTTTGGGGACCAAGCAAAGATCCATCCATATCAGGATCAAGGTACTATGTATCTTTTATTGATGACTATAGCAGATGGAGTACTTCATGAAACATAAAGATGAAGTATTTAATTGTTTCAAAAGGTATCTTGCATTAGTTGAGAATCAAACAGGTAGACATTTGAAGAGGTTAAGGTCTGATGGTGGTGGAGAATACTTCTCCAATGACTTTGAAGACTTCTTGCAGGAAAGAGGCATCAAGAGGGAGATTACCACAAGGTACTCACCTGAACAAAATGGGGTAGCTGAAAGAAGGAATAGACTCATTGTGGAGACAGCTAGGTCTATGCTTAATGAGAAAAAATTACCAAATTATCTTTGGGCAGAGAGTGTATCTACTGCCACATACTTAATCAACAGGTTGCCATCAAAGACTCTTGATGGAATGACACCCTATGAGGCTTGGCATGGTAAGAGACCATCTCTGGATCATTGCAAGATCTTTGGGTGTGTTGCATATGTGCATATTCCCTCACAGGTAAGGGGAAAGCTAGACCCTAAGGCTGAAAAGTGTATTTTCATTGGTTATGATTTGAATCAGAAAGGATACAGGTTCTATAACCCCTCAAACAAAGGCTTCAAGGTAAGCAGAGATGTCATCTTTGATGAAAATGATTCATGGTATGATAATGAGTGCAAGAAAGTTAACCTACCTTATGATATGGAAGAAGACTTTCCAAAGCTTGTCAGGCAAGAACCAACTCAGAAGGAGGACACAAGCTCAGATGATGAAGACACCATCAACATTGAAGAGTTCAAAGCTTGGAAATCCAAAGGGAAGATGAAGATGAAGCAACTTGAAGACAATCCAGAATCCTCAACTCAAGCTATGAGGAGATCTTCAAGAGAAAAGAAGAAACCTATTAGGTATGGGTATGATACTTCACTTGTAACCAAGCACTCTGTATATCTTGCAAAGGATATCTTAAGTGAAGAACCAGGTACATTTGAGGAAGCTATTACTAAACCAGAATGGAAGGAAGCAATGGATGAAGAAATGGAGGCTCTCAAGGAGAGTGATACTTGGGACTTGGTACCCAAGAAGGACTCCATGAAGGTGATAGGATCCAGATGGATCTACAAACTCAAGAGGAACTCAGATGGTACAATAAACAGGTACAAAGCTAGGTTGGTAGCCAAGGGTTTTGCACAAACCCAAGGCATTGATTATGAGGAGACATTTTCTCCTGTGGCCAAGATGCCAACTATCAGAATTATGGTGAGTGTAGCTGCATCCAAGAATTGGAACATGTACCAATTGGATGTAAAGAATGCATTCTTGAATGGATGGATATCTGAAGAGGTCTACATGTCACAACCACCTGGCTATGAGGATCCCAATAAGGTAAATCATGTTTGCAAATTGAAGAAGGCTCTGTATGGATTGAAATAGGCACCTAGAGCATGGAACTATAGGTTGACAACCTATCTCTTGGATCAAGGATTTGTGATGAGTAAAGCATATACTTCATTGTTTATAAAGAAAAACAATTCAGAGGTAATATACTTGTGTGTCTATGTTGATGACATCATTATTACAGGAAATGATGTTCAAGGAATTAGACACATCAAAGGTCAAATGAAGAAGGAATTCAAGATCAATGATCTTGGATTATTGAAGTACTTCCTAGGGCTTGAATTGGTCTACACAAATTCAAGTATATTCATTACTCAGAAGAAGTACATTCAGGACATGGTCAAGAAGTTTAATTTGCAGGAAGCTAAAGTCTCAAACATTCCTATGGAGGTCAATCACAAACTCAGTGCACATGAAGGAGAAGAACTCAAGGATATTACAGGTTACCAAAGTTTGGTAGGTAGTCTTAATTATGCTACCTTAACTAGGATTGATATCTCATATGGTGTTAGTGTACTTAGCCAATTTATGCATAAGCCAAGAGTACCACATTTGGAGGCAGCCAAGAAGATAGTAAAGTACCTAAAGGGAGCACAAAATCATGGTTTGTATTATCCATATTCATCAGACATTGACATCAAGGTATACTCAGATGCAGATTGGGCAGGTTGCAAGGATGACAGGAGGAGTACATCTGGTTACATATGCTTTGTAGGTGATAAACCAATTTCTTGGTCATCCAAGAAACAACCCACAGTAGCCCTATCATCTACTGAGGCAGAGTACAGAGGGCTAGCCAATGCTACTCAAGAAGCAATATGGTTGAAGCTACTATATTCAGAATTGGGCCTATACACAAGGCCACCAATCATATTTGGTGATAGCACAAGTTCACTTCATTTAGCAGCTAATCCTGTGTATCATGCTAGAACAAAACACATAGAGGTGCATTACCACTATGTGAGGGAGAAATTACTTAGCAAGGAAATCCAATTATCATATGTGTCCACTAATATTCAATGTGCAGATTTGCTTACAAAAGCTTTGGATGGGAGCAAGCTATGCAGGTTTAAATCCATGATTGGATTACAGGATATCATTGAAGACTAAAGATGAAGACTCAAGCAAGTGTTTGGCTTGAGAGGGAGCTGTTGGTGCAAAACAAGCCTTAACACTTGGCTTTGTTGTGTGCCTTGAAGACTCAACATAAAGCTTGGACTATTGAACCCTTGGAAAGCATAAAAGTTTGGACCCTTGAAGGATGTATTCATGTGAACCATATACCATAGGAACACATGCCTATGCTTTATTATCTTTTATCCAATGTAAAAGTCAATGTGACTTAACTCACCTCTTGTAATCTCACCCACCTTCAAAAGTCGTGGAAATTAGAAGTTATGGATGGAGAGAATATCTCCATGTGATTAGATGAGAGATTTGAGGGAGCCTACATTTGAATTTGAAATTCAAATCTCAAGTGATGACTTATAAAAGACTATGAAAAAGTCGCGGGTCTAGTTACACTCTTCCCGAGACTAATCCAAGCAAATTTGTGAGTGTGTGAGAGCTACTATTGAGCCTACACCTCTGAGTACCATTGGGCATCACTCTACATGCCAATGGGAATGTACATTTTATAGATTCAATACATATACTCATAGTCATTATCTCTGTGTTTTCTCTGAGTGACTACCTCCAAGTCTGTCAACTTCAACAGGGCATATCTCAAGATCTACTGAACCAAATTGGATGATCCAGGGCTCATTGGAACCAGCTCAAAGCATTCTACAACACTACAAAATTTCAAGTAATTCTATTCAGTCAATTGGGAGAAATCTCAGTCGCGACAGACACTGGTATTTTTCTGTGTTGTTCCTAAAAAGTCGGGGGTGTCCCTGATTTTGCTAAAGATCATGCTCAGTGTATAGTTTGTTAATTGGAGTGATTTAACTTGCTAATGGTAGCTTGTTAAGTTAATTTAATACTCCCAGAAGGAATTAAACCAATTGCAAGTGTGCTGGTCACACTGAGCTTAGAACTGAGCAGGTATCAATACAGGAATAGAAAGTTTTTTGGAGTTGTGAAGGTTCAAAATCATCTGTTTTGATTTGGTCATTACTCAATCATTTTGTAAAGCACATATATAGTTTCTTGGTGTCATTTGGAAGCTCAAGGAGTCTCCTAACCATATCTGAAGAGAAGAGAGGGCAGGTGTGAAGCAGGTCTAGCAGCACCAACTTGATCTTCTGATTGTACCCAGCCATCACATCCAATAAATTGAACCGCAACACTAGTGGAAATTCTATTAATGATCAAGGATCCATATCCTCATTTCTCCGATTTGTGGGCATGTTGCTTTAGTGTATAAACCAACACTAGATCTCCTTCTTTCAATCCTTAATCCTTGATGTGTGCATCAAAGTATGCCTTTTGTCTTTTCTTTGCAGCATAGATGATTGCTGCTGCTTGTAGCCTTCTCTCACCTAAGCATTCTAGATCAAAGATCCTAGAGGAAAACTCATGTCCATTCCACTCCTGTTCTTGTGCTAGTCTTAAAGCTGGATTAAAAAATCTAATGGTAGCACAACATTTTGTCCAAAGACCATCTGAAATGGGGTGGCATTGAGTACCGTTTTGTAGGCAACTCGATAAGCCCAAACAACATGATGAAGTTGTTTGTCCCAATCAAAGCATTTATTATTTACCAATTTCATCAATATTTTACATAGGATCTTATTTGTGCTCTCAGCTTGTCTGTTAGCTTGTGGATGATAGGGGGCAGACTTCTTGTGTACCACCAAGAATTCTTGGAGAATATTTTCAATGACTTCATTCAAGAAATGTGTACCTTTATCACTTACTAACTTTATTGGTAAACAATATCTGGTGAACACGTTTTCAAATAAAAACTTAGCCATCATTTGAGCATCATTCTTTGTCATGGCTTTTACTTCTACCCACTTTCTAAGGTAATCTATGGCTACAATAATGTACTCTGCATGGGAGCTTCTAGCTGGGGGGTTGATAGGACCTACGAATTCTATACCCCACTTCAAGAATGCATGTCCTCCCATCATTGGCCTCAAAGGCATATCATCTTTTCTAATTGGATATTGTGCACGTTGGCATGTGTCACATTTCTTCACATAGGTATGTGCATCCATATGAAGAGTTGCCACCAAAGTCCTAAAAATAGAATGGTCTTAATTACTCAATCAGGACCAAAATGTATGCCTGCAACATTGCTATGGGCAGTTTCTAAGATTTTCAAATAGTCTGATTCATGAATGCACAATCTTAAGTATCCATCTTTGCCTCTCTGATATAGGTTGTCTCCTATTAAGGCATAGTCTTGAGTCCCTTGCTCCATGCTCCATTTTCTTGCTAGACTAGCCTCATTGGGTAATGTTCCCTATCTCATGAATTCTACCAATGGGGTGCTCCATTCTAGAATTAACGATACGTGATAAAGAGTTGCATGCTCCACTGGGGGTCTCTCTTGGCACATTGGACAATTTTTAATCCACTAATTTCTTTGTCTATACTAGGCCAATACACTCCTAAACGTTCTTATTTGCAAGTCCAAAGGTTAAGATAGGTACCAACTTATTTGCCCATTTAGGAACAACTTCTAAGATAAGCATCGCGTAATTCATCTGACACTCGTGGTGACTCGCCTGAAGTGATGCCAAAAAGATTGTCTTCCTTGAGGTGAGTTCTACCTTTCCTAACAACCACTTCAAATTCATATTCCATTAGTAAGAGAAACCACCGTACTAAGCGTCCTGTATTGCAAGGTTTATTGACCAAATATAATAAAGCTTAATGATCAGTGAAAAATTTAAACTTGTTGGCCAATAAGTAGTGTCTAAAATTATTCACAGCATAAACCATGCCTAAGCCTTCTCTTTCCATTGTTGTATATTTTTGTTCAACTACATTGAGTTGCCTGCTAGCATATGCTATAGGCAAGTCTAGATTTCCTTCACCTGTGGGTTGTGGCAGCACACATCTTATTGCATAAATGGATGCATCCATGTGGACATGGAATGACTTATTCCAATCAGGAGTGGTCAATATTGGTGTTGTGCACAAACGTCTCTTTAGTTCATTGAAGGAATTTTTGCATTCATCGTTCCACTCAATGTTTGTTAGCAAGGCATAAAGAGTTTGGCTATGATTGCATACATGTGGATGAACCTGCAATAATATCCACAATGGCCCATGAAGTCTTGTACCTCTTTAACGTTCCTTGGCTTGGGAAACTCCACTATGGCTCTTACTTTGTCCTCATCTATTGATATTCCATTCTTAGAAACAATGTGACCTAAGATTTTACCTTGTCGTACCATGAACACACACTTCTCTAGGTTCAGACACACTCGATATTCTCTACACTTGTTGAAGATTTGTTTGAGCTCAAGGATGTGGTATCTTCTTTCTTCGGAATGAGCACATAAATCATCCACATATACTTCTAAGATCTTTCGCAAGAACTCTTTGAAGACATGACACATGAGCCTTTGGAATGTTGCAAGTGCATTGGTGAGCCCAAATGGCATCACGCAAAATGCAAAGATTCCCCACTCTGTGGCAAAAGTCATTTTCTGTTGATCTTTTGGGGCAATGGCTACTTGGTTGTAACCTGAAAATCCATCAAGGAAGCTGTAAACATCATTGCCTACAACACGCTCTAATAAATGTTCAGTGATTGGAAGCGGATAACTATCTCTAATCGTAGCAGCATTAACTTTTTTAAGGTTAATACACACTCGCGACTTTCCATTCTTTTTGGGCACCACAACAATGGGACACCCATTTAGTATGCTCAATCCTATAGATAAATCCAGCTTCAATCAGCCTGTCGATTTCTTATTTTATTTTAGCTGCATAAGTGTCATTATATATGTAGGGCTTTTGTTTGGTGGGTTTGGCATCCACAGTCATAGGGATAGTATGAGAGCAAATTTTTGGATCTACTCCCTTCAAGTCTCTATAGTGCCACGCAAACACATCCCTATATTCCCTTAATAGAGATATAAGCTCTATTTCTTCCTCTAGACTTAGGTCTTCTCCTATGTACATACATTGTTCTTCGTTCCCTTCAATGGCTACAACAATTTTCTTGGTCTTTTCTTTGTTATCATACGCTTCTCTTATGATGGCCTCTCTCTTAGGCATTCGTACCAAAATTTTTTGATCTTCCACTTTGTATTTCTTGAAATTTTCTGGTACTTCGAACAATGATTCCTCCTCTTCTTGTTTCACTGCTTTTCGTTTCTTTTTCTTTTGACCTCGTTCACTTCCTTCCTTTGAATTTACAGTTTTAATGCTTGTGAGAGGTTCTTCTTCTTTTTGGGTAAATACTCCTATGTATTCCAAATATTGCTCCTCTGAATTAAAGCAACTATCCATCAGAATGGACTCTAGATCGTCATCATTCTCTTCTTCTTCTGTGAAGTCACTAGGGTCACATTCTTCTAGCAAGGGTTGAAACATGAATACTGAAATATGATAACCCTCCTCATCACAATGAGGTGTCCATTGTTCTTCATTGACATCAATGTCCATGGTGGCCAAGATTTCTGCCCAACCATGAGGCTCAAATTCCTCATCTGGAAAAATCACCGGTGTATAGGCTGGGTCGTTAACTGTTCTATCTCCTAGAGAAATTCCTTCCTCTCTGACTTTTAGGTGTCTTTCCTCTTCCTCTGAAACCTTGCACATCCACAATTGAGTATCTTCATGCATCCAAGATGGATCAGGTGAACTTCCAGAATGCACAGAGATAGAATCTTCTTTTGCTTTGTAGATAGGATTCCATTGTAGGGGTGGTACATCTCTGGAGGTATAATCCTTTAGATTGACCTTGGTGGTGACCCCTAAGTGCTGTAAGTACAAGGAGTTGGTTCCTCAATCCTGTACTATTTGCAATTGTCATAGGCAGGGCCTTCCCAAGATCATCTCGTAGACATTATTTTTTTCAAATTCACATATAGCAAATGTGTGTTCCAACTCTATACCACAGTTGGTTAGAGTTATCCCTTCTTGCAATCCTAGAGGTCTTTCAACATGGCCGTCTACCATCTGGAGCTTCATTCTAGTTGGTCTTGATGTGGGTTTGCCCCATTGCTTCCACAAGGAGGTAGTCGCAATAGCAACACCAACACCTGAATCTATGATCACTTTGGTTGTGTAACCTTGATAGGTGATCGGAAGATAAATATTATCTTCTTCACCTTCACTCATGTCCCCTATGTTGTCTAGAGGTATCTCTGGTACTTTCTGCTTAGAGATTGCTTTTGGCATATTGGAATCAAGTTCTGGAACCTGATCCTTCACATGATTCCATAGCTCTGGTTTTACTTTTAACAGTTCTTCTACACTGAGATGACACTGAACCTTAGTGTTCTTCACGACATCAATGTTCCTTGGAACCACTGAGTCTTCATGTCTTACCAATATTGTGGGAGCTCTGATATGAAGAGATTGAAATTCCCATGGGCCTGTGAATTGTGGCAACTCTTGTAAAGAATTAGATTCAAAATCTAATCTTTCATCTTCTTGTTGCTCTAGTTGGTCTCCATAGATAGATGGAATGTTTGGGGAATTTGATCATGAAGATCATCAATCTCAAGAATAGGAGGAGGATTACCCTTCTCCTTGACCCATTTCTCCTCTTGTATTTCCTGCAAGAACCCTTGAAAGTACTGTTGAATTGAAAGAGGTGCTCCCTCATCTATGGAATGAGGAACATAAGCTTTCATTGGTGGTAAGCTTCCTCTTTCAACCATTGGTTGAGCCTATGGAGGTAAAGAAACCTGCGGCTTGTTTACTAATTGCTCTAATCTCTCTAGTAAGCCTTGGAAATGCAAATCTGGCTTGATAGAGTTTGTTTGATTGAACAATTGACTAGTCTCAAGCATAGCCTGAGCTAGCTCTACCATTTTCATGCACATTTTTTTTCGTTCAATCTCTAAATCTGCTCTAGGGTAACTCTTGTCTAAGTTTGCAGTTGTTGGCCCTTCTTGATGTCGAGCCTGGTAGGCCTTCAACATCATGTCCAAGTCTTCTGGGGTTGGATCTGTTGAGATATCAAGCTCAACATGTGATGATCCAGGATGACACGTACCAATTTTTTGTTTCTCTGACATGTATAGTGGTCACGTTGGTATATGTCAGGGATACTTCATTGAGCTTTATTAGATTTATCTACCAAGATTGATTGCACATTTGTTCCTTGCCAACTCACTCATTCGTAGACATTAGGTTTTTCCTTATGTATTGATCTTTATATATTGCACTTGTATTCTTGTTTTTTTAGGTCATTTTGTACATTCCTTTTTATCTAATAGAAGAAGAAGAAGAAGATCATTCTTCCTTGCCTCAATATGTGTGTGTGCTTCTCCTTGAGAGTGAGAGTATGTGGTGTGAGCTCTCTTCCTTATCTCCTTCCTTGTGACATTGTATCAGAGCCAACGTGGCTATAGAGAGCTCGTGGAGAAGGCGACGGTGAAGAGTATACAGCAAGGCGTGGAGAAAACACGATTCACAAATGACCTCCGTTTGCTATGAAAATTGCAAGGTGGGGCCCGCAAAAAAACCATGTCAATATTAGAAGCTATAACTTGCGTTATGTTTGACAACACTCATATATTCCAGATCCAGAATTTCAAGCGATTTTTGTATTGTTGATACATGAAAACTGTGTTTTTATGAGATCGAACTGTCACATCATAGTGCAATAGTGTTCAAGCAAAAGTGTTGCTTGTAGTGTTTTGCAGTGTTGTGAATTGCTGCAGAAATGGCAAACGTAGATGGAATGAGTTAGCTTATGAGCCATAAGCTGGACAAGAACAACTTCCATGGTTGGAGATTTAGGATGACGAATTTCCTGATGGGAAAAGGCAACTGGAAGTACATCAAAGGAGGGAATGAAAATGCTCCGCAGTTACCAGAAAGGAATCGGACTATAGATCAGGTAAGAGCATATGAGGAATGGAATCAAGGAGCACAAAAGGTAATGTATTGGCTATTTGTTAGCATACAGGATAGCATGATTGGACACATACAGGATGACAAGACTCCACACAAGGCTTGGAACAGTTTGGTCACATTGTATGAGACCAATACAAAGGCACGGAAATTGCAACTCAAGAACGAGCTACATACATTGGAGAAGAAGAGCATGTCGGTAAGTGAGTACACCTTGAAAATCAAAAGCATATATGAGTCACTTGCATCTATTGGTGTGAATGTAGATGATGATGATAAGGTGGAAGTATGTCTTCGTGGTTTAGGAGCTGCATATAATTAGTTCAGAACTTCCATACAGACCAGGGAAAATATTCCGAATTTTGATGATCTTGTATCTATGCTGATTATTGAAGAAAAGAATCTTGGTGAGGATTCAAACTCCCAAGGAAAGCCCAATTCTGAGCAGGTATTCTACTCTGGCAGAGGAAGAGGCAGAAATAGAGGCTTGGGAAGTGGAAGAGGAAACAATAACCAAGACCAAGGGCAACAACAGAATCATGCAGGAGGAAGAGGACAGTTTCGAGGCTGGGGGAGCCAAAGAGCTCATAGAAATTTCCAAAGAAATTATTCAGGTAATGATAGTAAAGGATGTTGGAATTGTGGTAAACTTGTTTGAATGTGGTTGCAGGTTGAAGAATCAAAATAACAGAAGGCATTAAAACAACTATGCATCCACAAGTGCAGATGATTCTGAGAAGTTGTTCATGGTTCAACATCGCATGATGAATACGATGTCTGCTGGTATTTCAAAATCGAATGATAATGTCTGGTATGTTGATTTAGGTGCTTCAAATCACATGACCAGTCATGTAGAATGGTTTAGTAGTTTGCAAAAAATGCCAGTTCTTGGATATGTTGAAATAGGTGATGATACATCGCATCCTATTGAGCATACAGGAAACATAGCATTGTCTATGGAGGACAAGAAGGTAAAACATCTTGTTGATGTGCTGCATGTTCCAAACATAACAAACAATCTGGTTTCTATTGGACAAATGGTTGACCAGGGATTACAAGTCAGGTTCAATGCTGATGGATTATATGTAGAAGAGTACAAGCAGGATGGATGATTGGTTGCCAAAGGAAACAAAGTGGGTAGGATGTTCACCTTAAATGTGAAGATTCCTGAAATGAATGCAGACATGTTTGCAAAAGGTGCAGGAGTTATTGCAGATATAGAGATGTGGCACAAACGGAATGGACATGCAAACTTGCAAAGGCTGAAATTGATGCAGTCAAAGGAGATTGTCCATGGACTACCAAATTTCAAATTTGTAGAAATGCAAAAGGTATGTGCAGCATGTCAATTTGGTAAACAATCAAGAGCATCATTTCCACATGACAAGCATGTTAGTGAGAATGTACTAGAAGTAGTACATACAGATGTTTGGGGTCCAGCAAAGACCACATCTGTGGGCAGTTGCAGGTTTTATGTTACTTTCATTGATGACCATACACGCAAAGTATGGGTATATTTCATGAAAGAGAAGAGCGAGGTGTTCACCCACTTCTAGAATTTTAAAGCTATGGTGGAAAAGCAGACAGGGAAGTACATTCAGGCATTAAGATCTGATGGAGGAGGTGAATACATGCCAAATTAGTTCATCAATTTTCTAAAAAATCATGGTATTTGGCATCAATTTTCATGCAGGTACACACCACAACAAAATGGCATTACTGAACGCAAAAATAGACATATTGCAGAAATAGCAAGATCCTTGATGGCTGAGAAGAATATGCCTCATTGTTATTGGGCAGAATCTGTGCATACTATTGTATACATCATGAACAGAACTCCGACTGCTGTTGTACATCAAGTTACACCTGAAGAGAAGTTTACAGGTAAAAAGAAAAACTTATCACATCTAAAAGTTTTTAGCTGTATTGCATATGTACATGTCCTAGATGAAAGAGGACGAAGCTTGATCCAAAAGCAAAAAAGTGTCTCTTCATTGGATACTCCTGAAAGAACTTGGAGAAGCTTGTAGAAGGTAGAAAAAGCGCTTCGAAGCGATGAAGTTTGGCTTAGCCAACCGACACAAGACCAGCCCTTGAGATTATGGAGACTCAAATAGACCTTATAATCATGTGATAAGTGCAAAGAAACACACTATGTACTTTGGAGACTCAAGGAGAATGATTCGATACAAAACAGATAGGTTCGCGGGTCGACTAGCTAAAAAAAACTTACTATCTATGGAAGAGATAATGAACTTCAAATGCCCATAGCGACCAGCGTGATTAAAATTAGAAAAAATACTTTTATGGGAGTGATAAACATAGGTTTGAGTGTATATAATGCACAAAAGTATAGGAATAAGCAAAATATGCTATAGGAATGAATGAGACATTCACCGGTGGTACTTCCTATTTTTCAGGAATACGTAGAGATTGACCTTGAGATAGAAAAACTCATATTTCTCCCAATATACTGAACCAAATGCTATGAAAATGTATAATAATAAACTAGACACTAATATCTTTCCAATGAACCATCTTTCACTCAATTTGATTCCCTGGAGAGAGAGCAGTAGCCTCTACAAAATTACTATTGGTGAAGAAGATCATGCAGAGAATTGAAGGAGCAAGACAATGATGGTCACAAGTGTATGTATATTGCTTCCATGTAATGTATAAGTAATTTCAAGTCTTTATATAGACTCTAGGAGTGTTCCAAAAATTCTAAAAGTGAAGTTTAAATTCAAATGAAGGTGGGAATGGTTGTTGGAGGGAATCAATTAACTTTCCTACAATCTAGGAAAAGTGAAGATCTAGTTTGATCTACTTTTAGGTGATTGATTGCTTGATTGAATGCAACTTAAACCACCACAAATTCGTGGGATTTGGGCTCTATCTTTCTAGCCTTACATGTGTAAAGCTCAAGTCTTTTACAACGGTAATTGAACCATCAAAAATCTCTCAAAAAATACAATAAATGAGCATAAGAAAAAGAACTCTCCAACGGATATTCTTTTGACGCGATAGCCTTTGATGTAGATCAAATCCATCTCAAGCATAGTGTAAGCTTGATGTTCCAAGAGCTCCCCCTCAAGCTAAAGTATGCTTGAGTCTTCATTCTCTGATAGGTTGAATATCTGTCTAGCTTTGAATCTACAAAGCTTTATTCCATCAAGTGCCTTCGTCATCATATCTGCTACTTTCTTTTCAGTTGGAACAAAAGAAATGTCAATCTCCTTTGTCATGAGCTTCTCCCTGATGAAGTGGTAATGGACTTCTATGTGCTTGGTTCTCACATGGAAAATAGGATTTTCCACTAGATGCATGGAACTTACATTATCTCCAAATATGTTAGGTTTGGAACTCATAAGTCCCAAATCTGTATACAATGCTTTTAAGCATATTGCCTCTTGAGTTGCTATGTTCAAGCCTCTGTACTCTGCTTCAGTTGAAGATAAAGAAACTATTGGTTGCTTCTTGGAACTCCATGACACTAGCTTCGAACCTGCAAATGCTAAGTAACCAGATGTACTTTTTCTATCATCCTTAGCTCCTGCCCAATCTGCATCTGAGTAGATTTTGATATCCAAATCTGAAGAATAAGGATAGAATATACCTTTGTTGATTGTACCTTTGAGATAATCAAGTACTCTCCTAGCTGCATCCATGTGTGGTCTTCTTGGTGAGTGCATGAACTGACTAAGCACTCCCACACTATACCTTCATAAACACTAAGTTTATGATTCATCTCCAAAGGTGTACTTGCAGGTTTAGTGTTCTCCATTTTGAACTTGAGAAGAAGATCCTGAATGTATCTTCTTTGAGTCAAATACATTTGTTCATCTGTATATATCACCTGCATACCTAGGAAATATGTGAGCTCACCTAGGTCATTGATTTTGAACTCCTCTTGCATGTGTCTCTTGATCCTTTGAATGCCATTTAGATCATCACTTGTCACAATAATATCATCTACATATACACATAGATAGATAACCTCATTGTGATCCCTTTTGCAGGATTTGAGCTGCTAGCTTTGAACCCTTGATCTTGAAGATATGTAACCAACCTGTAATTCCAAGCTCTTGGAGCTTGTTTCAATCCATACAATTCTTTCTTAAGTCTACAAACATAAGATGGATGATTAGGGTTTTCAAAACCTGGTGGTTGTGGCATGTATACCTCTTCACTTATCCAACCATTTAAGAATGCATTTTTCATATCAAGTTGGAGGAGTCTCCAATTCCTTGCAGCAGCTACACTTATCAATGACCTGATTGTAGTCATCTTTGCAACTGGTGAGAATGTTTCCTCATAGTCTATACCATGAGTTTGTGAGCATCCTTTGGCAACTAATCTTGCCTTGTACCTGCAAACTGATTGATGTGAATTTCTTTTAACTTTATATACCCATCTGCAACCAATTACCTTTTGATTCGGTGATATTGGAACCAAATCCCAAGTGTCCATCTCCTTCAATGCATCTAATTCTTCTCTCATGGCCTTTTCCCAATTAGGGTTTCCCTTTGCCTCTTCATAGGTTGAGGGTTCCTTTGAAATAAATTCTTCTGCCAAGTATATTGAATGCTTCATAACAAATGTGGAATCATATCCATACGTTTCTAGTTGTTTCTTCTCTCCTTTTGATCTTCTAGGTACTTGTTTGGAGCATTCTCCAACCTCTTGCATCTTTGATTTGCCTCTTGATTTCCATAGCTTGTAATCCTTTTCTCTTTCATCTTGGTCATCATCTGTATCACTTCTTGTATCCTGGACTTGTGTATCATGTGAAGAGATGGATAGGTATGTGCTTGAAGATGAAGAGGTGTTGCAAAATCCTTGATCTACACCAGCCAAATGAACTCCAGAAGTATATGGTGGGACCTTTTAGCTTGCCAATGGATGTATTAGACACCCTATGTACCTTGGAAGATCATTCTCAAAAAGATAGATCAAAATAGATAAGTTGGAGTTAGCTCAGAGGTGAAAACTTGCTATTCTTGGTTCATACACCTGTCCAGTGTTTTAAATAATTCTCTAAGCACAGTAGCAATTAGCTTAGTTCCTCTTGGGGAAGTCTAGGTAACTTAAAGAGCTAACTTTAAAGAGTAATCTCATCAAAAATAATAAACCACACACTGAGAATGAGTTTTAACAAGTGATGACATCATCCCGATTTTCACGGGCTGCTATAGTTTGAGACCAGTGAGCAGAAAAATCAACATAACTCAAAATGTAGGAATTAAATGATTATGAAATTTGTATGGTTATACTAGACTGTAAGCTGAATCCAACAAGCTTTAAATCACTGAATTTGGATACGTAACCACTGAGAAACACCTCTGACAAGATGAGTGAAAAAGTCGGGTACCTGACAGAGAAGTGAAAATGCACAGACACTGTTGACTTCAACTGAACATAACTGAAGCTTTCAACATCCAAATGACATGAAAATTTGTGAGCATATATTAGACCTATAGAGCTAACTTTACCAAGTTAAATCACTGAAAATGATGCACCAAGCTCAGAGAAAACATCTCTGCAAGCTGACTGAGAAAACTGAGAGTAATGGCGATGAGTAGTGCACTTCACAAGAACATGGAAAGATGAACTCAAATAATCATGAAAATGAAAGTATATTGATTGTACAATACAATGACTTACTGATACATATGTGTGCCTTGTAATCACACCTTGATATGGCATAAAGCTCAGCTCTTGGAGGTCTTCACATAGGTCTCTCTAACCACGACTAAAACTGCCATCTATTTATAGTTGAGTTTGCGAGGCTAACTTCCCTCAATCACTCTCCAATCAATCAATGATTGATTTGATTCTCTACCTACCACAAATCACGAATTCGTGGCTCCTCTTTCCATTCTTGATCAAGTGGACTCAACCACTTAAGATTCTCTTACTTTTACATTAAGTAAACTCTTCAAAAGTTACAAGAGGTAGTTCACAAGTGAACTTTACATAGTCTTCTTTTTAAAGCTTCTTCTAAGACTTTGTGGGACTGAAGCCAATACTTAGGCTTGTCATAGACTTGCTCCAATAGCTTCCCCTCAAGCCAAGTATGCTTGAGGTCTTCAATCTTCCAAGATTACCTGCAAACCAATCATAGCCTTGAATTTGCAAAGCTTTGTACCATCCAATGCTTTGGTTAGAATATCTGCACATTGTTGATGAGTGGACACATATGATATTTGAATCTCTTTGCTTAGAACCTTTTCTCGTACATAGTGATAATGAACTTCAATATGTTTAGTCCTTGCATGAAAAATAGGATTAGCAGCCAAATGAATAGAACTCATATTGTCACCAAAAATAGTTGGAGTTCCAAAATCCAATCCAAGATCTTTGAATAATGTCTTCATCCACATAGCTTCTTGTGTAGCTATGGCAAGACCTCTATATTCAGCTTTAGTAGAAGAGAGAGCAACTGTGGGTTGCTTCTTGGATGACCATGAAATAAGCTTTGAACCTGCAAAGGTAAGATAACCTGAAGTGCTCCTTCTATCTTCCTTGGAGCCAGCCCAATCTGCATCAGAAAATAGCTTCAAACCTAAATCACATACATAAGGATAATAAATTCCTTCATTTATGGTTCCTTTGAGATACTTGAGAATCCTTTTGGCAGCATCCACATGTGGTTTCCTTGGTGTGTGCATAAATTGACTTAGCACACTCACACTGTAACATATATCTACTCTTGTCAATGTGGCATAGTTGAGACTACCCACTAGACTTTGATATGATGTGATGTCCTCTATGAGTTCACCTTCATGTGAGCTCAATTTGTGATTGACCTCCATTGGAGTACCTGCAATCTTACAATCTTGCATCTTGAATTTTGCCAACATGTCCTTAATGTACTTCCTTTGAGTGAGAAACAAACCATGATCTTTGTAGACAACTTCCAAACCTAGGAAGTAGGTAAGTGAACCCAAATCACTTATCTTGAACTCTTCTCTCATCTGATCTTTGATCTTCTTCATACCATCTGCATCATTTCCTGTCAATATAATATCATCTACATATACACATAGGTAGATGACCTCGGAATTACTCTTTTAATTAAAGAGTGAAGGATCTGCCTTGCTTGGTTGAAAGCCTTTGTCCTGCAAGAATGAAACAAGCCTGAAATTCCAAGCTCTTGGAGCTTGCTTGAGACCATACAATGCTTTGTTAAGTTTCACACATAATCAGGATAAACTTGATTCTCAAAACCAGGTGGTTGTGCCATATATACCTCTTCTGTTATCCAACCATTCAAGAATGCATTCTTTACATCTAGTTGAAGTATCTTCCAATTCTTGGAAGAGGCAATACTAAGCAAAACCCTAATAGTAGGCATCTTTGCCACAGGAGAGAAAGTCTCCTCATAATCAATTCCCTGAGTTTGTGCAAAGCCTTATACCTGTTAATGGAACCATCAGAATTCTTCTTGAGTTTATAGACCCATCTTGAGCCTATTACCTTCATGGATGAAGTCTTGGGCACCAAATCCCAAGTGTTGTTTTCCTCAAGTGCTTCAATCTCTTCCTTCATTGCATGCTTCCATTCTGTTTTTGCTTTGGCCTCTTCGAATGATGATGGCTCCTCTTGGTTTATGTCCTGTGCTATGTAGATAGAATGTTTAGTTACTAATGAGGTGTCAAACCCATAACTTTTTGGTTTTTTCTTTTCCCTCATAGATCTTCTTAGGCCATGATGTGATGATTCTGCCTCATGTCCAAGTTCGTGCAATTTTTTTTTACCTTTAGACTTCCATGCTTTGATCTTTTCCATGTGAGATTCTTCATCATCCTCCGAGGTGTCTTGTTCTTCAATCTTTGATTGTTCTCTACCAAGCTTTGGAAAATCTTCTTCAAGATCATATGGTAAATTGATCTTCCTGCATGAATCTTCATACCATGAATTGTTCTCATCAAAAACTACATCTCTGCTTACCAAGAATCCTTTGTTGGTAGGGTTGTATAACCTGTAGCCCTTTTGATT
The DNA here is from genome assembly GCA_020310875.1 of Ceratopteris richardii. Lineage (NCBI taxonomy): Eukaryota > Viridiplantae > Streptophyta > Polypodiopsida > Polypodiales > Pteridaceae > Ceratopteris > Ceratopteris richardii. The sequence goes on along the minus strand of CM035409.1, from coordinate 142,502,477 downwards.
GTTGTCATATCCAAAAAATACACACCTTTCTGCCTTTGGATCCATCTTGCCTCTAACCTGTGAAGGAACATGAGCAAAAGCAATACATCCAAAAATTTTACAATGATCTAAGCTTGGTCTGCTTCCATTCCAAGCCTCATATGGAGTCATCCCATCAAGGGATTTTGAAGGCAACCTGTTAATCAAGTAAGTGGCTGTAGATACAGCCTCAGTCCATAAGTAATTAGGTAAATGCTTTTCATTTAACATAGACCTTGCAGCTTCAACAATTGTCCTATTCCTCCTTTCTGCCACTCCATTTTGCTCAGGAGTGTACCTTGAAGTTACCTCTCTTCTGATTCCTCTTTCTTGAAGAAAAGAATCAAACTCATGGGAGAAGTATTCTCCCCCTCCATCTGACCTTAGCCTTTTTAGTGATTTACCTGTTTGATTCTCCACAAGAGCCAAATATCTTTTGAAACATGAAAAAACTTCATCTTTGTGTTTCATAAAGAATAGGATACTTCCAATTCTGTGAGTGTCTGACTACCATAATTAAAGAGAGCAATGTTTCTAGTGTCCTGTAATTCAAATGTGAACAATCTACCTGTCTTTTCACCTTTTGCAATTCTTCTGAATCCTTGACTTGGATCTTCAACAAATGCTCCTGCTTTTGTGAACCTGACTTGCAACCCTTTCTCTACTATCTGCCCAACACTTATCAAATTCTTTGTAATGGTAGGGAAATAGAGTACCTTACTGAGTAGGTTGATGTTTCCATCAGGTGCTTTGACATTGCCTATTTTCTCCACAGGATGTTTTGTATCATCTCCTGTTTGTACCTCATGCTTATTCCTTGGATCTTCTAAATCTGATAGGAGTGCCACATTTCCTGCCACATGATTTGAACAACCTGAATCTATGTAGAAAACATGCTCATCAGATTTACCTTTTGGCATAGCCATGTTCATGATCAATAATGAATCCTCTTTGTTTGAGTCTTTTGAGTAGTTATTGTAGTCTCTCCTTCCTTTGTAGCCTCCTTGATAGTTTGAATGATTGTAGTTGTTGTAGTTGCCATGGTAGTTGTTGAACCTTCCTCTTGAGTAGCCATAACTTCCTCTATTGTATCCTCTGCCTCTTTGATTCCTGGAATTCCTAAAGCAATTTTTTGTTGTATGATTAGTTAATCCACAAATAGAACATGAGTTGGAGTCTTGGGATCTCCCCCTGCCTTGTCTGCCTCCTCTTCCTCTACCTGTGCCATGTCTTCCTCTACCTGCATAGTTAGCTTGATATGTAACTGCTTCATCATCCACTTTCTTTGCCTTTCCTTTGTTATCTTTAGACTTGCTTTTATCCGTGTATAAAGCTGAAGATTGATTACCTTTAGAGTTTTCTCCATTTTTGATAAGCTTTGTCCCTTGAGTAAGTAGTTGTCCAATGAGTGTGTTGAAATCAGGTACATGCATGTCCATGTACAAATCCATAGCTGTGGTGAATGCTTCCCACTTGTCATCTGCCTTCAAGCCATTGATAACCTGCCTTACAATTTGCTCTTCATCTATTACCTCTCCAATGCTTCCCAACTGATCTGCTATGTCCTTGAGCTTTGTGACAAAATCAGTCACATTTTGTTTGGGAACCTTCTTGAGAGTTGTGAAATCCAGCCATAGTTGATGCTTCCTAGCTTTAGTACTTGAAGAAAAGAAAGTTTCAAGTGCATCCCACACTTCCTGAGATGTCTTACAACTTCTAATGTGAGGCAACAAAAAATCTGAGATAGAGTTGACGAGATAAGACCTTGCAAGTGCATCCTTGGAGCACCATGTGCTCAATCTTTCTTGCTCTTCTTGTGTTGGTTGACTTTTGTTCCTGAAACTTGGCATAACTTCATCTCCAGCCACATAATCATATAAAGTTCTACCTTGGAGATAGGCTTCCATTCTTAATGACCAAGCTGAGTAGTTACCTCTGTCTAATTTGTCAATTGATGAAGGAAATCCATCTGCCATGTTGTCCAACCTTGCTCTGATACCACTGCGAAGAGATGGATAGGTATGTGCTTGAAGATGAAGAGGTGTTGCAAAATCCTTGATCTACACCAGCCAAATGAACTCCAGAAGTATATGGTGGGCCCTTTTATCTTTCCAATGGATGTATTAGACACCCTATGTACCTTGGAAGATCACTCTCAAAAAGATAGATCAAAACAGATAAGTTGGAGTTAGCTCAGAGGTGAAAACTTGCTATTCTTGGTTCATACACCTGTCCAGTGTTTTACATAATTCTCTGAGCACAGTAGCAATTAGCTTAATTCCTCTTGGGGAAGTCTAGGTAACTTATAGAGCTAACTTTCAAGAGTAATCTCATCAAAAATAATAAACCACAAACTGAGAATGAGTTTTAACAAGTGATGACATCATCCCGATTTTCACGGGCTGCTACAGTTTGAGACCAATGAGCAGAAAAATCAACATAACTCACAATGTAGGAATCCAATGATTGAGAAAATTTGTATGGTTACACTAGACTGTAAGCTGAATCCAACAAGCTTTAAATCACGGAATTTAGATAAGTAACCACTGAGAAACACCTCTGACAAGATGAGTGAAAAAGTCAGGTACCTGACAGAGAAGTGAAAATGCACAGACACTGTTGACTTCAACTGAACATAACTGAAGATTGCAACATCCAAATGACATGAAAACTTGTGAGCATATAGTAGACCTATAGAGCTAACTTTACCAAGTTAAATCACTGAAAATGATGCACCAAGCTCAGAGAAAACATCTTTGCAAGCTGACTGAGAAAACTGAGAGTAATGGCAGTGAGTAGTACACTTCACAAGAACATGGAAAGATGAACTCAAATAATCATGAAAATGAAAGTATATTGCTTGTACAATACAATGACTTACTGATACATATCTGTGCTTTGTAATCACACCTTGATATGGCATAAAGCTCAGCTCTTGGAGGTCTTCACATAGGTCTCTCTAACCACGACTAAAACTGCCATCTATTTATAGTTGAGTTTGGGAGGCTAACTTCCCTCAATCACTCTCCAATCAATCAATGATTGATTTGATTCTCTACCTGCCACAAATCACAAATTTGTGGCTCCTCTTTCCATTCTTGATCAAGTGGACTCAACCACTTAAGATTCTCTTACTTTTACATTAAGTAAACTCTTCAAAAGTTACAAGAGGTAGTTCACAAGTGAACTTTACATAGTCTTCTTTTTAAAGCTTCTTCTAAGACTTTGTGGGACTGAAGCCAATACTCAGGCTTGTCATAGACTTGCTCCAACATATCATGCTTGCTTCCTGATTGATAAGACTCAGAATCAAGATCATATGGTAGTGTTACCTTTTCTTTGTCTTCATCATACCAAGACCTGTGTTCTTCAAACACAACATCTCTACTTGTAGTGAACTGCTTGGTTGAAGGATTGAAGAACATGTAACCCATCTGAGTTGAATCATATCCAATAAACATTGCCTTTGTTGCCCTTTCATCTAGCTTACCTCTTATTTGTGATGGTACATGAACATAAGCTAAACAACCAAAAACCTTGCAATGTCCAAGACTAGATTTTCTTCCATTCCATGCTTCATAAGGAGTCATACCTTGAAGTGATTTTGATGGTAGTCTATTGACAAGGTACACAACAGTTGAAATAGCTTCTGCCCATAGATAATGTGGCAACTTCTTCTCTTCAATCATTGTTCGGGTTGATCCAACCAGTGTCTTGTTTCTCCTCTTTGCAATTCCATTTAGTTGAGGAGAGTACCTAGTAGCCACTTCCCTTTTGATACCTTTGTCCTGCAAGAACTCATCAAACTCTTTGGAGAAGTATTCTCCCCCTCCATCAGATCTGAGCTTCTTTAGTGATCTACTTGTATGATTCTCCACATGTGCAAGATACTTCTTGAAGAAATCAAACACTTCATTCTTACTCTTGATAAAGTATAGAACAGTCCATCTACTATGGTCATCAATACATGAGACATAATACCTTGATCCTGCCAATGAAGGTTCTTGAATCGATCCCCATACATCTGTATGTACTAAGTCCACTAAGTTTTTGTGGATGTAGCCTTTGTGGTTGAATGGTTGTCTTTGTGCCTTCCCAATCTGACATGCATCACACCTGTTGATCATGTGTTGCTTTGATATGTTCGACACTCCTAGAACACTTTGATCACTGCATATATCCTTCAAGGTTCTTTCATTCACATGAGCAAGTCTCTTATGCCACACTTCAAGCTCACTTCGGGTTTGAGACCCAAAGTTGAATAGAGCTATGTTCTTGGTTTCTCCTACTTCAAAAGTAAAGAGCCTACAGGAATACATAGAGATTGACCTTGAGATAGAAAAACTCAGATTTCTCTCAATATACTAAACCAAATGCTATGTTAATTTATAAGCATAAACTAGACACTAATATCTTTCCAATGAGCCATGTTGCACTCAATCTGGAGCTTTGGAGAGAGAGAAGCAACCTCTGCAAGATTACTATTGGTGAAGAAGATGATGCAGAGAATTGAAGGAGCAAGACAATGATGGTCACAAGTGTATGTATATTGCTTCCATGTAATGTACAAGTAATTTCAAGTCTTTATATAGACTCTAGGAGTGTTCCACGACTTCTACAAGTGAAGTTTTAATTCAAATGAAGGTGGGAATGGTTGTTGGAGGGAATCAATTCACTTTCCTACAATCTAGGAAAAGTGAAGATCTCGTTTGATCTACTTTTAAGTTATTGATTGCTTGATTGAATGCAACTTCAACCACCACAAATTTGTGGGATTTGGCCTCTATCTTTCTACCTTTACATGTGTAACGTTGTTTGTGTTACCCTTTGGAGTTGTCCTCTCCAATCATTTTAGCATAAAGGATCAACTACACATCTTTAAATTGTCAATCCGGGAAGTATACAAAGACCACAGCCCCTTCTAGTTAATGGAATCCAAGAACAAGAGTTAAATGACTATTTTTTTTGAGAAATTATAAAAATGGAGGGAAATATCTAGGGTTTTGATTATCTAGAGACCTATAGCAGTATATCAATGATTCTTGCACCTAAAGTGTGCCATTTTCTCTGTAGATTAGAACTATGAAGTTAAATTTCAAAAATTGTACCTGTATCACTCAGACGAGACAATCATGATTCTGTGAAAATTGACATTTTCTGGTTCCAACTTTATTCTTCTGCTTATTCTTGCTTACCACAATAAGATTCACCTATCCTCATACACATTACTCAGAAATACACAAGTGAAGCTCACACGTTCCATGGATCACATAAAGAATAGACTCAACAAATCCAAAGAAAGTACATGAAAGGAGAAAACACGATTTTCTGCAAGAGAGCTCTTCACATTACTTGGATAGCAAAAATAATACAACCAACCCTCTCAAAAATAGAGGAAGTTATCTTTTATACATTTTCAAGTGTCCCTTTTCACACTTGAATTTTGGTCCTTTTCCCTTCTAATCTAAAAATATGCTATCAAAGAGCTTCCAAAAATTCTAGAAAAAATACATATGATTCTAATTTACATGAGGAAGACTCTTCCTCATTTTTACATCATTTGCATAAATATTTCTACATTTTTTTGACATTTTACAAATATTTCCCTTCAAAAAATGCTTCTTCTAACATTCTTCCCCTCCTAGACTTTTTGGCTCCTGACAAAAAAATATTCTAGTTGATAGTTAGTGAGAGCTTCCTTCATTTCTTTTTTTTTTTTGATACACCTGTGACAATAGATCATGACTTTTTCTTTCTGTAATGTTCAAATTGTTCAACATCTCAAATAGAGATTTTCTCCATTGTACAGTTGCCTCTGGTTTGTTTATCACATCTTTCTTTAGATATTCTGTATATGCAGCTTCATAGGTAGTGAGTCTGGACTTTGTAACTGCTGATAAATTCCCAAAAATTTCTGATTCTCTTTCAAAAAATCCGTAATCAAAGGCATCCTCAAAAATTTGGAGATAGTGACTACCCAAAAATACTGCTATAATAGGCCATTAAGCGAATTCTGTCTGGGGTTTCACTGAGATTAAAAAGTAAGGCATCAGTTGGTGAATTGAAACCAATGTAGTTGAGGGTTCTGACATCTGTATCTGTAAATGTTTCTATACATGCTAATATGAGTCACATTACTCTGATTAGTAATATACAAGCTGGATCATTAACATCTTTATATGTAGATATGACAGACTCTGCTGTGTCAACCATCTATTTCTTTGTTGGCCATGTTCCTGCTTTAGGTCCTGCTACCTTTGGAAAGTTCAGCCATTTTGCTGGAATCTGTCCTGCATTTCTCCTTTCCCAAAATACTGTCCAATCCCTTCTCCTTGCTACTGGACAATAGGCTGGATTGATCTTTAACTGAATAGGTGCCTCTTTCCAGATTTTCTTGCATTCTTTGTTGGCATCTAACCACCTATTCCTCCATTTAGGATTAGCTTTTTCAAATAATCCCTTAGTGACATAAATATCTTCTTCATATTCCAGATTTTTATTTGATGGTAACCCCACCCTTGCAAGTTGGTAATTTTTTATACTCTCCAATACCATACAAAATGGTATACCTAGACCATCTGCTGCCCAATGGTGTTGGTCTGGGTTTATTCCTTTATTGAGAGCAAAATTAACAATCTGTTCTTCATATTCATTATGCATTTTTCTGATAAATTCCATTCTCGATTCTCTGCCAGTTAGAAGCTTTTGAACAAACTCTTCCGAATATTCTTCAACTGTTTCCTTGTCTTCTTGTTCATCAAAGTGTTGAGTTATGTTATCTTCTCCCCCTTCATATTCTTCTGCTTGTGTAGTTACCACCTGCTCATCAACCTTTTTTTGTGGATTTTCCAATTTTTTCTGTAGCTCTTCCACCATCATCATCAAGCTTCTATTATAAGATGTCCATAACTCTCTTTCTGATTTCCACTCACTCCTTTCTTTTTCTATACTCATTTGCCATTCACTTCTTTCTTTTGCTATATCCATATGTAATTTATTGTATCCTCTCATTGAGCTCGTAGCATGTACATTGGCTTGCTTTTCCAATTCTTTGGCTTCCTTCAGTTTTGCTTGTAGCCTTAAAATTTCTTTATTCAGTTCCTCCCTCTCTTCCTGTGTTGCTTGCACGGTCTTACTTTCTTCTTTCATCTGGCCTTCTTCCATCAGCAATTTGTTTATTTCTTCATTTGCTTTGACCATAATTTGATATGAGCTTTGAAGTGTTCTGAATCTTCCTTCAATTTTCTTCAGCTCCATTTCTACTTTGCTGCTATGCTCTATCTGCTTTGCACATTTGTCTTCAAGAAATTGAATCTTGTTTTGTTGTTGAACCTCCAGTTCTTCCAATGAAATTATCCTGTTGGTCAAATCCTCATTTCTTTCTTGGACAGTCTTCAACTTCTCCTCTAATTGTTCCTTTTCTTTCTTTTGCTCATTAATAATTCTACTACCTTTCACAAACTCTGATTCAGCCACCATTCCTGATATAATCATGTTTCTACTAGATGGTCTGAACTGCTCTATATTGCTCATGATAATTTTACAAGCAGACCTGATATCTTTGGGTATCCTTTCTAACCCAGTTTCCAATTCTATTTGTTTTACTTCTATCTTCTTTTCTTCCTCTAGTTCTTCTTTGTCTGCAACATCTTCCTCATACTCTAGTGTCTGATCCTCTTCCTTCTCATGATCTGATATTTCTTTCATTATCTCCAACTCTTCTGCCTTCTCTTTCTCCAAATCTTGTTGTTTCTCTTCAATGACCTGTCCTTCCTCTTCCTGTACTTTATTATCTGAGTTGAGGTTGAATCAATCTCTACTGAGAGCTTTGTCTTCTTGATCTTCTATAGTTGTGAGCTCCTTATTATGATTTAGATCATAAAGTATATCTTCTATGCTTTGATTTATTTCTTTTTCTGTATTCCCTTCTTTGACCTCTTGGAAATCCTCCTTTTCCAATACTTCCTCTGTTTCCTTAATCAAATTTGTATCTTCTTGATTGTGCACTGAGCTGCATCTCTGAGCTTCCTTTTCTACTTCTAGCTTTTCCTCATCCCTATTTAATTTGAAATAGGTTTGCTGAGATGGTTTTGTCCATATTGTTTTAAAACCTGTGTCCACTAATCCACAATTGAACTCTTTCCTTGCTTCAACCTCTTCTTCCATTATTACCACTTTACCTTTTTGTATCCTTTTTTCTTCTCCAGGACTAACCTATTTTGCTGCTTCTTTATGAACCTGTATTCTCTGTGACCTTTGACTCAAGTCTTCTGGAGTTTTGCTTTTTTCAGAGGCTTGTACTGTCACAATAGGTGTGCTAGGTACTGAGAAATTTAAACTTTTCAAGAGAAAGATTTCAATATCACTATCTGAATCTGAAGAGAACTGTGAGGAACCAGCTATCCCTGATTTGTCCATTCTTTGCTCTTCTAATACAATGGATTCATCATGCTTTTTTTCTTCTACTGATAATTTTTATGTCTCCTTCCTATGTGCTTGTTCAAGTGCTTTTCCCTTATCCTTCTTGGTCAGCTTCTTTTTCTGCACAGGTTTCTTCTGAACCTTCTTCTTCACTACTATTGTAGTTTTGGTTTTAGGAGGACCTTGTAACTCCTTGAAATAAGCCAATAGTTCTACTTCCTTTTTAACAAAAACCTCTTCAGATTCTACAGCCATCACCTGATCATGTAACTCTTCATAGTGTTCTACTTCTTCTTGTATCCATTCAGTTGCTTTACATGAATAGTCTTCCAACATTTTCTGATATTGGGCTTCATAGATTGCCCTCTTATTGTTTCCTTGAGTCAAATGAGTATACAATTGTTCCTTACTTTTTTGAGGTGGATGAGGTTCCTTGGAAGAATGTACTTCCTTTTGAGCAGCTTCATGCTCTTCCTTTGTTGCTTCCTCCTGCTCCAATTCCACTTTTCTGGGATCCAATCTTCTTTTCTTCACTGGAATCACTTCTTCTGACACTCCCTTCCTTTTCCTTTCTGCTTCCCTCATGCTTGGTTGGGCTTCTGCTTCTCCTATGGACATCATCTTAGAAGGACTTTTGATTCCTGCCATCAAGCTCCTGAAATATTGAGCTACTGAAGCTAATTTCAACTGATCCTCCATTCCTAAAACATGATATATAATCCTTATTAGGAATTGTGCTCCATTCATGAACTTCTTCTGCTCCCAATGCTTGGCTGCTTCCTTCAATTGATCATGGATGTAAGGAGTTACATCCATTACTCCAAATGGCTTGGTTCTATCATTATTATTGAACATAATTAGTGTCACCAGCTTATGTGGCATTGTATATCTGGGCAGCTTAGGAAAATAGAAATATTGGAGAAACATCCTGATTTCATATTCTTCATTCTCTTTCCCCTTGAAATCCACAAATTTGGAGTATCCTGCATAAGTTTCTTTATTCTTTTTGACAAAACTGTTATCGAACTTAGTTCCCATTGAATAAAATTGAAGGTCTGCCTTGATGTGTTCTGCTTTTATAGTAATATTCACCTCTTTGTTCTCTTTGTCCTTGACTGAACATCTGAAATATTCTTCATTGCCTTTACCAACTTCCAACAGACTATTCATAACCTGTGAGACTCTCTCAAAGTCTATAAAGAATAGAGGTTCATCCAGTAGTCTATGTAATCCCACTGCTTTCCATCTTTTATCATTGATTAAACTTCTTTGAAATTTATAGAATTCCTAACACATCATTGTATACTTGTAACCTCCAACTCCTACAGTAACTGTAAAAATGTGCTGACCAATGATACTAAGGGTTTCCTTTAGTTCCTTGACTATCTTCTCTGCTTCTGGAATTTCCTGCTCCTCATCATACTCCAGCTCCACCTTTTCCATTGTTGCTTCACTGTCTAAGAACCAATGTCCTCTAGACAAAGTTATTGAGTCTGCTTTGAAATCATGAATTGGAAGTTCCTTTGGATTCACCATTCTGGAGAAAGTATAACATCACAAAAAAGAAAACTCCACCCACATGATTCACACGAAAAATTAATGAAATCACATTTGTCTTGAAATGTAATGGAAAAGAATGAAAATAAAATATCAGATGAATCCTGACTTCCTTATTTGTATCACAGATAAAACTCAATTGAAGTGATCATCCCATGTGTAGCAAGATGTCTAGTGCTCTCTTCCCTTTTAACAGCTCTCATTTTTTTTAACATTTTTTAACAATAAAAGAAAAATGAAAAAAAAAAGAAAAAGATGAATAAAAAAAAGAAACCTGCTAAATTACAACCTATATCTTGCTTGTGCTATATAACTTATATAAACAAAAGAATTACAACAAAATTGATAATTTTTCTCTTTTTTTTCCTTCCTCTTTTCTTTTTGTCTTCTTCTTTTTTCTCTTTTTCTCTCTCTTTTTTTTTCTTTTTGTTAATACTAATTTCCTCCACTTATCTCTCTTCCCCTCCTATTTATTTTCTTAGAAAGAGGATGAGGTAGAGTAAATGGAAATAATTTTCAAGATGTCATAATTTCCTTCTGGTAAAATTTTGAATTCTTTATCAAGAATCCCATGTGTGCATCAGATGATCATTTTGCCTTTTCCTTCATCTGTAACTCTTCATACTTTTGAGCTATTTTAGTATCTTCATGCTTGTTTCCTTTACATTGAATCAGATCTGATTTTTTTACCCAATAATACTTGATTCCTGTTGACTTTGTTCTAGGAATAAAACAATCTTCTTCTGATAAACTGTACTTGGAAGTTTTTGGCTTCCATATCCATTTAGTTCTGGAAAATTGTTTTCATGAGTAGTGCTTATATGTACTTTGTTTCCACATTCTTTCTGTCTTGATGCCTAGATGCTTCTGATTATTCCACACTTTCCTCCTTTCTTCTGTTTTTTCAACACTTTTGGTTTCTTCAGCTTTTTCCTGTTTTTGACTAAAATAGATTTGGTCATAAAGAAGTTTTGGTTGTGACTCCTTTGTAGCTTCTAGTGAAAAAGTAAATCCCTCCAAATCTGAGTCGTAGATATCCTGTTGATTTTTCTGTTCTTCATCACTCAATAAAAACATTAAAGACCTTTTGTCATTTGATGTCAATTTAAGCTTCATATTTTCAAAATCCAGAATTACTTTACCTTGCCTGAGCCAGGGTTGTCCCAAAATCAATTTTTCACTCATCATATGATCAGGCCATTCTTCACAATCTATTTTCATATATTCTTCAGTGAACTTAACTTTAATAGATGGTGAAGACAAGCTTTGTCTAATCTGTCCTTTCAGTGTTCTGATAAGTGTTTTACTCTCCGTCCTTTTTAGGTTAAACTTATCCAACAAAACTGAACTGATCAGATTAACTTGTGCACCTGAATCTATCAAAACCTTGATTTTCTCATTATGAAAATTCATTGTTATAACAGGCAAATGCTCTCTCACTCTTAAAGGTGTTTTACACAAAAGGACTTCTCTGAGCTCCTTACTCTTTCTTATTCTTTCCTTTGCCTCCTGTTGAGCCTCATGCCTAATTCTTTCCTCTTCTTTTTTTCTGTTTTGAGCTTGATGTATTCTTCTCCATTCAGAAATAGTTAATGGAAGATCATACCTTTTTACCCTACATCCACTGATAAAGTTTGGCATGATTTCTCCATCTATATTAGCTAATTGTATAGCTCCATTATTACTAATTTGATTGATGGTATAAGGCCCATGCCCTTTCTTCTGAAATTTATTCTGATGTTCCTTCACTGTGTATGCCAAAACTAGATATCCTTCTTGTAAGTCTTTTTCTTTAATATGCACATCATGATAAGCTTTCTGCCTTCTCTTATCTGCATATATGCTCATGATTGCTTGAAGTCTAGAAGCTCCAAGTTTTTCCAATTCCACCACTCTCTCAGATAATTCATGTCCAGTCCACTTATGTTGATTACCCACCCTTACTGTTGGAATAAGGAATTCTAAAGGCAGAATTGCATTTTGTCCATATACCAAATTAAATGGTGTAGTTCCAAGTGCAGTTTTGTATGCCACTCTATAAGCCCATAAGACATGATTGAGTTGCAAATCCCAATCATTCCTATTTGTATTTACCAACTTAGACAGAACAGTGCAAAGTACTTTATTATTACTTTCTCCTAATCCATTGGCTTGTGGATGATAAGGGGCTGACTTTCTATGACTGATCATGAAATACTCAGTTATGTTTTCTATTATTTGGTTCAAGAAACGAGTCCCCGTATCACTTACCAACTCAATTGGCAGTCCAAATCTAGTGATAATGTTCTCATAAAGAAATCTTGTGGTAGTCTGAGCATCATTCCTTTTTGTAGCCCTAGCCTCTGCCCATTTAGTTAGGTAATATGTGGCTACTATTATATATTCAACATGGGTTTGTTTTGTTGGAGGGTGTATAGGTCCAATGAAATCCAACCCCCATTTGCTAAATGCTCTTGCTGAAATAAGTGGTACTAATGGCATATTGTCTCTTTTATTTGGTTGACTCACTCTTTGACAAATATCACATCTTTTCACATATGTTCTTGCATCAGGGAATAGAGTTGGCCCACAAAAACCAGAATATAGTATGAGTTTAGCAGCCCGTTCACTTGACAAATGTCCTCCTACCACTCCAAAATGTGCCATCTCTAATATTTCCCTATATTTATTTTCAAGAACACAGATCCTCAAATATCCATCCATCCCTCTTTTATACAATTGTTCTCCTATCAGTTGATATTCTTCAAAAATCATTTGTAAATTCCTGGAGTTTGCACTAACTCTTACTGGCTCTCCTTTCTTATTTCTTTTCAACTCCTCAATTATGTTTGCACTCCAATCTGGATTTTTCTAAAACCAGTATAAGGTTATAATTTCTGAATTTTGCAAGGATTGGCATTCCCAATAGTTGGAAACATATTTTTTTACATCTTGCATTTTATTAGGCCAATGTACTCCCATCCTATTGAGATTGTTTAAGGTGACTATCATGGAAGCATGAATACAGGGATTCCAACAATGAGATCTTCTTAAATACTCCTGCTGCTCCTCTTCTGGAGTACAATATTCCAATATGCCAATTTGATTGAGATGATACAAATGTCTAGCTAGTAGCACAAAATTCCTACTTTGTAATACCAGATGTGTGTTGTTTTTTGATGTTCTGCAAGGTCCCATGGTTGGTAAAGGTACTCAAGTCATGGCCCATTCAGGAACACTTTCTATTTTGAACAGATATGCATCTGGTAAGTCATCATCTAAAGGTGAACTTGGCTCTTTGGTTTGAATTCTCGACAAATGGTCTGCTCTTAAATGAGTTTTTCCTTGTCTGACCACTACCTCAAATTCAAATTCCATTAGTAGGAGAAACCATCTGGCTATCCTACCTGTATGGCATGGTTTGTTTACCAAATAGAGTAAAGCTTGGTGATCCACAAAGAATTTAAACTTGTTGGCCAAAAGATAATGTCTATATTTTTTCACAGCGAATATCATTCCCAACCCTTCCCTCTTAGTGGTTGTATAACTTTTTTCTACTGAATTCAATCGCCTACTAGCATAAGCAATTGGAAAGTCTAATTTTCTCCATTCAATTGGTTGTCCTAACACACATCCCAAAGCATAATTTGAAGCATCCACATGGACATGAAAAATTTTATTCCCCTATGGGGTTTTTAGAATTGGTGTTGTTACCAAACAAGTTTTTAAAGTCTCAAAAGCTTGGTCACACTCTTTGGTCCACTCAAATTTAGTGATCAAAGCATACAAGGGCTTTGCAATGTCTGCAAACTTGTGTACAAATTTTCTATAATACCCACAATGTCCCATGAAAGTTTGAAGTTCTTTTATATTTGTTGGTCTTGGAAGTTCCACTATGGCCTTAATTTTTCTTTCATCTATTGAAATTTCATTTCTGGAGACTGTGTCCTAACATTCTCCTTTGCCTCACAAAGAACACACATTTCTCTGGATTTAAACATACTCTATATGTTCTACATTTTTTGAATATATTTTCCAGATCCTTCAAATGATCTTGTCTTTTTAATGAAAAAGTACAAAGATCATCCACATAGATTTCCATTATATTTCTAAGGAATTCTTTGAAGATGTGACACATCAATCTTTGAAAAGTTGCTGGGGCATTGGTTAAACCAAAGGGCATAACCCTAAAGGCATCGATTCCCCATTTTGTGGAAAAAAGTAGTTTTATGTTGGTCTTCCAAAGCTATGGGTACCTAATTGTATCCTGAAAAACCATCCAAAAAACTATAGACCTCTTTACTTGCAACTCTTTCCAAAAGATGGTATGTTATGGGTAATGGATAGCTATCCCTTATAGTTGCAGCATTAACTTTTTTCAAGTTAATACATACCCTGAGTTTGCCATTCTTTTTAGGTACCACAACTATAGGAGATATCCACTCCTCAATCTCATATGAAATTGGTAGCCAGCAGCTTGTCAATTTCTTCCTTTATTTTAGCAGAGTATTTGTCATTAAATGTATAGTGTCTTTGTTTGCTAGGTTTTGCATCAGGAGTAATAGGAATTTTATGCTCACAGATTTTAGGGTCAATTCCTTTCAAATCCTTGTAACTGTAAGCAAACACATCCCTATAGTTTCTAGCCAAATTCCTCAATGCTTCCTCCTCTTGATTTGTCATGTCATCAGCTATGACAATATGTCTTTCTTCTCCCTCTTCTTGAGTAATTATCGCCTTCTTATTTTGTTCCTCATTGTCATATGCCTCTCCTTTTTTCTTTTCTCTCTTTGGTTTCATTTTTAAAAGTAATCTGTCTTCTACCTCATAGGTTTTGAAATTTGAAGGTACATCAAACTGTTGATATTTGTTTGTTGTCTTTTCGTTTGTTTCAACTTGTTGATCTTTTTCTATTTCCTTGTGTTTGTTTTTTCTATATTTCCCTGAGATTTTGTCTTTTATAGCATTGTTGCTTCTACTTCTTCTAGATATTGTGTTTTACCATTTTTCAATATTATTCCTTCCTCCTGGTCCTCTTTTCTTTTTGACACCTTTATCATTTGTATTCCTATGTGAAAGATATCATATCCTTCTTCATTTTGGAATTTCACTCCCACATACTCATCATTAGCTAGATCCATGGTGGTCAAAATCTGATTTCAACCATAAGGATCAAATTCTTTATCTTTAAATTCTTGTGGTATGTAGCTTTCATCTTGTGATTTCCTTTCTCCTAGACAATCTCCTTTTTTTAACATCATTTTCTTATTTGTGAGATTCCTTATCACGTTGCATTTTCACATTGATGATTCAGTCTCATTCTGATCTTCACTCCCTGATTCTTCACTTAATTCTTGATTTTGATGTACTTTGAACCATTCTTGAGGGGACATATCACAATATTGACCATTCCTTAAATTTACCCTAGTTATTCTTCCTTTGCTTTGAAGAAATAGGCAATCATTACCCCAATCTTGCACAATTTGCATTTGTCTCATAAATGGTCTTCCTAACATAATTTCATATGAAGTGGATTGTGGGAATTCAACTATGGCAAAAGTATGCTCTATCTCTATTCCACATATTTCCACAATCACCTTTTCCCATATTCCTAGGGGTTTTTCTATGTGTCCATTTGCAAGTTGTAATCTCATTTTAGTGGGTATCAACTCATTTTTTCCCCATTTCTCCCAAGTTTGTTTAGTCATGATAGCCACTCCTAATCCACTGTCTAATATAGCCTTGGCATGATTCTCACCAAATTGTATTCTCAGAGTTGAGTTTCCTTCCTCCCCCTCACAATATCCTCCTATTTTGTCAATAGGTATGTATAACAACTCTTCCAATTCCTGTTGCTGTGGATCTAGGTTTTTTGACCTTGTTTCCCACTTTTTTATGTTATGTTGTAAATGAGGATTTTGTTTTACTATTTCCTCCATTGTGGTGTGATATAAAATTGTACAATGTTTGTCTATATTAATTTGGAAGGTTATTTGTGAGTTATCTTCCTGATCAATAGTTTTCCTGGTTTCAATTCCACTTGCTCCTTCAACTATTGTTTGATAATTGTCTGGTTCCCCCATTTTGAGTTGTGCTTCTTGTATGATTTGTTTACATCTTTGCATCCTTTCATCCTCTGAATCTGGCATAGGATATGCCATCACATGATCTGTAGGATTTGGTCCATCTTGAATTCTTCCTTTGTATGCTCTTATCAGAGTCTCTAGACTTTGTGAATTTTTTTGTCTCTTCCTGAGTCTGTGTGTTTTGTGGTTGGCTATTGTTTGACTGTTCCATAGTCTCTTCTTCCAAAGTTTTACTCATTCTTATTTTTCTTTCCCATCTTCCTTTTTGTCTGTTTTTCTTTTCTTTTTGAAATGGAATTTTCTTATGTTGCTGTGTATGTGTCTCCTTTGTTGTTTCTTTTTGTTTAGCTTGTGATCTTGTTATAGCATTTACAGTCACTTGGTCATGGTCACTCAATTCTTCTTGCTGCATTATGTTAACTGTTTTTAATGGTATGTTACTAGATGTGTTCTGTTGTTCTTGAGGGTTTCTTGGACAATCCTTTATTAAGTGTTCCCTGCCACAATCCTTACAATAGGCTCCTTCTATTCTTAGTGTAGGAGGTTGTGGGCAGTCTCTAATGAAATGTTCTCCCCCACATCTATAATAGGTTATCTTTTGACTTCCTTTGAATTGAGGTTTCTGATTGGACATGTAATTACTAGTTATGTACATGAATGTGGCTGTGTCCATTTCAATTCTCCCGTTCCCCAAGTCCAGGGCTTGTAGTTCTGGTTCTCTCTGATCATATCCTTCCCAATCTTCCTGATATCCTTCATTCCAATGATAATCCTCTCTATAAGATGGTCTAAGTCTTGAGCTTTCTTCTTCTATTGGTGTGTATTTCACTGGTACTACATTTGTTGGTAAAGGTGGTTGTTGTCCAAGTACAGGTCTTGGTTGCTCAGCAAATCCAGATTCTCTTTGTAAGTTGTGTTGGTTCACATATTCTCTTTCTTTAATGGGTTGTTTATTGTAGAAGCATTCTTCTCTAGTATGGTTTGTCCACTTTCTTTCCAATGTACAGTATTTGAGTGTTTTTCTATCTGGCAAATGTTGTGGTTTTTGGTAACGACATTGTTGTACCAAATGATTTTCTCCACGGTTATAGCATTTCTTATTTGTTGCTATCCTGGTGTTTATCAAATTTGCCTTGGTGCTAACTTCTAGGGCTTTAGCAATGGCTTGTGCTAATTCTTCTATTGGTGGGATTTTATCTTCATTTGTCCTTGGCTGATCAAATGCTAATAGATCTTGTCCTCTGTTGTCCTCTAAGTCTATTGCTTCTTTCACACATGGCTCCTAGATCATGACATCTCCTATAATACACCAAGGTTCTTAATTGTGCACTTCTCAGTCCTTCTATGAATAGAGATACTTGTCTTGCCATGGATGGTACCTCCTCTCTTGGACATCTATCAATGTATTGCTTGAATCTCCTAGCTGCATCTCTGACATTTTCATCTTTTTGTTGTTTAAAACTATGTATCAAGGTAGCTGTACTATGTTTTATTCCAGTTTTTGAGAATTCCCCAATGAAGGCTTCAAGAAAAGATTCAATATCTGGATACATTTCCTTTCTCAATGGAATGAACCAAGATAGTGCAGGTCCAGTTAGAGTTAGACCAAATGCTTCAAATTGTACTTTATAATCATCTACTTCTTCTGCCCTAATTAATTGTCTGAATTCTGCAGCATGGGCATGAGGATCAGAATATCCCTCATATTGGTTCTTCATGCATTTTGCTACTTGATAGGGCCTAAGCATTCTTCCCCGAT
Source organism: Ceratopteris richardii (assembly GCA_020310875.1). Lineage (NCBI taxonomy): Eukaryota > Viridiplantae > Streptophyta > Polypodiopsida > Polypodiales > Pteridaceae > Ceratopteris > Ceratopteris richardii. Next base: position 142,484,657 of record CM035409.1, on the reverse strand, counting down.
TTTTCCATTGATGTCTCCTTCTGATTGGAAAATCATTAATTCCTTCCGCTTCTCTTTCAAAAGGATTTAGGGAAGTGTGTACTCTCCTACCTTGTTGTTGTTCAATAATGTGTTTCATTTTGTCTTGGCAAATTTGGTTGCTCTAGGTTTTGTTCCCAAGGTCTCTTGTCTGCACATTGCCCTAAATCATTAGAGTTTTCTGGATCTTGTGAGAATATGTATACACATCCCTATCTATCCTCATATCTGCCGTCCTTAAATTGTGCTACTGGTGTTATATTTAAGGGAACTTCTAAGTTTCTCATCCTAATGAGAAACTTATGCATACCATCCTGATACACATAGGTTCCAAACCTATTTCTATAATCACTAGTTTCAGAAGGTTCATTGGTTTCATTTAGGTTTTCCATATTATTTTCCTGCCCTAAATCTTTTTCTTATAAATTTCTTGTCACTAGCTCTATCTCCTTCCTTCTTAGCTCCTGTTTATCAAGTGTGAACAATTTATTACCAGATCTCAGAATCATCCAACTAATTCACGATTCTATGCAAAGAATCGTGTTTACCACGATCCTGTGATTTAGAATCGTCTTTTCTATGATCTTGAAAAGATTCTAGATTGTCTCACGATCCTCTGAAGACAATCGTGATTTCCATGATTATGTGGATAGAATCGTGTTTCTCACGATTCTGTGAAGACAATCGTGATTTTCCACGATCTTGTGAAGGGAGTCGTGCCTCTGCGCCATGTTTCTCACAGCCACAAGTGAAAAACGAGGTGAATGTATAGTCGACAATGAAAAAAAATAATAGAAGATGAGTATGGGGAGGAAATGGTGGTGATGGTGAAGATGAAGATGAAGAAAAACTCAGAACCTGAACTGAAAATGGTGATTTTTTAACCTTCCAACGTTGCTACTCTAGTCTTACCATCACACGCTCGTCCTCCAAGCTCTCTCCCCGGAAACGGCGCCAATTTTGGTGTCACTCTAGCACAATGATAAGTACCAATGTGAGGAGATTCACCTCATAAATGTCCATCCGTGGAGACATGAGGACCGGTATGAAGACTGTGAGCAACTGATGGCATAAGTGCATGAGTGAAGGCTCACAAGCATGCACACACATACACACATGCGTGCACAAGGTAATAGCAAAGAGTGGAACAATGGAAAGCTTTGATTACAAAAGAAATCTCTTACAAATCTCAAATCTACAACAAGCTAACCTCAAAAATGAGCTCTCCAGCCCTTTATATAGTTTTTTGAGTGGTTTTGGCCCTGTCCAGACTTAGTGTCCGACCTAGTTGAAAATTATGTTCCAGGGTTTATTTGGTGGCTCAAGCAGAGTCTAAAGATTATGAAAATTGGCAGGGTGATGCTTCTAATACTCCTCTGCTTGAACAAAATGGAGTTACAAAAATGGAAAATGGTATTTACAATGGTTTTTAGTGATAAAAATCACTATTTTTAAAGGGATTTCTTTTGAAAATTTGACATGTGCTTCTTGGAGCTCCCTACATGCTCCCTCTTCTTGTGTGTCCACTTCCTTGATGTGATTCTATGCTTGTGCTTGACCTTGATTGTCAACACATGCTTGATTGGCTGCAAGGTACTTTGCTTCTTTAGTGGAAACAACTATACATTTTTCAAGGCAAGATCTCTAAGAAATAACACCAGTAGTAAAGTGAAAAAATGTACCCTAATTTAGGCTTCCAATTTTCTACACAACCAACATAGTCAAATCTTGTGTATCCAATCATGGATGCACTTCTACTCAAGCATAGACACATGCCACTCAGATATCTCAATATCATTTTCACTTCTTCCCAATGTTTCGTGCAAGAATTCAACATATATCGTCTCACAACTCCCATACAAATGCAATGTTTGGTCTTGTAACTACCATAGAATACATGAGATTACCAACAATAAATTGATAAGGAAACTTTGTCATGAATTCCTTCTCCTCATTGAATTTGGGACAATCATCCTTGCTCAACTTTATATATGTAGGCAACCATATACTCAATGCCTTTCCACCATGCATATTGAATCAGTGAAGTACATAGGTTTTGTACTCATTCTAAGACAAATATATGCATCTCTTAATCCTATCACAAGAATTGCACATGCCAAAAATATGTTTAGCATCTCCCAAATCTTTCATGTCAAAAGTTTGACTCAACTTTGTCCTTTGAGGACTTCCCAACAATCAACATATCATCAACATAAAGTATCAAGAACATCAACCGGACATCTGGACATCTCTTAGGGTAGAGACAATGATTCTCATTGCTTCTAGAATATCCTTGGGACCTCATGAATGCATAAAGATTTTGATACCACTATACAGGTCATTGCTTAAGTCCATACAAGCTCTTCTTGAGCTTAGACACTAGACTTTCATTTCCAGGCACTACATAACCCTCTGATTGCTCCATATAGATCTCATCTGTAAGATATCCATGTAAAAAATTAAATTAACAAGAAGACTAACATCCTCAAATATGAATCTTCTCACTTCAACCTCTTTCATGGGTTGTTTATGCATCTTCATTTCATTGAAAATGACAGCATTGCTTCTGATCGTTGAACATGTTTCACGATCCCATAAACAATATCCCAACTAGCTATCTCTTCCATCTCCAAGAAAAATGCATTTTCTAGATTTGTAGTCCAATTTCTATCTCTAGTTCTTTGGAACATGGACATAAGCCATCAAATACTCTAAGATGATCATGTTGTGATGACAAATGAGCAGGTTTATGCATTTCCCATGTGTCAAGCATTGGCAGAAGGTTAAGCTCATCTTTCCCTACTTGAGTGGTATTCGTATAATTGGATTCTTTTATCCCAAGGAGTGATCATTATCGTCATATTTACATGCTTTTTTTATCCAAGCTGGAGATGCATTTGATTTTTTTCTCTATCAATAGGCTATTGGATGCTTGATTTACTTATGTATAACTCGATCTGATATTTAGTTTGATGTCTCTCATATGAGTAGGTTTATGCATTTCCAAGGTGTCAAGCATTGGTCGGCAATTAAGCGTATCTCTTGCTACTTGAGTGGTACATGGCTACTTGGATTGTTTTATCCCAAGGGGTGATCATTACCACCATATTTACATGCTTGTTTTTTACTTGGGTTGGGTTTGTTGCTATGACACTCATGTGTCCACTAATGGTTTTTTCTTCATGATCGGTAGCTCATGCATATCTTGGTTGAGCAAAAAGCAACCTATTGTGCCCACTTCTAGTTGATAGGCCGGCTGAGTATAGGGAAACTTTCACAACAATTGTTGAGTGTGTGTGGATCAGATGCCTTTTGGATGACTTGGGTGTTGGTTAGTCTTTTGCAACCACCATCTTTGATGATAGTTAGAGTGCACTGGCAGTTGCAAGGAACCCTATGTTCCATCTTCACACAAGGCATATTGAGGTGCACTATCATTATGCCATGGAGAGGTTCTCTACTTGAGAGACGAGTTTGGTATATGTGCCCCATGATAACGATGAGGACATTTTCACAAAGGCTTTTCCTAGGGAGAGGTTTAAAGCTTTCTGCAAAGCTTTGGGCTTACTTCCTTTTGCAGATTTTAATCTCCTTCCATAGATCTTGGCAATTCCTTATACATGAGTGCCAACTCCTTGTTCATTGACATCACTTATAGGGGGGATTTTTTGATATATTTTGATAATGATGTGCGTGAACACACTTAGGGCCACTAGGGCATGTTTTAACCTCTTTTGGAGGTCTTTTTACCTAGCTTTTATATACACCTATAACCTTAAAAGGTTACTAATCTCTATTCATTTACTTGGTAATTCATTCAGTATTGTGTTGTGCTCCAAGCTTCTTCATCTTCTTCCTTGTGTTGTTTGTGTGCTTTTGCAGACCTCAAACTCCAACACATATTAAGGATAACAACACTTGGGAATTGGATCCCAAGATCTCAACCATGAAGATCATAGATTTAAGATGGATTCACAAAGTTAAGAAGAATTGTGATGAAACCATAAGCAAGTATAAGCCTAGATTAGTAGCCAAAGGGTATGATCAAACTCGAGGCATTGATTATGAGGAGATCTTGTCTATTATAGCAAAGATGCCTACTATCAGAGCACTCATGAGTATTGCAGCGGCCAAAAATTGGAAGATATAATAGATGGATGTCAAGAATTCTTTCTTGAATGGATATATCATAGAGGATGTATACATGGCTCAACCTCTTGGTTTTGAAGATCCACATCATTTTGAGTATGTATACAGGTTGAAGATAGCCTTGCATGAATTAAAGCAAGCCCCAAGGGCTCAGAACCATAGGCTAGTCACTTACCTACAAGACAAAGGGTCCATAGTGGGGAAAAGTAGATTCCTCTTTATTTTTCAAGTGGTCATAGGGAGAAGTTATAATTCTCTATGTATATGTGGTCGCCATTATTTTAACAAGTAATGAAATTGAATTCATAAAGAAAATCAAGAAATTGATGAAAGAAGAGTTCAAAACGAGTGACCTAGGGCAACTCATACTTCCTTGGATTAGAAGTGATTTGTAAAAGAACATTTATGTAATTTTCTTGAGAAAATATTCAAATATACGTTCATGAAATTAAAAAAGGAGAATATAAAGCTTGCATGTACACCTATGGAGGTTAATTTAAAGCTTAGTGCCCATGAAGTAGGATTCATTGAAAATATGAAATGTTATCAAAGCTTAGTTGGAAGTCTCAATTGTGCTACACTTAGCATAGTAGATATCAGATATAATGTGATTGTTCTGAGTCAATTTATGCACTCATCAAGGAATCCACAAATGGAAGTTGCAAAGAGGATACTTAAGTACATTAAAGGAACAATTAATGAAATTTTTTTTTACTCATATACTTCTAATTTAGAAATAAAGATATTCTCTAATGCACGTTGGGCAGGTTCAAAAGATGATTGATTTCCATTACCACTTCATTAGGGAAAAGCTAATAAATAAAGAAATTGATCTCTCATATATATCAACACAACAACAATGTGTGCACATGATGACTTTAGGAGGCTACATCATAATTGAGTCTCAAGCATCTTAGGATTGAGGGGGATTTGTTGGTGCATATGGAATCCTAAGAGCTTGACCATATTCCTAGGGCTTCAAAGGCTTAAAGGATCTACATATGTATGTGATTAAAGCATTTACCATAGGCCTCACTTTATATTCACTTACAATGTTGTCTTGATTAAGCATTTGCGTAAGATACTTAGACCTTAGAACTAGTTGGGTGCTCCAAATTCAAGGAGATTATTGAAATTCAAATGCACAAGTCTTTAGTGGTTGAAAAGATTCAAAGGTTAGTAAAGGTCAGATTGGAATCTATTGATTAAGTTAATCAAAATCAAATTGCTAGAATCTTGGAAAAGTGACTATTTAAAACCAGTAAAGTATTTGCAAGGGAAAGCATGAGGACACACACACACACACACACACACACACACTATAGTGTGTAATATTACACATTCTTGTGGTCGTAGATGCGCGCAACTCCAAGAATTGTACACTACTTTTCAATACATTTACAAGGATTTTTATAATCAACATTGTGTTGTTGTATATTGTTGTGATCTGACTATCTACAAAGTTTTTTTACTTCTTAGTGCTATCAAAGTGAATATATGGTCTAAAGTCTTCAAACATCCCATGGACCATGAATTGAACATCCTTGAATACTTGTGTATGCAAGAATTTGTTCAAAAGAGCTCTATGTGCAAAGAAATCCATTACTCTATGTGATTGTGTATGTACACTATCTACTTCCGAAAACGTTAGGATTACACCCCTAACTTCTTAAACATAATTATCTCATTATGGTCACTCTTTAAATTATTCAATACATCTAGATAGCTGACTTACCTTCCCATTTGAAGTCATGCAAAAGGATTGATCTCATTTGTTATCAAGTTGAGATCTCTGAGCATTTATGTTTACTCACATCCCAAAATAGAAGTTTTTTATTCTCACAATGATATCTTACAAATAGTTTGTCTTGGCACAAACGTTTGAATGCATTGCAACAATGTAACATAATAGTTTCTATGCATCATTAAAAAGCTTAGAAAGTTTACCACTACTCTCAATCAAGAAAAATGTAGGTCTAGAGAAAGTTTTCACTGATGGAAACAACTTTGTGAAGTGAATACAAATGTGAAGAGTAAACCAACGGTAGAAAAGAAGAGAATGAAAATTTAGATGAGATGTAATAAATCTTCAATATATAGAGACAATAGATTATTTTAAATAACTATGTAAGAGATTTCACAAAAGCAATTATAATGATTATAACATCAATCGGGGAAGCTAAGTAGTAAAAGACATCACATATTACTTGGTGCGATCTTATCCTTTTAGAGTCAAAATTTTGATTCCACCATCAATTATATGTTTAAATTGTTTTTAAAACATTCTACATATGTAAGGTCCATATTTTGGAGAAAGGGGACTTCTAGGTACATGGAACACACAACTAATAAGAAAATCACATTAGCAAGCATGCACTAAATTCTTAGAGAAATGAGGTGGAAACATAAAAATAAACTCACTTAGAGAAATGCTTACTCGGTTCTATAGAAGCTAATCACAAAGGATGAAAGGAGCAACAAGTCAGTACAACTAATGATTAAAGAAGAACGATAATCACAAAGCAGATATAGAACTCATCAATTTAGTCATTAAAGCATGAGTACATAATTCAAATAAAAAAGACCAAAGACTCTTTTGTATGATTTAATACTTGGAGAGAACTACATTGTAAAATAAATAGTGTTACCGAATACAATATCAAATGATCTTTGTTCTAGCCTTTTGCACATACTTGACTTTGGCACATCACCACTACATTTGGGGAACTCTTTATTCCACAACCTTTTATCTTTCTTATATTTACATATTTTGATGCCAAAGCATAACTAGAGCAACGAAAAAGTTGTCATACTTTAGTTATTTGGAATCTAAGGGCATAATCAAAGAACTTGAGAGTAGTTGCTCTATCTAGAAGGAAAATTTTACTCAAACTTTCATATAAGGGATGCTATACCATAGAATTTTATAATGTCTTCAAACGAAAGAGTGTGAAGTTAATTATCTATAGATCTATACATGCAAATCATCAAATATACCTTTTTTAAACCTTTAAATGCATGGGATTCCATCCTACATGAACCCATATCAATATTTATTCTTAAGCTTATCTCTTTGTCAACTTTTTTTTGGGCTATCATTTGAATGAATCATTGAGCAATGAGAGAGATAAAATCGTTTTTATGACCAGCCCTCTTTATTCAATCACCTATGTGAGAACAACCTTCAACTTGGAGATGATGATAGAGTAGCACAGTAAGAGCTTAATGAAAATTGTAGATTTGTTCACAATGATTTGTGGTCCAAATGTAGACATCATCTTTTGGTAGTTACCTTTAATTTGTGACTTTCATGAATTTTCCAAGCATGCATGCATCTACCCATTAAAGCCAATTTTTGAAGTATTTATGTGCTTTCGAACAACTTATGGTTGCAGTTGAAAATCTATCAGCATGTGAAATGGGTACCCTCAATTCTTATTAGGGGGGAAGTATATGTCTTCTCAAATCAATGCATTTTTGGATGAGCATGGGATAAAACACTAGTGTATGGTGTTATATACACCACAATAGAATGATGTTGCAAAGAGGAAGAACAAATATCTCATGGAAATTGCAAGGTCTATGGTCAAAATTCATGCTTTACCTATAGTTTTGACTTGATGATATAATGTGTGCTGCGTATTTACTTAAGAGATGTCACTACAAAAGCATTATGGCCTATAATTCCTTATGCAGCTTTGTATGGTTGCAAACCATTCATTGCTCATCTGTATGTTTTCAGTTATCTAGCATTTGCATTAGTGCTTGAGCAACAATGTAAGAAATTTGGTAATAATGCTATGAGTGTTTTTTTTGGTACAACTTTGAGCGCAAATTTTATCACCTATATATATCACTCTCAAATTGAATGCATTCTAGTTAGATGTGATATAGCTTTTGTGGAGGGTGTTATGTAGCTTTTACTTTCATGAGTCAAGGAGACATGAATGAGTTCAAAGGATGTGCATCTCCCAGTGAGGCAAATTTTTAGAATTTCTAGGTCTAAATGATATAAAAATTCCATTTTTTATGCATATACTCATGATTCACTCACTAATGAGAGGGCAAATATTGATGAGGTAAAAGCTAAGTCAAAATGATTGATGCAAACTTTGAGAGATAGTAACTTAAATGCATCTTTGTCTTATCTTACTCGGTCAGGCTTTAATGGTGATTCATTTGCATTTGATTGTTATGAAATGGTTATCTCTAACCTTTGTGATGAGAATGAGTATGTTTCCATTGATGAAGCACAAATTCAAAAAATTGGATGGTTGCTATGTAGATTGAATATGATACTACTATGAAGAATGGCTCTTAGTCTTTGTGTGAGTTGCCTCTTGGCAAGAAGCCCATTGGAACTAAATGGGTTTATAAATTGAAACAAATCCTGGTGATATTATTGATTTATATAAGGCTAGGCTTGTAGCTAAAGTTTATGCCCAAGAAAACGGGATGATTTTGACCTTTTCACCTACACGTTGTCATATAAAAACCATTCGTAGCATTTGTGCACTTGCAACTCACAATGGTTGGAATGTACATCAGTTGGACATAAAAAATAAGTTCTTACATGGGGATTTGCATGAAGAAGTTTATGCAATTCAATGATGTGGTTTTGTTCAAAAAGGGTATGAAAACAAAGTGTGTACGTAAAATAAGGCATTGTATGGATTAAATCAAGCACCACATGTTTAAGATGAGAAGATACATGCCTAGTCCAACAAAAATCTGGATTAAATCAAGCACCACATGTTTAAGATGAGAAGATACATGCCTAGTCCAACAAAAATCTGGATTAAATCAAGCACCACATGTTTAAGATGAGAAGATACATGCCTAGTCCAACAAAAATCTCCCTGCATGTGAAGCATTCAAATGATGTATTTCTTGTTGTTGTTTATATAGATGATTGATGCTCAATGATCCTCAAGAGATGCATATTTCCAATTTTATGGTTGATTTTCATGCCTCGTCAGATTTGTGGTATCCGCATCATTATTTTTTACATTCAATTTATGCAAGTTGATGGTGACATTACTTTGTGTTAAAGTAAATACATTGGCACTTCATTGCAATGTTTCTTGAGGATTCTAAACCGATTGGCACTCCCATGGATATAGGTTAATGATTGAGTCTTCATGATGCTGGAGATGTGTTTGATGCTATCCCATATCAACAAGTTATTGGATGGCTTATTTATGTATGCATGCTTGATATTCAGAGTGTTGTCTCTTGATGATCAGATTTATGCACAACCCAAGAGCTAAGCATTCACAAGTAGTTAAGCATATTTTTTGCTACATATCTAGTACTTGAAAACTTGGGTTCTTTTATTCCAAGGGGGATCAATATTGCTAGATTTACATATTTTTTTCGATTTAGATTGTGCTGATTGTTATGCCATGCAGACCTCCACAAATAATTTTTGCTTCATGCTTCGTAGTTCATGCATATCTTAGTTGAGCAAGAAGAAGCCTATGCGGCCACTTCTACTTGTGAGGATAAGCATAGCGTATCTTTTACAACTATTGTTGAGTGTGTGTGTGTGGCTCAAATGCCTTATGGATGATTTGGGTGTTGGTGAGATCCCTTAGACTACCATATTTACTGATGGTCAAACCTCATTAGTAGTTGTAAGGAACCTTGTGTTCCTTGATCTCACTAAGCACATTGGGTTGTACTATGACTATGGCAGGGAAAAAATCTTTGCTAGAGATATCAATTTGGAATATGTACCCACACATGGTAAAATTGTAGACCTTTTCACAAAATCTATGGCTCACAAGAAGTTCAAATCTTTTTACAAAGCTTTGGGCTTGCTTTCTTTTGTGGATTGACCTGAGTCCGCATTGGTTGGAACTTCCTTATACATGGATGTTAGCCCCTTTTTTACCACATTGCTCCAAGGAGAGATTTGTTAGTATTTTTCTATAGTGATGTGTGAGAACACACTTAGGAATATCATGACACTTTTTTCCCTCTTTAGGAGGTTTCTTTTTCCCTGGCCTTACCTCTTTAGGAGGTTTCTTTTTCCCTGGCTTGTATATATGCATGTAACCCAAAAGGGAAGCTTATCTTTGTACATTCATCACTTGGTAACAAATTGTCTTGTGCTCCCATGCTTCTTCTTCTTCCTTGTGCTGATTTTTCTACTTAAATTTGAGCACTTTTGGTGATCATAATTGTCTTAACACTCCAAGATAACTTGAAGAATATCTATAAAAAATTATCATGTGAAAGATGGCAGTCTAACTCTTGCTTTGTGGGATATGGGGGGTCTCATAGGTACTAAGCCTGTTCAATTGTAGAGGCGTTCTTTCAATCAAATCAAACCGTTCTTTCAATCAAATCAACCAAGGGAGATTAGGCTTGGGTCAAACTCCTCTTAAAAAAAAAAAGGGGAAAGAAAAAAAATTGCTTAGTCAAACATGATAACTGAGAATTTAATCCAACCCCGTTGCAAAATGTCGTTTGCGGATGTATCGCGTTCACTGTTTCTTGTGATGTCAGAATACGACTTTGAGAGGCGTAAGCAAGATGAGAAAAAAAAATCTGCGGAGGCAATCGCATCTCTTCTGTGCTAGGGATTGGCCATCTGTGACTGATAGGATGAAATCCAGAGACAATCGGCCTACTAAGCTAGGGGATGAAACATAGGCAAGCAGCAGATAAAGTTAATCACACCTTAAGTGGATGCAAAGATAAGATGACAGGATTTAATAAGTAAACCAATTATAACTAAACCCGTTTGTTGGTGAGAGATCTGGAAGTCTCTTTCATGTTTAAGTCACCGTGGTTACACTAAAGTTGAGATATACGACCATGCTGATAGTTTAAGAACTAAGAAAACCCTCTTTTAACGACAGTATGGGTGATTACACATAAGCGGAGGTGTTTTTAGGGCTGCCATCCATTTCTAGTTTTAAAGGACCGCGTAAACCTGGTTAATGCTCATTACGACCTACATAGAGAATAGAGTATTCATGTATATGTTGCATGATTCCTAGCTTGTCATGATAGTCATTATGTCTTGACGATTTATGCTGGAACATGCCTTCCTTTTTGGGCTCAGAGAAAATCTCAGAGAACGTAGAGGATGACAATGAGCATAACAAAGTCCAAGTGTCAATTGTCATCAGGTATACACAATGTTCATATCCACGATGCTTCAGAACATATTGGACTTGTTAGTTTTATTAGATCCTGCACAAAGGGAAATGATATGGCGAATGGGAAAAGAGTGCATGCGTATGCCCTCAAGAAGGGCTTAACATCAACCAACATTTTTATAGGAAACACTTTGATCAGTATGTATGCCAAATGTGGATCACTGCCCATGGCGAGACAGGTTTTTGATGAGCTATCTGCTCAAACTGCAGTATCATGGACTGCCTTGATTGCAGGATTCGCTCAACATGGTCATGGTCATAAAGCCCTTACATGTTTTGAACAGATGAAATCCAAGGGTCTGTCACCTGATAGTCAAACATATGCTTGCACACTCAAAGCATGTGGTAGTGTAGGGGCAGTTGAAGTGGGTGAAAAGATTCATGCCGAGTTATCACAGGAGGGTTTACTTGGAAAAAATATTTTTCTGGGTAATGCAGTTGTTGACATGTATGCCAGATGTGGTGCCTTTGTAAAGGCACAGAAAGTGTTGGACCAGCTTCCATTCCGTAATGAGATATGCTGGAATGGATTAATCACAAGGTACTCACAATATGGACAGGGTGAGAGAGCGCTAAATTGTTATGATAGAATGCAACATGAAGGCCTTTCTCCCACTCCGGTAACCTATGCTTGTGCTCTGAAGGCTTGTGGTACCATAGTGGCAGTAGAGAAAGGCAAAGAAATACACGATGAGATTGTGAGAAAGGACCTGCATGTAAAAAATAATGTTGTAGGCACTGCTTTGGTTGACATGTATATAAAATGTGGTGCACTTAAAATGGCACAACAAGTATTTGAGGAGCTCAGCACAAGAAATGTAGTCTCGTGGACTGCCCTTATTTCAGGATATGCAGAGGTTGGTAGCTATGACCATATTTTTGACTCCTTCAACAAAATGGTAAAGGAAGGGGTCAAACCGAATTTTGTGACATATGTAATTGTGCTAAATGCATGTCGATATTCAGGATTAGTCACCAAGGGCCAATCATACTTTGAAAATATGACGACAAGATATGGCATTATTCCATCAACTAGACATTTTATTTGCATGGTTAATTTATTTGGATTTGCTGGGCATTTTGACAAGGCTGTGTCAATAATTAGAAAATTCACAAGATTTGACCATTCTCCAGCATGGTGTGCATTGTTGAGCTCTTGTCAGCGATGGGGAAATACAAAACTTGCAAGGGAGGCCTTTGAATGTTCTGTGGGAACAGAAGAAGTTTGCATGGCCAATAGGAGAGAGTGATGTTCAGTATGCTTGAAAGCTTCTGAAGCCTTCAGGACTGAGCTACAGCATGTACTGTACAAAACTTGCATCTGCCAATCCGTTAAGAAATAATATCAGAGCATGTGAAGTTCCCGGTTATATTGAATCGACTGTTTGGTATTCCTCAGTTAAGTAGACTGCAACATACTTGGGACATTTTTTGGCAAATCACTGTTCTACATTGTCCATGGACACATTTCTCAGGATAACAGAAGGTGGTCTTACTGGCCTAGACATGTATCTGTATTACTTCAAAGTATTCAACAAGTGAGGAAACACTTGTAAAAGAGGGAAGGAAAGGCCAATTATTCTGATTTCCATCTTCTTTACATGTATTCCTTTGACTATACTACTGGCTGTACATATTATAGGTGTTTTGGATTGAAAGTTATGCAATGTTCAAATGAACTCTGCTCAGTGCCTGCATTTAAGGGCCTAAGCTGGCTCTTTGTCTGCCTGAGTTCACAATTATTATAGGCTTTCAGAGAAACTCTATTTGTAACGGTGTGAAAATTATTAAACATAGTAGTTCAAGGATCAAATCTTAGTGTGTCAAACAAGAGGCCTGGCATTAGGGACTTAGGGGTGATGCAATAATAAAAAATCGAGGTGAGGGGGAAGAACCCTCTCAGAGGTTGCCAATGTCTCTTAATAGGAATCTTTGCTGATTGGGCTAAAATAACAGTTGGCAGAAGTTATGGAAAGAGAATCTACAATTCTCTTTCACAAGGGAAGCTATTTGTGGCCACCTGTGGATGAATATGCCCGATGTACAAACGGAGGAGGTTAAGGAATTATAGGGGTTTTTACCATCCATGTGCTATGTGAAGTCCATAGTGTTATGCTTCACTGAGTAAAAAACTTCCATGCGCAAAAAAGTTCCATCCCAAAAAGATAACGGTTTTTGCTTCCACTATTCTCTAGTCATGTTCACTACAAAGAGCTATAGGATGAATCGCACTATGCCAAACAAGTGAAGGAAGAACTTGATCACCTTTTACGTATTGGGTTTATTGTCCCTATTGAACACGTTGAATGGATCTCCCCTGAAAGTAGAACTATCTTGTAATCTGCAGGGGTGTCCACAAAAATTCAGGATAGCCCCCTAGATTATATGTGCTTCATATAGAATTCAAGAGCAACCAATAAATTTCAAGAAATCATCTTGAAATTCAAGAATGTCCACTAAATTTTAAGGGTTTCCTAAAATTCTGGAGGAATCCCTAAATTCTAAGGGTTAATTTTAGCTTGCCTTGCTACCCAAGGTACTTCCCCAGCTATGATTTTTTATTTTTATTTTTAATTAATTTATTTTTTATTTTAATTGTTTTTCTCTCCCAAGGAATTACCTGAGTGGAATTTGGTCGCCCTCAACTTACTTAAAAATAACGTGTCCTTGAAAAAAAATTCCATACTTAAAAATAACGTGTCCTTGAAAAAAATTCCATACTTAAAAATAACGTGTCCTTGAAAAAAATTCCATACCAGCTGCAACTGTAAAGGAAAAAGACATGCCTGATTTTTATCTGCCATTCTCATCCCCCCAATGAATAGCCCTGGCCATGACCAATCAGAGAGCCCGTAAGTGCTGGTTTGGGCCACCTTTGGGGCAGGCCTACAAACTGCCCTGGGGGCAATCCAAGAGAATGGCCCTTGGGGCTGGTCTGGGCCATCTTGGGGCAGGCCTACAAAACTGCCCTCTGGGCTGGTCTGGGCCACCTTGGAGCAGTTCAACAGAACTGCCCTTCGGGCTTGATCTGAGCTGTCTTGGGGCAGGCCAACAGAACCACCTTTGGGGCTAGATCCAGGCCATCTTCGGGCAGGCCAAAAGAACTGTCCTTGGGGCTGGATCTGGGCCGCTTTTGGGCTGGCCAACAAGACCACCCTTGGAGCTAGTCTGGGCCACCTTGGGGCAGGTCAACAGCCTCAAAGAGAGTTCAGTCTCAGCTCCACTCATTCAGATGCTTAACAGGGTTGTTTTCCCTCACATATCCCTTAGGTGATCTTCAACTACCTCAAGGTCCATTCCCTTGTATCACGGGCCGCCTTATGTGCACCCACCTTACCCCCATGCAGCTTGATGCTATCCCAAGATCCCCCCTGCTTAGAAAACAACACAAGCCATATCCAAGGGCCTGGTGTCCCATACCACCATGCCACCAAGGGCCAAGAGTCCAAGAGCCTCATACGAAGAATAATTAACGATGAGAAACAGTCAATTTTATTTTTTTAGTATTTAGGATCTGAAAATATACGTCCTGTTGTATATGCTCGAAATAAATCTAAAAGCATAGACATGACTTTAGTGGTGAATAATGATTTAACATGTCACAATTAGCCTCTAGCTCCACGCTCTTAATACATCATATTTGTAAGTTTGCATTGTTGTACATTGAACAAGTAACAAAGTACAACTTCCAAGTTTCAACGTGTTATTTGATTACTAGATTTGAATAGAATAATGAACAATTCAACTCAAAATGTGCATAAATATGAGAGATTGAAGAGGCAAGTGTGAACATCAATCGAGAATTCAGATATTTGATTTCATGTAGATTAACTGTTGGTGCAAGACAAGCCTACACACATTGGCTTGGACCCTTGGACTTATGGAAGATTAGCATGGACAAAGGATTATCTAGGCTTCACTTAAAGGAAGACTCATGTGAACATATGCTTATGTGTTCCTACTTCTTTACCCCTTGTAAAAGTCTAAGTGACTTATCATTTGTTTGTAATCACCTTAAGTCATCCACCTACTTCATTAGTCGTGGAAATTTGAATGTTGAGATGAAGAGAATATCTCCCTACTTTTAGAGGAGAGATTCAAGGGAGCCTAAGTTTGAATTTCAAATTCAAATGATCTCAAAACTCCTATAAAAGATGAAGTAAAAAGTCGCGGGACATACTCTCACTCTAGCTCACTCCCCGAGCCATTTTGATCATTGTAACTCATTGTGTGTGAAGGTTACTCCATAGCCAACACCACAATACCTCATTTAGCTGTGCTTGGCAAGCTAATGAGATTGTACAAACACATTTATCAATAGAAGTATACATTCATCATATCTGTTTTGTCTGAGTGTTCTACTCCAAGTCTGTCAACTTCATCAGGGCATTTCTCTGGATCTACTGAACCAAATCAAGTGTTCTATAGCTCATTGGAACCAGCTCAAAGTCTACTACAAGCATACAAAATTTCGAAGGATTCCATTCAGCCATTTGGGAGAAAATCGAGTCGAAGTGCACACTGGTATTTGTCTGCAGAGTTCCTGAAAAATCGGGGGTGATTATAATTTTGCTAAACTTATTTCTCAGTGCATAGTTTATCAATTGAAGTGATTTCACTTGTGATTGGTAGCTTACTAAGGTACATTAATACCCTCAAAAGGAATTGTTCCAATTTTAAGTGTGCTGGACACACTGAGTAAAAGTCTGAGCAGGTATCATTACAGGAATAGAAGGTTTTGCTTGATTTGTGAAGTACCAAGTTATCTGTTTTGATTTGATCATTACCCAAATCATTTCCAAAGTACATATATGGTTTCTTTATGTCATTTGGAAGCTAAGCTTGTGTTCTAAGCATATCAGAAGAGCAAAGAGGGCAGGTGTGAAGCAGGTTTTGCAGCACCAACTGATTTCCTGAGTGCATCCATCCATCACTCTCAACAGTGGTATCAGAGCATAGAAGGTAAACATGGGTGATGGTTTTCCTTCCTTCATTGACAAACTGGACAGAAACAACTATCAAGCTTGGTCATTGAGAATGAAGACCTATCTACAAGGGAGAAGTCTATTTGGATACATATCAGGAGATGAGGAGTTGCCCTCATTCAAGACTAGAGGACTACCTACAAAGGATGAGCATGAAAGACTTAACCAATGGTGTGCAAAGGATGCTTTGGCAAGGTCTTATCTCTTAAACTCTATATCTGACTTTCTTTTACCTCATGTAAGGAACTGTAAGACTTCCCAAGAGACTTGGGAAACATTGTCAAACTATTTTTCTTCCAACACAAGGGCTAGGAAGAACCAATTATGGATTGAGTTCACAACCCTTAGGAAGCAGCCAAAGCAATCAGTCTCAGAGTATGTGACAAAGATCAAAGATGTGGCAGACCAACTAGCAAGCATTGGAGAGGAAATTGAAGAGGAGCAAATAGTCAGGCAAGTGACAAATGGACTCAAGGCAGATGATAAGTGGGAAAGCTTCACCACTGCAATGGACCTCTACATGGACATGCATACCCCTGATCTCACAACACTCATGGGCCAACTATTTACACATGAAGCAAAGTTCACCAAAGCTGGAGATCAATCAAAAGGTAATAACCCCTCTGCTCTCTATACTGATAAGAAAGTTAAAGATAAAGGCAAGAAGAAACAGGATGAAGAATGCTCTACCTCTCAAGCCAATTATGCAGGGAGAGGTAGGTCATCTAGAGGAAGAGGCAGAGGAGGTAAGTCAGGTAGGGGGAGACCCTACAACTCATCACCATGCAACATCTGTGGATTGTCCAATCATACCACAGATGAATGCTACAAGAACTACAAAAATCAGAGAGGAAGAGGTTACTCAAGAGGTGGATACTCTCAAGGAAGAGGCAGAATCAACCAACATCAAAGCTACAATGGATACCACAACCAATACAACAACAACTACAACAACAACCACAATGGAAACTACCAAGGTGGATTTAGAAATAGAAGAGACTACAACAACTACACAGAGGAGCAGGATGACTCCTTATTGATCATGAACATGACCTCCAAGATAGGTACAAATGATGATCATTTATTTTACATTGACTCAGGATGTTCTAACCATGTAGCTGGCAATGTAGCACTACTTTCTGATTTGGAAGAGCCCAAGGGCAAACATCAGGTACAAACAGGTGATGACACTAAACACTGTGTTGTCAAAGTTGGAAATGTGAAGACATGTGATGGTAATCAAAACCTATTAAGCAGGGTACTCTATGTACCAACAATAACTAAGAATTTAATGAGTGTTGGTCAGATTGTGGAGAAAGGTTTGCAGGTCAGATTCACACAACATGGAGCATATGTGGAGGACCCAAAACAAGGATTCAGAAGGATAGCCAAAGGGGAGAAATCAGGTAGATTATTTACATTTGAGCTAGAAGATACAAAAAACATTGCTTTGTATAATTACAAGGATCAGACACTTTCAGAGCTAGAGATATGGCATAACAGATTAGGGCACATAGGTGAAAGGACTCTAAAGCAAATGTGCAGGGATCAATGTGTGCTTGGGATACCTAATGTATCCAAGCAACACATGATTTACAAATGTGGATCATGTCAATTTGGTAAGTCTCACAGATTACCCTACTCAAGGAAAGGTTTCATGCATGAAGACTACCTAGACTTGGTACACACAGATGTTTGGGGACCTAGCAAGGACCCTTCCATTTCTGGTTCAAGGTATTATGTGTCCTTCATTGATGACTATAGCAGGTGGACCATTTTATATTTTATGAAGCATAAAGATGAAGTGTTTAATTGTTTCAAGAGGTATCTTGCACTTGTTGAGAATCAAACAGGTAGAAGCTTGAAGAGGCTAAGATCAGATGGTGGAGGAGAGTATTTCTCCAATGAGTTTGAAGATTTCTTGCAGGAAAGAGGCATCAAGAGGGAGATCACTACAAGGTACTCACCTGAACAAAATGGGGTAGCAGAAAGAAGGAATAGACTTATAGTGGAAACAACTAGGTCTATGCTCAATGAAAAAAAGTTGCCAAATTACCTATGGGCAGAGAGTGTGTCCACTGCCACTTACCTCATCAATAGGTTGCCATCCAAATCACTTGATGGCATGACTCCATATGAAGCTTGGCATGGTAAGAGACCCTCTCTGGATCATTGCAAAATCTTTGGATGTATAGCATATGTGCATATTCCCTCACAGGTAAGAGGAAAGCTAGACCCAAAGGCAGAGAAATGTATCTTCATTGGTTATGATTTGAACCAAAAGGGATACAGATTCTACAACCCCACAAACAAAGGGTTCAAGGTAAGCAGAGATGTCATATTTGATGAAAATGACTCATGGTATGAGAATGAATGCAGGAAAGTGAGTTTACCCTATGACATGGAGGAAGATTTTCCAAAGCTTACCAAGGAAGAGCCAACTCAGCAAGAAGACTCAAGCTCAGATGATGATACCATAAACCTTGAAGAGTTCAAAGCTTGGAAATCCAAAGGAAAGATGAAGATGAAGCAATTGGAGGACAAGGCAGAAACTTCTACTCAAGCTATGAGAAGATCTCAGAGAGAGAAGAAGAAGCCTATCAGATTTGGGTATGACACATCACTTGTAACTAAACATTCTGTATATCTTGCAAAAGACTTGTTGAATGAAGAACCATGTACCTATGAAGAAGCAATTACAAAGCCAGAATGGAGAGAAGCCATGGATGAGGAGATAGAAGCCCTCAAAGAGAGTGATACTTGGGACTTGGTACCCAAGAAAGATTCTATGAAGGTAATAGGATCCAGATGGATCTACAAATTGAAGAAGAATTCAGATGGAACAATTAACAGGTACAAAGCTAGGTTGGTAGCCAAGGGTTTTGCACAAACCCAAGGCATTGATTATGAGGAGACATTTTCTCCTGTGGCCAAGATGCCAACTATCAGAGTTTTGGTGAGTGTAGCTGCATCCAAGAATTGGAACATGTACCAATTGGATGTGAAGAATGCATTCTTGAATGGATGGATATCTGAAGAAGTCTACATGTCACAACCACCTGGCTATGAAGATCCAAAAAAGGTACATTATGTTTGTAAATTGAAGAAGGCTCTGTATGGTTTGAAGCAGGCACCTAGAGCATGGAACTACAGATTGACCACCTACCTTCTAGACCAAGGATTTGTGATGAGCAAAGCAGACACTTCTCTATTCATAAAGAGAAGTAGTACAGAGGTAATCTACTTATGTGTTTATGTTGATGACATCATCATTACAGGTAATGATGTCAATGGGATTAGACATATCAAAGGACAGATGATGAAAGAATTCAAGATTAGTGATCTTGGATTACTAAAATATTTTCTAGGACTTGAATTGATCTACACAAATTCAGGTATCTACATTACCCAAAAGAAGTATGTACAGGATATGGTTAAGAAGTTTGGTTTGCAGGAAGCTAAGGTATCTACTACTCCAATGGAGGTTAACCAAAAGCTAAGTGCTCATGAAGGAGAAGAAATCAAAGACATTACAGGATACCAAAGTATGGTGGGTAGTTTGAACTATGCTACCTTGACAAGAATTGACATAGCATATGGAGTAAGTGTACTTAGTCAATTCATGCACAAACCAAGGGTACCTCACCTAGAGGCAGCAAAGAAGATCTTGAAGTACCTCAAGGGAACTCAAAGTCATGGTTTGTATTTTCCTTATACATCAGATATTGACATAAAAGTTTACTCAGATGCAGATTGGGCAGGATGCAAGGATGATAGGAGAAGCACCTCAGGATATATTTGCTTTGCAGGAGATAAGCCTATCTCTTGGTCAGCTAAGAAGCAACCTACAGTGGCCTTGTCATCCACTGAAGCAGAGTATAGAGGGCTTGCCAATGCCACTCAAGAAGCTATCTGGTTGAAGCTTCTATATACAGAGTTAGGTCTACTCACAAGACCACCTATTATCTTTGGTGACAACACTAGTTCTCTTCACCTTGTAGCAAACCCAATTTATCATGCCAGAACTAAACACATAGAGGTTCATTACCACTATGTGAGAGAGAAATTGCTAAGTAAAGATATACAATTGACCTATGTTTCTACTAATATGCAATGTGTAGATTTACTTACAAAGGCATTGGATGGAAACAAGTTATGCAGATTCAAATCTATGATTGGATTGCAGGAAGTGATTGAAGAATGAAAGAGAAGATTTAAGCCAAAGTGTTTGGCTTGAGGGGGAGCTGTTGGTGCAAGACAAGCCTACACACATTGGCTTGGACCCTTGGACTTATGGAAGATTAGCATGGACAAAGGATTATCTAGGCTTCACTTAAAGGAAGACTCATGTGAACATATGCTTATGTGTTCCTACTTCTTTACCCCTTGTAAAAGTCTAAGTGACTTATCATTTGTTTGTAATCACCTTAAGTCATCCACCTACTTCATTAGTCGTGGAAATTTGAATGTTGAGATGAAGAGAATATCTCCCTACTTTTAGAGGAGAGATTCAAGGGAGCCTAAGTTTGAATTTCAAATTCAAATGATCTCATAACTCCTATAAAAGATGAAGTAAAAAGTCGCGGGACATACTCTCACTCTAGCTCACTCCCCGTGCCATTTTGATCATTGTAACTCATTGTGTGTGAAGGTTACTCCATAGCCAACACCACAATACCTCATTTAGCTGTGCTTGGCAAGCTAATGAGATTGTACAAACACATTTATCAATAGAAGTATACATTCATCATATCTGTTTTGTCTGAGTGTTCTACTCCAAGTCTGTCAACTTCATTAGGGCATTTCTCTGGATCTACTGAACCAAATCAAGTGTTCTATAGCTCATTGGAACCAGCTCAAAGTCTACTACAAGCATACAAAATTTCGAAGGATTCCATTCAGCCATTTGGGAGAAAATCGAGTCGAAGTGCACACTGGTATTTGTCTGCAGAGTTCCTGAAAAATCGGGGGTGATTATAATTTTGCTAAACTTATTTCTCAGTGCATAGTTTATCAATTGAAGTGATTTCACTTGTGATTGGTAGCTTACTAAGGTAAATTAATACCCTCAAAAGTAATTGTTCCAATTTTAAGTGTGCTGGACACACTGAGTAAAAGTCTGAGCAGGTATCATTACAGGAATAGAAGGTTTTGCTTGATTTGTGAAGTACCAAGTTATCTGTTTTGATTTGATCATTACCCAAATCATTTCCAAAGTACATATATGGTTTCTTTATGTCATTTGGAAGCTAAGCTTGTGTTCTAAGCATATCAGAAGAGCAAAGAGGGCAGGTGTGAAGCAGGTTTTGCAGCACCAACTGATTTCCTGAGTGCATCCATCCATCACTCTCAACATTAACAACCAAACAAATTTAATAATATATCCACACTAAACAGTAAATAATACAATGAAAGATGACTCATGAGTCGTTATTGAGTATATCTGCCATTATGATCAAATGGAGATACAAATGAGGCTCATAAGCCTTTCATCGCCGTCATGAGGGATCTAAAAAAAGAACAAGTTACATGGTATTGTTCTCTATGTTAACAATGCAGAACATGAGATACAAAGGTAGTAGGACTTGCATCAAAGCCTCAATTGAGGTTAACATAAGATTTGCATCTTATGTTAAGAATTCAAGTACATATTCTCTTTATGCACATAGGTACTACTTGGCGTTTATGGAGGCAATGGCATCCATATCAGGAGGAGTCCTATTCGGCATATCTAAAGGAGAATCAGTACATGCATGCTACATGCATTTGGATGAGGTATTAGAGAAGGTGATTCACATGAGTATGAGGATTTTTGACAGCAAACTTGTTAGCATTCTTTGCTACTTTTGTAAGTATGTGATCTTTAACACACGTATCTGACTTAGGGTCTTCCATAGCCTAAAATCAGATGAGGGTTTGCTGATTATCAGTTTTAGACTGATCCTTCCTCTTTCTGTCACTCATATTCACTCTTCTACAACCTATTAGGTCACACATCTTATGCATATTCAGATTTCTATCCATATATCTGAATATGTTTGTTACATTTGTACATTCACTCATGCATTTATTTCTGTTCACATAGAGTGGTTGAGAGTTTTGCTCCCGCATAGTAATTTGACATTTGTATATATGATAGTGTGAGTAAGCAGTGGCTTACGTAACACTTTACACATGTTGTCTAATCTCTCTCTATCTTTGTCTCATCATTTGTATGATTAAGTGTGGTATGTTCATGATTTGTCAATATTGGAAGATTGCTGAAATCTGTGTTGTAGATCCTGGACCTATGGAACTATGGACCTGTGGTATTAGTTATAGGCCTACTAAATTTCCAACACCTTTTTCCAGATGAAGAGTTTGAACCTCATGGTTGGGCAAAAATCCTGGAAACAATCGATATAGCCATCAATGAAGAGCAATGGACACCACATTGTGACAAAGATGGCTATGATATTTTAGTCTTTATGATAGAGCCAATCATGTGTGATTTAGTTCTTGAAGAGTGCAAGCCTAGAATGGATGACCTTGATCAAGCAAGTGACTCTGATCTAGAATCTATTCTTTTGGATCCTTTCTGTGAACAAGAAGAGGAATATTTGCACATAGTAGAAGTTCATCTTGACAGAATACAAGGAGCAAAAGTTGATAGCCTTGATAAGAGAATACAGAAATGTGTTTGCATGGAGCTACAAGGACTTAAAAGGTGTAGACCCCGACATATGCTCACATACTATTCCCATGATCTCAGATGCCAAAGCCTCTAAGCAGAAACCATAAACATATAACGAGAATTATGCTACCAAGATCAATGAAGAGATAGATAGATTGGTGGAAGCTACATTCAT
The DNA here is from genome assembly GCA_020310875.1 of Ceratopteris richardii. NCBI lineage: Eukaryota > Viridiplantae > Streptophyta > Polypodiopsida > Polypodiales > Pteridaceae > Ceratopteris > Ceratopteris richardii. Next base: position 142,461,485 of record CM035409.1, on the reverse strand, counting down.
CTATGAGATCAAGCACACTGAATGGGTTTCCCCCATTGTAGTGGTGCCCAAAAAGAATGGCAAGTTATGTGTTTGCATTAACTTGAAGAAGGTTAACACAACCACTATTTGAGATAGTTATCCGCTTCCCATGACAAGGAAGTATATAGCTTCCTTGATGGCTTCTCTCACTACAATCAAGTGGCCATTGCTCCAGAAGATCAGCGTAAAGCGGCTTTTTCCACAGAGTGGGGCATATTCGCTTTTTGGGTAATGCCATTTGAGCTTACCAATGCACCTTCTACCTTTCAATGGCTGATGTGTCATGTATTTAAAGAGTTCTTGAGGAAAAATTTGGAAGTCTATGTTGATGATCTTTGTGCTTATTCCAACATTAGACAAACACATATACCTGAGCTTAGAAAAATCTTTGACAAATGTAGAGAATATCAGGTCTACCTGAACCCAGAAAAAAATGTTTTTATGGTTAGACAAGGCAAGATTCTAGGACACATAGTGTCAAAGAACGGCATCACCACAGATAAGGAGAAAGTGAGAGCTATTGTAGAGCTACCTAGGCCAAAGAATGTCAAGGAGGTACAAGCTTTCATGGGGCATTGTGACTATTACCGACGATTCATTCATATGTATGCAATCATTGCAAAGCCTCCGTACTCCTTCTTCACTAACTGTGGGTGGACAGATGAATGTGAAAACTCTTTTGAAGAGCTTAAGAGACAAATTTCTTTAGCACCCATCTTGAATACACCAGATTGGAACAAGCCCTTCCACGTGCACATGGATGCATCCAATTATGCAATTGGGTGTGTACTAGCACAACCTACTGGTAAAGGTAATATGGACCTTCCAATTGCTTATGCTAGTAGACAATTGAATGCAACTGAGTGAAATTATACCACTACTGAGAGAGAAGGTTTAAGAATGGTATATATGGTTAAGAAGTTTAGACATTATTTGCTTGCAAATAAGTTTTAATTTTAACATGCAAGCATTACTCTATCTAGTCAACAAGCCATGCAATATTGGCAGATTAGTAAGATGGTTCCTCTTACTAATGGAATACGAATTTGAAGTTTTGGTTAGGAAAGGGAGCACTCACTTGAGAGCTAATCACCTTTCCCAACTAAATTGGGTAGAATCACCTCAAGGAGTATCGAATGACCTTCCTGATGCTTATTTGTTTAATCTAGAAGTAGTGCCTGAGTGGGCCAAGAATATGGTGCCTATCCTCACCTTTGGACCCAAGCACCCCATACTGAAAGTCAAAGATAAAGAAGTAGTGAGATCTCAGAAATACCACATCATGACAAGCAACATGTATAAGCACACTGATCAGGGCGTACTGGCTTGCTGTGTAGAAGAAGATGAGCATGCAAAATGATTGCAATTAGCACATGTAGGTGCACTCCAAGAACATTACTCCAAACATCAAAGTTACCCTACAAATGCTAGGAAAGTTAGGAGTGTATTGGCCAACTATGGAAGCAGACGTCCATAAATTCTGCAAGGAATGCAAAGCATGTACTATTAGACCACCTGTGGAACATGCTATACTATATCGAGTGTCTTTAGTACCAAATTAGAGTGAACCATTGGTAATTTTTTGGAAACAAAAACATTCCCTCAAGAAATGACATTGGCTAGACAACGAAGTTTAGAACAGGAAGCACTAGATTACACACTCATAGGTGGTACTCTATACAAATGAGGAAAAGATGGATACCTTAGGTTGTGTGTCCATGAGAGTGAATAGCTCAATATCTTGGAAATTGCTTACCAAGGTGTGACAGGTGGACACTTTTGACTAGATAGGGTGACCAAAGCAATACTATTCATAGGTCTTTGGTGGGCAACCCTTCACATGGATGCACATACCTATGTGAAGCGATGTGATATTTGCCAACGAACTCAGTATCCGATACATAAAGATGAGATGCCTCTGAAACCTATGATGGGTGGACGTGCATTCTCTAAGTGGGGAATATACTTTGTCGGTCCTATTAATCCCCGAGCTAAGGGTTCACATGCTGAGTGCATCATTGTGGCTACCGATTATCTCAATAAATGGGTGGAAGCAAAGGCAACAAGAAAGAATGATGCACATACCACTGCCAAGTTTCTCTTTGAGAATGTATTTACAAGATATGGTTTGCTAATAGAATTGGTAAGTGATCATGGCACCCACTTCTTGAATGAGGTCATTGAACACTTGTTACAAGAATTTATGGTGGTTCACAAGAAGTTTGCTCCATATCACCCACAAGCGGATGGCCAGGCCAAAAGCATGAATACGATTCTATGCAATGTGTTGACAAAATTGGTGAATAATAAACACTCTGATTGGGACAAACAGCTACACCATGCTGTTTGAGAATATTGAGTCACCTAGAAAACAATACTCCAAGCCACACCCTTTTAGATGGTACTTGGCGAAAATGCAGTGCTACCTTTAGATTTCGTGATACCCACACAGAGATTAGGACAAGAGCATCAATGGACCAACCATGAGCTCTCATCTAGAATCTTTGATCTAGAATGCTTAGGTGAAACAAGTTTGAGATCAACATCAGGGATTTAAGCAGCTAAGAAAAGACAAAAGGAATTCTTCGATGCACATGTGAAGGATAAAGGTTTGAAAGTGGGACATTTAGTCTTGGTTTACACTTTGAAACAACATGCACAAAAACTGGAGAAGAGAGGCTATGGACCTTTGATCATCAATAGGATCTCCACTAGTGGAGCAGTTCAATCAGCCACTCTAGAAGGCGACATCCTATCGAGTTACATCATTGGATGCAGAGTCAAACTATATCAAGAACACCTCATAGAGGAAATGCTTAGGCGACTCAATAGTGCAACGAAAAGTAAAGAAGAACAAAAATGAATTTGAGAAGAAGCATAGGCAGAAGCTCTGGAACGCATCTAAAGAATGAAATTAAGAAGACATGATAGAGATCAACTTAGTTAGATTCTTATGGTGCTACAAGATATCACATGGTTATGTGTGAAGCATCAGGTGTACGTTCCCATAGTATTGATGGACGTCCTTTTGTGACCCTAGAGATAGGACAAGGAGATAGTACAAGGATTGTTAGAGCTTTGATTAACTCAAGCGCAATCACTAGTCCAATTAAATTTTCTTATTGTCAATAATTGCAATTAAGCGTCAATCCTATAGAAGCATATCTCGTAGGATGTGGAGGTGTGGAAACCCCTTGCATGGGTGAGGTGGAGCTTCCCATCTACATTCAAGATGTTCTTATGATAGTTAAGGTGCTAGTTTGTCAAGACAAGGATCTGAGCCTCTTGTCTTGGGTCAAGACTGGATCTATGATCATGTCCTCAACTTGAACCTAAGGAGTGGACTTCTTCAGGTCTGGGTAAATTAGAATCCCACTACCATTGAGTTAGAAAATAAAGCATTCAAGGAACTAGGAAAGGCACCAACTCATGGTCCTTCTAGGAGTACACATGAAGATGAAGATGTTGTTCTTGTCCAAAACTTTGTGATGCAGAAGGATGATGTCCTCAACAAAGAAGCCAAGGATCGGATGGAGCTCCCTTCGTTTCCAAAAATGATCGAGACAAAGCAACCAAAGGAGTACCAAAAGCAAAGGCAATAGACGGTCTATACTCATAGGCAATGGAGGGTGAAACACAAGAGGACTCAAAATGTGAAGCAGATCTGGATACGCAAGGGTGAACAACCCTCTGCTCTAGTGATAGATCCCCAACGGTGCACCAAAGAAACTACTCGGGCAAGGACTACACAATAAGAGTGTGTCAGAATTCTCCCAAAATAGATCATTCCTATTTGGGTCCCAAAGCAGTCAATGAAGGATGACCCCAACACACAATAGATCTAGGTTCCCAAGACCTGCTTACACCCTCAAGTAGCTTCACATAAGCTCACAAGCTTAAATAGACACTCAAAATCAATCACATCATACACTTCAGAGCACATATCTGTAATCAATGCCTTCACACATGACATCACACCTAGGACTACCTGGAAATGGGTACCCAAGAAGTCCGAATTCCAAAATGATGTATGTTAGAAACATGTAAATATCACCACAACCAAAAGATCTAAGCCTATGCTAAATGTTTGGCGAATGAAACCTTGCATCAAAATACCCGACTTAATGTTGTAAATCCATGCACACCGCAATGGATGCATTTTGAGTTCAACCAGAGTATGCATCTAGGAACACAGCAGTAACTTACTAACTCATGAAAGAACTTGGAGAAGCTTGTCGAAGGTAGAAAAGTGCGTTTCGAAGCGACGAAGTCTGGTCAAGCCAACCGGCACAAGACCAGCCCTTGAGCTTATGGAGACTCAAATAGACCTTATAGGCATGTGATAAGTGCAAAGAAATACACTATGTACTTTGGAGCATCAAGGGGAATGAGTCGATACAAAACAGATAGGTTTGCGGGTCGACTAGCTCAAAAAACTTACTATCTATGGAAGAGACAATGAACTTCAAATGCCCATAGCGACCAGCATGATTACAATTAGAAAAAATCCTTTTATGGGAGTGATACGCATAGGGTTGAGTGTATGGAATGCACAAAAGTATAAGGAATAAGCAAAATATGCTATAGGAATGAATGCGACATTCACTGGTGGTACTTCCTATTTTTCAGGAATACGTAGAGATTGACCCTGAGGCAGAAAACTCAGGTTTCTCCAAATCTACTGCCAAATGCTTTGGAAATTTATAGGAATAAACTAGACACTAATATCCTTCCAATGAGTCATCTTGCACTCAATTTGGAGCTCTGGAGAGAGAACAGCAGCCTCTGCAAGATTACTATTGGCGAAGACGATGATGCAGAAAATTGAAGGAGCAAGACAATGATGGTCACAAGTGTATGTATATTGCTTCCATGTAATGTACAAGTGATTTCAAGTCTTTATATAGACTCTAGGAGTGTTCCACGACTTTTACAAGTTGAATTTGAATTCAAATGAAGGTGGGAATGGTTGTTGGAGGGAATCAATTCACTTTCCTACAATCTAGGAAAAGTGAAGATCTAGTTTGATCTACTTTTAGGTGATTTGATTTGCTTGATTGAATGCAACTTCAACCACCACAAATTCGTGGGATTTGGGCTCTATCTTTCTACCTTTACATGTGTAAAGCTCAAGGCTTTTACAACGGTAAATGAGCCATCAAAAATTTCTCAAAAAAATACAATAAATGATCATATGAAAAAGAACTCTCCAACGGATATTCTTTCGATGTGATAGCCTATGATGTAGATCAAATCCACCTCAAGCATAGTGTAAGCTTGATGTTCCAACATTTCCCCCTCAAGCTAAAGTATGCTTGAGTCTTCATTCTCTGATAGGTTGAATACGTGCCATAGCATTGAATCTACAAAGCTTTACTCCATCAAGTGCCTTCGTCATCATATCTGCTACTTGCTTTTCAGTTGGAACAAAAGAAATGTCAATCTCCTTTGCCATGAGCTTCTCCTTGATGAAGTGGTAATGGACTATTATGTGCTTGGTTCTCGCATGGAAAATAGGATTTGCCGCTAGATGCATGGAACTTACATTATCTCCAAATATGTGAGGTTTGGAACTCACAAGTCCCAAATCTGTATACAATGCTTTTCACCATATTGCCTCTTGAGTTGCTATGGTCAAGCCTCTCTACTCTGCTTCAGTTGAGGATAAAGCAACTGTTGGTTGCTTCTTGGAACTCCATGACACTAGCTTTGAACCTGCAAATGCTAAGTAACCAGATGTACTTTTTCTATCATCCTTAGCTCCTGCCCAATCTGCATCTGAGTAGATTTTGATATCTAAATCTGAAGAGTAAGGATAGAATATACCTTCGTTGATTGTACCTTTGAGATACTTAAGTACTCTCTTAGCCGCATCCATGTGTGGTCTTCTTGGTGAGTGCATGAACTGACTAAGCACTCCCACACTATATGAGATATCTGCCCTTGTATGAGTAGCATATATCAAGCTACCTACCAAGCTTTGATACTCTTTAATTTCTTCAATTTTCTCACCTTCATAAACACTAAGTTTATGATTCATTTCCAAAGGCGTACCTGCAGGTTTAGTGTTCTCCATTTTGAACTTGAGAAGAAGATCCTGAATGTATCTTCTTTGAGTCAAATACATTCCTTCATCTGTATATATCACCTGCATACCTAGGAAATATGTGAGCTCACCTAGGTCTTTGATTTTGAACTCCTCTTGCATGTGTCTCTTGATCCTTTGAATGCCATTTAGATCATCACCTGTCACAATAATATCATCTACATATACACATAGATAGATAACCTCATTGTGATCCCTTTTGATGAATAGAGAAGGATTTGAGCGGCTAGCTTTGAACCCTTGATCTTGAAGATATGTAACCAACCTGTAATTCCAAGCTCTTGGAGCTTGTTTCAATCCATACAATTCGTTCTTAAGTATGCAAACATAAGATGGATGATTAGGGTTTTCAAAACCTGGTGGTTGTGACATGTATACCTCTTCACTTATCCAACCATTTAAGAATGCATTTTTCACATCAAGTTGGAGGAGTCTCCAATTCCTTGTAGCAGCTACACTTATCAATGTCCTGATTGTAGTCATCTTTGCAACTGGTGAGAATGTTTCCTCATAGTCTATACCATGAGTTTGTGAGCATCCTTTGGCAATTAATCTTGCCTTGTACCTGCAAACTGATCCATATGAATTTCTTTTAACTTTATATACCCATTTGCAACCAATTACCTTTTGATTCGGTGACATTGGAACCAAATCCCAAGTATCCATCTCCTTCAATGCATCTATCTCTTCGTTCATGGCCTTTTCCCAATTAGGGTTTCCCTTTGCCTCTTCATAGGTTGAGGGTTCCTTTGAAATAGAGTCTTTTTCCAAGTAGATTGAATGCTTCGTAACGAATGTGGAATCATATCCATACCTTTCTGGTTGTTTCTTCTCTCTTGCTGATCTTCTAGGTCCTTGTTTTGAGCATTCTCCAACCTCTTGCATCTTTGCTTTGCCTCTTGACTTCCATAGCTTGTAATCCCTTTATCTTTCATCTTGGTCATCGTCTGTATCACTTCTTGGATCCTGGACCTGTGTATCATGCTTGCTTCCTAATTGATGAGAGTCAGAATCAAGATCATATGGTAGTGTTACCTTTTGTTTGTCTTCATCATACCAAGACCTGTGTTATTCAAACACAACATCTCTACTTGTAGCGAATTGCTTGGTTGAAGGATTGAAGAACCTGTAACCCATCTGAGTTGAATCATATCCAATAAACACTGCCTTTGTTGCCCTTTCATCTAGCTTACCTCTTATTTGTGATGGTACATGAACATAAGCTAAACAACCAAAAATCTTGCAATGTCCAAGACTAGGTTTTCTTCCATGCCATGCTTCATAAGGAGTCATACCTTGAAGTGATTTGGATGGTAGTCGATTGACAAGGTACACAGCAGTTGAAATAGCTTCTACCCATAGATAATGTGGCAAATTCTTCTCTTCAAGCATTGTTCGGGCTGATCCAACCAATGTCTTGTTTCTCCTCTCTGCAATTCCATTTAGTTGAGGAGAGTACCTCGTAGTCACTTCCCTTTTGATACCTTTTTCCTGCAAGAACTCATCAAACTCTTTGAAGAAGTATTCTCCCCCTCCATCAGATATGAGCTTCGTTAGTGATCTACCTGTATGATTCTCCACATGTGCAAGATACTTCTTGAAGCAATCAAACACTTCATTCTTACTCTTGATAAAGTATAGAACAATCCATCTACTATGGTTGTCGATAAATGAGACATAATACCTTGATCCTGCCAATGAAGGTTCTTGACTTGGTCCCCATACATCTGTATGTACTAAGTCCAATAAGTTGTTGTGGATGTAGCCTTTGTGGTTGAATGGTTGTATTTGTGCCTTCCCAATCTGATATGCATCACACCTGTTGATCATGTGTTGCTTTGATATTTTTCGGCAGTCCTAGAACACTTTGATCCCTGCATATATCCTTCAAGGTTCTTTCATTCACATGAGCAAGTCTCTTATGCCACACTTCAAGCTCACTTAGGGTTTGAGACCCAAAGTTGAATAGAGCTATGTTCCGGGTTTCTCCTACCTCAAAAGTAAAGAGCCTACCATGCTTCTCACCTCGGGCTATCTTCTTGAAGCCTTGACATGGATCTTCCACAAAAGCTCCATGTTGGGTGAACCTAACTTGCAAGCCTTTTTCAACTATTTGGCCTACACTTATTAGGTTTTTAGTAGTAGTGGGTACATAGAGAACCTTACTCAGAATGTTTCTCCTGCCATTGGAAGCTTTGACATTACCAATCTTCTCCACATTGTGCTTTGTGTCATCCTCTGTTTGCACTTCATGTCTATGCTACGGACTTTCCAAATCAGATAGAAGAGCAATGTTGCCTGCAACATGATTCGAACATCCTGAATCTATGTAGAACAAATGATCATCTTCTTTACCTTCTTTGTGGCTTAGATTCATAAGAAGCAATGAGTCTTCATGTGGTTGATCTTCTGAATAATTGTTATAGTCCCTTCTATTATAGCCTCCATTGTTATTGTTGAAGTTGTGTCCACCTCTACTTCTATTGCTGCCATATCCACCTCTTCCACTTCTTTTCTGGGTCTTCCCATTGAACCAACAATTCTGAGTGGTGTGGTTGGTCTTATCGCATATGGCACAAGGTTGAACATTCTGACCTTTGGCTTTGTCTTGCTTTGGTCCTTTCTTCTTCCCTTTCCACTTGCTCTTGCTTGTGAAGTTGGCTTGGGAAGTCTCTTCTTCATCTTCTTCCTTCTTCTTGCCTTTCTGCTTCTTATCCTTCTTATCTGCATATAGAGCACTAGTTGAATTACCATGATAATAGTTACCTTCCTTTATGCTATTGTTGGCTTCTTGATTGAAGAGTTGTCCAAGAAAGATGTTGAAGTCTGGAGTTTGCACATCCATGATGAGATCATAAGCCGTCGTGAGGGATTGCCATTGCTTATCACTTCAAATGCCGTTGAGAATTTGCCTCATGATGAACTCTTCTTCAATCAGCTCTCCAATGGATGCTAACTGATCGGCAACCTCCTTGACCTTGGTAACAAACTCTGTGATGGTTTGTTTAGGTGTCTTCTTCATTTGGTTGAACTCGTTCCAAAGATGATTCTTTCTTGCTTTGGTACTAGCAGAAAAGAAAGTCTTGAGGGCATCCCAAGTCTCTTGAGATGTCTTGCATCCTCTAATATGTGGTAATAGAAAGTCAGAGATAGAGTTTAGTATGTATGACCTTGCTTGAGCATCCCTTGCGCACCAAAGTGTGAGCTTATCTGTCTCCTCTTGTGTAGGTCCTCCTTTGGATCTTGGAATAGGCATAACTTCATCATCTGCTACAATTCCATAAAGATTTCTACCTTTTCTTATGTACCAACCCTTTTATAACCACCATTTTTGCCTTTTGAACCCATCATTGGACACCCACTCATACCTAGTATAGAAGGACACTCACGGCACACAGAAGGTAGTCTAGGTTTCCCTACTTACCCATATTCACACCTTCCCCCTTCTAGGGATCCATACTTCCCCTCCGTCTCATCCATGTTCCCCCATACCTCACTTGCCACAATCACCCCACCTCATTACATATCCTTCATGAAACAATTCAAACATGCTCCTGCTCCTCAGATACTAGGTTCATAGAAACTCACAACCACATCACTCTACACAGACACTACACTCACTTCACCTAGCACCCCCTCATCTCCCTACAATTCCACCATCACCCACTCCCCTACCCTCCACATCACCACTCACCACCTCGTTGGTAGACACAACATACACAAATCCCTTTCCCACTCCCATTCCCTCTGCATTCCAAAGTCCTCCCCTCGCATCTCATAATGTAAATAATTCATTCAATATGTAAATTCACTGTGCATATCAATTACAACAAGAATACCAATGATTGGAAGAGCACAGTGTTGCCTTCGAGGCAGAGTCATAGAGGCTACAGGTTAGAGTCACTACACTAGAAGCTGACCATCAAACACTTCTGGCAAAGTATACCACCTTATAAGGAGCTCATACCGAATTGGATTCCAAGATGTCTACTGTGGATGATAAAGCAGTCAAAGATTTGGAAAACATGCTCGAAGCGCATGTGATCACCAGTGCTAAATTAAGAAACAATCTAGGGCTACTAAGGAAGCACATGGCTACAACCTTGGAAGAGAACAAACGACTTTGGTAACAAAACCAAGAAAATTTTGAAGCGATTATGGAAGGGACCTCGGGAGTAGAAATTATCCCTACAAAGTATAGAGTGGTCCCCTCAGAAGACATACGAATCTTACTTGAGAAGCATGCCAACTCTCTAGAGTCCTATGAAAAGATAGAATTAGAATGTGTAGATCTCTGAAAGTAGTTGGCCAATGTTAGGAAATCTCAACTCGAGCCTGCCATCCCTTAACAGCCCACTAAAGAACTAGAGACCTTAAGAAAGTAGGTCAAAGAATTAAAAGCCAGACTCCTACCATATGTGAGACCACCCTCTCCTATTGAAGAACAGGAGCCTGAAACCATGGTGGAGATTCAAGTCGAAGAGAGTTTTGAAGAGCCTTATGATCTGATGCCGATACCTGGAGGACATGTCAGGGAAGAGGGTAGAGACACATGTGAAATAGAAGTCCCAGATTGGTTGAAAAAACTAGAGCACATAGGGAAAACCCACGATGATCAATTTTTCCTATAGATACAGTCACTCTCCAATCTAGAGGAATCTATTCTCAAACCTTTGTACTTTCAGAACCTCTCCCATCAATGCTTGATTACCACATCAGAAAAGCAATATAAGCCCTACTTTGTATTATTAGCTGATTACAATACAAAAATTAAAAGGCATATTGAAAAGGAGCCAACATTCGCCACTCAGTTTCAGCCCGATGATCTACCACTAGATGCACGTGCACGCTCAATTTTTCAACCCAATTGGAATACATGGTAATTCACATACTATTGAGAAATGATGCGAACATGGGCCACAATGCCATAACATATTAAATATAACCCATGTTATTGTCTAGTATTCCGTCGCACATCATGGCAAGCGTTTTCCATCAAAGTCCGCAATAATAAAGGATGCTTTGACTCGGTTAATTATCCATATTTTGCTCCGCCTAGAGAGCCTCCCATAGTTGCCTACATGATCTCCACCATACGCCATTGCTCTACATGGTTAAAGAATGTACCGGACATTGCTTCCATGATGTGTATGAAAATCTTCGAGCTCATGACGGTTGTATTCAAGACCTTCTGCAATGTACATGCACCATATATTTTTGCCCCCATAATTTCTGAAGTTAATAGGGATTTAGTATACGATATGAGCCAGACCCCCTCTATAAACATAATTTTTGCATGGCTTGCACGCATCAAGTACCTACCTACTTGCTACAAATAGAATTTTGAAGAAATGTTTTCCACCGAGTTTTGGGAATATAATTATGAAATTTTCATTCCCAGACCAACACATTTGTTACATCTCTTTGCGGTGGAACAAGCTATACATGCCAATCAATTATGCTTGCCGCATCCAGACATTCCAGTTGAATAGATTGGGATACACTCATGATAGATTTGGCTCGAGGATTATGCATTCAAGAACATCACATAGCCACAGACATTGTCGAGTATTACATCAAGCACTCCCACCAACAAGGGTCTATCAGGGATGACAGACACGAGAGAGGGGGGGAGTTGGTAGTAGCCAGGTTAGTCAAGGCCTCACGAGACACGAAAGTCAACAAAGGGAATCAGAGCATATAGAAGGACTAAGTAGGCAAAGCAGTCAAAGAAGATCTGGCAACTAGGGCATACAATTTTTCCAAGTCAAATACTTTTTAATGTTGATTTTCATCACTACATGAACATTGTAAATATAATTTTTGTTAGATTTAGGCTCCATTTTGTTCAAGTCGAGGAGTCCTCGAGCTTGAGGAGCATGAGAAGTAGCTACATACCAATTTTCATAATTTTTTAGAATTCATTTGAACCCTCAAATAAGCCATAGAACCTAATTTTTAACTAGGCGAGACACTAGGTCTGGATAGGGCCAAAAGCTAGTTAGAAACTATAAAAAGAGCTAGAGAGCTAATTTTTAAGGTTAGCTTGTTACACTTTTGAGCTATTGTAAGAGACTTTTTGAGTAATACAAAGAACTCCATTGTTCCTCTCTTTGTTCTTGCCTTTTGTGCACGTGTGTATGTGTGTGCATGCTTGTGTGTTCTCACTCATGCACTTGCACCATCACTTGCTCATAGTCTTCATACTAGTCCTCACGTCTCCACGGATTGACAATTATGAGGTGGATCTCCTCATGTTGGTACTTGCCATTGTGCTAGAGTCCTCGAGCTTGAGGAGCACGAGAAGTAGCTAAATACCAATTTTCATAATTTTTTAGACTTCGTTTGGACCCTCAAATAAGCCCTAGAACCTAATTTTAAACTAGGCCGAACACTATGTCTGGACACGGCCAAAAGCTAAACTATAATTCAAGCATGTTATATACATTGACCCTAATTTTGTGCACATATGCCCACTCCATGCTATAGATCCATGGGCATTTGTCAAGCCCATTGACATCAATTGGCATCTTTAACACACATATAAAATTATAACACTGAGGTAAGACTTGGTTGATGGCATGTAGAGCCATTTCTTGAGATGGATACACACACATAAATTGGAAGAAATTCACGATCCCACAGTTGAATAGGTTGTTGCGCTATTTAGAAACTATTATTTCCTAAAGCATTAATCAAACACCCCGTCCTATTGCACATAATTTTGTCGAGCACAATGAGAACAACCTTGCCACAAAGAGATGAGGCTAAAAATCCTCAAGAGCTGCGTTTCTAGCAGATTCACCTATCTTGACTTTCATGCTTTTAACACACAGATGTTGCGATGAAACTCAAGGAGAACAACCCCTAAGCTGGTAAACCCCTTGAGGTGCTCGTCCCAATATATACGTGTGGGAATCGAACTCATGACCTACCAACTAGGAGTATCATGGGCTAACCACTTTCCCCAAAATCCATGGTTGAGGATTACTTCCTAATCCTCCCTCTTCGGTGTGAACTGTATCATTTCTTGAGTCTAACACTCTCTTCCCCTTCTAGAGATCATTGTCCTCAATGATCAATCCTTGATATCCCCTTGAATTGATGTTCTCACCGTTGCACAGTCTCTTGAACCTTCTTGGTCTCTTGAACCCTTACTCTTAACCTTAGTGTCTTGAACCTTGCCTTTCCACTTCTTGAGCACTTGCCTACAAACCTGCCTTGTTTGCAACCATGGTTTCTTGAGTGCTTATTCTCAACCTTAGTATCTCAAACTTAGTTCTCACCCATATTAGGTATCTTGGATCATTAATCTAGTTCATTCATAATAAATCTATTCCGAGAGCTTTCCAAAGGTACATTGCACATCTAAATCTGACATATGGATCGGGAGATACACTCTAATCTTTGTTGGGACAATTTTTGAAAGCGCCACATGTGCCTTCCATCCACCTTGCTCAAGCCTACTTCCTAGGCTTTGATACCAGTTGTGGGAATTGAGCTCATGACCTACAGGCTAGGAGTATGATGATGGGCTAACCACTTGCCCCAAAAGCCATGGTTGAAGATTACTTCCTAATCGTCCCTCTTTGGGTGTGATTCAACCATCTCTTGCCTATCATTTCTTGAGTCTAGCAATGTATATACGAAAAAGAGAGAAATGCACGTCAAAACTCTAAGAAAGTAGAATCACGTGGTTCTTGTTGTAAAAATTGTATAAAATGAGATAACCCTAAAAGTTGAGCTTCATTCTTTTATATACATCATCTTTTCAACATTTTTCGACTAAAATTAGGTTCATCATTTAAAAACTAATGACTAAGGCTTCAAGAAATTTTGAGAAAAATTCCAACTTTTTCTTAGAGACTCAAGGAATTATTAACCTTTACAAAATTGAGAAAAATTCCAACTTTTTCTTAGAGACTCAAGGAATTATTAACCTTTACAAAATTGGTAATTGTATTTTTGTATAATGCACAAATGGATTTTACCATCCTAGGTGCATAAAATCTGGTTTCATGAAAACAAAATTTATGGCCATAGCCAAATCGCCTCAAGTATTTGACATGCAATCTCATTTGTTCCTCTTTTTGGGTTCCATCTTGTGCTCTCAACACTTCCCTTCTCATGCTTTTTGTCATCTAGAATAGGAAGCCTAAGAGGTTATCATTGTTGATTTATTATTGCTTCATCTCTTCTTAGGTTGACATTGTGTATGGCTCTAACTAGCTCTAAGAGAATCCTCTTCCATTTCACGACTTTTGATCCCCCATCGGATGAAGTAATTGACCATTTTTTCATATATTCCTTGCATGTGACCACTCTGGCTATTAGACATAATGTTATCTTTCCATAGATCTTTGGAAACCTTTCAAAGGAACTAGTCTAGAATGTCTCCTTGAAGGCTTGCATGCATTAAATAAGAACATATTTCAGCCTTGACAAGCATTCTTGAAAAGTTCTATGCTATGAGGCTTCATTTAAGTCAAATAATAGGGGACTATTGCCAAATTGAAAATGCATGGCCTCGAGATAAGGTGTTGGCATTCTATTGAATGTTTTCCATGCATGTATCTAACATGTTAAAGATGTTGGATATTGGGGATTGGGAAAGCACAAAAGCAACATGAGGAAGAAGAAGAAGAAGAAGCTTGGAGCACAACATAGAGTGTATATACTAAGTGAATGTACAAAGATAAATAGCTCATTAGGGCTATTGTCATATGTATAAGGCATGGGGGAGAAACCTCCTAAGGAGGGAGAAAATTACAACGGTAGTCCTACATGTGTTCACACACATCACGATCAAAATATACCAAAAAATCCCTTATGAGTGATGAGGTGAAAAAGGGATTGACACTCATGTATAAAGAAGTGTTAACTATTGGAGATAGACGTCTGCGGAAGCACGAAGGAAGAAGAAGAAGCTTGGAGCACAAACACACAATACTGAATGTATTACTAGAGAATGTACAAAGATAAGTAGCCCATTAGGGCAATAGGCATATATACAAGCCGGGGGAAAAAAACCTCCTAAAGAGGGAAAAAAGTGCCCCGGCGGTCCTAGAGTGTTCACACACATCACTACCTAAATATATCAACAAATCCCCCCTGGGAGTGATGCGGTGAACAAGGAGCTGGCACTCATGTATAAGGAAGTGCCAAGCTATGTGGAAATCACTCCACAAAAGGAAGTAAGCCCAAAGCTTTGCGGAAAGCTTCAAACTTCTCCCTAGGCAGAGCCTTCGTGAAAAGGTCTGCAATGTTCTCCTGCGTGGGCACATATGCCAAGCTAATCTCCCCAGCAGAGAACCTCTCCCTGACATAGTGATAATGCACCTCAATGTGCTTAGTGCGAGCATGGAACACAGGGTTCCTCGCAATTGCCAATGCGCTCTGACTGTCAGTGAAGATGGTGGTGGCAGAAGACTGGCCAACACCCAAATCAGCCATAAGGCGTCTGAGCCACACACACTCAACAATCGCTGTGAAAGCTGCCCTATACTCAGCCTCACAATTGGAAGTGGCCAGAGTAGGCTGCTTCTTGCTCAACCAAGATATACATGAGCTACCAAGCATGAAGCAAAAACCACTGGTGGACACACGAGTGTCATAGCAACCAGCCCAATCTGAGTCAGAAAAAGCATGCAAATTTGGCGGTAGTGATCCCCCCTTGGGATAAAACAACCCAAGTAGCTGAGTACCACTCAAGTAGCAAAAGATGCGCTTAACCGCTTTCCAATGCGTGACTTCTGGGCAATGCATAAACCTGCTCATCTGTGAGACAGCAAACTGAATATCTGGCCGAGTAATGCATAAGTAAATCAAGCATCCAACAGCCTGCTGATAGAGAACAACATCAAATGCATCTCCAGCATCATGAAGACTCAATCGTAAACCTGTCTCCATAGGAGTGGCAATAGGCTTACAGTCTTCAAGGCCAAAACGCTGTAATAATGTGTCAATATATTTCGTTTGACACAAAGCCATTCCACCATCAACGTGCATAAACTGAATGCCCAAATAGTGATGCAAATGCCCCAAATCAGACATCTCAAATAAGGCATGCAAATCAGCCTTAAAATCAGCAATATGTGTCTCAATAGGACCAGTGAGCAGCATGTCATCAACATAGACAACAATGATCAGAAGCACATCATTAGCACGTTTAACATATAAGGTGCTTTCAGTTGGACTATTCTCAAAACCATGTGCAATCAGATAGGCATGTATCTTCTCATACCAAGCACGTGGTGCTTGCTTTAAACCATATAATGCCTTCTTTAACCTGAAAACCTGGTTTTCATGCCCTTTCTGCACAAAGCCATGGGGCTGAAAAACATACACTTCTTCATGCAAGTCACCATTTAGAAATGCTGTTTTAATGTCCAACTGATGTACATTCCAACCATGATGGGCTGCAAGTGCACAAATGCTCCGAATAGTAGTCATACGGCATGTAGGTGCAAAGGTCTTATCAAAATCAATGCCTCTTTCCTGTGCATAACCCTTTGCAACAAGCCTAGCCTTATACCTGTCAACTGTACCATCAGGTTTACGCTTCAACTTGTATACCCACTTAGTGCCAATGGCCTTCTTGCCAGGAGGCAAGTCACATAAAGACCATGTACCATTCTTCATTATAGCATCATATTCAGATTGCATAGCAACCATCCAATTTTCTGAATTTTGTGCTTCATGAAAAGAAACAGGCTCATTCTCATCACAGAGACTAGATGCAGCCATAGCATAGCAATCTGATGCAAAGGAGGCACTATGAGAGCCTGAACGAGTACGATATGACAAAGGTGCATCTAATTTGTTGTCACGCAAAGTCTGCACCAGCCATTTTGGCATAGTTTTTGCTTGCTCAATATCAACTCTCTCATCAACAAGTGCATCATGTAAATCTGCATCAGAAATGGAATGATCTGCATCATCATATGAGACCTACAAAGGCTGAGAAGTTGCCTCATTAGGACCAGCACTAGCCTGTCCACCTGTAAAAAGAGGCATCAAAGTATCATACATGTCTTTGGAGCTAATAGATGTCTCCTTAGTACATGAAAGCAATGGTTGAATAGCATCTTCCACAAAGACAACATCACGGCTAACCAGAATGCGTTTAGTTTGTGGATGATACAGACGATAGCCTTTACTTTCAGAACTGTACCCAACAAAAATACATTTTACTGCCTTATCATCCAATTTTCTGCGATGTTGTTCAGGCACTAATGCATATGCCAAACAACCAAAAACACGCAGATGAGCAACAGATGGCTTGCGGTCATGCCAAGCCTCATATGGAGTGATAGACTGCAACGCTTTAGTGGGACACCTGTTCAGTACATATGCTGCACACATGACAGCCTCAAGCCAGAAACTATGTGGTAAAGCCTGACTTTTGACCATACACCTCGCCATCTCCATGAGTGACCTGTTCTTTCGTTCAGCAACTCCATTCTGTTGAGGTGTATATGGCACTGTACACTAGTGTTTTATCCCACGTTCAGCCAGAAATGCATTAAAATCTAAAGACATATATTCCCCCCCTCGATCAGAACGGAGGGTGCCATTTTACATGCTGACAGATTTTCAGCCAAAACCAAAAACTGTTTGAAGCACATGAACACTTCGAACTTTGCTTTGAGTGGATATACCCATGCATGCCTGGAAAAATCATCAATGAAATTCACGAAGTAAAGGTAATTTCCAAAAGAGGGTGTCTGCATAGGACCACAGACATCACTATGTACAAGCTGCAATTTCTGCGTAGCTGGAACTGAACCATCTTTTGGAAAGGAAGAACGCTGCATTTTGCCCAAAATACAGCCTTCACAAACATGTTTTCCAGGTGCCTCAAGTTTGGGCAAAGAGGACACCATTTCAGATTTCTGTAGGCGTAACAAACTAGCAAAATTCAGATGACCAAAGCGTGCATGCCAAAGCTTTGCATCTGACATAGCTTGAGAATCATGAATTGCACATGCCGAATCATTCATAGATCTTTCATAGTCTATGAGCTTATACAGCCCACGACATAAAATGCCAGAAGCAATAATCACATCGCCATTTGAGAGATCATGGACTGTACACCTGTCATCAACGAATTTCACAACCAAGCCAATCTTGGCTAATGTAGAAACTGATAACAGGTTCTTTTTGATCCCTGACACAAATAAAGCATCTGAGAAAGTGAAAGAACTACCATCAGCAGTAGTCAGAATGATCTTACCAACTCCCATAACAGGATAAGAGGAGTTATTGGCGCATGTGACAGTATTCCCTGTAGGGGCAGGCTCGAGTGAAGAGAAGAAACTGCACTGCGAGGTAATATGTTTGGTCGCCCCACTGTCAAAGTACCAAACATCTAAGTCTACTGCAGACATGCATTGATCATGAGAAGATGGGTCAAAACTGCAGACAGTAGTAAACGCCCATTCTTCTTCCTGCACAAGATTTGCAGACTCTGTTTTTGGTGTAGAGGCCTCTGCAACAACCATTCCAGCCTCTTTCTTCTTTGCCTCTTTAGCAGCCAGTTTTGGACAGTTCTTTATAGTATGATCATTTCCTTTACAGTACTTGCAGAACAATTTCTGCTTTTCTGATTTCTTCTCATCTTTATCCTGGTTCTTCGATTATGCAGCATTTGCATATTTCTGCTTACTAGTAGAAGAGCTCCAATTTGCCCTTCTGACTAGCCAGGAAAGCTTGATCTGCAACACGCATAATGGACCTGTTCTGCCTGGACTGATCTTCCTGCAACAGAACAGAGACTAATTCCTCAAATGACAAAGCATTCAGATTGCCTTTCATCATCAACCAAAGAGTAGAGGCAAAACTCTGATATGAATTAGGAAGACCATTCAGAACGGTCTGCACAAGTGAGCTATCTGGTATAACCTCATCAACAGAAATCAATTGTTCCTTCAGGTCTTTGATCTTTGTAAGAAAACAGTCCATAGAATCACCTTCATTCATGTGCTCACTCTCCAACTATTTTCGGAGGTAAGCAACACGAGCCTCATTCCTAGCCTGGTACAAAGTGGTAAGTGTATCCCAAGCATCCTTTGCTGTTCTGCAAGAGCGAATGTGAGGAATAATGGCACGTTTGACAGACAAATCTATCAATGCATGTGCCTGGGCATCTCTGCCATCCCAACGAATCTGCTCTGCAGTAGGTGCAACAGAAACAGCAGCACAAACAAGAATCTGTGGAATATAATCTTCAACACCATCTTCATCAGCTCCAACACCTGTATTTGCAGTACCTGTCGTTACAGGTGTAACAAGACGTCTTTCAACACCCTGCACAATGTTCCACAATCCTTTTGCAACCAGTACATGTCGCATCATATAAGCCCATAATGGGTAGTTGGTACCATCCAACTTATCCTCAACAGCCAACATACGGAATACATCACTGCTTTCAGCCATGGCCGGTGACTAAAATACCTTGATGCAAAAAATTGACTGTATCTCAAAAAGTTGAACAGAACTGCCCAGACGAGTTCTGCTAGACCTGTAGCAGACTTCGAGATGCTTAAACTGACGAACAAGCGCTGTGATAGTGCGTTCGGAGGCCAAAACGAGCTCAGATCGCGATTTCGGCACCACAAAGCGAAGCAGTTTTGATCTCAGAAACACCCTGAGTATGCTCACCAAATTTCGTGCGAATCTGAGACTGCAAACGGAGGAGTGTCGACAGCGCCCTAGAAGAAGCGACGACCTGCTCTGATACCAATTGTTGGAGATAGACGTCTGCGGAAGCACGTGAACAGCACAAGGAAGAAGAAGAAGCTTGGAGCACAAACACACAATACTGAATGTATTACTAGAGAATGTACAAAGATAAGTAGCCCATTAGGGCAATAGGCGTATATACAAGCCGGGGGAAAAAAACCTCCTAAAGAGGGAAAAAAGTGCCCCGGCGGTCCTAGAGTGTTCACACACATCACTACCTAAATATATCAACATTAACCAATGTGGATATCACTCATAAGGGGATGTGTTCACACACATCCCCTTATGAGTGATGAGGTGAACAAGGGACTGACACTCATGTATAAAGAAGTGTTAACCAATGTGGACTAAGCTCAATCCACAAAATGGATTAATCCTAAGACTTTGTGGAAAGATTCTCACTTCTCACAAGGAAGAGCCTTCATAAAAAGGTTTGAAACATTATCCTGTGTGGACACATACACGAAACTCATCTCTCTAGAATAAAATCTCTCTTTGACATAATGATAGTGCACATCAATATGCTCAGTGCAAGCATGGACCATTGGGTTCTTCATAACTTCCAATGTGCTCTCACTATCATTAAATATGGTGGCGATAGAATTTCGACAAAGATCCAAGTCATCCATAAGGTGTTTGAGCCACACAAACTCAATAATAGCTGAAAAAGCTTCCCTAAACTCAACCTCAATACTAGAAGTGGCTACAATAGGTTACATTTTTCTCAACTAGATATGCATGAGCTATGAATCATGAAGAAAATAACACTTGTGGTGAGTGTCATAAGTGTTGAGATATCAAGCTCAACATGTGATGATCTAGGATGACACATATCACTTTTTCATTTCTCTGACATGTATAGTGGTCACATCATTATATATCAAGGATACTTCATTGAGACTTAGTAGATTTATCTACTGAGAGTAATGGCACATTTGTTTCTTGCGAGCTCACTCATTCGTAGACATTAGGATTTTCCTTATATATTGTTCTTTATATATTGCACTTGTTGTATTGTTGTTTTAGGTCATTCTTGTACATTCCTTTTATGTAATCGAAGAAGAAGACAAAGATCATTCTTCCTTATCTCAATTTGTGTGTGTGATCCTCTTTGATTGTGAGATTGTGCGTGTGAGCTCTCTTCCTTATCTCCTTACTCGTGACGTGGTATCAGAGCCAATGTGGTTGTAGAGAGCTCGTGGAGAAGGCCAATTTTTTGAAGAGTACATGAGAAGGCATGGAGAAAGCGCAATTCACAAACAACCTTAGATTGTTACGAAAATAGGCATGAAGGTAGAAGGCCTCAAAATATTTTCGTGACTTATCCCTTTAGGGCCATCTCGATCTTCGTTTTGAGACCGCAAGGTGGGGCCCAAAGAAAAACTAGTTTAGTTTGAAAAATTATAACTTGCATCCTATTGGACAACACTCATATATTCTAGATCTAGAATTTCAAGCGAGTCTGTGTACTGTTGACACACGAAAACTGTGTTTTTGTGAGATCAAACTATCACGTCATAGTACGACAACGTTTAAGTAGAAGAATTGCTTGGAGTGTTTGAAGTGTTGTAAATTGTTGCAAAAATGGCAAACGTAGATAGAGTGAGTCAACTTATGAGCAATAAGCTAGATAAGAACAACTTCCATTGTTGGAGATTCAGAATGATGAATTTGTTGATGGGAAAAGGCTACTGGAAGTACATTGAAGGAGAGAACAAAAATGCTCCACAATTACCATAGAGGAATCAGACTGCAGTCTAGTTAAGAGCATATGAGGAATGTAATCAAGGATCACAAAAGGTAATGTATTAGCTATCTGTTAGCATACACGATATCATGATTGGGCACATACAGGATGCCAAGTCTCTGAAAGAGGATTGGAATATTTTGGTCACATTGTATGAGACCAATACAAAGGCACAAAAATTGCAACTCAAGAACAAGCTGCATACAATGGAGAAAAAGGGCATGTTGGTAAGTGACTACACCCTGAAAATCAAAAGCATATGTGAGTCACTTGCATCTATTAGCGTGAATGTAGATGACGATGATAAGATGGAGGTACTCCTTCATGGTTTAGGAGCTACATATAAGTAGTTGAGAACTTCTATACAGACCAAGGAAAATATTCCAAATTTTGTTGATCTGGTGTCCATGTTGATTATTGAAGAAAAGAATCTTGGTGAGGACTCAAACTCCCAAGGAAAACCTAGTTTTGAGCAGGTATTCTACTCTGGCAATGGAAGAGGTAGAGGTAGAGGTTTCGAAAGTGGAAGAGGAATAGTAACCAAGACCAAGGTCAATCTCACAATCATGCAAGAGGTAGAGGACAGTTTCGAGGCAGGGGGAGACAAAGAGGTCCGAGAAATTTCCAGAGAAATGATTCAGGTAATGACAGTAAGTAATGATAGTAAAGGATGCTGGTATTGTGGTAAACCTATCTTGGAGTTTGAGGTATGCAGAAGCATGTGAACAACACAAGGAAGAAGAAGAAGATTGGATCACAACACACAATACTAAATGTATTACCACTAGAATGTAAAAAGATAAGTAACCCGTTAGGGCAATGGGAATATATACAAGTCGGGGGAAAAGACCTCCTAAAGAGGGAAAAACGTGCCATGGTGGTTCTAGTGTGTTAAAGAACATCACTACCTAAATATATCAACAAATCCCCCCTAGGAGTGATGCGGTGAACAAGGAGCTGGCACTCATGTATAAGGAAGTGCCAAGCTATGTGGAATCGATCCACAAAGGAAGTAAGCCCAACGATTTGTGGAAAGCTTCAAACTTCTCCCTAGGAAGATCCCTCGTCAAAAGGTCTGCAATGTTCTCCTGCGTGGGCATATATGCCAAGCTGATCCCTCCAACAAAGAACCTATCCCTCACAAAATGATAATGCAACTCAATGTGCTTAGTGCGAGCATGGAACACATGGTTCCTCACAACTTCCGATGCACTCTTACTGTCAGTGAAGATGGTGGTGGAAGAAGACTTTGGCAGTAGTGATTCCCCCTTGGGATAAAACAATCAAGGTAGTTGTGTACCACTCAAGTAGCGAAAGATGCACTTAACCGCCTGTGAATGCTTGACACATGTGCAATGCATAAACCTGATCATCTGTGAGATAAAAAACTAAATATCTGGCGCGTAATGCATAAGTAAATCAAGCATCCAATAACCTGCTGATAGAGAAAAACATTAAATTGCATCTCTAGCATCATGAAGACTCAACCATAAACCTGTCTCTATAGGAGTTGCAATGGGTTTAAACTCTTCAAGGCCAAAATGCTGCAATAATGTGTCAATATATTTTGTTTGACACAAAGCTATTCCGCCATCAACTTGCATAAACTGATTGCCCAAATAATGATGCAAATGCCCCAAATCTGACATCTCAAATGAGGCATGTAGATCAGCCTTAAAATCAGCAATATGCTTCTCATGAGGACCAGTGAGGAGCATGTCATCAACATACACAACAATGATCAGAAGCACATCATTTGCACACTTAACATATAAGGTCCTCTCAGTTGGACTGTTCTCAAAACCATGTGCAATCAGATAGGCATGTATCTTTTCATACCAAGCACATGGTGCTTGCTTCAAACCATATAATGCCTTTTTCAATCTGCACACTTGGTTTTCATGCCCTTTCTACACAAAGCCACGGGACTAAAAAACATACACTTCTTCATGCAAGTCACCATTCAGAAATCTAGTTTTAATGTCCAAGTGATGTACATTCTGTTGGCGAAAACCTTCAGCTCTAATACCACTGGTGCGGAATTACTTTCGCCCTGAAGGTGGATTTCACGACAAAGCTTGAACTCTGTCAGGCTTGCGGAAATTGCCGCGCCACCGCAATAGAATGCTAAACTAGAGTGATTTAGAACACCTCTGTAATCAACAGTAGCTCAGCCTAATTAACGTCGCTTTAACTGTGTTATCCTGCGACACAAGTTCCACCGGAACTTCACCAGACTATCACTGGACTGACACCGTAGTCATACCGGAACTTCACCGAAATGAACTGCTACTTTGGTTATAATTACTTCAAGTGAACATACAAGAAGTAAGAAAGTGATTCGTGAGCTTTCTCCACTTAATGGACTCTTCTGAAAGTTTAAGAAAAAACTTCACAGTTCTGAAGTGCTACTTTCCGGTTAACTTTTGTACTGTGTGTACATCTCCATTCCATCGGAAATTGTGACCAGCTTAAAGTAGAGACGTCTAGCTACAAGATGAGCTATCTCTCATACAAAGCTTTGAACTCTGCTGCGAGTTATACTTCGTTGTTCTACCGAAAAATCTTGTTTTCTGAGAAACTGTAACTGACCGGAAATTACTGAAATATGTTTACTGAGTAAACTGTTATTCACTGAAACATGCGTTTACAGAGAAGGTACTGAAGCATGTTTAGTAACGAATCGTGACAGTTAACGATAAACGAAACTTCCTACCGTAACAAGAAATAGCTTCAGATTCTTCACAAGTAAAGATTACGCGCAGACATCCACATGAACATGTGTTTTCGATTAGAGAAGATGTGTACAAGTAAGCTTGGCCTCTTCTTGCTCAAGCTACAGAGACTCTCCTACAGTGAGTAGTTTCTTATTACCATCTCTCTTCAGATGAAAAGACCCGACACTTCAGGCTTGTGTTATTCATCTGTACATACGCGATCTATGGCGTCTTCTGAGAACTTCTAACTCTCTCTTCACTCATACGCGCATCTCACACGCATCATCTTCACGCGTCTCTTCCTGAGTCTTCTCTCTCCCTTCTTCTCCGAGTTCTTCAAATCTTGCTGTATATATATATACTTTTCTTTGGCGCTCCTCTGCGCTGTTACTCTTCAATTTACGTTATGCGCGCCTTACGCGCCCGCCGCGGTTAATTGCTCTGTTATGCGCACACCGTGCATTAACTTCGCATACTGTACACCTGTGCATTGATTTTCCAGAAGATTCTGTTTTCTCTTTGTCTGTTGCGTCAAATTCGTGAGTGTTTCCTTAACAGCTCCCCCTCAATCACTAATTTGACACCTTCCGGTCTTTCATATATCTTCCTTTCTTTTATACCTGCCATTTCTTTAAATCTGTTCGTCTTTGTTCCATCCAAGCTCTTTGTCAGAATATCTGCAATCTGATCTTTCGTAGGAGTGTAGACTATTTCTATCTCTTTCTCCATTACTTTTTCCCTTAGGAAATGATACTGAATCTCTATGTGTTTTGTTCTTGCGTGAAACACAGGATTCGCTGCAAGATACAGCGAGCTCATATTATCTCCATGTATGATCGGTGTACTTTGATCTATACCCATGATTTTAAGTAAAATCTGCATCCATATTACTTCTTTGGCTGCTTCTACCAGTCCTTTGTATTCTGCTTCTGTTGACGATAAAGCTACTGTGTGTTGTTTCTTCGAACACCAGCTTACCAGCTTATCTCCTAGGTATATCATATACCCGTGCGTTGATCTTCGGTCATCTTGACTTCCTGCCCAATCTGAGTCACTATATGCTCTGAGCTTTATATCTGACGTAAAAGGATAATATAATCCTTCCTTTATAGTTCCTTTGATATATCTGAGAACTCTTTGTCCTGCAACCCAATGTTGCTCTGTCGGACAATGCATAAACTGTGAGAGAACTCCCACCGGAAAACTGAGATCCGGTCTTGTTAGCGTAGAATATATTAAGCTTCCTACTAACGATTGATACTTCTTCATATCTTTAAACTCTGTTCCATCATATTTACTAAGTTTATGGTTTACTTCAAGCGGTGTTGAAGCTTCTCTGCAATTTTCCATATTGAACTTCTTCAGTAAGTTCAGGAGATACCTTTCTTGTGTGACATATACACCATGATCTGTATATGTGATTTCCATACCTAGAAAGTATGATAACTTTCCCAGGTCACTGATCTTGAATTCCTTTTCTAGCAGTTTCTTTACCTCTGTGATTCCTGCATCTGAGGTACCTGTAATTATTATGTCATCTACATAGATACAAATGTAAATCATTCCTTCTTTTGTCCTTTTGATGAGTAGACTTGCATCTGCCTTCAAACTTTGGTATCCAAGTTCATTGAGATATTTCACAAGTCTGTAGTTCCAAGCTCTTGGGGCTTGCTTTAGTCCATAAAGTGCTTTTCTTAACCTGCAAACAAAATTTGGGTATTTGGAGCTCATAAACCCTTCCGGTTGTTCCATATAGACTTCATCTGATATATATCCATTCAGGAATGCATTCTTTATATCTAGCTGACTTAGCTTCCATCCTTTTGATGCTGCTACAGCAATCACTGTTCTTATGGTTGACATCTTTGCCACCGGACTGAACGTCTCGTCATAGTCTATGCCATGCGTCTGAGCATAGCCCTTGATAACCAGTCTCGCTTTATGTCTGGCTATCCTTCCATCTGCAAGTTTCTTTATTTTGAACACCCATTTATTTCCAATTACTTTCTTACCGTTCGGTTTAGGAACAAGCTCCCATGTCTTGTTCTCTTCCAGTGCGGTGAGTTCTTCTTTCATTGCTTCTTGCCTTTGGCTTCATCATAGCTCTGAGGCTCATCCTCTTCTTTAACCATATATGCATAATCTTGTTGAGTTATATACGATGTATCATACGAGTATCTTTCCGGTTGTCTTCTTACTCTGTTTGACCTTCTTAGCTCATATTCTTCGTGTGTGTCTGAGTACCCGTCTTCATTTTCGTTCCTTATACCAGATCCGGTCCTAGACGTATTTGCCTCTTCATCTTTGTTTACCTGTACAATTGATTTTCCTTTCTCTCTTCTTTTTATCTCTTCTTCAAATTCTTCAGCTGTATGACTCTGATCTGCATACCAGCTTTTCTGTTCATCAAATGTTACATCTCTGGAAACAGTAAAATGTTTGGTTAGAGGACTCCATAACCTGTAACCCATTTGCTTTTCATCATATCCGACGAATACATATTTTTCCGCTTTCGGTTCAAGCTTATGTCTGAGTTGAGACGGTACATAAGCATACGCTATTGATCCAAACACTTTGCAGTGATCAAGTGTTGGCTTCTTTCCCCACCAAGCTTCATAAGGGGTCATTCCTTCTAATGCTGTACATGGTAATCTGTTTACCAAGTATGTTGCTGTGTTCACGGCTTCAGCCCAAAGATAATCTGGGCAATCTTTTTCTTTTAGCATAGCTCGTGCAAACTCGACTAGAGTTCGGTTTCTCCTTTCTGCTACACCATTCTGTTGTGGTGTATACCTGCATGTTATTTCTCTCTTAATACCTGCATTCCAAAGATAGTCATTGAATTCTCGGGAGAAGTATTCTCCCCCTCCATCAGACCTCAGTCTTTTAAGTTTTCGTCCGGTAAGCCTTTCAGCATATGCATGAAAATGCCTGAAGGCTCCAAACACTTCTGACTTTTCCTTCAAAACATAAAGAGTTATCCACCTTGTTGCATCATCAATGAATAAAACATAGTACCTTGATCCGCTGATTGATCCTTCTTTCGTTGGTCCCCATACATATGTATGTATGAGTTCCAGCACACTGTCATGTTTGAATCCTTTCTTCTGGAAAGGTAACCTGTGGGCTTTTCCCATCTGACAGGCTTCGCATTTGTGAATCATATGTTGGTTCTGTACGTTCGGTAATCCCAGTACAGAGTGATTCGCTATCATAGCTTTGATTCCTTTTTCGTGAAAATGACCTAATCTCTTGTGCCAGAGATCAAGTTCTGTAATTACCTTTTCATCATGCGTGAGCAGCGCTTGGCCAATGTTCCCTTGTACTCTTAAGGTAAAGAGTCTGCCTTCTTTCTTACCAGAGACGATCTGATAGTATCCGTTCTTGGGATCTTCTACAAATACTCCTTTGTTTGTAAATCTGACCTGAAAACCTTTTTCGACTATCTGTCCCACACTGATCAGATTTTTCGGTATTGTTGGAACATACAAAACATTGGCTAGCAAATCTGCTCCACTCTTGCATTTCACTTTTCCGATTGATTGTACTTTGTGTCTTGTATTGTCACCTGTTTGAACAGTGTGACTAGAACTACCTTTCTCTAGTTCTGACATTAGTTCTATATTTCCTGACAAATGATTAGAGCATCCAGAATCAATGTAAAATACCTTTAGGTCTTCATTTTCTGATGTGCTGATTGAGTTCATCATCAATGATGTATGACTTTCATTCTGTGTGTCATTTGCGTAGTTGTTGTAGGTGGTGTTGTAGGATTGGCTCTGTCCCCAACTTCTTACTCCACCTCTACCATAGCCTCCTCTTTGGTTTTGTCTTCCTCTTTGAGCATTACTCTGATTTCTTCCGCTACTGCCTCTGCTATTGTTGTTTTGATTTTGATTTGATCCTTGTTGATTGTGCCAACAGTCATGCGCCAGATGGTTACTTAGTCCACAAATCCAGCAAGCTTTCTTGGTGGTATTCTGGCGGCTTCTTCCTCTTGCTCTTCCTCTGCCAGTGCCTTTACCTCTTGCGTAATAGGCCTGAGAGCTCGACTCTTCTTCATCTTTTGACTTGCCTTTGTCTTTCTTCTTGTTCTTCATGTACATTGCAGAGCTTTGTCCTTTATCTGCATCTCCTTTCAGGTCTTGCTCATATGTGAGCATCAAACCAAGCAGCTGATTTAAATCTGGTACAAAATGATTTAAGGAGAGTTCAGTTGATAGTACGAAAGGTTTCCACCTTTCATCTCCTCTCAAACCTGTGAGCACTTGCGCTATCAATCTATGATCTTCGACTTCTTCATTTATGGATCCAAGACTATCTGCTAGATCCTTCATTTTAGTGACGTAGTCACTTATGCTTTGACTCGACTTCTTTTTGAATGTAGTAAATTCGGACCATAAGCTAGCCTTCCTGGCTTTTGTAGTATTTTGGAAATGATCTTCCAATGCACTCCATATGTCCTCCGCTTTCTCCAGACCTCTAATGTGCGGTAGCAGATGATCTGAAACAGTGTTGTAGATGTAGGCTCTTGCCGTTGCATCTTTCTTTTGCCACAGCTTCAAAGCTTCTATCTCTTCCTTTTCTGGTTGGCTATCATCTTCAAAGGTCGGCTTCTTTTCTTCTCCGGTCACATACATCATTAAGTCCTTACTCATAAGTAAGGCTTCCATGCGCATTACCCATGCGGGATAATTATCTCTGTCCAGTTTATCAATTTGGACGTGATCTGCCATGATAGGGAATACTCTAGGCTCTTATACCAATTGTTGGGAAACTAACCTGCTCTGATACCAATTGTTGGCGAAAACCTTCAGCTCTAATACCACTGGTGCGGAATTACTTTCGCCCTGAAGGTGGATTTCGCGACAAAGCTTGAACTATGTCAGGCCTGCGGAAATTGCCGCGCCACCGCAATAGAATGCTAAACTAGAGTGATTCAGAACACCTCTGTAATCAACAGTAGCTCAGCCTAATTAACGTCGCTTTAACTGTGTTATCCTGCGACACAAGTTCCACCGGAACTTCACCAGACTGTCACTGGACTGACACCGTAGTCGTATCGGAACTTCACCGAAATGAACTGCTACTTTGGTTATAATTACTTCAAGTGAACATACAAGAAGTAAGAAAGTGATTCGTGAGCTTTCTCCACTTAATGAACTCTTCTGAAAGTTTAAGAAAAAACTTCACAGTTCTGAAGTGCTACTTTCCGGTTAACTTTTGTACTGTGTGTACATCTCCATTCCACCGGAAACTGTGACCAGCTTAAAGTAGAGACGTCTAGCTACAAGATGAGCTATCTCTCATACAAAGCTTCGAACTCTGCTGCGAGTTATACTTCGTTGTTCTACCGAAAAATCTTGTTTTCTGAGAAACTATAACTGACCGGAAATTACTGAAATATGTTTACTGAGTAAACTGTTATTCACTGAAACATGCATTTACAGAGAAGGTACTGAAGCATGTTTAGTAACGAGTCGTGACAGTTAACGATAAACAAAACTTCCGACCGTAACAAGAAATAGCTTCAGATTCTTCACAAGTAAAGATTACGCGCAGACATCCACATGAACATGTGTTTTCGATTAGAGAAGATGTGTACAAGTAAGCTTGGCCTCTTCTTGCTCAAGGTACAGAGACTCTCCTACAGTGAGTAGTTTCTTATTACCATCTCTCTTCAGATGAAAAGACCCGACACTTCAGGCTTGTGTTATTCATCTGTACATATGCGATCTATGGCGTCTTCTAAGAACTTCTAACTCTCTCTTCACTCATACGCGCATCTCACACGCATCATCTTCACGCGTCTCTTCCTGAGTCTTCTCTCTCCCTTCTTCTCCGAGTTCTTCAAATCTTGCTGTATATATATATAATTTTCTTTGGCGCTCCTCTGCGCTGTTACTCTTCAATTTACGTTATGCGCGCCTTACGCGCCCGCCGCGGTTAATTGCTCTGTTATGCGCACACCGTGCATTAACTTCGCATACTGTACACCTGTGCATTGATTTTCCAGAAGATTCTGTTTTCTCTTTGTCTGTTGCGTCAAATTCGTGAGTGTTTCCTTAACACATTCGAACCATGATGAGCTGCAAGTGCACACATGCTACAAAAAAGTAGTCATTCGGTATGTAGGTGCAAAGGTCTCATCAAAATCAATGCCTCTTTCCTGTGCATAACCCTTTGCGACAAGCCTAGCCTTATACCTATCAAGTGTTCCATCAGGCTTACATTTCAGCTTGTATACCCACTTAGTACCAATGGCCTTCTTGCCGGGAGGCATAGCAGCCATCCAATTTTTAGAATTTTGTGCTTCATCAAACAAAACAAGCTCATTCTCATCACAAAGACTAGAGGCAGCCATGGCATATCAATTTGATGCAAAACAGGCACTATGAGAGCCTGAATGAGTGTGATATGACAGAGGTGCATCTAATTTTCTTTCACGCAAAGTCTCTACCAACCATTTTGACATAGTTTTTGCCTCCTCAATATCAACTCTCTCATCAACAAGTGCATCATGTAAATCTGCATAAAAAATGGAATGATCTGCATCATCACATGAAACTTGTAAAGGCTGAGAAGTTGCCTCATTAGGACAAGCACTAGATTCTCCACCTATAAAAAGAGGCAGCAAAGTGTCATACATGTCTTTGTAGCTAATTGATGTCTCCTTAATACATGAAAGTAATGGTTGAATAACATCTTCCATAAAAACAACATCACGGCTAACCAAAATTCATTTGGTCTATGGATGATACAAACGATAGCCTTTGCTTTCAGAACTGTGCCGAACAAAAATACATTTCACTACTTTATCATTCAATTTCTTGCATTGTCGTTTAGGCACTAATGCATATGCCAGACAACCAAAAACACACTGGTGAGCAACAGATGGCTTGTGACCATGCCAAGCCTTATATGAAGTGATAGATTGCAATGCTTTATTGGGACACATATTAAGTACATATGTTGCACACATGACAGCCTCAAGCCAGAAACTATGTGGTAAAGCCTGACTCTTGACCATACACCTCACCATCTCCATGAGTGACATGTTCTTCTTTTCAACAACTCCATTATGTTGAGTTGTATACAACACTATACAGTGATGTTTTATCCCATGTTCAGCCAAAAATGCATTAAATTCAAAAGACATATATTCCCCCCCTCGATCAGAATGGAGGGTGCCCATTTTACATGTCGAGAGATTTTCAACCAAAACCAAAAGTTGTTTGAAGCACATAAACACTTCGGACTTTGCTTTCAATGGATATACCCATGCATGCTTGGAAAAATCATCAGTGAAAGTCATGAAGTAAAGATAGTTCCCAAAAGAGGGTGTCTGCATAGGACCACAGACATCACTATGAACAAGATCCAATTTCTGAGTAGCTCAAATTGAACCATCTTTTGGGAAGGAGGAATGCTACATTTTACCCAAAATACAGATTTCACATACGTGTTTACTAGGTGCCTCAAGTTTGGGCAAAGAGGACACCATTTCAGATTTTTGGAGGCATAGTAAACTAGAAAAATTCAGATGACCAAAGCATGCATGCCAAAGCTTTGCATCTGACAAAGCCTGAGAAACATGTATTGCACATTTTGAATCATTCACAAATTTTTCATAGTCTATGAGCTTATACAACCCACGACATAAAATGAAAGAAGCGATAAAGATATTGCCATTTGACAGATCATGAACTGTACATTTCTCATCAACAAATTTCACAACCAAGATAATCTTGGCTAAAGTTGAAACTGATAACATATTCTTCTTGATCCCTAGCACAAATAAAGCATCCGAAAATGTAAAAGAACTACCGTTAGTAGTAGTCAGAATGATCTTACCAACTCCCATAATAGGATAAGAGGAGTTGTTGGTGCATGTGACAATATTCCCTATAGGGGTGTTAGAAGAAGCATTTTTTGAAGGGAAATTATTTGTAAAATGTCAAAAAATTGTAGAAGTATTTATGCAAATGATGTAAAAATGAGGAAGAGTCTTCCTCATGTAAATTAGAATCATATGTATTTTTTTCTAGAATTTTTGGAAGCTCTTTGATAGCATATTTTTAGACTAGAAGGGAAAAGGACCAAAAAATCAAGTGTGAAAAGAGACACTTAAAAATGTATAAAAGATAATTTCCTCTATTTTGAGAGGGTTGGTTGTATTATTTGTGCTATCCAAGTAATGAGAAGAGTTTTCTGTAGAAAATCGTGATTCTTCCTTTCATGTGATTTTCTTTAGATTTGTTGAGTCTATTCTGTGTGTGATCCATGGAATTTGCAAGCTTCATTTGTGTATTTTTGGTTAATGTGTATGAAGAGAGGTGATTCTTAGAGTATTAAGTGAGAAAGTGCTGAAGAACAGAGCTGGAGATGGAAATCATTCGTTTTCATAGAATCGCAATTGTCTCGTCTGAGGGTTACATGTATCGTTTCTGAGATTTGACTTCATAATTGTGTTGTACTGAGAAAATAACACACTTTAGTCACCAAGATCATTGAAAATGATGTAGTATTGCTCAAGATAATCAAAACCCTAGAAATTTCTCTTCATCTTCATCATTTCTCAGAAATCCAGTCATTTTCCTCTTATTTTTGGATTCCATTAACTAGAAGGGGCTGTGGTCTTTGTATACTTCCCGGATTGACAAATGTAAGATGTATTGTTGATTCTTTATGCTAAAATGATTGGAGAGGACAACTCCAAAGGGTAACAACAAACATTTTTTGACGTCGTTGCCGAGGAAGAAAAGCAAAAGCTTCATTGAAGTTGGACCTTGCTCGATCTTCCATTGTTGATGGTATTGAACACATTGAAAAGGTAATACTCTTTAATCAAGAAAAGGAAACATGAAAAGGTAGGTTTCTTTGTTTGTCTTTTGGGAAAAGGAAGCAAGAGATAACCTTTTGAGATAAAGAAGTGATGAAATTCTTGCAAATTGATAGTTGCTCATATCATTTTTGAGAGTAAAGTGCAGGTATGTGAAAAATTGAATCAAGATAGCTGAAGATAAGGTAAAATGTGACTATCTTTACATTTGTAGAGTGCTTTTTGACCAAGTACCAAGAAAAATTGTTGAGCTTGGAAAAGATGACATGATTGCATTGAGGGTAGCTATATGCAAGTAGATAAGATCCATTTGTTTAGCCAAGGCAAAGCAAAAATGTTGAGAAAAGATTTATTTGCATCTTGAAAAGAAAAATGTTTGAGTTTATCTTTGCATGAATTGATAATTGCCCTTCTTAGCACAATTTTTCTTTGGGAAGCTTTGCTCATAAACTAATTAGATTGCAAGCATAAAAGAGTATTACCAATCATGAACCAAAGATCAATGGACCTTGAAACAAGAAAACCCTAAGTGAAGTGTTTACCTTGATTTAGGGCAAAATACTAAAAAAAATTCATAAAATCTTTTAAAAATTTCAAACATATTTTTTTTTTAGGAAGTAGGACTGAAGGATTGTTGTTAAAAGGGGAGGAAGAAAAAGTGGAAAATTCTGAAAAAAATTGAGAGAAAATAAAAAATAGTTAAAGTGGAAGTTGCTGTTTCAATTTTTCAAAAAATTACTTTTTAAAATAAGTTTGATGGTGTATAATTGCAGGTGACAAGCGATTTGGGGTTGGTAAAGAGCATTGAAGGGAACTAAGTGGAAAGGAAAGCCAAAAACTGCAAAAAAACTGGAAGTTCAGAAAAAACACGATTCTCTGTACAGGATCTCGATTTTCTGTAAGGAAAAGAATTTGAATTATTTTTGCACATTTGGGTATTGAGGTAAGTGATTGTAAGATATTTTCATAAAGTGGGTGAGTAAAGAAAATCAAATTTCAAAGTATAAGTAAGAATTGAACATCAAGTGATTCAATCAAGAATTGGGTATAAAATCGCGATTTTCACCAGTGAGATAAAGGGAGTAACTTGTATTGAAAAGTTAGGAATTGTGAATTAAAACCATAAAATTGTTGAGGGATAAGAATTGAACAAGTGAAAAGAGAAAATTATGAGAAAATCGCGATTGTGTGAAGTCTATAAAACCCTGGAATCTCATAAAAAAGCTCATTTGAGTGAGAGAGAGAGAGAGAGAGAGAGAGAGAGAGAGAGAGAGAGAGAGAGAGAGAGAGAGAGAGAGAGATGGACAGAATCCTGACTTCTTGCAACCACAAAACTTTTGGATATTTTTTGATCAAGCAAGCAAGGTAAGGAATTCCCAATAAATTTTTGCATTATTTCAAGTATTCATATGATGATTACAGTTCAAAAACACATAAAATAGTAAAAAAACACGGAATCGTGATTTTTTAGATTTCAAGTTCTATTGTGAAAAGATAATAATTTTGCTAAAACTCCTTTAGTGCATGTTAAAATCTTAAGAAGGCGATTTTATTGGAGAAACAAAAACTTAAAATTTAAAAACCTAAAAAAATTGAAAAATCTGTTCAGAATCGTGATTCTGTGATCAAGCACAAAATCACGATTCTCTGAAATAAAACACAAAATCGCAATTCTCAGAGCGCGATTTTCTTAAGAAAATCGTGTTTCTAACGATTGTGAGCAACACGATTGTCTGGGAACAGAATCGTGAAAATCATGATTCTCTCCACAGAATCGTGAGAACACGATTCTCTCCACAGAATCGTGAGAACCACGATTCTCTCCACATAATCGTGAAAAACACGATTCTCTCCACAGAATCGTGAGAACCACAATTCTCTCCACAGAATCATGAAAAACATGATTCTCTCCACAGAATCATGAGAACCACGATTCTCTCCACAGAATCATGAGAACCACGATTCTCTCCACAGAATCGTTAGAACCACGATTCTCTCCACAGAATCGTGAAAAACACGATTCTCTCCACAGAATCGTGAGAACCACAATTCTCTCCACAGAATCGTGAAAAACACGATTCTCTCCACAAAATCGTGAGACCCACGATTCTCTCCACAAAATCGTGAGAACCACGATTCTCTCCACAAAATCGTGAGAACCATGATTCTCTCCACAGAATCATGAAAAACACGATTCTCTCCACAGAATTGTGAGAACCACAATTCTCATCACAGAATCGTGAGAACCACGATTTTCTCCACAGAATTGTGAAAAACACGACCACAATTCTCTCCACAGAATCGTGAAAAACACGATTCTCTCCACAGAATCGTGAGAATCACGATTCTCTCCATAGAATCGTGAGGGAATTTAGAATATCCAAGGAATAGAGAAAAAGACAATTCTTTTTCATAAAATCGTGAAGAAATCTAGAATTTTCTCAAAATCTTAGAAAAGACGATTCTATTCACAAAATTGTGGAAAAAACACGATTCTCTTCACAGAATTGTGAATTAGTTGAATGATTCTGAGATCTGGTAACAAATTGTTCACATCTTCTAAACAAGATCAAAAAAGAAAGGAGATAGATCCAATAATAGGAGAAATACAAGAAAAAGATTTAGGGCAAGAAAATAACATGGAAAATTTAAATGAAACCAATGAACCCTCTGAAACTGGTAATTACAGAAATATTCTCAAATATATGTATACAAATAGGTTTGGAACCTATGTATATCAGGATGGGATGCATACGTTTCTCATTAGATTGAGAAACTTAGAAGTTCCCCTGAATATAACACCAGTAGCACAATTCAAGGATGGCAGATATGAGGATAGACAGGGATGTGTATACATCTTCTCACAGGACCCAGAAAACTCTAATGACTTAGGGCAATGTGCAGACAAGAGACCTTGGGAACAAAACCTAGGGCAACCAGACTTGCCAAGACAACATGAAACTCACAATAATAGTGAACAACAACAAGGTAGGAGAATACATACTTCCCCAAACCCTTTTGAAAGAGAAGCAGAAGGACTTAATCATTTTCCATTGAGAAGAAGACATCAGTGGCAAAATCAGGGAAGAATGCTTAGGCCCTATCAAGTGGCCAAATGCATGAAGAATCAATATGAAGGATATTCTGATCCTCATGCTCATGCTGCAGAATTTAGACAATTAATTAGAGCAGAAGAAATAGAGGATTACAAAGTCCAATTTGAGGCATTTGGTCTAACCCTAACAGGACCTGCACTATCTTGGTTCATTCCCTTGAGAAAGGAGATGTATCCAGATATTGAATCTTCCTTGAAGCTTTCATAGGCGAATTCTCAAAAAACTGGAATAAAACATAGTACAGCTACCTTGATACATAGCTTTAAATAGCAAAAAGATGAAAATGTCAGAGAAGTAGCAAGGAGATTCAAGCAATATATTGATAGATGCCCCAGAGAGGAGGTACCATCCATGGCAAGACAAGTATCGCTATTCATAGAAGGACTGAGAAGTACCCAATTAAGAACCCTGGTGTATTATAGGAGATGCCCTGACCTAGGAGCATGCGTGAAAGAGGCAATATATTTGGAGGATAACAGAGGACAAGATCTGTTAGCATTTGATCAACCTAGAACAAATGAAGATAAAATCCCACCAACAGAAGAATTGGCACAAGCCATTGCTAAAGCCCTAGAAGTTAGTACCGAAACAAATTTGATAAACACCAGGATAGCAACAAATAAAAAATGCTATAATTGTGGAGAAAATCATTTGGTACAACAATGTCCATATCAAAAACCACAACATTTGCAAGAAAGAAAAACACTCAAATATTGTACACTAGAAAGAAAATGGACAAACCATACCAGAGAAGAATGCTTCTACAATAAACAACCCATTAAGGAAAGAGAATATGCAAATCAACACAATTCACAAAGAGAATCTGGATTTATTGAGCAACCAAGACCTATACTTGGGCAACAACCACCATTACCAACAAATGTGGTACCAGTCAAATACACACCAATAGAAGAAGAAACCTCAAGACTAAGATCATCATATAGAGAATATTATCATTGGAATGAAGGATATCAGGAAGAGTGGGAAGGATATGATCTGAGAGAACCAGAACTGCAAGCCCTAGATTTGGGAAATGGGAGAATTGAAATGGATACAACCACATTCATGTACATAACCAATAATTACATGTCCAATCAGAAACCTCAGTACAAAGGGAGTCAAAAGATAACTTGTTATAGATGTGGGGGAGAACATTTCATTGGAGACTTCCCACAACCTCCTACACTAAGAGTAAAAGGAGCTTATTGCAAGGATTGTGGCAAGGAACATTTAATAAAGGATTGTCCAAGAAACCCTCAAAAACAACAAACCACATCTAATAACATACCATTAAAAAGAGTCAACATAATGGAGCAAGAAGAATTGAGTGACCATGATCAAGTAAATGTAAATGCTATAACAAGAGCACAAGCTAAACAACAGGAAACAACTAAGGAACAAAAGAAGAATTCATTTTCAAAGGAAAAGAAAAACAGACAAAAAGGGAGATGGGAGAGAAAAATGAGAAATGGAAAAAATTTGGAAGAAGAGATTATAGAACAGTCAAAGAGTAGTCAACCTCAGAATAAACCAACTCAACAAGAGGCAAAAAATTCACAAAGTTTGGAAACTTTGATAACAGCATACAAGGGAAGAATTCAAGAGGGACCAAATCCTACAAACCATGTAATGGCTTACCCTATGCCAGATTTAGAGCATGAAAGAATGCAAAGATGCAAACAAATCATACAAGAAACACAACTTAAATTCAAGACTTATGAAGTGGAAGACAGACTACTTCTAAAAATGAAACCAAAGAGAGAAAAGAAAAAAGGAGAGGCATATGACAATGAGGAACAAACTAAGAGGGTAATGATCACCCAGGAAGAGGGGGAAGAAAGACATATTGTAATAGCTGATGAAATGACAAATTAAGAGGAGGAAGCATTAAGAAATTTGGCCAGAAACTATAGGGATGTGTTTGCTTACAGCTATAAGGATTTGAAAGGGATTGACCCTAAAATTTGTGAGCATAAGATTCCTATTACACCTGATGCAAAACCTAGCAAACAAAGACACTACACATTCAATGACAAATATTCTGCTAAAATAAAGGAAGAAATTGACAAGCTGCTGGCTGCCAATTTCATCTATGAGATTGAGTACACAGAGTGGATATCTCCTATAGTTGTAGTACCAAAAAAGAATGGGAAACTCAGGGTATGCATTAACTTGAAAAAGGTGAATGCTGCAACTATAAGGGATAGCTATCCATTACCCATAACAGACCATCTTTTGGAAAGAGTTGCAAGTAAGGAGGTCTATAGTTTTTTGGATGGTTTTTCAAGATACAATCAGGTACCCATAGCCTTGGAAGACCAACATAAAACTACCTTTTCTATAGAATGGGGAATTTATGCTTTTAGTGTTATGCCTTTTGGTTTAACTAATGCCCTAGCAACTTTTCAAAGACTAATGTGTCACATATTCAAGGAATTCCTTAGAAATATCATGGAAATCTATGTGGATGATCTTTGCACTTTTTCATTAAAAAGACAAGATCATTTGAAGGATCTGGAAAATATATTCAAAAAATGTAGAACATACAGAGTATGTTTAAATCCAGAAAAATGTGTCTTCTTTGTGAGGCAAGGGAGAATATTGGGTCATATAGTTTCTAGAAATGGAATTTCAACAGATGAAAGAAAAATTAAGGCCATACTGGAACTTCCAAGACCAACAAATGTAAAGGAACTTCAAACTTTCATGGGACATTGTGGGTATTATAGAGAATTTGTACACAAGTTTGCTGACATTGCAAAACGTTTGTATGCCTTAATCACAAAATTTGAGTGGACCAAAGAGTGTGAACAAGCTTTTGAGACTCTAAAAACTTGTTTGGTAATAGCACCAATTCTAAAAACCCCACAGTGGGATAAGATTTTCCATGTCCATGTGGATGCTTCAAATTATGCTTTGGGATGTGTATTAGCACAACCAATAGAAGGGAGCAAATTAGACTTTCCAATTGCTTATGCTAGTAGGCAACTGAATTCAACAAAAAAAAATTACACAACCACTGAGAGAGAAGGGTTGGGAATGATATTTGCTATGAAAAAATATAGACATTACCTTTTGGCTAACAAGTTTAAATTCTTTGTGGATCACCAAGCCTTACTCTACCTAGTAAACAAACCCTGTCACACTGGTAGGATAGTCAGATGGTTTCTTCTACTGATGGAGTTTGAGTTTGAGGTAGTGGTCAAACAAGGAAAGACTCATTGAGAGCAGACCATTTGTCCAGGATCCAAGCTAAAGAGCCAAGTTCACCTTTAGATGATGACTTGCCAGATACATATCTGTTCAAAGTAGAAAGTATTCCTGAATGGGCCATGACTTTAGCAAACATTTAGTAAATGGGGGTTGGATTTCATTGGACCCATACATCCTCCAGCAAAATAGTCCCATGCTGAATACATACTAGTAGCCACAGATTACCTGACTAAATGGGCAGAGGCCAAGGCTACAAAAAGGAATGATGCTCAGACCACTGCCAGATTTCTCTATGAAAATATCATCACTAGATTTGGATTACCAGTTGAATTAGTAAGTGGTAGGGGAACTCATTGTTTGAACCAAATCATAGAAAACATAACTGAGTATTTTATGATCAGTCATAGAAAATCAGCCCCATATCACCCACAAGCCAATGGATTAGCAGAAAGTACTAATAAAGTACTTTGCACTGTATTGTCAAAATTGGTAAACACAAATAGGAATGATTGGGATTTACAACTTAATCATGTCCTATGGAGCTATTCAATTAGCTAATATAGATGGAGAAATCATGCCAAACTTTATAAGTGGATGTAGGGTAAAAAGGTATGATCTTCCATTAACTGTTTCTAAATGGAGAAGATTGCATCAAGCTCAAAACAGGAAAAAAGAAGAGGAAAGAATTAGGCATGAGGCTCAACAGGAAGCAAAGGAAAGGATAAGAAAAATCAAGGAGCTTAGAGAAGTTCTTTTATGTGAAACACCTTTTAGAGTGAAAGAACATTTGCTTGTTATAGTAATGAATTTTCATGATGAGAAAATCAAAGTTTTGATAGGTTCAGGAGCACACGTAAATTTGATCAGTTCAGCTTTGTTGGATAAGTTTAACTTAAAAAGGACTGAAAGTAAGACATTTATCAAAACCTTAGAAGGACAGATAATACAAAGCATGTCTTCACCATCTATTAAAGTTAAGTTCAATGAAGAATGTATGAAAATAGATTGTGAAGAATGGCCATATCATATGATGACTAAGAAATTGATTTTGGGACAACCATGGCTTAGGCAAGGTAAGGTAATTTTGGATTTTGAAAATATGAAGCTTAAATTGACAATAAATGACAAAAGGTTTTTAATGTTTTTATTGAGTAATGAAGAACAGGAGGATCACATGACCCAGATTTGAAGGGATTTACTTTTTCACTAAAGGTTACAAAGGAGGCACAATCAAAACTTCTTGATGATCAAATTTACTTCAATAAAAAACAGGAGAAAATTGAAGAAACAAAAAGTGTTGCAAAGACAGAAGAAAGGTGGCAAGTATGGAATGGCCAGAAGCATTTAGGCATCAATACAGGAAGAATGTGGAAACAAAGTACATACAAGCACTGCTCATCAAAACAATCTCCTAGAACTAAATGGATATGGAAGCCAAAAACGTCTAAGAACAGTTTATCAAAAGAAGAAGGTTTTATTCCTAAAACAAAGTCAATAGGAATCAAATATTATTGGGTAAAAAAATCAGATTTGATTCAATGGGAAAAATAACATGATTATCTGATATACACTTAGGATTCTGGATAAGAAATTCATAGTTTTTACAGAGAAGAAATTATGACATCTTGGAAATTATTTCAATTTGTTCTACCTCATCCTTTTTCTAAGAAAAGAAATAGGAGGGGAAGAAAGGAAGTGGAGGAAATTATTATTATTATTATAAAAAAAAAGAAAGAGAAAAGAAGAAAAAACAAGAAAAAATATTATTATTATTAAAAAAATATAGAAAGAGAAAAGAAGAAAAAAACAAGAGAGAAAAATTATCCATTTTGCTTTTATAATTCTTTTAGTTATATAAGTTATATAGCACAAGCAAGATATAGGTGGTAATGTAGCAGGTGTCTATTTTTTCATTCAATTTTTTCAATTTTTTCTTTTTTAATATTTTCTTTCTTTATAAGAGCTGTCAGAAGAGAAGAGAGCACTAGACATCTTGCTACACATGTAATGATCACCTCAATTGAGTTCTTATCTCTGATACAAATAGGAAAGTCAGGAATTCTCTAAGTTTTGTTTTCATTCTTTTTCATTACATCTCAAGACCAATGTGATTTTATTTATGCTTATTGCGACTCATGTGGGTGGAGTCTTCTTTTTTGTGTGATGTTATATTTTCTCCAGAATGGTGAATCCAAAAGAACTGCCAATCCATGATTTCAGACTTAGTGACTCTATCCAGAGGACATTGGTTCTTGGACAGTGAAGCTACAATAGAAGAAGTGGAGCTAGAGTCTGATGAAGAGCGCTAAATTCCATAAACAGAAAA
Source organism: Ceratopteris richardii (assembly GCA_020310875.1). Lineage (NCBI taxonomy): Eukaryota > Viridiplantae > Streptophyta > Polypodiopsida > Polypodiales > Pteridaceae > Ceratopteris > Ceratopteris richardii. The sequence goes on along the minus strand of CM035409.1, from coordinate 142,419,654 downwards.
GGTAGCTAAGGAACTCAAGGAAACTTTGGGTATCATTGGACATCACATTTTTACTATAGGAGTTGGAGGTCACAAGTACACCATGTTTTGCCAAGAATTTTACAAATTCCAAAGAATTGCAGTCAATTACAAAAGATGGAAAGCGGTGGGATTACATAGACAGTTAGATGAACCCTTATTCTTCATAGACTTTGAAAGAGTGGCACATGTAATGAACAGTTTGCTGGAAGTTGGAAAGGGCAATGATGCATATTTTAGGTGTTTAGTCAAGGATAAGGAGAACAAAGAAGTGAACATTACTATAAAAGCAGAGCATATCAGGGCAGCCCTCTAGTTTTATACCATGGGAACTAAGCTGGACAACAGTTTTGTCAAGAAGAATAAAGCAACCTATGTAGGATATTGCAAATTCCTTGATTTTAAAGGAAAAGAGAATGAAGAGTATGCTATCAGAATGTTCCTTCAATACTTCTGTTTTTCAAAACTACCTAGATACACCATGCCACACAAACCAGTAACATTGATCATGTTCAATAATAAGGACAAGACCAAACCTTTTGGAGTGATGGATGTAACTCCATACATACATGATCAGCTGAAGGAAGCAGCCAAACATTGGGAGCAAAGGAAGTTCATGAATGGAGCACAATTCTTGACAAGAATTATATATCATATTTTAGGAATGGAGGATCAATTAAAGTTGTCTCCAGAAGCTTAGTATTTCAGAAGTTTGATGACTGGAATCAGAAGTCCTTCTAGAATTATGTCTATAAGAGAAGTAAAAGCCCAACCAAGCATGAGGGGAGCAGAAAGAAAAAGAAAGGGAATCTCTGAAGAAATCATTCCAGTAAAGAAAAGAAGATTGGATCCAAGAAAGGTAGAATTGGAACAGGTGGAAGCAACTAAGGAAGAGCATGAAGTTGCTCAAAAGGAAGTTCAGTCTTCAAATGAACCTCATCCACCTCAAACAAGGAAGGAGCAATTATATTCTTATTTGTCACAAGGAAACAATAAAAGGGCAGTATATGAAGCTCAAATCAAAAAATGTTGGAAGACTATTCATGCAAAGCAACTGACTGGATACAAGAAGAAGTGGAACACTATGAAGAGTTGCATGATCAGATGATGGCAACAGAGACTGAAGAGGTTTTTGTTAAAAAGGAGGTAGAACTATTGGCTTACTTCAAGGAGTTACAAGGTCCTCCTGAAACTAGGACCACAGTAGTAGTGAAGAAGAAGGTTCAGAAGAAACTTGTGCAGAAAAAGAAGTTGACCAAGAAAAATAAAGGAAAAGAAGTTGAGCAAGCACAGAGCAAGGATGTAGAAAAATTGCCAGTGGAAGAAAAAAAGCAAGAAGAATCTATTGTTATAGAAGAACCAAGAATGGACAAATCAAGGATAGCAAGTTGTTCACAGTTCTCTTCAGATTCAGAAAGTGACATTGAAAATTTTCCGTTGAAAAGCTTGAATTTATCAGTTCCTAGCACACCAAATGTGATAGTACAAGTCTCTGGAAAAAATAAAACACCAGAAGATTTGAGTGAGAAGCCACAAGGAAAACAGGTTCAAGAAGAAGTAGCAAAATAGGTGAGTCCTAGAGAAGAGAAAAGAATATTAAAAGGTAAAGCAGTGATGATGGAAGAAAAGGTTGAAGTAAGAAAGGAATTCAGTAGTGGATTGGTGGATTCGGGATTGAAGTCAGTATGGACAAAACCTTTACATCAGAACTATTTCAAATTTAATGAGGAAAAGCTAGAAACAGAAAAGGAAGCTCAAGTATGCAGATCAGTACAAAGTCAAGAAGATACAGATATGACTAAAGAAACAGAGGAAGTATTGGAGAAGAAAGATTTCATGCATTTGATTATGGATTCTTTGAAAGAGAATCAAAAATCTTTGGAAACTTCAAATGATGTAAAAATGAGGAAGATTCTTCCTCATGTAAATTAGAATCATATGTATTTTTTTCTAGAATTTTTGGAAGCTCTTTGATAGCATATTTTTAGATTAGAAGGGAAAAGGACCAAAAAATCAAGTGTGAAAAGGGACACTTGAAAATGTATAAAAGATAATTTCCTCTATTTTGAGAGGGTTGGTTGTATTAATTGTGCTATCCAAGTAATGAGAAGAGTTTTCT
>CM035409.1:142375017-142412517 GCA_020310875.1 Ceratopteris richardii | reverse complement strand
CGTATCGCCACCTGCAGTAGTATCATATCGTGCAACCACCAGATATTGTATCGTCTCTCATCCCGGTGTCGTATCGCGATACCAGTGTGGTATCGTATCGTCACCTATGGTGATATCGTATCGTGGAGATGTTCAGGTATCGTATTGGGCCAAACTCTAGTATCGTATCGTCTACTCGGGAGGTATCATATCGCCAGGATAACAAGTATCATATCGTGCCCTTTTTGGTATCGTATCGTCTGGATTTTCAGTATCGTATCACCTCAAATTTAATATCGTATCGTGAAAGTTCCATATTGTATCGTGATTGGTCATTGGTATCGTATCGTCTACTCGGGAGGTATCGTATCGCCAGGATAACAAGTATCGTATCGTGCCCAACAGCGGTATCGTATCGCCTGTGACTATAGTATTGTATCGCCTAGTTCTCAGGTATTGTATCGTGGACATCTTAGTATCATCTAAAGCAGTATCGCCCAGGGCGGTATCGTCCAGAGCTTTTGAAGCTTTTCTGAAGGGCAAACTTGAGGCATTTGAGGAGCCACTTGGGGAGAGTTTCAGAGACCTAGAGAGCATCAAGAGGGTGAATGAACTTGAGGTCAGAGAGAGTGCTAAGTAGCTGTAGAAGTGTCATATCTTCTGTTGGAAGTGCCGCTCAAGTCAGTCACCGCTCTGTCTATTCAGACACCTCTAGTGACTCAGAGGAGGAGATACCCATGGCTTCAGAAGACATGCAAGGTCCCGCTCCAAGTAGAAACTTCATGACTTCTGTGGAGGGAGAATACCACACTTCCTTACAGTATGTTTCTACTAATGCCCAGGAGATTCCCATCTACCTGGATGGCTTAAACAGATCTGTGGCTAGGATGGTGACTTCAATTGATGCAACGATTGTGCCCACACCGGCTGTTAAGTATGAAGGAGGAGCATACATGGACAAGAGAGGCCACATATACATAGTGACAGAGTTTCCGGATTTGATCAATGAAAGAGGAGAGCTAGTGGGACAAGAAAACTCAGGGAGACCAAACCCTGAGGAATTAGTGACAACCCCTAGAGGTAGGTCCCAAGTGACACAAGTCTTGAGAGGAGACTTGATACCTCAAGACGACTACCTATTGGAAGTCTATTTGATCCATGGAATGGACTTATTGCTTCAAACAGACTCATCGGCCCAAGGAAGGGAAGAAAGCCCGATGACATTTTACGAGTTAAAGGATCCAAAAGACGAGACTAAAATAACATACCTAGATAAAAATAGGAGAAGATATTGGTTGGTTGATGCCATTGACATGGCTCAACTGAAATACATGGGGTTGCCTGTATTCCCTCTAAGAGAGCAAGCAACCACCTCTCAGAACCCTTTTGGAACCCAACAATAAGTGGTACCAGTAAAGTATGCCCAGCTAGAAGAAAATTTGGAAAGGGCCATAGTGCCAGCCTCAATGATGACCAGTATAGAATCGGCAAACCCTGGATATGAGCTGGCCCCAAGAGATTACTATCCCTATGAAGCCAACATATTAGAATACGAACCAGCATATGATTCGGCTTATTATGGATATGAAGGTTATGATCAAGCTCATGGAACGGAGGTAGCAACTTTAATGTATACTGCACCTAAAGCACAACCACCCGTGAGACCACCGGTTAGACCGCCTGTGCCTAGAAAACCTTGCTATAGATGCGGAGGAGACCATTTCATTAGAGAATGTCCTCGATCTTACAATCCACCACCCCTTAGGACTTGGGAACGATATTGCAATGATTGTGGAAAGGAACATATTTTCAGAGATTGCCCTAAAAATCCAACCAAAGTCCAAGATACTGCACCCATTAATGTAATTGAAGTGATAGAAGCATCGGGAGGTGATAAGGAATACATGGTACCTTTAAAGGCCATTACAAGAGCTCAAATGAAAGAACAAAAAGGAAAACAACTAGAACAGGAATGAGAGAGCAAAAGAACAATAAGTCCCAAAATTCAAATAGTTGAAGATTCTGAGGACCCACGTGAGAGTACCCAGAACACAAAAGCACAAAAATGCAAGGAAAGAAGAGAAAAGCTCAAAGATAAATGGATGAAAAACAAGAGTCAAGACAATAAGAAACAAACCAGTAGTAAGAAGAAGCATAAAGAGCCAGAGATTCGGGAAGAAACTCCCATTTCATCGCTTATTCAAGAAACCAGGATCAATTCTAGCTGAACCAAAACCAGATGACCTAGACATGTGGTTGAAAGCTTACCAAGCTAGAATTAAAACTGGACCAAATGTGGAGCAGCATGAAAAACTTTACCCACAAGGAGAATTAGAAAAGGAGAGGCTTGCTATATGCAGAAAACTTATAGAGGTTGCACAAGCAACCCTAGAAAAGACTATCCCAACCCTGCCAAAGACGAGGATAGCAGATGATTAGTACAAAGATTATGTCAAATCTAAGGATAAAGAATTTAGAAAGAGGGAGGACAAATGTGAGCGAGTGAAAACTCAAGATGAACCGATGTCAACCATACCTGACTTAGAAGCTGACTGGCCAAAGGAGTTATGGAATAGAATCCGAGAAGAACAATGGAAGAAAAATGGAGAGACCAAGCCTCCCTTTGAGGAAATAGATGTAAAAGTTTATCAACCAAATCCCAACCTGGAAGAAGTATATGAGGAAGTGTCAAGGCTAGACAGAAATAGAGAAGAAGCTCAAAGCATTTCAACTTTACCTAATTACATGGGAGAATACGAAAAGGAATCCATGATAGTCGGAGCACCCACAGTACATGGAAAAGGAAAGGAAAACTCAGAAAAGAATTCACACAATCTAACGGAACTTAAGAAGACGAAAGTACAATGCAAACTGACTGTGGAAGAATTACTTCAGGTTAAACCGCAACTATGGAAACAATTAGTGAGTCAACTGGAATTAGTACAAGAGAAGGATGAAAAGGAAGACAAGGAAAAAGAAAGTCCATCTAAAATACAAATCCCAGTTGATAAGGTGGGAGAATTTAGTGAAGGGGACGAAGGTCATACGTGTCTACCTGTCACTTACAATGGGTACATGACCAAGGCCATACTAGACACTAGAGTAGGAGTAGGAATTGCCACCAAGGAAATTTCGGAGAAATGGGGAAAGCTTGCTTTACGACCCACACGCATGAAGCTCCAATTAGCAGATGGTCATGTGGAGAAACCCTTAAGAATATTGGAACGAATCAAATTAACCACCTGTGGAGTTGAATTTGAATACAGATTAGCCATCTGGAAGTTCGAAAAGGCTAACAATTACGAAATGATATTAGGGCGACCTTTCATGAGACAAATGCGGGTAGTGCAAGATTGGGGAAGAGATTCATTATACCTACAACATCAAGGGAATACAACCAAGATAAACTTGCATACATTTGCATATCGAGATGTCCCTCCACGACAATGGAATCCCATACACAAGGAGGACGATGACCTACCAATTCATAGTGCTGGATCAAGCGATCAATCATGGATACACGAAGACGTGTAGTTATGGATGTGTAAAGAATCCAAGAAAGAGGATAATAAAAGACAGCTATGGCCAATAGGACATCCTAACTACAGACCTATAGAGGACCCAAGGTATATGCCTCAAATCTTTCCTGATGAAACCTTTGATCCTCATGGATGGATGGAAATCTTAGCCACCCTAGATGTGTGTGTGAACGAGGAAGTACTAACTATGAACGAGTGCATAGATGAAGAAGACTATGATGTGAATTTATACATGGTTGTCCTTCAAGAAGTGGAAGCAGGAGAAATCTTGGAAAAAGAATGGAAAGAGGAATATGAGAGTATAGAAATGGAACCTGAATTTGATTCAAAAGAGAGATATCTAGATACCATTCAAACAAGAGAGAAGCAGAAACCAACAAAGATTTTGGCAATAGAATCTGCTCCCAGAGTACGAGAGCAAGATGAAAGAATGAGTAAAATCGGACCAGATCCAGATCTGTTTGAGGTTCCTGAATATTTTAAAAGATATGAAGTAGAAGAGAGAAAGGTAGCCATTCAAATGCCTAAACGAGAGGCTCGATACGGAGAAGCATACGACAACAAAGAACAAACAAAAAAGATCATAGTGGCAGTGGAAGAGGGAGAAGAAAGATGCACATACATAGGCAAAGATGTTTCAGTAGAAGAGGAAGAAGAACTAATACAATTGATCCGAGATTACCGAGACGTATTTGCATGGACATATAAGGATCTCAAGGGTGTGGAAACCTCGATTTGTTCTCATAGAATACCAATGACGGCATATGCAAAACCATCGAAACAACGCCCTTATACATACAATGAGGTCTATGCTGCTAAAATTAAGGAAGAAATAGACAAGCTACTAGCGGCAGGATTCATATATGAAATAGAACACACGGAGTGGGTATCGCCACTAGTAGTTGTGCCTAAGAAGAACGGAAAACTGAGGGTGTGCATTAACTTGAAAAAGGTCAATGCAGCCACCATACGTGACAGTTACCCATTACCCATCACGGACCATCTATTGGAAAGAGTTGCAGGAAAAGAAGCCTATAGCTTCTTAGATGGATTCTCTAGATACAAGCAAGTAGCTATTGCTTCTGAGGATCAACATAAGACCGCATTCGCAACCGAATGGGGAGTCTATGCTTTCCGAGTGATGCTTTTTGGACTCACTAATGTGCCTGCTACTTTCCAACGATTGATGTGTCATGTTTTCAAGGAATTCCTGAAAAAGAGCATGGAAGTGTATGTAGATAAAGACAAGATCACATTCCTGAGTTGAGAAAGATATTTAATAAATGCAGACAGTACAGAGTCTGCTTAAACCCAGAGAAGTGTGTCTTCATGGTACGACAAGGGAAGATCTTAGGACACATAGTCTCTAGAAATGGGATTTCCACAGATGAAGATAAGATAAAGGTCATTCTAGAGCTTCCTAGACCTAAGAATGCAAAAGAGGTGCAAGCATTTATGGGACATTGTGGATATTACCGTCGGTTCATCCACATGTATGCCATAATCACCAAACCCTTGTATGGACTCTTAACTCAATTCACTTGGACAGAGGAATGTGAGAAGGCATTCAATGAGTTAAAGAAGAGACTTAGCACAGCTCGAATTTTGAAAACACCGAATTGGGAGAAGCCTTTTCATATTCATGTTGATGGTTCTAATTACGCAATAGGTTGTATCTTAGCCCAACCAGCAGACAAAGGGAAGTTAGATCACCCAATTGCCTATGCAAGTAGACAACTGAATCAAGCGGAGAGAAATTATACCACCACCGAACGAGAAGGATCGGGAATGGTCTATGCAGTGAATAAATTTAGACACTATCTCTTAGCCAATAAATTTAAGTTCTTCATAGACCATCAAGCTTTATTGTACCTAGTCAATAAGCCCTGTAACACGGGAACATTGGTAAGATGGTTCCTCCTATTGATGGAGTTTGACTTTGAAGTGATAGTGAAAAAGGGGAACACGCATGTAAGAGCAGATCACCTTTCTAGGTTAACACATGGAGAACCACCAAGTGGAGTACCCGATGATCTGCCAGACACTTATTTGTTTAATCTGGAAGTTTTTCCAAAGTGGGCAGAAAAACTAATTCCTATACTTACTCATGGCCCACAACACTCTATCAATAAGGAGAGCAAAAAGGAAATTCTCCAATCAAGGAATTTGCACATTATTGCGGGAAGTGTGTACCATAAGGAACCCAATGGTGTATTGCTGAGATGTGTTGAGGAGGATGAACAAATGAAACTGATTGAACAAGCACATGTGAACAAATGGAGGACACACAAAGGAACTCATGAAACTATTAGGGAGTTAAAGCAATTAGGAGTATACTAGCTAGACATGCCTAAAGATGTCCATGGCTATGTGAGTAGCTGTGCAGAATGCCAGGAGACCATCCCCGAGGAGCATACATCCATACCCTTCTCAACAATAGCACCCAATTGGAGCAAGACACTGGTAAATTTCCTGAAGACAAGAGAACACAAGGAAGGAGTTAGCTTGGCAAGAAAACGATCCCTCGAAGAAATGAGCAAGGATTATGTACTTATGGGAAGACAATTGTTTAGAAGAGGAAAAGACAACCAATTACGGCTATGTGTGCATGAAGGAGAGTATTTACCCATATTAGAGATGGCACACGCAGGTGCAACGGGAGGTCATTTTTTAGTCGAGAGAACCGTAAAAATGATCCTCTTCGCAGGCTTGTGGTGGCCAACTTTACATATGGATGCGGAGACATATGTACGAAGATGCGAGACATGCCAAAGGGCTAAATACCCAATTCGGAGGGATGACATGCCATTGAGACCTATGGTTTGTGCTAGAGCATTCTCTAAATGGGGTATTAACTTCATAGGACCCATTAACCCACCGGCCAAAGGGTCACATGCCGAATATATCATAGTAGCCACAAATTACTTGAAATGGGTAGAGGCAAAAGCGACTAGAAAGAACGATGCTCAAACCACGGCTAAGTTTCTTTTTGAGCATATATTCACTCGTTTCGGATTACCAATTGAGATTGTGAGTGACCAAGGAACGCACTTCATCAATGAGGTGATAGAATCTCTAATGAATGAGTTTTTAGTGATCCACAAAAAATCAGCCCCATACCACCCTCAAGCCAGTGGTCAAGCAGAAAGTTCCAATAAGGTATTATGCATAGCATTGACCAAGATTGTCAATAATGGGAGGTCTGATTGGGACAAACAATTGCATCATGCAATTTGGGCCTTCTGAGTCGCGTGCAAGACTTCCATTGGAACTACCCCATTCAATTTAGTGTACGGTCAGAATGCAATTTTTCCAATTGACTTTTTAATACCCACTTTGAGAGTAGCCCAACAGTATAAATGGACCGGACATGAATTCTCCCAACAACTAGACCAAATTGAAAAGTTGCATGAAACTAGGTTGCAGGCTGTCGCAGGAATATATGCAGCAAAGAGAAGACAAAAGGCATATTATGATGCACACATAAAAGACAAAGGACTTAAAGAAGGAGACCTAGTCTTGGTTTGCACACTGAAGCAACATGCTAAGAAGTTACAAAAGCACGGATATGGACCTCTAATCATTAATAGGATCTCGACTAGTGGAGCAGTTAATCTAGCCACTCTAGATGGAGACATCCTTCCTAACTACATAAGCGGATGAAGAGTGAAACGGTTCATGGAGTCATTGACGGATCAAATGCTAGCACGTCTCGTAGGTGCACAAAATAGGAAGAAAGAGGAAGAACGGATCAGAGAGGAGGCACGGCAAGAAGCCCTAGAACGCATCAAGAAACGGAAAAAATGGATTAGACAAAGAGACGAATGGTATCTCCAAGGAGAAGAGCCTGTCCCTATGGTGAATTACCAAGTTCCTAAGTCTGACACGACTAATGTCTACATGTCACAGCCATATCTAAACCTAGGGATTGGCAGAACAGAGTACAAATTGATAGATGCTTTGATAGACTTAGAAGCAGGACTCAGTTGCATACGAAATACGGTCATACGAGATCTGCAAACGACTATGACTCCCACGAAAGCTCATATGATGGGAATTGGAGGTCAAATCATCGAATGCATGGGTGAAACTAATGTATCCCTCCACCTAGGAAATTCTTCCATGGGACAATGAGTCTTAGTATTCAAGGATGAAGACTTAATAGAAGACTTGATCCTAGGACAGGATTGGATCATTGAGAATGAAGTAAGCATCCACCTAGCGCAAGGATATATTTCAACCAAGATAGGGCACAAGGAAATTTTTAGTCTATTAGGGGAGAAGCCCTCACCGAAACCGAAAGCCATTGAAAATGAGAAAGAACTCAACGAAGAGCACGCAGAGCATGATTCTATCCCCAATACCTCAGAAACGAATCTAGAAGAAGCAGAAAGCTCAAACCCTAATGTGTCCAAGGAAGAAGTGAAATCATCCTATTCAATTGGCGAATGGCCATACACTAAGGAAACCAACTCTCATGGAGTTTCTCACACGACAGAAGGATCACCAATGTGGAAAACAACACTCAGATGCTCACATCAAAGAACGATCAAATTCAAATGGGTACGCAAGGATCAAGTGCAGAAATCAGGCTACACCAACTCATGAGGAGAAAAAGGAGGACAAGAAGTCAACTTCACTGAAATCCAAAACAAAAAGACTCTTGCAAGTATGGCTCCCTAAGCCTTTGATTGAAGCTCAGAAGGCACGATAATAGATATGGATTCCCAAGAAGGTCAGACAAGCAGCCAATCAAGAGATAAGCAAACAGGAGGATACATTACATCAAGACATTCAGACAAAGAAGCCAAGATAGACTAGTCATAGAAACATGAAGAGGAAAACCTCTATCACTAGGACATTAGAAGAAACAAAGAAAACACATGAAGCTCGAAGGACCAAAGATAAGACACAACCTATCAATGCGACCACGAAATGGATATGGAGACCGAAGGAACTACAAGGAACGGATCACCAGAACAACAAAAATTCCAGTTGCACTCATGAAGTATCGAATGCACCAAAAGTATGCATAATAGGGCCACATTACAAGGCCAAGCATTTGGCACTTGATGTACATAGTGAAGTTAGTGGTGCACATTCTCCAATGGGGATTAGGTCATAGCTTCAACTTCCTTAGGAATGGACATACTATGTAAATAAATAAATGCTTCGGCTATACTAATAAAAGATGTGGTAAGAGATCTCACTCCTAAAATCAAGGGAAACGGAGTGACGGAACGACGACATGTCACTGCAATGCACTGCACAATTGCTAGGTTTTCTACTGAAGCTAATGCACTTTTCCTTACAAGTGCAAATGGCTTCTGAATATTCTGAAGCAAAAATTCAAGAGGATGTATTGGAATTCCCTCTCCAGAGTATCACCAAAGCAAAGGGACATTGGTTTAGAGAAGATCAACCGGCCGGGGAGTACCTCTTCCTGGTGAATATCAAAATCATGGATACAGATCATCAATTTCCGATCATGTCCCAAGATTTTAGAGTGGTGCATGAACTCCCATCTACAATTGACATCATGAAGAAAGCGGGCATACACAAATACTTTGATCTGCCGATCTATAAGCCCGACTTTCAAAGGTGTACACAAGTCATGAATACATTACAACCAGCACTACATGACCCATTGATGCCAGAGGCTAGAGTAATGGTTGGCATAGGTGAATGGGTAGTCATTCAATTTACACATGACTTGATAAAAGAAGCTTTTGCTTGGGAAAAAGATGTCAACACGATAGTGAAAGAAGAGAGTCGAGGGGCAAAGACCAGAACCTGTTGACATAGAAGAGGAAGTCAAGCTGATCCATTAGCACTTCTGCTTCCCAAATATGCATCCATATACAACCCCTCAGAAGATTATTGTCCAACTACTCTCACATGCTATCAAACAGATTGGCAATCAAATTAATCTGACTCCATACATACAGGAACGACTGTTCGAGGCAAAGAAACAATGGAACAACAAGAAGTTTCTGAATGGCAGTGTAGCTCTAACCATTTTAATCTATCAGGCTTTGGGCATTAGAGAGCACCTGCAAGAAATACCATCATCAACTGCCATCGCTAAGTATGCCAAAGTAGCCATCGTCCCCATAAAGAAAAGAGGAGTCAAGATTGTTGAAGTAGCAGAAACCAGCTCTCAACCCAGAATGAGAGGCACAAAGAGACTCAGGGAGGTAAAGAAAGTAGAAGAAGAAGTTCTTGCCACGAAAAGGGCACACGTACTTCCAAAGACAAGGATTACAGAGCAAAGGCCTATTACTGAGGAAGATTTAACTAATGCCCTGGAAGATACACACAAATATACGAAAGGTCAAATTAATCTACCTGTGCAAGGGCACCATTACCACCAGACCCAACAAGAGGGGGAAGCTAAAAAGAAGCTCACCAAAGTCCACCGCTACAGAGAATTAGGGTTGGATAATTCAAGCTCATCTTCGGATGCACGAGAAGAGCCCGACACATCCTTATTAAATGTGGATATTCAAAGGGAATCGAAGGATGATGGACAATGGGAGGAATTGAATGCAGTCAACTACGATGAAGAAGAAGAGTGCATGAAGGTGGAGGACACCACCGTCCAACCAGATTAGGACACCACAGGCGAGGAAGCAAACAAGGAAGGAACACATGTCATCAAAATCAATGAGATTTCCACCATTCAAATCAAGGAGACAACACTTTCAGGGGAAGTGTCAATCAAGATACCAAAGAAAGAAACTAAAGAAGCTACAGTCGAAGAATTAGAACCCTTCACTCCGATAAGGTTTGTGGCAGAACCCTCCCCAATGGATGTCACTTTTCAAGGGAGTGCCACAAAAGTTATCGATTTGGATGAAGAAAGAAAAGAACCAAAAATACAACTACAAATCAGACAACCCCACAACGAACCCATCCATATAGAGCAGGGAAAAGATGTACAAACTGGAGAAGCTGCAAGCATACCAAGAACATGGTTGAATGTTGACATCGCTCAGCTCAAGCCCGTAGTGCAAGACATGATTAGAACTGCAATGGATACACAACAATTAATGCTTGAGGCTGATGAAGACTACAATCAGCGATGCAGGACAAACATGAACTTCAAGAAATCGGTAAGAATCTTTCTGCTGAGTTAAAGATAGCAAAGGGGCAGCTATTACAGAAAGAAAATGAAGTTCAAGAGTTCAAAAATCAGTACAAAACTTTAGAGATGGAAAATGCAAAATTGAAAGAACAACTCCAGGAATTAAAGAAGAAATATGAAGCTAACGAGGCTGAGAAGACGCGGATGAATGCAAGAAGTAAAGTCTTAGAATCTCAAATAAAGGTATGTATGGAAGAAGCAGAAAACCTAAGGAAGAGGAATAAAGAACTAATGACAACTCTTCTAAGCGATCAGCCCATAGATGTTCAGGAAAAGCCAGAAAAAGACATCAAGGAACTAGAGGAAAAGATGTCTAAGTATGAAAATGAGCTCAAGGAGGAGCAGGCAACCATTTCCGAATGGGAAAAGAGGTACATGGAGGCCACCGCAGCTCTGAGGACTAAATGGAAAAAGGCTCAAGAACCGCTATCTTATGGAATGAGATAGCGGAATGAGAATCGCTAAAAGGACTAAATGGAATGAGAATCACTATCTTATGCAATGTAAAGAAGACACTGATCACCTTGATATTGTTGCTCAAGAACTTCTCAAACACAAGGACACTATTGCTAAAGCCACTGAAGAAATCAAGCAAAAAGATGAGATGATTAAGCAACTACATTAGCAGCTAGAGCAGAAGGCAATTGAGGGGACACCAGTAGTTCCAAAATCCGCAGAAACTACTGAGGAGACTGACGTACGTCCTCTCTCTCCCCCCTTATATCATTCGCCAATAAGGGAGAAACAGGAGACCAAAATTGAACATAATAATCGGGACATTGCATAACTGAGCCGACCAGAAAGGGCACTACTGGTGTCCCAGCTTACTGCTGAATTTGAAGATCAAATCATCCACGTCATGAAGGAAGCTAAAATCGAGGGCAAAAACTTGGATCAAATTTTGAAGCCTTTTAATGTACCATACGGCCTAGTAAAAGAGCAAACGCGGCAGTATATAAAGACAATGACAAATAAAGATCCGGACATCAACCTCCAATTCAGCCAAGATATATTCACATATACTCAAGAAGAATTCAAAAAGGCCGATCCCATATGGAGGCGCAAAGTTTTGGAAAAGAATCCTACACTGCAGGTACAATGGGAAGCATCACCCTATGTACTTCAAGTAAATCCATCATTTTGCCCAGTACCCCGTAGACGATCGTGGTCGCAATTTTGGGAAGGACAGCGCCAGGGAAGCATTAATAATCAATGGCTGAATTATCTGTATTACCTAGTCCATCACATAACTACCTACCAACGGAAGAGTACATGGTAAAAACAATGGAATTTTGGATTGCAAGATATGCGATGGTACCTGATTTAGTAGTAAAAATGACGAATAAGATTTTTAGCATGCTATTAACAGTAATTAAAGTCTTCCAGCATGCAAAATATACCTTTTTGAATTTCATCGGCATTACACAAGGATCCGAAGCGCTCATTTTTCATCGTTCAACCATTCCGAGCTGCTTAACACTCATGGCCTATTATTCACGACTTATGTTTTTGCCGTCAACATACATGCAGACTTTTGAAGAAGCATTTTTCACCGACTTCTTTGAAATAGATTCAGAAATTTTTGTCAAGATGACTTCGAACCTAAATGCACGTCTGGTGGCTTATAAAACTAGCTTTTTTGCGGATCACCGACAAACACCAGAGGATGGATTGAAGTCAAGCCAGTGGAAGGAATTTATGATATGTCACGCCAATTTGTTGAATCAAAGAGAGCAAGCAGCCATACAAACGTACTCACATCGCCACAAAAAGCCTGCCGGGGACGACAAAGTTCAGGAGGAGGGACGTGTGGAAGGGGAATCAAGCAAGAAGAGAAGAAGAAGAAGATCAAAGTCAAAAATTGCTCAATAAAGAATGAAGATCATAAAACAAAAGAAGTACCCTCTGCCCAAAGCCCCGCAGGGGCACGCATCAGGCCACAACGCGAAACAGCCAGGTCTTGAGGAATGGAATTAAAGAACAATCAGAACCAGAACAATTGATGGGAAGGACGGACCAGGGCTAGGAAGTATCCATGAAGAAGTGCAAGACAATATTTGGCAGGTAATAATCCTTCCGCTGATAGCGTGCATTGGCAACCAAGTAAACAGGCTCAGAGCAATACAACAGGGTGAGATGTGTGAAGACAAGGACATTTAGGGCACATGTATATAAGTCACTTTGTGACTCTTTGTAATTACTTTTTGCCATTGTGAAGAAGGAGAGCTCCTGAATTTCGAATTTGCCTCTTTCTTATAGATTTTCATCTTCTCTTTGATCTTCTATGTGTGTGTAATGCTTGGAATGTGTGTGTAAGACTGTTGTCTACCCCTCCCCACTATTTTTGAGCTACTGTAGTGTGTGTGTGAGCTTGTAGGAGTTGTGGAGTGAGTGTGGGTGTTTCCTGCCATTCACTATTTTGGTCATAACTTGAAGTACAGTTGTCAGAATCAAGTGAGACCACCTCCAATAGATGCTCATCGAGAGCTTCAAAAGGAGTCCACTATTGACTATATTCGGAGTTCACGCTGAGAGAAATCCTTGATTTACTAAAAACTGTTGTAAGTGGTATCGTGACAGACACTTTCAATATTTCAGTGAGTTAGAGAGGTGGATTAGTCTTTTCTCATGCATGTAAGCTGAAACACTTCATTTTCCATCACGTGTGCACATGTCTTCATACACTTGGTTAGGTCATTTGATTGGATTGATAAATAAGCATGTGTCAATTTCCCACTATATGTTTAAGTTCATTAAATGAATTCTCACACTCATCTGTCCATTCAAACTTGGTCAAAAGAGAGTACAGAGGCTTGGCTATGATTGCATACATGTGTATGAATTGTCTGTAATAACCACAATGTCCCATAAATGCTTGTACCTCTTTTACATTATTTGGCCTAGGCAGATCGGCAATTACCTTCACTTTTTCCTCATCTATAGAGATTCCATTCTTTGACACAATGTGTCCTAGAATTTTGCCTTTTCTGACCATGAAAACGCAGTTTTCTGTGTTCAAACAAACTTGATATTCTTGACATTTGTCAAACACTTGCCTTAATTTCTGAATATGTGTCTGCCTGATATTCGAATGAGCACATAAGCCGTCGACATAAACTTCCAAATTCTTGTGTAAGAATTCCTTAAAAACATGACACATGAGTCGCTGGAAAGTGGCAGGTGCATTTGTTAAACCAAATGGCATCACACGAAATGCAAATATGCCCCATTCTGTGGCAAAATCCGTCTTGTGTTGATCTTCTCGAGCAATGGCTACCTGATTATAGCTTGAGAAACCATCAAGAAAGCTGTATACTTCCTTGCCCGCAACTCTTTCCAATAAATGTTCCGTGATAAGAAGAGGATAACTATCTCTAATCGTGGCGGCATTAACTTTTTTAAGGTTAATACACACACACAATTTTCCATTCTACTTGGGCACAACCACAATGGGGGATACCCATTCGGTATGCTCAATTTCATATATGAATCTTGCTTCTATCAATCGATCTATCTCCTCTTTAATCTTCGCAGTGTAATTATCATTGTACGTGTATGGTTTTTGTTTCGTAGGTTTTGCATCTAGAGTCATAGGGATTCTATGAGAACATATATCCGGATCTACTCCTTTCAAATCTTTGTAACTCCAGGCAAAAACATCTCTATATTCGCGCAATAGGGCAACTAATTCTTCTTCTTCTTCATTCGTCAAATCATGCCCTATGTAGGTACATTTTTCTTCTTCTCCTTCTATGGCAACTATGATTTTTTTGGTTTTCTCTTGATTATCATATACTTCTCCAACATCAGCTTTTCTGTTAGGCATTCGTACCATGATTTGTCTATCTTCTATTTCATACTTCTTGAAGTTCTCGGGAACCTCAAACAAGGATTCTTCTTCTTCTTACATGGTTTCTTTCTTCTTTCTTTTCTTTCCTTCACTTTTGGCAGTCACTTGTGTGGCTAACCTCACCTCATTCATAATTTCTTCGTGCTTCTGAGGGTAAGTTTCTACTTCATAGAAGTATTCTTCGTCTGATGCACATTCTTCTATAATTGAATCACACATGATTGGCTCTATCGTGAAAACTGAAATGTCATAGCCATCCTCGTCATAGTGGGGTGTCCATTGTTCTTCATTGATGGCTACATCCATGGTTGATAGTATTTCTTCCCGACCTTGAGGTTCGAATTCTTCGTCTGGAAATACTAGAGGTGCATAAGTTGGGTCTTGAAGAGTTCATGGATGTTGTTCTGCACCTAAGGTCATGGCTTCTAACCATTCTTCCTCTTGTTTTGCTACTTTACACATCCATAGATGAGTATCTCGTGCAACCATGAGGGGTCTGACTCTAATGAGTGTACTGACTCCGTTTCTTCTTGTGTCTTATGGATGGTATTCCATTGTATTGGGGGTACGTCTCGATGTGAATAGTCTTTAAGATTGACTTTAGTAGTCACTCCTAAATGTTGCAAGAACAATGAATTAGTTCCCCAATCTTGTACAATTTGCAACTAATGCATAAATGGTCGTCCTAAAATCATCTTGTACGCATGATTTTTAATAAAATCACAAATGGCAAAAGTATGCTCAAACTCCACACCACAAGTGGTGAGAGATATGCCTTCTAGTAAGCCTAATGGTTTTTCTATGTGTCCATTAGCCATTTTTAGCTTCATCCTGGTAGGTCTTAATGCTAGCTTACCCCAACGTTTCCATAAAGCGGTGGTAGCGATGGCTACTCCGGCTCCTGAATCTAAGATGGCTTTCATGGTGTAGCCTTGATGGGTTATTGGAAGATAAGTGTTACCTTCCTCTCTGTTGCTTACATCTCCGATTCTTTCTACGGGTATTTTTGGTACCTTCTTGTGTGTTCCTATCTGTGAGGGAGTAGTACCAAGCTCAGGGAATTGATTTGCTACATGTTTCCACAATTCTAGTTTAACCTTCAATAATTCCTCTAGGGTGAGATTACATTGTACTTTGGTGTTCTTTACCACTTCCGTGTTTCTAGGAATCACTGATTCTTCATTCCTCACTATTATAGTGGGTGCTCTCATGCTAATAGACTTGGCTTCCCAAGGTCCTATGAACTGAGGCAATTCTTGCAAAGAATTGGATTCAAAACCTGTGTGTTCACTCAGTTGCTCTTCCTCTACATCATTGTAAATAGAGGGGATGGCTTGGGGAAATCGCTCTTGCAAGTCGTCTATTTCTTGAATAGGAGGATGGGTTCCTTGTTCTTTTCTCCATCTCTTCTTGTATTTCTCTTAGGAATTCATGTGAATACCTATGTATGGAAGACAGGTTGTCTTCACCTTCTGTGTTGGGAACTTGAGACAGGGATGGTGCATTCCTTTCTTGTGTCTCTGAGGTGATAGGGTTCCTATGCTGATTCTTTTTCTCTTTGCTATCAATCAGATATTCTAATCTCTCCATCAATCCTTGAAAGTGCAATTCCGGTTTTGCCATGTTATTCCAATTTAGATATCTAGAGGCTTCAAACATAGCTTGTGCTAATTCTACCATTTTCATGCAAAGTTTAGTCCTCTCAATTTCTAAGTCTGCTCGAGGGTAACTCTTACTCATTTCAGCTATTTGAGGTCCTTCTTTTAATCTTGCTTGACAACGCACGAAACATCATGTCTAGGTTTTCTAGTATGGGTTCCGCTAAAACTGATCCTGACTTTTGAGCTAGGTTCTCTTGATTCAATTCCTGTGAAGTCAATTCTAGGATTTTGGCTCTAGATTCCTTGAGACTTCCTTCCAATTCTGTTATCTTTTTACTCCACTTTCTCTTGATTCTTTCTCTAGAATCTCGGCACAAAAGCCTTGTATATTATAGTATTGTGATTGTCCTGCTATTAGAGGATGTGGGCAATCCTTTATGAAAGTTGTCTCAATTGGGGCCGCGGATTAGGGTTCATATACATCACATTAGCATAGTCGGGCTCCCAATTGGGTTCCAATGGTGGACTATCATACTGATATGTCTCCACGTGTTCTAGTGACTCTGTGTAATAAGCGGGTGGACTATCTATATGAGTAGAGTCAAAACTGTTGGAGTTTGGGTCACTCTCTGTGATCAAGGGTGATGAAGGCACTAAAGCCCTATTGACGTTCTCTTCTGCAGCAGCATATTTAACTAAGATGACATTAGCTGGTGGGGGTGGCTGCTAAGCTAAGACAGATTGTGGTCTTTGTTGAGCCTGATAAGGATAGTTTTGTGGAGGCCTATAGTAATGAGGCTGAGTATTATATTGACCTTGATACCTACCTGGCTGTGCATATGCTTGCGGGTAGTTCTGTCTCACTGCCTGTTTGTTGTATGGGCACTCTTGAGCCGTATGATTCGTGTATCGTCTCTCAATCGTACAGTACTAGCCACTAGGGTTGTCTTGTAGTTGTGTTGCATTGGGACACACATTTGCCATATGATCACCACCAGAGGTGTAACAACGCTTGTTTGTTGTTAACCTAGGCATCTGTTTGCCAGAAACTCCTAGTTTCTGGGCCACTTTTTCTGCTCAGTCTTCTATCGAGCTAGACAGTTTTGTCGATGCTAGAGATGAACAATCTGAGTCCTTATAGACTTTTGAGAGTTCCAACTCATCTCCTAAGTTTTCCTCAATGTCTATGCAAATTCTTACACACTGCTCTAGCGTTCTGGGTTCCTTTAAGTATACATAGGAGCGTAGTTTAGCGTTATATTGCGTGAACATGTCTTCTACTTGTTCTGCTCGTAGCACTTGCTTAAATTCCGCAACGTGGTCATAGGGATCTCCTGTCCCATCAAAGTAGTTTTTCATTGATTTTACTAGCTGAGTGGGTCTTAATATTCTTGCATGTTCACGTGGTCTAGGTAGAGGAAAATCATCTCTACCACCTGGTATTCTAGGTTCTCTTTGTCTATCCACTCTGTCCGTGTCTATGGTGGTTCTATTTCTCCCCATGGGATGATTGAAACTTACTTCAGGTCTTTCTTTGTTTTTATCTCTTTAAGTACCATGGGCTGAGGATGTTCCTGCCCCTTGATGGCTCGCGTTTACGTTTGTTCGAGATGGAGGGAATACTAGCTCACCTCTCCATGTGTAGGTATTTCTCGCATGGTCTGGTACCACAAATACTCTTTCTGAAGTTTCATCCAGGTATACCGCCTTTCCAGGTGTATCTGGGTCTGTTGGCAGTAGCCTTGGTACACCAGGACTTACAAGACGTGAAAGTCAAAGAAGGGAGTCAGAGCGAAGGGACAACACAAGCAAACAGGGCAGTCAAAGAAGATCTGGCAAGTAGGCCAATATTTTTTCAAGACATTAATGCAAATCAAAGAGATGGACATGCAGGAAGGAAGAGCAAGTAGGAAGCTCGAAGATATGTATGGCAGATCACTAGAAGAAATTCCTACAACAACAGTGATTTTTATCACTAACAATCAGTGTAAATCTCATTTCACATTTTTGTAGCTCCATTTTGTGCAAGCCAAGGAGTCCTTGAGCTTGAGGAGCCTTAGAAGTAGTTGCGTACCAATTTTCGTATTTTTTAGATCTCGTTTGAGCCCCCAAATAAGCCTTGGAACCTAATTTTTAACTAGGCCGGACACTAGGTCTGGACAGGGCCAAAAGCTAGTCAAAAACTATAAAAAGAGCTAGAGAGCTCATTTTTGAGGTTAGATTGTAATTGAAACAAACTTGTAAGAGCATTTTGAAAGTAATCTAAAAGCTCCATTGATTCTCACTCTTTGTCTTGCCGTGTGTGCGCGTGTGTGTGTATGTGTGTGCATGCTAGTGTGCTTCTCACTCACGCACTTGTGCCGCCACTTGCTCGAGGTCTTCATACCATCCTCACGTCTTCCCGGATTGACATTAAAGGAGGTGCTACTCATCATTGAGCTACACCAAATTTTGGCGCCGTTGCCGGGGATCGAACTTTGAGGACGAGCGTGTGATGGTAAGACGTAGAGTTGACGCGTTGGAGTTGTAGGTATTTTCTTCACTCTCATCGATTTTCTTTTACTTTCTTCACCATCTTCATCATCATCATCATCATCACCATCTCCCACGTCCATCTCCATTATCGCGGAAATTTCAGTTTTTTGACTACATCCCCATCTCCACCTCATTTCCCTCATTTCACTTGTGAGAGAGAGCGAGAGAGCGAATTTGCATGTGCTGTTTTTTGCATGTTTTGTGAGCATTCTGCAGGTACAGGCCGCATCATCATCCCCAGCACTTTGCGCAGGTACGGAAATCTGAGTAACTGTCTGTGTGTCGCCGAGCTCTGTCAATCGCGACCGACAGAAAAATTGCTCAAATTGCTAAACAAAGTGCATATCCATGACCTACAGGCCTAGAGCTTCCCAAAAATGTGTTTAGTTTTTTGAAATTCCACAGATTTCTGTCAATCGCGATCGCTCTGTCAATCGCGATCGACAAACCACGACGGACAGATCTGTCAATCGCGATCGACACGTCAATCGCGATCGACAGCCCACGACTGCTCTGTCAATCGCGACCGACAGAGTCAACGACCGATTGACCACGACCGACTGACCATACGCGTGACACGTGTCAATCGCGATCGAGTCATCAATCGCGATCGACTCATCAATCGCGACCGACACAGTCAACGACGGTTTGACCATGATCGACAGACCACGACGGCCCTGTCAATCGCGACCGACACGGTCAACGACGGTTTGACCACGACCGACAGACCACGACGGCCCTGTCAATCGCGACCGACACGGTCAACGACTGTTTGACCACGATTGATTGACTTTTCGGCCACGTGTCAATCGCGACTGACCAGTCAATCGCGACTGACAGCCACGACGGACCTGTCAATCGCGATCGACACGTCGATCGCGACTGACCTGTCAATCGCGACCGACAGACTTTGCGAACGCGTTAGAAGGGCAAATTAGGTCAAATTTTCAAGGCAAAATTATTGGTCTAAATTTTGATTGAGTGTGGGACAACACTAGGGTGTAGAATTGCATCGCGAGGCCGTGCCACAAGCTACTCGAGTATTCCTGTTTGACTGTTAGCTTGTATTGAATTCTGATTTAACTCCCTAAACCCTGAACAGTCCTAACTTTTTCATACGAAATCCAATTTTTGAGCTCTTGGGCTTGTTGGAAAGCTCGTGGCATATACTACACGCCCTCAACTGTTTTTTATAAAGATAATGCGTTGATTTTCAGAGAGGGTATTTTGAAGTTGACCATACCCAGGGGGATCAAAGTCAGGGGTCTTTAGAATTATTTTCCTAAAAGTCAGAATGCACATGTGTGTTTATGTTACATGAATGAAAGTGGTTGGTTGTGTCCTTTGAATCTAAGCATTGAGCTAACCGTGGGACTTTTATAGGTTCATTGAGAGCAACTGAGAGCGTACAAGCAAGGTTTCTTTGCAAGCTTGAGAACCGGGTTCTTGAGCACCATAAAGCAAGGGATCAACAAGTAAGGTTGGAATATTCTCAACTCCCTCTGTCATTTCCTAGCTCAAGCTAAGAACGAGTAGAGGTAGGAGTAAGTCAGGTTGACGATAGGCAGTTATCAAGTTGAAGACTATCAAAAAACTCAAGTTCAAGCTAAAAACTTAGTTACTGTACTGTCGATAACATAAAGGAAAGAACCTAACGTGGAACGATCAACCTGAAATTACGAAGAACACTCAAGTGTTCCTGACGACGTGATATCAGACAAGACCATAAACACAATAATTAACTAAAAAGAATCAAGTGACTGGTACCAATTGATCGGCAACGAGGTTGTACTCTGGAAAAAATTGGGCTAATCAGTTAGGCATATGAACCTTAGATCAGGACGACACCTAGCAAGAGAGAGACAAAGCCTTAGGTCTTCAGAGGCTAGTGTCAATCACACTGCAAGGTCTTGGGCCCAACAGTTGAGCCACCACTCATACTACCCTAGCTCTGAGACCGGTGAGTCAGAAATGTCTCAAGGCATGGACAGACCTACGGGAAGTTCAGGAGTGCCTTATTTGTACAGGGTAGAAGGCCCTTACAAAACACAGCTGGAATATCTTAGGACCAACCGACTAGGTGCTAGCATCTATGAGGACGGCCTAGGAAGATCCGTGGTCCAGATTAAAAACCCTGACCAATCCATAGGACTAGAGCACCCAGCTGTCAAGTTTGAAAATGGTGCATACCTGGACAAGGAAGGAACTATATATGTAGTCACTAGTCACCCGGATAGGACAGATGACTTTGGGAATGTAATCTCAGAAGCGGACTTAGGTGACCTGGAACAAGGGAACATGGGTGCGGAACCTAGAACCCCTCGAGGTAAATCAGTTCTCACTAGGATTATCACGCCTGAATGGGTCCCCCAAGACAACAAGAGCATAGAGTTGCTCCTCAATCGAGAAACTGATGAAGCCTTTTGGAGGTATAAGTCTAATCAGCCAACAGACATAGGAAATATCATGATCTATGAGTTTAAGGATCCGGATAGCCCAGGCAGAGTGACCTACTTAGATCATGCTTCAGAACGGATCTTTGTGGTGACAGAAAATGATAGGCATGCTTACACTTGGAAGGGTGAATTTATTTTCCCTCAACCAAGATCAAATGTCTCCTGTGGTCACCCTGGGGCTGGAACCTCCCAAGCTCATGGTACGCAAAGAGACAGAAGTAGAGATGGACCAGAAGTAAGTTTTGCCAACCCAGTGGGCAGAGAAAGAACGAGAACAGAGACGAATAGGGTAGAACCTGAGATGCATAGAGCCCACAGGAACCAAAGAAATGTAGATGGATTCCCTCTGCTGAGGCCTAGAGAGCATACAAGAACTTTGAGACCCACCCAGCTAGTTAAGTCCATGAAGAATTACTTTGACGGCACAGGAGATCCCTATGATCATGTGGCGGAGTTCAAGCAAGTCTTGAGAGCTGAACAAGTGGAAGATCTGTTCACGCAGTACAATGCCTTCGGTCTAACCCTTAGGAACACAGCACTTACATGGTTTCAACCATTGGATGAGCGTCAGTTCAGGAGCATAGACCAACTCCTAGAGGCTTTCATTGTAGAGTTCTCTAAGAGTGGCATAAGACACAATACCTCATCATTGATTCACAGCTTCAAGCAAACCCCTCAAGAGACTGTGAGACTTGCAGGAAGAAGATTTAGGCAATACCTTGAAAGATGTCCTATTTCGGAGCTACCCACATCCGCTAAACAAGTAGCCTTATTCCTGGATGGATTGTTGAGTACGAAATTGAGATCTTATGTGTATCTGAAAGACCCTAGGACTATAGAAGAGTGTGTACGCATGTGCATTGACATTGAAGATAACCTAGGGGAAGAACTAGAGCTTTCCAAAATCTACAAAGATTCAGATAGTGCATCTAGTCACTCTTCCACGCAGTCCACATCAATTGAGGAACTCGCAGAGAAAGTGGCCCAGAAATTAGGAGTAACTAGCAAACAAATCCCAAGGTTTGCCCCAGTGAAAAGATGCTATACATGCGGTGGTGACCACATGGCGAATGTCTGCCCTATTATGGCTCAACCCCAAGTAAACCCTAGTAGCCAGTACTGCACCATAGAATGGAGATACACCAACCACACCGCACAAGATTGCCCATACAACAAGCAGGCTGTTAGGCAACCCTACCCTCAGCACTACCAACAAGGCAGATACCAGAACCAGTACCCTCCACAACCATATGGCAGGCCACAACAAAATTTCCAACCTCAATATCAAAACCAACAAAGGCCTCAGCCTGTGCTAGCACAACAACCCCCAGCCCCAGCTAATGTGATTCCGGTAAAGTATACTGCTGCAGAAGAGAACCTGAATAGAGCTATAGTCCCAGTAACACCCTTGATCTCTGAAAATGACCCAAGTGATCATAGCTTTGATTCTACCCATGTTGATAGCCCCCAGGCCTACTACATGCAGTCTCCTGAGCATGGTGAGTCCTATTATAGCGAAGAGACAAGCGAACCTAGTTGGGAGTCAGACTACACGAACGTCATGTATGCAAATCCCAATCCTAGGCCTCAATCTAGGCAAGTCAGACCTCCATTCCCAAGAGGACCGTGCTACAGATGCCAAGGTGATCACCTCATTCGTGATTGTCCCTTACCTCCGCCTACACAAACTCAGTCCGTGACTATCCAAGGCTTTTGCCAAGACTGCGGAAAAGAGCATCTCTTACGAGATTGCCCTAAGAACCCCAATAGCATGCCAAAAATCACCCCTATCAACGTTGTTGGGTTAGTGCTAGACTCCTCAGGAAGTGTCACTTCCACTGCACCAGTACAGGTAGTCACTCGAGCTCAAGCTTTGCAGCAAAACCAAGGGGTAGGCCAGGAAAAGAGCCCAGATGCTAGCGATACTGAGAGCCAAAATAAAAAGAGAACAAGAGCTTGGAAAGATAGCCGCGAACGTATGAAAAGGCAATGGGCAAAGAAGATGAGTGAACTTGAGGAAAGTCTACAAGAAACCAAGGCTAAAATCATAGAGATCACATCTCAACCGCACTCTCACACATTCCCACCGCTACCATCCCCATCACTCTCTATCCCTCCACCCTTTAAGACACCCCACGTAACCCACCCACCACCCCAAACAGGATCAGTATTAGCTGATCCCACTCCCGAAGACATAGACATGATGCTTAAGGCATATCAGGCCAGAATCCAAGAAGGGCCAAACGTCACGGATCATGACAAGTGCTATCCTAGAGCTGACCTAGAGATAGAAAGAACCAAACTGTGCGCGAAAATGGTCGCACTGGCTCAGACTATGTTTGAAGCCAGTCGCCTTTTCAATTACTCGGGTTCAGCCAAAACGCAATTACACTTGGATGGATTCCTAGAAAAGTTAGAGAGGATAATTGCAAGATCTGCCAAGGAAGAAAACAATCAAGAAAAAGATAAAGCAAGCAAAAACATGAACCATCCCCCATCGGAAGTTTATGTGGCCAATTCCACTAAACCAGACAACTTCCCCTCCTTAGAAAGAACAGAGACGCTAATCGCACAGTCAGAAAAGGAAACTGCCCCCCAAAGAAAGAATAGGGCAAGGGAACGCAATAGCCAGCCTCTTCAGGAAGCCCATGTGCCTCCCCAAGAAGCTTATTTTCCCCCCCAAAAGGTACATGAGCCTCCCTCGGAAGCTCACGTACCTCCACAGACGGCCTACATTCCTTCTCAGGGAGTGTATGAGCCTGCTCGGAAGAATAATAGAATGAGCAATCCTCCCCAAGAAGCTTGTGCTCCAGCCATTTATGAGAGCAAGGAAAGAGCCAACGATAGAACAAGCCCTCCTTCCCAGGTTGCTTATGTGCCCAATTCCACGGAGCCAGACACTTCTTCCTCTATGAATCGGTTTGCACCAGACTTCCTACGAGAGATTCAAGAAGACAAATGGGATAACGAAAGTGAAGTCGCCCCTCCCTTTGAACTTGTGGATGATGCACACGACCAATTCCCACAAGACATCCCATCTATTTACGAGGAACATGAGAGTACTCAGTCTCATGAGAGATTGGACTTTGAGTCTAATTCCATACAGGAGCTACCCCACTTCACAGGTCCATGGGAAGCAAAGTCCACATGTATGAGAGCACCCACAGTCATGGTACGGAACGACGACTCAGTCATACCTAGGAACACAGAGGTAGTGAAGAACACTAACGTGCAGTGTAATCTCAAGTTAGAAGAGCTACTCAAGGTTAGACCTGAATTATGGAAACATGTAGCCAAGCAAGTACCAGAGATAGCAAAATCTCGTTCCCTGGTAGGATCCCATAGGACAGTGCCAGAAATTCCCTTGGATAAGATAGGAGATATGTGTGAAGGTGAAGAAGGGAACACCTATCTTCCCATCACCTACCAGGACTACACCACGAAGGCAATTTTGGACTCAGGTGCAGGAGTTGCAATTGCCACTACCTCCTTATGGAAGCGTTGGGGCAAGCCAGCACTCAGGCCAACGAGGATGAAATTGCAAATGGCCGATGGTCACATAGAGAGACCCTTAGGATTGCTAGAAGGAATAACTCTCACCACTTGTGGTGTCGAGTTTGAACATAGTTTTGCTATATGTGACTTCAGCAAAAATCATGCCTATGAGATGATTTTGGGAAGACCATTTATGCGACAATTGCAAGTAGTACAGGATTGGGGAACCAATTCTTTGTACCTGCAGCACTTGGGTGTTACAACCAAAGTTAATCTCAAGGATTATTCTCATAGAGATGTCCCTCCTATCCAATGGAATCCCATCCATAGAGCCAAAGATGATACAGAATCGGTGCATTCCATAGGGTCGGGATCCTCATGGATGCATGAAGACACCCACTTATGGATGTGCAAGGTAGCAGTAGAAGAAGAGAAGAGAGAAAAGGCTAGAGAAATAGGTGCAAACGAAACCCATAGACCCATTCAAGACCCAGCCTATGCACCTGTAGTTTTTCCAGACGAGGAATTTGAACCCCATGGCTGGGCAGAAATTTTAGCAACAATGGACGTAGCCATCAATGAAGAACAATGGACACCTCACTGTGATGAGGATGGCTATGATATTTCAGTCTTCTCCATAGAGCCAATCATGGGAGAGGCAGTTCTAGAAGAATGCGAACCTAGCCCTGATGCATTTGAGGATGCAAGTGACTCCGATCTAGAGTCAATCATTATGGACCCACCATTTGCATCAGATGAAGAATATCTCCAGGAAGTGGAATTTCAACCTCAGAAGCATGGAGAAGTTACAAATGATGTAAGATTAGCAACGCATATGACCCCTAAGGAAGAAGGAAAGAAACGAAAGAAGAGAGAAGCCTTACCAGAAGAGGAAGAATCTTTGTTTGAGGTCCCAGAAAATTTTAAGAAGTACGAGATAGATGACAGGAGAGTCATGATAAGAATGCCTAAACGAGAGGCACAATCAGGAGAGGCCTATGATAACAAAGAAACCACCAAGAAAATAGTAGTGGCCATAGAAGAAGGAGAGGAGAGATGCACGTATATAGGCCATGACCTGACAGAAGAAGAAGAGTACGAATTGATTACCTTGCTAAGAGAATACAGAGATGTATTCGCTTGGAGTTACAAGGATTTGAAAGGTGTTGACCCTGACATATGCTCACACACCATCCCCATGACCTCAGATGCCAAACCCTCTAAGCAAAAGCCTTATACATATAACGATAACTATGCTGCTAAGATCAAGGAAGAGATAGATAGACTGGTCGAAGCTGGATTTATCTATGAAATTGAGCACACTGAATGGGTATCCCCCATCGTAGTGGTGCCCAAGAAGAATGGCAAACTGCGTGTGTGCATTAACTTGAAAAAGGTTAACGCCGCCACGATTCGAGATAACTATCCGCTTCCCATCACATAACATCTCTTAGAAAGAGTGGCAGGCAAGGAAGTGTACAGCTTCCTTGATGGATTTTCGGGCTACAATCAAGTAGCCATAGCTCCAGAGGATCAGCATAAGACAGCCTTTGCCACAGAATGGGGCATTTTTGCTTTTAGAGTAATGCCATTTGGGCTTACCAATGCACCCGCGACCTTCCAGAGGCTGATGTGCCATGTGTTTAAGGAGTTCCTAAGAAAGAGTTTAGAAGTCTATGTTGATGATCTCTGTGCTCATTCCAATGTTAGACAAACCCATATTCCTGAACTCAGACAAATCTTTGACAAATGTAGAGAATACCAAGTCTGCCTGAACCCAGAAAAGTGCGTTTTTATGGTCAGGCAAGGCAAGATTCTAGGACACATAGTGTCAAAGAATGGCATATCTACTGACGAAGAGAAAGTGAGAGCCATAGCAGAGCTACCTAGGCCAAAGAATGTCAAGGAAGTACAAGCTTTCATGGGGCATTGTGGTTATTATCGACGATTTATACACATGTATGCTGTCATTGCAAAGCCCATGTACGGACTTCTGACAAACTTTGAGTGGACGGATGAATGTGAGAATTCCTTCCAAGAGCTTAAACGAAGATTGTGTTCAGCACCAATCTTGACCACACCAGATTGGAATAAGCCATTCCATGTTCATGTGGATGCATCCAATTATGCCATTGGATGTGTGCTTCCACAACCTACTGGTGAAGGTAATATGGATCTTCCAATTGCCTATGCCAGTAGACAATTGAATGCGGCTGAACGGAATTACACCACTACAGAGCGCGAAGGATTAGGCATGGTATATGCAGTCAAGAAATTTAGGCACTATTTGCTTGCAAATAAGTTCAAATTTTTTACTGATCATCAGGCATTGTTATATCTCGTAAACAAGCCATGCAATACAGGAAGATTAGTGAGATGGTTTCTCTTGCTAATGGAATATGACTTTGAGGTTGTGGTAAGAAAAGGTAGGACTCACTTGAGAGCAGATCATCTCTCTAGGCTCACATCAGGAGAAGCCCCACAAGGAGTGTCAGATGACCTTCCTGATGCTTACTTGTTTAATTTGGAAGTTATACCGCAGTGGGCTAAGACATTGGTGCCAGTATTGACGTACGGGCCCAACCATCCAGTGGTAAACACACGGAATAAAGAGATCGTAAAAGCCCAAAAGTATCACATCATGGCCGGAAGCATGTACAAGCACACAGATCAAGGGATCTTGGCTTGTTGCGTAGAAGAGGATGAGTACGCTAAATGGTTGCAATTAGCACATGTAGGTGCATTAGAGCAACACCATTCAAAGCAACGAACTTTACAGACCTTAAAGAGACTCGGAGTACATTGGCCAACTATGGAAGCTGATGTCCAAAAGTTGTGCAAGGAATGCCCAATCTGTTGCACTAAACCACCTGTGGAACATGCCACTCTCTATCAAGTATCCATTGTGCCAGATTGGAGTGAACCTCTAGTATCATTCTTGAGGACAAACACATTCCCTCCAGACATGACTCTAGCTAGGAAAAGGAGTTTAGAACAAGAAGCCCAAGATTACTCACTCATAGGTGATAATCTATATAAGCGTGGTAAAGATGGTTACCTGAGATTATGTGTCCATGAAGGTGAATATCTCAAAATCTTGGAGACTGCGCACCAAGGTGTAGCAGGAGGACACTTTGGACCAGATCGGGTGATCAAGGCAATATTGTTTGCGGGCTTCTGGTGGCCTACCCTTCACATGGATGCACATACCTATGTGAAACGGTGTGATGTCTGTCAGAGGACTCAGTATCCTATACGCAAAGATGAGATGCCACTGAAACCTATGATGGGTGGACGTGCATTCTCTAAGTGGGGAATAGACTTCGTAGGTCCTATTAATCCCCCAGCCAAAGGTTCTCATGCGGAATACATCATTGTGGCAACAGATTATCTCACCAAGTGGGTTGAGGTAAAAGCTACAACCAAAAACGATGCTCAAACAACTGCCAAATTCTTGTTTGAGAATGTATTCACAAGATACGGGCTACCTATAGAGCTTGTAAGCGATAGAGGCACTCATTTCTTGAACGAAGTGATTGAAAATCTACTCCAAGAATTCTTGGTAATACACAAGAAGTCTGCCCCTTATCACCCTCAAGCTAATGGACAAGCTGAGAGCACTAATAAGATTTTATGCAATGTACTGACGAAATTAGTGAACACTAAACGCTCTGATTGGGACAAACAGCTACACCATGCTGTTTGGGCATACCGAGTCGCCTACAAAACGGTACTTCAAGCCACCCCCTTTCAGATGGTATTTGGCCAGAATGCTGTGCTACCCTTGGACTTCTTGATTCCTACATTGAGAGTAGCACATGAGCACGAATGGACAGGCCATGAGCTCTCCTCTAGGATCTTTGACCTTGAACGATTAGGAGAAACAAGACTGAGAGCCGCCGCAGGAATATATGCAGCCAAGAAGAGACAGAAAGCATATTTCGATGCCCATGTGAAGGATAAGGGCTTGAAAGCAGGAGATCTAGTTTTAGTATATACACTAAAACAACACGCGAGGAAGCTAGAAAAGAGAGGCTACGGACCTATGATCATCAATAGGATCTCCACGAGCGGAGCAATACAACTAGCCACGTTAGAGGGTGATGTTCTCCCAAACTATATCAGCGGTTGTAGAGTCAAGTTGTATCAGGAACCCCTCACGGAGGAAATGCTCAGTCGACTCAACACTGCTAAGAAACGCAAAGAGGAAGAAAAGAGAATTAGAGAAGAAGCTCAAGCAGAAGCCTTAGAACGCATCAGAAGGATGAAATTACGAAGGCAAGGTAGAGATCAGCCTAGAGCAAATGACTATGCAGATCAAGGATTTCCTATGGCCATGTGTGAAGTTGCAGGAACAAGCTCGCATAGGATAATTGATAGACGTCCTTTCATAACCATAGATATAGGACAAGGAAAGAGTGCAAGGACCGTAAGAGCCTTGATTGACTCAGGTGCAGCCACTAGTGCTGTTAAATTGTCTTACTGCCAAGAATTACAATTGACTGTCAATCCTGTGGAAGCATATCTTATAGGATTGGGAGGAGTGGAAACCCCTTGCATGGGCGAGGTGGAACTTCCCCTCTACATTCACGATGAGGCAATGACCGTTAAAGTACTAGTGTGTCAAGATGAGGATCTCACTGAACCTCTCGTCTTGGGTCAGGATTGGATCTATGACCAAGCAGTCAATCTAAACCTAAAAAGTGGACTTCTCCAGGTTTGGGTCAATCATAGTCGAGTTACAGTAGAACTAGACAATGGAGCACTCAAGGAACTAGGAAAGGCACAGACTCCTGGTCCTTCCAGGGGTGCACATGAAGTTGACCATGCTGTTCTTGTCCAAAACTATGTGTTGCAGAGGAAGGATATTCACAAAAAAGAAGTCCGGGATGCAAAGGAACTCCCTTCTTTTCCAAAGGCCAGAAGAAGGCAACAAACCAAGGTGGATCACAGGCCGAAGAAGCAGAGTGCTACCTATGTCAGAGATCAAAAGTACCTGCGCAGCAGAATGTCCCAGCAAGTGAAACAAGTGTGGGTGCGGAAAGGCGAACACCCGGTTGCACTCACGCCAACCACACGAGCAAAGCCTCTTATTAGTAACCAACAACACGACACTAATAAGAAGTCTTTCGGAAATTCTTCTACTAACGTGAAACATATTTGGGTGCCCAAGAAGTCGAGGAAGGCTAGCCCACAATCAAGACAAATTTGGGTGCCTAAGGCTTGCTTGATGGCACAAGTCGCTACTCTGAGGCCACAACCCAAACAGCATAACGCAGCTACGCATACTGCCAGTATTCACTCGTTCTCAACGCCCAAGAACACACCAAGACCCAAGAGCGTGCATGTAATCAATTGTAAATGGGTCCCAAAAAGGCCTCGTTTTCAAACCACGACACCGAGAAAGCTCTGTGAAGACTCTCCGAAACCGAAGGCAAAGCCCACTCACTGCATTTGGCAGCCTAGGGCCTGTAATAAACCCCCCGACCCCAATTTGTAAATTCATACCCACTTACTAACTGCAGTAGTCTCCTAGGACAACACAAACACTAACTACACACACTGTCTTCATGCACTTACTAACCACTAACTCACCATCCACCTCATGTTAATGTTGTAAAGGGGCAACAACAGATTTATTCTGTCCATTACGATGTTAACACTTGGTTCTATATTCTCACAGAAGCAACCAGCGAACAAGGCCATGGCAGAAGCAGGTACCAGTTCTCAAGCCGGATCTGGTGCCCAGATTGTGGACATAGAAACACTTCTCCTTGAGCCACGTCTCACCGCAAGACCGCAAGAGCTTCAAGCAGTGCATGTGCTCCCCATTCAGGATCCTCCTCAAGGGCACACTTCTCAAGTAGGTAAGCATGCGCATTGGTTCAGTGATGTTGCTGGACCACTGGGCGATGGAACCTATTTCTGGGAAGCAGAATTGGAATTCAATGGCAAATGGGGTCGATACCACTTTTTCACACGCGAGTTTGAAAGCTATCAAAATGCCGAAGTCATGAGATCAGTTTGGATCAAAGCGGGTGTGGACAGTTATTTCAGGACTCACTTACCAAAGCCGGATTTTTTACGATGTTCATATCTGATCAGTACCATCACGCCAAGCAGGGCCAAGGGAGGCGACAGCACCTTTGTGTTGCCATCACTGCTGCCGGGTAATGAGCTTAAAAGGTTCAAGTTGAACCTCAATCTGGTAAGAGAAGCATTGGGTATGTATGGCATGCACATCCCAACAGAAAAGGAAACCATGGTCCCAGGTCGAATGAAGCACAAGGATCTTAATAAGTTGAAGGATATGGTAGCGATGACACCTACCATTGCGCTTCACCTGCGAACCATCATGCAACATTTTGCTTTCCCCGCCCAGGAACGATTCACAATGCCCCCGAAAAAAATATGGTTCAGTTTATATCTAGCAGAAACAGAAAGCCTTCCCATCAATGTGCCCCACTGGATCATCGATCAGATCCACCTAGCGCATCAAAGGTGGAACAAGAAACAGAAGAATGTGCTCCACGGGTGTTGTGCTCTGACCAGAATAATCTATAGATGCTTGGCTTATGACGTGCCTGTTCAGCGGGCACTCGTATGGTCCCGAGTCCAAGAATTCCAGAGAAGACTATCAGCAGCAGGTCCCCCATCAAAGAAGATGAGGGGGGGAGTCCAACTACCCTGTGCTCAACCAAGGGGAGCTACCGCTACACCAGAAATCACCCCTCCCCAGACACGACGAGTTAGGCCATTCACAATCCGGCTACCAAGACCAAGCACAGAGGGGCCTAATCTGGTGTTTCCACCCATTCCATCCGATTTGGAATTTCCACAGGGATTTACTCTTGAGGACCTCACGGATGAAGAAATTGCCAGATTAATCTATGACTCTAACCTCGAAGCTGAAGCAGAGCGCGCTCAGGAACCACAACCCCAAACAACATCGGCCCCCACCCAACCACGAGTTGTAGAAGTCGATGTAGATGAACAAGAGGCAGGAGGAGATGAAGAAGAAGTCGACGAAGAGCATCATCAAGAATATGACGAACTCTCCGAGTTAGCAAGTGCCCCAGCATATTCGGCACAAATCAAGAGACTATATCGAACCATGCGACTGGTTCAGGAACAGCATAAGATGTCTCTAGAACAGGGCAAGAGACTCATGAACGACTTGCTAGCTGAGGAAGGTGTGGACGAGTTGTTCATTGAGTCCATGAACCTTCATGCTGACGCCGTAGGACTGGATGAGGCCATTCATGAGGCAGTGGCCTACATTCACAGGTTTGAGAAAAGGGTTCCCGTTCGTCCCAGGAGGTCCGGGAAGCAAATTCACATCAATGTATCAGCACCAGGCGAGACAGCGCAAACGGAAGAATATCAGGAAGCACCGTTGTCACCACCATCCCCACCTCGCACTACACAATTCACTCCACCACAGGACACTAGCACTACCACGTCCACTACCACCACCATTGTCATGGGCATTCCACTCTCTCCGAGAATCCAATTCGGGGGAGTCACCATGCCCACCTTCACCACCCTGTTCACCGATGTCACATCCACTCCACCCACGATTCCCATCTACACCGTCACTCAAACAGTTGACACGATGGAAACATCACCTGCCACAGCACCACTCCCTCCCCCCATGCCACCTTCATCACCCATACCCCCTCCACCCACATCTCCACTTACATCCACATCATTCACCTCTCCCATTCCCGCCCCCATTCCCCCTGCATCTTCACCCCTCCCAGCATTATTTAATGTAAATAACATATTTTTAGCATTAAACCAATGTGTATATCAGCTCCAGAATGAGTACAAAGCTCTGGACAACCGGTATCAGCAACTGGAAACGCACCATCAGAACTTACAAAGACAATTTCACATTCTACAAACAGAAAATGCAGAACTGGATCAACGCTACACGACGCTTGAGCAGGCTCACCAAACATTATTGGAGGCACCCCAACCATCGACAGAATCAGGTGTCAAACAACTAGAAGCTTTGCTCGAGGTATACCAAGCCGATAATCTCAAAGTCCGGCGTAACCTGGCACTTCTCAGAAAACACATGGCGGCCGCCCTTGAAGAAAACAAGAGACTACAGCAGCAAAATGAAGCAAACCTAGAAGCAGCAATGGAAGGCTCTCCACACGAAATTGATCCAGAGCAGTTTAAAGCTGTGCCCTCAGAGACAATGAAGACCATCTTGGACAGCTATGCAGATCTATTAGAAGCTCATGATGACTTGGAAAGGGAACGTGATGCGCTGCGCAATCAACTCCAAGAGCAACAGACAGCACCCAAAGTCACAGAAACGACCACGACTTCAGAGGAAGTCAAGACATTGAAAGAGCAGGTGGCAGAATTACAAGCACGATTACTCACACATGAAAGGCAACCCTCTCCAGTTGTCGAACCAGAACCCGAGGATTTGGTACCCATCGAGGTAGATGAGACGTATGAGGAACCTTACGTTCCTATGCCAATGCCAGGTGGTGAGCAAACCGCAGAAGGAATGGATACGTTAGAAATTGAAGTACCTGAGTGGCTCCAAACACTAGAGAAAACGGCATCAACTCATGAAGATCGAGTGGCAGTTCAAATCCAATCTATGGCAAAGATAGAGGACACTATTATTAAATCAGAATACTTCCGCAGCATGTCCCACCATAGATGGATCGGAACCAATGATGATCAATACGTGCCATATTGTATACTCCTGGCGGACTATAATGCAGAAATCCAACAAAGATGTGGCAAACCTCCAACGTTTGCTACACAATTTGGGCCAGATGACATCCCAGCGAGCGCTCAAAAAGGATCCATTCATCAACCCACTTGGAGGATCCGACTCCTCGAAACCTACCCGGAGATGGTTCGAACCTGGACGAATATGCCTCTTTTTATTAAATATAACCCTTGTTATGTTCCTGTACTCCGCAGACGCACATGGCCAGAGTTTACCATTGCAGTCAAGAATATCAAGGGCTGCGCCAAATGGTTAAACTACGTCTATCTAGCACCCCCTCAAGGGCCTCCCACCGTCAATTACATGATTTCCACTATACGGCACTGGAGCATCCGATTAAGGAATACCCCTGATGTAATGGCCCAGATGTGCATGAAAATTTTTGAGTTAATGCTTATTACATTCAGGACATTCAAGAATATCAAGGACCCACACTTCTCAGGCGTCGGATTCCTTACAGGAAACCAAGATTTAGTTTATGACATGAGCACCACTCCTTCCATAGAGGTGATATACGCTTGGCACGCCAGAATAAAATACCTCCCAGCCTGCTTTAAACAAACATTCGAAGAGATGTTCATAACAGGGTTCTGGGAATACCACTCAGAAATATTTGTACCCAGACCCTCACATCTCCTCCATTTATTTGCTGTGGAGCGAACCATTCACTCAGAGCAGTTACGGGTGCCACATCCAGATGTCCCAGGGCCAGTCAATTGGGATGCATTGCTGACAGATCTAGCAAGGGGACTCAGGTTAGAAGAACACCACCTCGCCGCCGATGTTGTACAATACTACGTCCAAAAAGCAGCTAGACAAGGGTCTGTCAGGGGCGACAGACGCGAGAGTGGGGGGGGTGTTGGCAGTAGCCTTGGTACACCAGGACTTACAAGATGTGAAAGTCAAAGAAGGGAGTCAGAGCGAAGGGACAGCACAAGCAAACAGGGCAGTCAAAGAAGATCTGGCAAGTAGGCCAATATTTTTTCAAGACATTAATGCAAATCAAAGAGATGGACATGCAGGAAGGAAGAGCAAGTAGGAAGCTCGAAGATATGTATGGCAGATCACTAGAAGAAATTCCTACAACAAGAGTGATTTTTATCACTAACAATCAGTGTAAATCTCATTTCACATTTTTGTAGCTCCATTTTGTGCAAGCCAAGGAGTCCTTGAGCTTGAGGAGCCTTAGAAGTAGTTGCGTACCAATTTTCGTATTTTTTAGATCTCGTTTGAGCCCCCAAATAAGCCTTGGAACCTAATTTTTAACTAGGCCGGACACTAGGTCTGGACAGGGCCAAAAGCTAGTCAAAAACTATAAAAAGAGCTAGAGAGCTCATTTTTGAGGTTAGATTGTAATTGAAACGAACTTGTAAGAGCATTTTGAAAGTAATCTAAAAGCTCCATTGATTCTCACTCTTTGTCTTGCCGTGTGTGCGCGTGTGTGTGTATGTGTGTGCATGCTAGTGTGCTTCTCACTCACGCACTTGTGCCGCCACTTGCTCGAGGTCTTCATACCATCCTCACGTCTTCCCGGATTGACATTAAAGGAGGTGCTACTCATCATTGAGCTACCTTGAGCTTGAGGAGCCTTAGAAGTAGTTGCGTACCAATTTTCGTATTTTTTAGATCTCGTTTGAGCCCCCAAATAAGCCCTGGAACCTAATTTTTAACTAGGCCAGACACTAGGTCTGGACAGGGCCAAAAGCTAGTCAAAAACTATAAAAAGAGCTAGAGAGCTCATTTTTGAGGTTAGATTGTAATTGAAACGAACTTGTAAGAGCATTTTGAAAGTAATCTAAAAGCTCCATTGATTCTCACTCTTTGTCTTGCCGTGTGTGCGCGTGTGTGTGTATGTGTGTGCATGCTAGTGTGCTTCTCACTCACGCACTTGTGCCGCCACTTGCTCGAGGTCTTCATACCATCCTCACGTCTTCCCGGATTGACATTAAAGGAGGTGCTACTCATCATTGAGCTACAGGGTCCTTGAATTCATAGATTGTGATGGTGCCTACCTCACTAGGTTGTTCCGTTCTGTACCTCCAAAATGCTTCCTCAGTTTCCTTATTTACAAACAACTCTATGCTTCTATTGTCTTGAGGGATCCACTTTGGGATTAGTACTCATGTCAGTACAGATTTCCCTCTAGGTGTTCTAGGTTCTTCTAACGGTTCTTTTCCTTGGGCTTTAGCTTTTGTCTGTAACTGAATTACGTCAAACTCATTGGTATTGTTTGGCTGCATACTTATGATGTACATCGTTCCTTCCTTGTCTATGTACGCATCTCTCTCGAATTTCACCACTAGACATTCCAATCCAATGGGTTGATCAGGGTTGTGCATTTGCACCACTTGTCTTCGCAAACCATCCTCATAGATGCGAGCACCTAAGCAGTTGGTTCGGAGAAATTCTAATTGAGTTCTATAGGGTCCTTCAGGTCTTTCCAGATATGCTACATTTGACCCTCCTTCTGGTCTTTCCATGCTAAAAGCCTTTTCCGATTCACTCGTATCTGAACTCAACTCGTAGGGATAACTATTATTCAATTGCTGTGCCCATGATCGCGCAGTAGTTCCTACACTTGCTTCTGATGATCTAAGGCTTCGTCGGTCTGATTTACCTATATGTTTGCCCGATCTAAGGTTCATGAATTTACTTCCTTGCACACTCAGTACACGCTCAGATCGTCAATGGTTCTTTATTATTGATTTGCTTGTCTCTTTTTAAATTCCTTTAAGTTCTTGTCTTGTCCAACTGTATGCATCAAGAATCGACTTTCTGTGGTACTTTTGGAGTTCTCGTTTCGTCAGATTTAAGTTCTTTCCTTTAGGTTTTCGATCGCACACCTTTACTTTAGTCTTGCACTTGAAAAGTTAAATCTCTTGAACTTGATCGTTCCTATCATCTCAAATCCACAATGCTACCGTTTAGCCTAAGCTAATAATTGACGGAGGGGGTTGAGTAATCTTCCAACCTCAAGTCAGCTCCTTTGGTTGCTCTGATGCCCAAGAAGCCGTGCTTCCCAAGCTTGCATTCTTCACTGCCTTGCCTTGATTGCCCTTGATTGCCTTTGCTAGACTTGTAAAATTCACTATTAGACCAATTCTCAAATGGATAATCAAGCACTTGAATATATACACCTTTAAAGGTCCCTTCCCTCTTGGTCAAATTTTAATGCCCCTTGGCTTTCTAGTCCCTAAGATGGTCAACCTCAAAATATCTTATCTAAAAAAAAAACGTCTTCTTTTTGAAAAAACAGTTGAGGTCACGTAGTACTCGTAAAGAGCTTTCTAATGAGCTATAAAGCTCAAAGAACGAACTTCGGATGAAAAAGCTATGTGTTCAGGCCCTCGGGGGTAAAAACTGACAAATAGGTTTTTCTTCAATTATGAGCTAAGGGGTCTCTAATGAGCTTAATGATCCAAAAATTTTCACAAAATAACCCCAAATTTGGTCAAAAATTGAAACCCTAAAAATTATGTTTGGGGTGGAAAATCGCGATGGTCTGAAATAATCGTGATGGTCTGGGACTGTCGCGATGGCATGGCACAATCGCGATGGTCCAAAGGTGCGAACTCTCGCGATGGTCTAAATGTGAGCAATCCCGATGGCGTGAATGAACCATCACGATGGTCTAATCAACGAGCAATCACGATGGTGTCGGTCTACGGTCAACACGACGATCACGATGGCGTGAGCCCGTCACGATGGTCACAAAGCACGATGGCATGAGCCAATCGTGATGATTCAAATGTCGAGGCATCGCAATGGTCTGAGGGTATCGTCGCAATGGTCTAGCTTGCCATTTGGTAGCATCGGCACGATGGCATGAGCCAATCGCGATGGCGTGGGGTCAACGGGATCATTGCAATGGTCAAGGACCGTCGCGATGGTTCAAGTGAACCATCGCGATGGCGTGAGACCATCGTGATGGCGTGAGACCATCGTGATGGCGTGAGACCATCGCGATGGTGTGAGACCATCGCGATGGTCCGGCCGAGCCATCACGATGGCGTGAGCCAATCGCGATGGTGTGACACAATCGCGATGGCGTGAGCCAATTGCGATGGTGC
The DNA here is from genome assembly GCA_020310875.1 of Ceratopteris richardii. Classification (NCBI taxonomy): domain Eukaryota; kingdom Viridiplantae; phylum Streptophyta; class Polypodiopsida; order Polypodiales; family Pteridaceae; genus Ceratopteris; species Ceratopteris richardii. The sequence continues at coordinate 142,375,081 of CM035409.1, read as the reverse complement.
AAATTTTTGAAATGTAAGTGTGGATCCGTGTATGCGCTTGTGTCGCCTACCTCGTGGTGAACTT
>CM035409.1:142320017-142330017 GCA_020310875.1 Ceratopteris richardii | reverse complement strand
TTCAACACTCAAATTGAAAAGCTAGACAAAGGTAACTATCAACCATGGAGATTTAGGGTCTCCAACTATCTTATGGGCAAGGGCCTTTGGGGGTTGATTAGTGGAAGTGAACCAAGACCTAGGTTGGATGAGAATCCAACCAATAACCAGAGAAGGGCCTTTAGGGAATGGAATGAAAGAGACAAGAGGGTTATCTTTATTCTTTCCCAACACATTAGCAATAGCATGATCGGCCATATCCAAGACCTGGATTCAAGCATGAAGGTATGGGAGACACTTGAAAGGCTTCATTCAACAAGCACCAAAGAAAGGAAGATCCAACTCAAGAATGAGCTCAACAACCTTAGGAAGAGCTCAGGGAGTAGCATAAATGACTACATACTTAAGGTCAAGGAGTTATCAGATGCATTGGGATCCATTGGAAGCCACGTAGACGATGACGATCTTGTGGCTTATACTCTCAATGGTTTGAGAGATGATGAGAAGTGGAAACCCTTTACCACTTCAGTTTATGTAAGGGATAATCTTCCTGATTTTGAGCAATTGGTTGCTCTCATGGTCACCGAAGAAATGAACATAGGTGGAAGTTCAACTAAAAGCAAAGATGCACAAGTTTTCTATGCAGGTAATCAAAGGGGCAAAGGAAGACAAGGACAAGGAAGGGGCAAAGGAAGGTTTGGAGGAAGGCAAGGCCACTCAAGAAATCAAGGACATGACCAAGGCACCTCATCACAAAGAGGGAGAGGAAGATCAAGAGGAAGAGGAGGACGACATCAACAAAACAGGAATCAAGATGGCGAAGGATGTTACATATGTGGCAAGTTTGGCCACTATGCTAGAGATTGCTACCAAGGAGGAAACCAAAGGAACTATAATCAAGGTTCTTCATACAAAGGCCAAGGTAATTATGCTTCTACAAGTTCAAAAAATGACAATCTCTTGATGATGCACATGAATGGGAATTCAAGCAAAGTAGATAACACTTGGTATATTGATAGTGGATGTAGCAACCATATGAGTTGCAATGCTTCTTGGTTTACTAATCTACATGTTCCCAAAGGTAAAGGACATGTAGAAATAGGTGATGATACAGCCCATGAGATCTCCCATGTTGGAGATGTAGCTTTGGATGACAAGGAGGAAGGAAGATGTCTCAAGGATGTCTTGCATGTACCTACCATCACAAAGAACTTGGTGTCCGTCGGGCAAATGGTTGAAAGAGGCTATCAAGTAAGGTTCAACAAAGGTGGATGCTTTGTGGAGAACCCTAAGCAAGGTTACAAGGTCATAGCAAGAGGAAAGAAGCAAGGGAGACTCTTCACTTTGGAGGTAAATTCTCATTCTACTCAACATGTCTACTTCACATATGGAAACAAGAGGATTTCGGAGTTGGACTTGTGGCACAAGAGGATAGGTCACATCAACATACAAAGAATGAAGGAAATGCAATTCAAGAGGCTGGTTGAAGGTCTTCCCAACTTCCAAGGACAAGGTATGAAGCATTTATGTGAATCTTGTCAACTAGGGAAGCAAGCGAGACTTCCATTCAAGAAGAGTGGCTACATAAGCCAACATCCATTGGAGTTGATACATACAGATGTGTGGGGGCCAACGAAAGAGCAATCCATTGGAGGTAACAAGTACTTTGTCACTTTTATAGATGATTGCACAAGGATGGTTTGGGTTTATTTCATCAAAAACAAATCAGATGTGTTTACATGTTTCAAAGCATTCAAGGCAATGGTAGAGAAGGAAACAGGTACATATATCAAGAAGCTAAGGTCCGATGGAGGGGGAGAATATTTCTCAAATGAGTTTTCTGATTTTTTAATGGATCAAGGCATCAAGAGGCAAGTAACATGCAGGTACACACCCCAACAAAATGGAGTAGCAGAGAGAAAGAATAGATACATTGCCGAGATCGCTAGAGCAATGCTTAATGAGATGAATGTACCTAACATGTTTTGGAGTGATGCAGCAAATACCGCCGTGTATCTAATGAATAGGGCTCCTACCTCAGGGATCCATGGCTTGACACCATATCAAGCCTATTATGGTAAGAAACCTGATCTTTCCCACTTGAAGATATTTGGATGTACTTGTTATGTACATGTGCCAAGTGAATTGAGGCACAAGCTACAACCAAAGACAGAAAAGTGTGTGTTTCTAGGATATTCAAATGATCATAAAGGTTACAGGTGCTTCAACCCAAACACAAAGGACTTGAGGATATCAAGGGATGTAGCATTTGATGAGCTACTCCCTTGGTATAAGAAGTATGATTGTATGCAGGACTATGAAGAAGAAAAGCATGGACATGATGAAGAACAAATCGACCTAGAGCTAAGCGGCCCAAGGTGTTCCATCAATGAAGATAGTTCAAGCATGAACTCACCATGGAGGGGGAGATCTTCATCAAGCTATGAAGCACAATCAATCAACAAAGGCAAAGCAACATTGGTGGAGTTGGATGAAGAAGGTAATGAAGTTGAAGATGATGGACACATGATGGAGAAAGAAGCCACGTCAAAGAAAGAGATCAAGTTCCCAAGGCAAAGGAGGTTTATTCCTCCAAAAGGTGAAGAAAGGAAGTCTTCTAGAGTTAAGTATCCAACTCAAAGGTTTACTTATGATTCATACATGGCAACACATTATGCATATATGAACAAAGTAGTAGAAGATCATGAGCCCGATTGCTATGAAGATGCAAGCAGGTACACCGAATGGAAAGAGGCAATGCAAGAAGAGATCGACGCACTTGAGGAAAATCAAACATGGACTCTAGTGCCCAAGAAGGAGAACATGAAGGTAATAGGTAATAAGTGGGTGTATAAAGTAAAGAGGAATTCAGATGGATCTATCTCTAGGTTTAAAGCAAGATTGGTGGCCAAGGGTTTTGCACAAACCTATGGAGTGGACTTTGAAGAGACATTCAGCCCCGTGGCAAAGATGAGCACCATTAGGACACTCATTGCAATGGCTGCTAGCAAAGGATGGAAGCTCTTCCAATTGGATATCAAGAATGCCTTTCTCAATGGAGACTTGGAAGAAGAGGTATACATGGAGCAACCACTAGGTTTTGTTCATAAAGAGTTTCCACATCATGTTTGTAGGTTGAAGAAGGCACTTTATGGCCTAAAGCAAGCTCCAAGGGCTTGGAACCAAAGATTGGTGGACTATTTGATCAAATGTGGTTACAATCAATGCAAGGCGGATCCATCTCTCTTCATCAAACAAAGAGGAGAACTTGTGGTCTACATGTGTGTGTATGTAGATGATCTTATCATTACAGGTAATGATACAAAGGGCATTGAGGAGATCAAGGCAAAGCTTGGAAAGGAGTTTAGGATCTCTGATCTTGGAGATCTTAGGTATTTTCTTGGCATTGAAGTTGTATACAAAGAAGAAGGTATTATGCTCATACAAAGGAAGTATATTCTAGACCTACTTGAGAGGTTTGGGATGCTACATTGCAAGCCTATTTCAAATCCCATGGAAGTTAATGTAAAGCTAAGCTCCATTGATGGAGAGCCATTAGAGGATGTAACTTTGTATCGATCTATTGCAGGCTCTTTCAATTATGCCACAATAACCAGGCCCGACATAGCATATGGAGTTGGAGTGTTATCACAATTTATGCATAGTCCAAGGACTACACACTTGCAAGCTGCAAGAAGAATGTTGCGATATCTCAAAGCCACTATAAATGAAGGATTGTTCTACTCATTTGATGATGATATGCAGGTCAAAGCTTATTCCGATGCCGATTGGGCCGGTTCGAAGGAAGATAGAAGGAGTACAAGTGGTTACCTAGTCATGCTAGGTAGCAAGATCATCTCATGGATTTCAAAGAAGCAACCCACGGTGGCATTATCTTCCACCGAGGCTGAGTATAGAGCTTTGGCTCAAGTCACATGTGAGCTAATGTGGATTAAGAAGTTATTTATGGAGCTTAATTTGCAGGTTGACACATATCCAATTTTTTGTGACAACATGAGTAGCATTCATCTAGCATCGAACCCTGTCTATCATGCTAGAACCAAGCATATTGAAGTGCACTATCACTTCATAAGGGAAAAGGTGATATCCAAGGAAGTTTCAGTACATCATATTGGTACCAAGGACCAAGTTGCGGACATGTTTACAAAGGCTTTGGATGGGATGAAGATTTCAAAATTCAAGCAATGCATCAACATGAAGGAGCTTGGATGAGGATGAAGAATTGAAGCTTGAGGGGGAGTGTTAAAAGTCAAGCTTCAAGCTAAAAAATTTGTGGGGAATCTTTTATGGACATGTGGAGCAATCAAAGGAAGCCAAAAGCCACGAGATTCCATCAAGAAAAGTCACTCAACAACTCCCCAAGTCATCTCAACTAATTCCTCCAAGTTAGGAGGCTGATTTGGAAAGGTAGTTCCTAGATTTTAGGGGCACACCTCTCACTATAAAAGGAGCATGTATCCCGACTTCTTTTGGGCCATCTTCTTGGAGTTTTAGCTCATGTAAAGTGAGCACTAAGTGCTGGAGTTGTGATAAGCAAGCCCCTTGCTTAAGCAACCCCCTTGCTTGCTTGTTTGTTTTCTTTTAGTAGGCATATCTATGTGTGTGCGCAGGCAGTGTTGCAACTCTCTACCCCTGCGTTGTTAGCATTGGTTCTCCCTCATATGGTATCCATTTGATGTAATTCTTGTCTCATTGGATAGCTGTAAGAGTCTATTTTATGCTTACCGATTCTCTGGAGCATTCTCTGAGTAAGCTGGGAGTAACATTCATTTTAGTGAAGTTGTGTGATTGATATCTCTCTCTTTGTGTAGGCTCTGTTGGAAATATTTTGCTCTCTGTTGTAAGGGCTAGTTCTCCTTCTCTATGTATCCATTTGCTATGATTTTGGTGTCATTGGGTAGCTATTAGAGTGCTCTAAAGTTGACTCAAGTTTGAGATTCATTCTCTATATAATCTCTGAGAAAAGTTTGCTGGAGTGAAGTGAGGTCTCTGCTTGACAAGCAGTTGTGAGCATTCAACTAGCTCATGTTGTAGACATTGTTTCTCTTTGTGTGAGCATCCATTTCAAGTGAAATTTGTTTCGTTGGAAAGCTCTTGGCGTCTACTACAGGTCTACAAAAGCTCACTGGAGTTCTCTGCATAAGCTCTGAGTAAGAGCATTTTTGGTGTGCAGAGGTCAAAGAAGGATACCTGTGGAGGTCATTCGCGCTTCATCGTTGCTTAGGGGTTGAGATACTTCCCCCATCATCCATCAGTGGTATCAGAGTAGGAAACATCAAAATCAAGGAAAGGAGGATCCCGACTGCTGCAGATTTAAGAAATTCAACAATTGAAGAACTAAAAGGTGAAAGCTTGAAGGCAAAGCTTGAGGAGAAGACCATACGACATCAAGAAAGACAAAAGGATTCTAATTTGGAGTAAAGGTACATATATTATTCATAAAGCTTGAAGATTTCAATACACAGGTGGACACAAGATGGGAGATTCTCTACAGATAGAGAAATTGGATAGGGAAAACTATCCTGCATGGTCAATGAGGATGGAAGCTCATCTTATGAGCAAAGATTTAATAGCTTACATCACAGGAGAAGAAGAGAAGCCACAGTTCAGAGATCCTAGTGTTCCAACTAGGGAAGAGTTAGCAGATTTGAAAAATTGGATGAAGAAAGATGCTCAAGCTAGGAGCATTATATATATGGCAGTCAATGATTACTTGCTACCTCACATTAGAGGTCTTGAAAGTGCAAGTGATATATGGAATGCTTTGGAAGAGCATTTCCAAAACACTACAAAGTCAAGGAAGGCATCTTTGTGGGCAGAATTTACAACTTTCAAGAAGAAGGCCTCTCAATCCATTTCAGACTATGTAACAAGGATGAAAGACATTGCAGATGCATTAGGAGCTGTTGATGAAGATATTGAGGAGGATAAATTGGTAAGGCAAATCCTTACAGGTTTGAGAGGTGATGACAAATGGAAGCCATTCATTTTGTCTACAGAATTATCACTTGATCATTTCGCTCCTGATTTAAATCAATTGCTAGGTCATATGCTAACATTTGAGCAGGATGTTAAAGGAGATAGTGACAAAAGTACAGGTCATGCAATGTACTCGAAGGACAAGAAGAAAGCTAACAAAGGAAAGCAACAAGCAGGTGAAGATGAAGGTACAACTAGTCAAGCCAACTTCCTAAGAGGTAGAGGAGGTGGCAAAGGTAGAGGAAGAGGCAGGAACAACAAAGATGGAGCCAAAGCATGCTGGATTTGTGGTAAGACAAATTATTTAGCTAATGATTGTTGGCATAATAATCAAAGTAATGGAGGATACAATCAAAACTATAATCCAAGAGGTAGAGGAGGCAGAAATCAAAGAGGTAATTTCAGAGGCAGAGGTAGTAGGGGTTACTTTGGAAGAAATGCAGGTAGAGGTTTCCAAAGTCAACAATATAACAACACCTACTACAATTATGCTTCAGATCAAAAGGAAGATTCAACATTGATAATGAATGCAACTTGTGAAAGGCAGAGTGAAGATCAAAGAGTTTTCTACATTGACTCAGGGTGTAGCAATCACCTGAGTGGTAATATAGCCTTAATGACTGATTTGGAGAATAAGGTATCTAATCATGTTGTTCAAACAGGTGACAACACAAAGCACAATGTGAAGTCAATTGGATCAGTGAAGGCCAAGGATGGTAGCACCTTATTGAGTAAGGTCTTGTATGTTCCTACAATTCCTAAGAATTTGATAAGTGTAGGACAAATTGTGGAAAAAGGTTATGAAGTAAGGTTCACTAATGAAGGAGTGTTTGTGGAAGACCCTAGCAATGGGTATAAACAAATTGTTTCAGGGAAGAAAGAAGGAAGATTGTTCACATTAAAGATTCAAGGTAATATTGGTCATGCCATGTTCACATATGGAGGACATAAGATTTCTGAGTTAGATCTTTGGCATAAGAGGCTTGGACATTTCAATGAAAGAGGTATTAAAGACATGATTAATAATGGTTCAGTGTTTGGATTGCCTAATGTTGCAGGTCAACATATGACATACAGATGTGAGGCATGTCAATTAGGTAAGGCTCATAAGCATTCCTATTCCAAGCATGGGTTTATGTATTCAGAGAAACTTGAGTTGGTACACACAGATGTGTGGGGACCATCAAAGGACTTCAGTATAAATGGTTCAAGGTATTATGTGATTTATGTTGATGATGCTACCAGATGGATCAATATTTATGTGATCAAAGATAAGTCAGAAGTATTCAATACTTTCAAACATTATCATATGTATGCAGAGAGAATTACAGGACATAAGTTGAAGAGACTAAGGTCAGATGGAGGGGGAGAGTATTTCTCTAATGAGTTCAGTGATTACTTGTGGAATGCAGGTATAAAAAGAGAGGTTACTTGCAGGTACTCTCCTCAACAAAATGGTGTAGCAGAAAGGAGGAATAGGACTCTTGTTGAGTTTGCAAGGTCCATGATGAAGGAGAAAAATTGCCCAAATTATTTGTGGGCTGAGGCTGTAAATACAGCTACTTATTTGGTCAATAGGTTACCATGTAAAGCTTTGCAGGGAATGACACCTTATGAGGCATGGTGGGGTAAGAGACCTACACTAGACCATTGCAAAGTATTTGGATGTTTGGCCTATGCATATGTGCCATCACAATTAAGGTACAAATTGGAACCTAAAGCTGAAAAATATGTGTTTATTGGTTATGATGATAAGCAGATGGGATACAGGTTGTGGAATCCATCCACAAAACATTTTCTTGTATCAAAAGATGTTACATTTGATGAGCAAGGTACTTGGTATGCAGGTACTATCAATATTAATACAGATGATGAAGAAATTGTGAGCCAAAGGAAAGGTAAGTCAAAGGTTCAAATAATTGATGAAGACGAGAATAATGAAGTGCAGGTTGAAGTGGAAGAGACACCAAGATTTGATCCTGAATGTGAAGAACCAGAAACCTCAAGAAGTGGAGAACTTAGGAGGTCTACAAGAAACAAATGGCAACCTACAAGGTATAGCTATGATACTTCATTTTTGGCTACCAAAGATTATGCTTACATGATTAAAGCAGATGAAGACCCTTCTACATATGAAGAGGCAAAAGGTAAAGAAAATTGGGAGAAAGCTATGCAGGAAGAATATGATGCATTGTTGGAGAATCAAACATGGGATTTGGTTCCAAAACCAAATAGCCACAAGATCATTGGATGTAAGTGGGTTTATAAGACAAAAAGATTTGCAGATGGAAGTGTGTCTAGGTACAAAGCTACACTTGTTGTCAAAGGGTTTGCTCAGACATATGGTGTTGATTATGATGAGACTTATAGTCTTGTGGCAAAGATGACAACCATCAGGACACTTATAGCAATTGCTGCATGTAAAGGTTGGAAATTGTGTCAATCAGATGTGAAAAATGCTTTTTTGAATGGTTATATTTCAGATGATGTGTTCATGGAGCAACCTTAAGGTTTCAGAGATAAAAGGTATCCAGATCATGTGTGCAAGCTCAAGAGAGCTTTGTATGGTTTGAAGCAGGCCCCAAGGGCATGGAATTATAGACTTGTAAAGTTCTTGAAAGAACTTGGATTTCAGATGTCTAAAGCAGATAGTAGCTTGCTTGTCAAAGCAAGTGATAATGGTTTCATATACATGTGCATATATGTTGATGATATAATTCTTACAGGGACAGATGAGGAAGGAATACAAAGACTAAAGAAGCAAATGGAAAAGGAGTTCAAAATAAGTGACTTGGGAGACTTGTCATACTTCTTGGGCATGGAGATTACATATACTCAACATGGAGTATTTGTGACCCAAGAAAGGTATTTGAAGAACTTGTTAATCAAGTTTAAAATGGATGATTGCAGGGTAGCACCTACACCAATGGAGGTGAATCACAAATTGAGTAAATTTGGAGGTGAAGAATTCAAGGACATGAGACAATATCAGAGTTTGGTTGGTAGTCTTATCTATGCTACTTTAACTAGACCTGATTTATCATATGCAGTAGGAGTTTTGTCTCAATTCATGCATTGTCCTAGGAAAGAGCATTGGATTGCAGGTCAAAGAGTGTTGAGGTACATTAAGGGTACACTCAAAGAAGGTTTGTATTATGGGTTCACATCAGATACAAACATCAAGATCTATAGTGATGCAGATTGGGCAGGTAATCCAGATGATAGAAGATCAACCTATGGATACATGTGTTATGTGGGAGATAAGTTAATCTCCTGGTGCTCAAAGAAGCAACATACAGTTGCTTTGTCATCTACAGAAGCAGAGTATAAAGGCATGGTTGAAGCTGCAAAAGAAGTGATATGGCTTAAGACTCTAATGAAGAGTTTTGACACTATACAGAGCATACCTATCATTTATGGTGATAACATGAGTTCATTATATCTAGCTGCTAATCCTGTTTTTCATGCCAGGACTAAACACATTGAGATACAGTATCACTTTCTAAGAGAGAAGGTGATGGATAAGGAGATTGAAGTCATACATACTTCAACAAAAGATCAGATAGCTGATATGCTTACAAAGAGCTTGGATGGACCAAAGTTACAGAAGTTTAAAGACATGGCAGGTATAAAGAAGATAAGAGAAACCTCAATTGATGATTGAGGGGGAGCTGTTGGTGCAGACCAATCACCAATTGAAGATTTGAAGGACAAAGGATAGGGATGAGATCAAGTTTTGAAGCAAAGAAGATGGATACATTCACAGAGTGAAAGACATGTACACATATGTACATTAGTTAAGACATAGGTTACTTATACTTATGCTTTGATATAAGTCTATACGTAATTGCCTATAAATACTTTTGAAAATGTCGGGGCAAGGAGAGAAGACAAGGAGAGACAATAGGAGATCATGAGATTAGTGTATTGAGAAGTAGAAAATGTCATTAGAAATGTGTGAAGTGAGTTGAACTCTCCATCCTCACTCAGTTGTAAATTTCTGAGAAATAGAAGGAAAAAT
>CM035409.1:142300017-142305017 GCA_020310875.1 Ceratopteris richardii | reverse complement strand
CGCATTACTCTGAAAGATCTACTTCGTTCTTCTACCGGAAAAATCACTCGTTTACCGTAAGAACTGCAACTGTGAGCACTTTGATTGTAATTTCTTGATTTCTTGAAATTGACTGAATCAAGTTACTTCAAACTTTGTATGTTTGCGGTATGCTTTGAGCTGAATCTATCAAGCTTTGAATCACTTGATTTGGTTCAGTAGATTCTAAGATATACTTCTTCAGAGTAGACAGACTTGACGATGATGACTCAGAGAATCACAGAGTAGATGAATGTAAGTATTTGTATTAGATCATGTAGATGTACATTCCCACTGGCCTGATAAACATAGCTCAATGGTACTCAGAGGTGTAGGCTATAGAATAGACCTTGCAACCTCAGTGATTGATACAGTGATGCCTCGGGGTTATGGGAGCGACTCAGGAATGATTGAAGAACACACCGCGACATTTTTCCTTGTAGCTGTTATAGGAATTGAGTGATGACTTGAATTAGAATTCAAATCAATCTCCTAAAATTTCTCACCTAAAAAAATTGATTGAGATATTCTTTCGATCAATCAACCGCCTTTTCACGACTTCCAAACAATTCGGCGTGATTGCATAATGATGCGCCAGGTCATTTATATTTTTACAATAGATAATCTGGTAAAAAAATCATAGGCATCAGTTCCTATGGTCTTCGCGTCATGTACAGTCTTCAACGTAGATATCCATGCCAAATGTGAAGGCTTGTGTTGCACCAACAGCTCCCCCTCAAGCCAAACACTTTGGCTCAAGTCTTTATCTTTAGTCTTCAATGATATCCTGTAATCCAATCATGGACTTAAACCTGAATAGCTTGTTTCCATCCAATGCTTTAGTAAGCAAATCTGCACATTGTATATCAGTAGACACATAAGATAATTGAATTTCTTTGCTCAGTAACTTTTCTCTGACATAGTGGTAATGAACCTCTATGTGTTTGGTTCTAGCATGATATACTGGATTCGCTGCAAGATGAAGAGAACTTGTATTATCTCCAAAGATAACTGGAGGTCTTGTGTATAAGCCTAGTTCTGAATATAAAAGCTTTAACCATATGGCTTCTTGAGTTGCATTTGCTAGTCCTCTGTACTCTGCTTCAGTAGATGATAAAGCTACTGTGGGTTGTTTCTTGGATGACCAAGAAATTGGTTTATCACCTGCAAAACATATGTAACCAGATGTACTCCTCCTGTCATCCTTACAACCTGCCCAATCTGCATCTGAATACACTTTAATATCAATATCTGATGTATAAGGAAAGTATAAACCATGGTTCTGAGTTCCCTTTAGATACTTCAAAATCTTCTTTGCTGCTTCTAGGTGAGGTATTCTTGGTTTATGCATAAATTGGCTAAGCACACTAACACCATATGATATATCAATCCTGGTTAAGGTAGCATAATTTAAACTACCTACCAAACTTTGGTAACCTGTAATATCTTTGAGTTCTTCTCCTTCATGTGCACTGAGTTTGTGGTTGACCTCCATAGGAATGTTTGAGACTTTAGCTTCCTGCAAATTAAACTTCTTGACCATGTCCTGTATGTACTTCTTCTGAGTAATATAGATACCTGAATTTGTGTAGATTAATTCAAGTCCTAGGAAGTATTTCAATAATCCAAGATCATTGATCTTGAATTCCTTCATCATCTGTCCTTTGATATGTCTAATTCCCTGAACATCATTTCCTATAATAATGATGTCATCAACATAGACACATAAATATATTACTTCTATACTACTCCTCTTTATGAACAGAGAAGTGTCTGCTTTACTCATCACAAATCCTTGATCTTGGAGATATGTTGTCAACCTGTAATTCCATGCTCTAGGTGCCTGCTTTAAACCATACAGAGCCTTCTTTAATTTACAAACATGATTTACCTTATTGGGATTTTCATAGCCAGGTGGTTGTGCCATGTAGACTTCTTCAGATATCCATCCATTCAAGAATGCATTCTTTACATCCAATTGGTACATGTTCCAATTCTTGGATGCAGCTATACTCACCATAACTCTGATAGTTGGCATCTTGGCCACCGGAGAAAATGTCTCCTCATAATCAATGCCTTGGGTTTGTGCAAAACCCTTGGCTACCAACCTAGCTTTATACCTGTTTATTGTACCATCTGAATTCCTTTTGAGTTTGTAGATCCATCTGGATCCTATCACCTTCATGGAGTCCTTCTTGGGTACCAAGTCCCAAGTATCACTCTCTTTGAGAGCCTCCATTTCTTCATCCATTGCTTCCTTCCATTCTGGTTTAGTAATTGCTTCTTCAAATGAACCTGGTTCTTCATTCAATAGATCCTTTGCAAGATATACAGAGTGCTTAGTTACCAGTGAAGTGTCATACCCATACCTAATAGGTTTCTTCTTTTCTCTTTGAGATCTCCTCATAGCTTGAGTTGAGGATTCTGGATTATCTTCTAGTTGCTTCATCTTCATCTTCCCTTTGGATTTCCAGGCCTTGAACTCTTCAATGTTGATGGTGTCTTCATCATCTGAGCTTGTGTCCTCTTTCTGAATTGGTTCTTGCCTGATAAGCTTGGGAAAATCTTCTTCCATATCATAAGGTAGGCTAACCTTCCTGCACTCATTCTCATACCATGAATCATTTTCATCAAAGATAACATCTCTGCTTACCTTGAAACCTTTGTTTGAGGGGTTGTAGAATCTGTATCCTTTCTGATTCAAATCATAACCAATGAAGATACACTTTTCAGCTTTAGAGTCTAGCTTTCCCCTTATCTGTGAAGGTATATGCACATATGCAATACAACCAAAGATTTTGCAATGATCCAGAGATGGTCTCTTACCATGCCAAGCCTCATAGGGTGTCATTCCATCAAGTGTCTTTGATGGCAACCTGTTGATAAGGTATGTGGCAGTAGATACACTCTCTGCCCAAAGATAATTTGGCAACTTCTTTTCATTAAGCATAGACCTCGCTGTTTCTACAATGAGTCTATTCCTTCTTTCAGCTACCCCATTTTGTTCAGGTGAGTACCTTGTAGTAATCTCTCTCTTGATACCTCTTTCCTGCAAGAAGTCTTCAAACTCATTTGAGAAGTATTCTCCTCCTCCATCTGACCTTAGCTTCTTCAAGTTTCTTCCTGTTTGATTTTCAACCAGTGCAAGATACTTTTTGAAACAATTAAACACTTCATCTTTATGTTTCATGAAGTACAAGACAGTCCACCTGCTATAGTCATCAATAAAAGATACATAGTACCTTGATCCAGATAAGGATGGCTCCTTGCTAGGTCCCCAAACATCTGTATGCACCAATTCCAGATAATCTTTATGCATGAAACCTTTCTTGGTATAAGGCAACCTGTGTGACTTACCGAATTGACAAGCCTCACACTTGTATATCATGTGTTGCTTGGATATATTAGGTATCCCAAGCACACATTGATCCCTGCACATTTGCTTTAAGGTCCTTTCACCAATGTGACCTAACCTCTTGTGCCATATTTCTAATTCCGATAGCGTCTGATCCTTGTAATTGTACAGAGCAATGTTTTTGGTGTCTTCAAGTTCAAAAGTAAATAATCTACCTGATTTTTCTCCCTTTGCTATTTTTCTGAATCCATGTCTTGGATCCTCCACATATGCACCATGTTGAGTGAACCTGACCTGTAGACCTTTTTCCACAATCTGACCTACACTCATCAGATTCTTGGTGATTGTTGGAACATACAACACTCTGCTTAATAAATTCTGATTACCATCACTTGTTTTGACATTTCCTACTTTAATAACTGAATGTTTAGTGTCATCACCTGTCTGCACTTGATGTTTGCCCGTGGGTTCTTCCAAATCAGAAAGTAGGGCAACATTTCCAGCTACATGGTTAGAGCAACCTGAATCAATATAGAATAAGTGATCATCATTGATACCTGACTTAGATGTCATGTTCATGATCAACAGGGAATCATCTTGCTCCTCTGCATAATTGTTGTAATCCTTTCTGTTTCTGTATCCTCCTTGATAATTGCCATTGTGATTGTAGTTGTTGTTATAATTATTGTTGTAGCCATGGTAGCCTTGAGATTGGTTAAATCTGCCTCTGCCTTGAGAGTATCCTCCTCTTTGGTGACCTTTTCCTCTTTGGTTCTTGTAATTTTTGTAGCATTCATCTGTGGTATGGTTAGACAAGCCACAGATATTGCATGGAGATTGATTGTAGGGTCTGCCCCTACCTGACTTACCTCCTCTGCCCCTACCTCTAGATGATCTACCTCTCCCTGCATAGTTTGCTTGGGAGGTAGAACCTTCTTCATCAACCTTCTTGTTTTTACCTTTATCTTTAACCTTTTTATCAGTGTATAAGGCAGAGGAGTTGTTACCTTTTGATTGTTCTCCATTTTTTGTAAGCTTTGCTTCATGTGTGAAGAGTTGACCAATCAGGGTTGTTAGATCAGGTGCTTGGATGTCCATGTATAAATCCATTGCTGTGGTAAAGCTCTCCCACTTGTCATCAGCCTTTAGTCCATTGATTACCTGTCTGACTATTTGTTCCTCTTCAATCTCTTCTCCAATACTTGCCAGTTGATCTGCAATGTCTTTGACCCTAGTGACAAAATCTGAAACTGATTGTTTTGATTGCTTCCTAAGAGTGGTGAATTCAATCCATAGTTGATTCTTCCTGGCCCTTGTGTTGGAAGAAAAATAGTTTGACAAGATTTCCCACGTCTCTTGGGAAGTCTTACAATTCCTTACATGCGGTAAAAGAAAGTCAGATATAGAGTTAAGAAGGTAAGACCTTGCCAAAGCATCTTTTGCACACCATTGATTTAGCTTCTCATGTTCATCCTTTGTAGGTAGGCCTCTGGTCTTGAATGAGGGCAATTCCTCATCTCCTGATATGTATCCAAATAAGCTTCTCCCTTGTAGATAGGTCTTCATCCTTAGAGACCAAGCTTGGTAATTGTTCCTGTCCAATTTGTCAATGAATGAAGGAAAACCA
>CM035409.1:142287517-142290017 GCA_020310875.1 Ceratopteris richardii | reverse complement strand
TCCATATGCTATGTCAATTCTTGTCAAGGTAGCATAGTTCAAACTACCTACCATGCTTTGATATCCTGTAATGTCTTGTATTTCATCCCGTTCATGAGCACTTAGCTTTAGGTTGACCTCCATTGGAGTAGTTGAGATTTTAGCATCCTGCAAGCCAAATTTCTTGACCATATCCTGTACATACTTCTTTTGAGTGATGTATATACCTGAGTTGGTGTAGACTAACTCAAGACCTAAGAAGTACTTCAATAATCCAAGATCACTAATCTTGAATTCTTTCATCATCTGTCCTTTGATGTGTCTAATCCCATTGACATCATTACCTGTAATGATGATGTCATCAACATAAACACACAAGTAGATTACCTCTGCACTACTTCTCTTTATGAACAGAGAAGTGTCTGCTTTACTCATCACAAATCCTTGGTCTAGGAGGTAGGTTGTCAACCTATAATTCCATGCTCTAGGTGCCTGCTTCAAACCATATAGAGCCTTCTTCAATTTACAAACATAATTTACCTTCTTGGGATCTTCATAGCCAGGTGGTTGTGACATGTAGACTTCTTCAGATATCCATCCATTCAAGAAAGCATTCTTGACATCTAATTGGTACATGTTCCAATTCTTGGATGCAGCTACACTCACCAATATTCTGATAGTTGGCATCTTGGCCACAAGAGAAAATGTCTCTTCATAATCAATGCCTTGGGTTTGTGCAAAACCCTTGGCTACCAACCTAGCTTTGTACCTGTTTATTGTTCCATCAGAGTTTCTCTTTAGCTTGTAGATCCATCTGGATCCTATCACCTTCATAGATTCCTTCTTGGGTACCAAGTCCCAAGTATCACTCTCCTTGAGAGCTTCCATTTCTTCATCCATAGCTTCTTTCCATTCTGGTTTGGTGATTGCTTCTTCATAGGTACCTGGTTCTTCATTCAACAAATCCTTTGCAAGATATACAGAATGTTTAGTTACAAGTGATGTGTCATACCCAAATCTGATTGGTCTTTTGTGGTTCAAATCATAACCAATGAAGATACATTTTTCAGCTTTAGGGTCTAGCTTTCCCCTTACCTGTGAGGGAATATGCACATATGCTATACAACCAAAGATTTTGCAATGATCCAGAGAAGGTCTCTTACCATGCCAAGCTTCATATGGTGTCATTCCATCAAGTGATTTGGATGGCAACCTGTTTATGAGATAGGTGGCAGTGGATACACTCTCTGCCCAAAGATAATTTGGCAACTTCTTTTCATTAAGCATAGACCTAGCTGTTTCTACAATGAGTCTATTCCTTCTTTCAGCTACCCCATTTTGTTCAGGTGAGTACCTTGTAGTAATCTCCCTTTTGATGCCTCTTTCCTGCAAGAAATCTTCAAACTCATTGGAGAAGTATTCTCCTCCACCATCTGACCTTAGCCTCTTCAAGCTTCTTCCTATTTGGTTTTCAACAAGTGCAAGATACCTCTTGAAACAATTAAACACTTCATCTTTATGCTTCATAAAGTATAAGATGGTCCACCTGCTATAGTCATCAATAAAGGACACATAATACCTTGAACCTGAAATGGAAGGGTCCTTGCTAGGTCCCCAAACATCTGTGTGTACCAAGTCTAGGTAGTCTTCATGCATGAAACCTTTCCTTGAGTAGGGCAACCTGTGAGACTTACCAAATTGACATGCTCCACACTTATAAATCATGTGTTGCTTGGACACATTAGGTATCCCAAGCACACATTGATCCCTGCACATTTGCTTTAGGGTTCTTTCACCTATGTGACCTAGCCTCTTGTGCCATATCTCTAACTCTGAAAGTGTTTGATCCTTGTAATTATATAAAGCAATGTTCTTGGTGTCTTCTAGCTCAAAAATAAACAATCTACCTGATTTTTCTCCCTTGGCTATCCTTCTGAATCCATGTCTTGGGTCCTCCACATATGCTCCATGTTGCGTGAATCTGACCTGCAAACCTTTCTCCACAATCTGGCCAACACTCATTAAATTCTTGGTGATGGTTGGTACATAGAGTACCCTGCTCAATAGGTTCTGGTTACCATCACATGTCTTCACATTTCCAATCTTAACAACAGAATGTTTAGTATCATCACCTGTTTGTACTTGATGTTTGCCCTTGGGTTCTTCCAAATCAGAAAGTAGTGCCACATTGCCAGCTACATGGTTAGAACATCCTGAGTCAATATAAAATAAATGATCATCATTTGTACGTGCCTTGGAGGTCATATTCATGATCAATAGGGAGTCATCTTGCTCCTCTATGTAATTGTTGTAGTCTCTTCTATTTCTGAATCCACCTTGGTAATTTCCATTGTGGTTGTTGTTGTAATTGTTGTTGTATTGATTGTTGTATCCATTGTAGCTTTGATGTTGGTTGAATCTGCCTCTCCCTTGAGAGTATCCACCTCTTGAGTAGCCTCTTCCTTTCTGATTCTTGTAGTTCTTGTAGCATTCATCTGTGGTATGATTGGACAATCCACAA
>CM035409.1:142277517-142282517 GCA_020310875.1 Ceratopteris richardii | reverse complement strand
ACTGAGCTTAGGACTGAGCAGGTGTCAATACAGGAATAGAAAGTTTTTTGGAATTGTGAAGGCTCAAAATCATCTGTTTTGATTTGGTCATTACTCAATCATTTTGTAAAGCACATATATAGTTTCTTGGTGTCATTTGGAAGCTCAAGGAGTCTCCTAACCATATCTGAAGAGAAAAGAGGGCAGGTGTGAAGCAGGTCTAGCAGCACCAGCTTGATCTTCTGATTGTACCCAGCCATCACATTCAACAGTGGTATCAGAGCTTTCAAGGTAATCATGGGTGATGGTTTCCCTTCCTTCATTGACAAATTGGACAGGAATAACTACCAGGCATGGTCATTAAGAATGAAGACTTATCTACAAGGGAGAAGCTTGTATGGATACATATCAGGAGATGAGGAGTTGCCCTCATTCAAAACCAGAGGCCTACCTACAAAGGATGAGCATGAGAGACTAAATCAATGGTGTGCTAAAGATGCTTTGGCAAGGTCATACCTTCTAAACTCTATCTCTGATTTCCTTCTACCTCATGTTAGGAATTGTAAGACTTCCCAAGAGACTTGGGAAACCTTGTCAACATATTTTTCATCAAGCACAAGAGCCAGAAAGAATCAGCTATGGATTGAGTTTACAACTCTTAGGAAGCAATCAAAACAATGTGTCTCAGATTTTATCACCAAAGTCAAAGACATTGCAGATCAACTTGCAAGTGTTGGAGAAGAAATTGAAGAAGAGCAAATAGTCAGACAAGTGATCAATGGACTCAAAGCAGATGACAAGTGGGAGAGCTTTACCACTGCAATGGACTTGTACATGGACATCCAAGCACCAGATCTAACAACTTTGATTGGACAACTATTCACACATGAAGCAAAGATCACAAAGAATGGAGAGCAATCAAAAGGTAACAATCCCTCTGCCCTATATACAGATAAGAAGTCTAAAGACAAGGGTAAAAGTAAAAAAGTTGATGAAGAAGGATCCACCTCCCAAGCAAACTATGCAGGGAGAGGTAGATCATCTAGAGGTAGGGGCAGAGGAGGTAAGTCAGGTAGGGGGAGACCCTATAATCAATCTCCATGCAATATTTGTGGCTTGTCTAACCATACTACAGATGAATGCTACAAGAACTACAAGAATCAAAGAGGAAGAGGTCACCAAAGAGGAGGATACTCTCAAGGAAGAGGCAGATTCAATCAATCTCAAGGCTACCATGGTTACAACAATAATTACAACAATAACTACAACAATAGCTACAATCACAATGGCAATTATCAAGGAGGATACAGGAACAGAAAGGATTACAACAATTATGCAGAGGATCAAGATGATTCCTTGTTGATTATGAATATGACATCTAAATCAGGTATCAATGATGATCATTTGTTCTATATTGACTCAGGTTGCTCTAACCATGTAGCTGGGAATGTTGCCTTACTCTCTGATTTGGAAGAACCTAAAGGCAAGCACCAAGTGCAGACAGGTGATGACACTAAACATTCAGTGGTTAAAGTAGGTAATGTCAAAACAAGTGATGGTAATCAGAATTTGCTAAGCAGAGTATTGTATGTTCCAACAATCACCAAGAATCTGATGAGTGTAGGTCAGATTGTTGAAAAAGGTCTACAGGTCAGGTTCACTCAACATGGTGCATATGTGGAGGATCCAAGACATGGATTCAGAAGGATAGCCAAGGGAGAGAAATCAGGTAGACTATTTACCTTTGAACTTGAGGATACTAAGAATATTGCATTGTACAATTACAAGGACCAAACCCTATCAGAACTGGAGATGTGGCACAAGAGATTAGGTCACATTGGAGAAAGGACCATAAAGCAAATGAGTAGGGATCAATGTGTGCTTGGGATACCTAATGTATCCAAGCAACACATGATATACAAATGTGGGGCTTGTCAGTTTGGTAAGTCACACAGATTGCCATATACAAAAAAGGGTTTTATGCATGAAGACTACTTGGAGTTGGTGCATACAGATGTTTGGGGACCAAGCAAGGAGCCATCCATATCTGGATCAAGGTACTATGTATCTTTTATAGATGATTATAGCAGATGGACTGTTTTGTACTTCATGAAACATAAAGATGAAGTATTTAATTGCTTCAAAAGGTATCTTGCATTAGTTGAGAATCAAACAGGTAGACATTTGAAGAGGTTAAGGTCTGATGGTGGTGGAGAATACTTCTCCAATGACTTTGAAGACTTCTTGCAGGAAAGAGGCATCAAGAGGGAGATTACCACAAGGTACTCACCTGAACAAAATGGGGTAGCTGAAAGGAGGAATAGACTCATTGTGGAGACAGCTAGGTCTATGCTTAATGAGAAAAAATTACCAAATTATCTTTGGGCAGAGAGTGTATCTACTGCCACATACTTAATCAATAGGTTGCCATCAAAGACACTTGATGGAATGACACCCTATGAGGCTTGGCATGGTAAGAGACCATCTCTGGATCATTGCAAGATCTTTGGGTGTGTTGCATATGTGCATATTCCCTCACAGGTAAGGGGAAAGCTAGACCCTAAGGCTGAAAAGTGTATCTTTATTGGTTATGATTTGAATCAGAAAGGATACAGGTTCTATAACCCCTCAAACAAAGGCTTCAAGGTAAGCAGAGATGTCATCTTTGATGAAAATGATTCATGGTATGATAATGAGTGCAGGAAAGTTAGCCTACCTTATGATATGGAAGAAGACTTTCCAAAGCTTGTCAGGCAAGAACCAACTCAGAATGAGGACACAAGTTCAGATGATGAAGACACCATCAACATTGAAGAATTCAAAGCTTGGAAATCCAAAGGGAAGATGAAGATGAAGCAACTTGAAGACAATCCAGAATCCTCAACTCAAGCTATGAGGAGATCTTCAAGAGAAAAGAAGAAACCTATTAGGTATGGATATGATACTTCACTTGTAACCAAGCACTCTGTATATCTTGCAAAGGATATCTTAAGTGAAGAACCAGGTACATTTGAGGCAGCCATTACTAAACCAGAATGGAAGGAAGCAATGGATGAAGAAATGGAGGTTCTCAAGGAAAGTGATACTTGGGACTTGGTACCCAAGAAGGACTCCATGAAGGTGATAGGATCCAGATGGATCTACAAACTCAAAAGGAACTCAGATGGTTCAATAAGCAGGTACAAAGCTAGGTTGGTAGCCAAGGGTTTTGCACAAACCCAAGGCATTGATTATGAGGAGACTTTTTCTCCTGTGGCCAAGATGCCAACTATCAGAATTATGGTGAGTGTAGCTGCATCCAAGAATTGGAACATGTACCAATTGGATGTAAAGAATGCATTCTTGAATGGATGGATATCTGAAGAGGTCTACATGTCACAACCACCTGGCTATGAGGATCCCAATAAGGTAAATCATGTTTGCAAATTGAAGAAAGCTCTGTATGGATTGAAGCAGGCACCTAGAGCATGGAACTATAGGTTGACAACCTATCTCTTGGATCAAGGATTTGTGATGAGTAAAGCAGATACTTCATTGTTTATAAAGAAGAACAATTCAGAGGTAATATACTTGTGTGTCTATGTTGATGACATCATTATTACAGGAAATGATGTTCAAGGAATTAGACACATCAAAGGTCAAATGATGAAGGAATTCAAGATCAATGATCTTGGATTATTGAAGTACTTCCTAGGGCTTGAATTGGTCTACACAAATTCAGGTATATTCATTACTCAGAAGAAGTACATTCAGGACATGGTCAAGAAGTTTAATTTGCAGGAAGCTAAAGTCTCAAACATTCCTATGGAGGTAAACCACAAACTCAGTGCACATGAAGGAGAAGAACTCAAGGATATTACAGGTTACCAAAGTTTGGTAGGTAGTCTCAATTATGCTACCTTAACTAGGATTGATATCTCATATGGTGTTAGTGTACTTAGCCAATTTATGCATAAGCCAAGAGTACCACATTTGGAGGCAGCCAAAAAGATAGTAAAGTACCTAAAGGGAACACAAAATCATGGTTTGTATTATCCATATTCATCAGACATTGACATCAAGGTATACTCAGATGCAGATTGGGCAGGTTGCAAGGATGACAGGAGAAGTACATCTGGTTACATATGCTTTGCAGGTGATAAACCAATTTCTTGGTCATCCAAGAAACAACCCACAGTGGCTCTATCATCTACTGAGGCAGAATACAGAGGGCTAGCCAATGCTACTCAAGAAGCAATATGGTTGAAGTTACTCTATTCAGAATTGGGCCTATACACTAGGCCACCTATCATATTTGGTGATAATACAAGTTCACTCCATCTAGCTGCTAATCCTGTGTATCATGCTAGGACAAAACACATAGAGGTTCATTACCACTATGTGAGGGAGAAATTACTTAGCAAGGAAATCCAATTATCATATGTGTCCACTAATATTCAATGTGCAGATTTGCTTACAAAAGCTTTGGATGGAAGCAAGCTATGCAGGTTTAAATCCATGATTGGATTGCAGGATATCATTGAAGACTCAAGATGAAGACTCAAGCAAGTGTTTGGCTTGAGGGGGAGCTGTTGGTGCAAACAAGCCTTAACACTTGGCTTTGTTGTGTGCTTTGAAGACTCAACATAAAGCTTGGACTATTGGAACCTTGGAAGATTAAAAGATTGGACCCTTGTATGATACATTCACAAGAATCAATAACCATATGAACCTAGTCTTATTGATTCTTACTTTTTATCTCATGTAAAAAGTCTATGTGACTTTATCAACAATGTAATCACACCTACTAGACTAGAGTCGTGGAAAAAGTAGATGATCTAGTTGAGGGAATATCTCCCTAAGTCTAGTGGAGAGAATCAAGGGAGCTTTAATTTGAATTCAAATTCAAATTCACTCAGAAACTCCTATAAAAGTCAATGTAAAAGTCGCGGGTCTTGTTACACTCTTCCCGAGGCTAATCTAAGCAAATTTGTGAGTGTGTGAGAGCTACTACCTAGCCTACACCTCTGAGTACCATTGGG
>CM035409.1:142270017-142275017 GCA_020310875.1 Ceratopteris richardii | reverse complement strand
AGAGAAGGTACTGAAGCACGTTTAGTAACGAGTCGTGATAGTTAACGATAAACTAAGCTTCCTACCGTAATACGAAATAACTTCAGATTCTTCACAAGTAAAGATTGCACGCAGACATCCACATGAACATGTGTTTTCGATTAGAGAAGATGTGTACAAGTAAGCTTGGCCTCTTCTTGCTCAAGTTACAGAAACTCTCCTACAGTGAGTAGTTTCTTATTACCATCTCTCTTCAGATGAAAAAACCGGACACTTCAGGCTTGTGTTATTCATCTGTACATACGCGATCTATGGCGTCTTCTGAGAACTTCTAAATCTCTCTTCACTCATACGCGATCTATGGCGTCTTCTCTCAGTCTCTCGTTCTCCTCTGTGTATCATCTATGATTCTCTCTCCGTGTATATCTGCGTCTGTGCTCTTCTCTCTACAAGCTCTTCAAAAAACTTGCTGTATATATACACTTTCTTTGGTGCTCCTTTGCTTTGTCATTCTTCAATTCGCGTTATGCGCGCCTTACGCGCCCGCCGCGGTTAATTGCTCTGTTATGCGCACACCGCGCACTAACTTCGCATACTGTACACCTGTGCACTGATTTTCCGGATGATTCTGTTTCTCTCTTGTTTGTTGCGTCAAATTTGTGAGTGTTTCCTTAACAGCTCCCCCTCAATCACTAATTTGACCTCTTCCGGTCTTTCATATATCTTTCTTTCTTTTATTCCTGCCATCTCTTTGAATCTGTTTGTTTTTGTTCCATCCAGGCTCTTTGTCAGAATATCTGCAATGTGATCTTTCGTAGGAGTGTAGACTATTTCTATCTCTTTCTCCATTACTTTTTCTCTTAGGAAATGGTACTGAATCTCTATGTGTTTTGTTCTTGCATGAAACACAGGATTCGCTGCAAGATACAGCGAGCTCATATTATCTCCATGTATGATCGGTATACTTTGATCTATACCCATGCTTTTAAGTAAAGTTTGCATCCATATTACTTCTTTTGATGCTTCTACCAGTCCTTTGTATTCTGCTTCTGTTGATGATAAAGCTACTGTGTGTTGTTTCTTCGAACACCAGCTTACCAGCTTATCTCCTAGGTATATCATATAACCGTGCGTTGATCTTCGGTCATCTTGACTTCCTGCCCAATCTGAGTCACTATATGCTCTGAGCTTTATATCTGACGTAAAAGGATAATATAATCCTTCCTTTATAGTTCTTTTGATATATCTGAGAACTCTTTGTCCTGCAACCCAATGTTGCTCTGTCGGACAATGCATAAACTGTGAGAGAACTCCCACCGGAAAACTGAGATCCGGTCTTGTTAGCGTAGCATATATTAAGCTTCCTACTAACGATTGATACTTCTTCATATCTTTAAACTCTGTACCACTATATTTACTGAGTTTATGGTTTACTTCAAGCGGTGTTGAAGCTTCTCTGCAATTTTCCATGTTGAACTTCTTCAGTAAATTCAGGAGATACCTCTCTTGTGTGACATATACACCATGATCTGTATATGTGATTTCCATTCCTAGAAAGTATGATAACTTTCCTAGGTCACTGATCTTGAATTCCTTTTCTAGCAGTTTCTTTACCTCTGTGATTCCTGCATCTGAGGTTCCTATAATTATTATGTCATCTACATAGATACAAATGTAGATCATTCCTTCTTCTGTTCTTTTGATGAGTAGACTTGCATCTGCCTTCGAACTTTGGTATCCAAGTTCGTTCAGATACTTCACGAGTCTATAGTTCCAAGCTCTTGGAGCTTGCTTCAGTCCATAAAGTGCTTTTCTTAACCTGCAAACAAAATTTGGGTATCTGGAGCTTATAAACCCTTCCGGTTGTTCCATATATACTTCATCTGATATATATCCATTCAGGAATGCATTCTTTATATCTAGCTGACTTAGCTTCCATCCTTTTGATGCTGCTATAGCAATCACTGTTCTTATGGTTGACATCTTTGCCACCGGACTGAACGTCTCGTCATAGTCTATGCCATGCGTCTGAGCATAGCCCTTGATAACCAGTCTCGCTTTATGTCTGGCTATCCTTCCATCTGCAAGTTTCTTTATTTTGAACACCCATTTACTTCCAATTATTTTCTTACCATTCAGTTTAGGAACAAGCTCCCATGTCTTGTTCTCTTCTAGTGCGCTGAATTCTTCTTCCATTGCTTCTTGCCATTGCCTTTTGCCCTTGGCTTCGTCATAGCTCTGAGGCTCCTCCTCTTCTTTAACCATATATGCATAATCTTGTTGCGTTATATACGATGTATCATACGAGTATCTTTCCGGTTGTCTTCTTACTCTGTTTGACCTTCTTAGCTCATATTCTTCGTGTGTGTCTGAGTACCCGTCTTCATCTTCGTTCCTTATACCTGTTCCGGTCCTGGACGTACTTGCCTCGTCTTCTTTGTTTACCTGAACAATTGATTTTCCTTTCTCTCTTCTTTTTATCTCTTCTTCAAATTCTTCAGCTGTATGACTCTGATCTGCATACCAGCTTTTCTGTTCATCAAATGTTACATCCCTGGAAACAGTAAAATGTTTGGTTAGAGGGCTCCATAACCTGTAACCCATCTGTTTCTCATCATATCCGACGAATACATATTTCTCTGCTTTTGGTTCAAGCTTATGTCTCAGTTGAGACGGTACATAAGCATACGCTACTGATCCAAACACTTTGCAGTGATCAAGTGTTGGCTTCTTTCCCCACCAAGCTTCATAAGGGGTCGTTCCTTCTAAGGCTGTACATGGTAATCTGTTTACCAAGTATGTAGCTGTATTTACAGCTTCAGCCCAAAGATAATCCGGGCAATTCTTTTCTTTTAGCATAGCTCGTGCAAACTCGACTAGAGTTCGGTTTCTCCTTTCTGCCACACCATTCTGTTGTGGTGTATACCTGCAGGTTATTTCTCTCTTAATACCTGCATTCCAAAGATAGTCATTGAATTCTCGGGAGAAGTATTCTCCCCCTCCATCAGACCTCAGTCTTTTAAGTTTTCGTCCGGTGAGTCTTTCAGCATATGCATGAAAATGCCTGAAAGCTCCAAATACTTCTGACTTTTCCTTCAAAACATAAAGAGTTATCCACCTTGTTGCGTCATCAATGAATAAAACATAGTACCTTGATCCGCTGATTGATCCTTCTTTCGTTGGTCCCCATACATCTGTATGTATGAGTTCTAGCACGCCATCATGTTTGAATCCTTTCTTCTGGAAAGGTAACCTGTGGGCTTTTCCCATTTGACAGGCTTCGCATTTGTGAATCATATGTTGGTTCTGTACGTTCGGTAATCCCAGTACAGACTGGTTCGCTATCATAGCTTTAATTCCTTTTTCGTGAAAGTGACCTAATCTCTTGTGCCAGAGATCAAGTTCTGTAATTACCTTTTCATCATGTGTGAGCAGCGCCTGGCCAATGTTCCCTTGTACTCTTAAGGTAAAGAGTCTGCCTTCTTTCTTACCAGAAACGATCTGATAATATCCGTTCTTGGGATCTTCTACAAATACTCCTTTGTTTGTAAATCTGATCTGAAAACCTTTTTCGACTATCTGTCCCACACTGATCAGATTTTTCGGTATTGTTGGAACATACAAAACATTGGTTAGCAAATCTGCTCCACTCTTGCATTTCACTTTTCCGATTGATTGTACTTTGTGTCTTGTATTGTCACCTGTTTGAACAGTGTGACTAGAACTACCTTTCTCTAGTTCTGACATTAGTTCTATATTTCCTAACAAATGATTAGAGCATCCAGAATCAATGTAAAATACCTTTAGGTCTTCATTCTCTGATGTGCTGATTGAGTTCATCATCAATGATGTATGACTTTCATTCTGTGTGT
The DNA here is from genome assembly GCA_020310875.1 of Ceratopteris richardii. Taxonomy (NCBI): domain Eukaryota; kingdom Viridiplantae; phylum Streptophyta; class Polypodiopsida; order Polypodiales; family Pteridaceae; genus Ceratopteris; species Ceratopteris richardii. Next base: position 142,271,166 of record CM035409.1, on the reverse strand, counting down.
CATTTGCGTAGTTGTTGTAGGTGGTGTTGTAGGATTGGCTCTGTCCCCAACTTCTTACTCCACCTCTACCGTAGCCTCCTCTTTGGCTTTGTCTTCCTCTTTGGAAGTTACTTTGATTTCTTCCGCTACTACCTCTGCTATTGTTGTTTTGATTTTGATTTGATCCTTGTTGATTGTGCCAACAATCATGCGCCAGATGGTTACTTAGTCCACAAATCCAGCAAGCTTTCTTGGTGGTATTCTGGCGGCTTCTTCCTCTTGCTCTTCCTCTGCCAGTGCCTTTACCTCTTGCGTAATAGGCCTGAGAACTCGACTCTTCTTCGTCTTTTGACTTACCCTTTTCTTTCTTCTTGTTCTTCATATACATTGCTGAGCTATGTCCTTTGTCTGCGTCTCCTTTCAGGTCTTGCTCATATGTGAGCATCAAACCAAGCAACTGATTTAACTCTGGTACAAAATGATTTAGGGAGAGTTCAGTTGATAGTATGAAAGGTTTCCACCTTTCATCTCCTCTCAACCCTGTGAGCACTTGCGCTATCAATCTATGATCTTCGACTTCTTCATTTATGGATCCAAGACTATCTGCTAGATCCTTCATTTTAGTGACGTAGTCACTGATGCTTTGACTCGGCTTCTTTTTGAACGTTGTGAACTCAGACCATAGGCTGGCTTTCCTAGCTTTCGTAGTATTCTGGAAGTGATCTTCCAATGCGCTCCATATGTCCTCTGCTTTCTCCAGACCTCTAATGTGCGGTAGTAGATGATCTGACACAGTGTTGTAGATGTAGGCTCTTGCCGTTGCATCTTTCTTCTGCCATAGCTTTAGGGCGTCTAGTTCTTCTTTTTCCGGTTGACTATCATCTTCGAAAGTGGGTTTCTTTTCTTCTCCGCTCACGTACGTCATTAAGTCCTTACTCATAAGTAAGGCTTCCATGCGCATTACCCATGCAGGATAATTATCTCTGTCCAGTTTATCAATTTGGACATGATCTGCCATGATCTTCTTCCTCTCGTGGAATGATCCGCCTCTTATACCGATTCTTGGGAAAACTAACCTGCTCTGATACCAATTGTTGGCGAAAACTTCGGCTTTAACGCCTACTGTTGCGGAAATACTTTCGCCCTGAAGGTGAGTTTCGCGGCAAAGCT
>CM035409.1:142260017-142262517 GCA_020310875.1 Ceratopteris richardii | reverse complement strand
TAATGTATCCAAGCAACACATGATTTACAAATGTGGATCATGTCAATTTGGTAAGTCTCACAGATTACCCTACTCAAGGAAAGGTTTCATGCATGAAGACTACCTAGACTTGGTACACACAGATGTTTGGGGACCTAGCAAGGACCCTTCCATTTCTGGTTCAAGGTATTATGTGTCCTTCATTGATGACTATAGCAGGTGGACCATTTTATATTTTATGAAGCATAAAGATGAAGTGTTTAATTGTTTCAAGAGGTATCTTGCACTTGTTGAGAATCAAACAGGTAGAAGCTTGAAGAGGCTAAGATCAGATGGTGGAGGAGAGTATTTCTCCAATGAGTTTGAAGATTTCTTGTAGGAAAGAGGCATCAAGAGGGAGATCACTACAAGGTACTCACCTGAACAAAATGGGGTAGCAGAAAGAAGGAATAGACTTATAGTGGAAACAGCTAGGTCTATGCTCAATGAAAAAAGGTTGCCAAATTACCTATGGGCAGAGAGTGTGTCCACTGCCACTTACCTCATCAATAGGTTGCCATCCAAATCACTTGATGGCATGACTCCATATGAAGCTTGGCATGGTAAGAGACCCTCTCTGGATCATTGCAAAATCTTTGGATGTATAGCATATGTGCATATTCCCTCACAGGTAAGAGGAAAGCTAGACCCAAAGGCAGAGAAATGTATCTTCATTGGTTATGATTTGAACCAAAAGGGATACAGATTCTACAACCCCACAAACAAAGGGTTCAAGGTAAGCAGAGATGTCATATTTGATGAAAATGACTCATGGTATGAGAATGAATGCAGGAAAGTGAGTTTACCCTATGACATGGAGGAAGATTTTCCAAAGCTTACCAAGGAAGAGCCAACTCAGCAAGAAGACTCAAGCTCAGATGATGATACCATAAACCTTGAAGAGTTCAAAGCTTGGAAATCCAAAGGAAAGATGAAGATGAAGCAATTGGAGGACAAGGCAGAAACTTCTACTCAAGCTATGAGAAGATCTCAGAGAGAGAAGAAGAAGCCTATCAGATTTGGGTATGACACATCACTTGTAACTAAACATTCTGTATATCTTGCAAAAGACTTGTTGAATGAAGAACCAGGTACCTATGAAGAAGCAATTACAAAGCCAGAATGGAGAGAAGCCATGGATGAGGAGATAGAAGCCCTCAAAGAGAGTGATACTTGGGACTTGGTACCCAAGAAAGATTCTATGAAGGTAATAGGATCCAGATGGATCTACAAATTGAAGAAGAATTCAGATGGAACAATTAACAGGTACAAAGCTAGGTTGGTAGCCAAGGGTTTTGCACAAACCCAAGGCATTGATTATGAGGAGACATTTTCTCCTGTGGCCAAGATGCCAACTATCAGAGTTTTGGTGAGTGTAGCTGCATCCAAGAATTGGAACATGTACCAATTGGATGTGAAGAATGCATTCCTAAATGGATGGATATCTGAAGAAGTCTACATGTCACAACCACCTGGCTATGAAGATCCAAGAAAGGTACATTATGTTTGTAAATTGAAAAAGGCTCTGTATGGTTTGAAGCAGGCACCTAGAGCATGGAATTACAGATTGACCACCTACCTTCTAGACCAAGGATTTGTGATGAGCAAAGCAGACACTTCTCTATTCATAAAGAGAAGTAGTACAGAGGTAATCTACTTATGTGTTTATGTTGATGACATCATCATTACAGGTAATGATGTCAATGGGATTAGACACATCAAAGGACAGATGATGAAAGAATTCAAGATTAGTGATCTTGGATTACTAAAATATTTTCTAGGACTTGAATTGATCTACACAAATTCAGGTATCTACATTACTCAAAAGAAGTATGTACAAGATATGGTCAAGAAGTTTGGTTTACAGGATGCTAAGGTATCTACTACTCCAATGGAGGTCAATCAAAAGCTAAGTGCTCAATAAGGAGAAGAAATCAAAGACATTACAGGATACCAAAGTATGGTAGGTAGTTTGAACTATGCTACCTTGACAAGAATTGACATAGCATATGGAGTAAGTGTGCTTAGTCAATTCATGCACAAACCTAGGGTACCTCACCTAGAGGCAGCAAAGAAGATCTTGAAGTACCTCAAGGGAACTCAAAGTCATGGTTTGTATTTTCCTTATACATCAGACATTGATATTAAAGTTTACTCAGATGCAGATTGGGCAGGATGCAAGGATGATAGGAGAAGCACCTCAGGTTATATTTGTTTTGCAGGGGATAAGCCTATCTCTTGGTCAGCTAAGAAGCAACCTACAGTGGCATTGTCATCCACTGAAGCAGAGTATAGAGGACTTGCAAATGCTACTCAAGAAGCTATCTGGTTGAAGCTTCTATATACAGAGTTAGGTCTACTCACAAGACCACCTATCATATTTGGAGACAACACTAGCTCTCTTCATCTTGCAGCAAACCCAATTTATCATGCCAGAACTAAACACATAGAGGTTCATTACCACTATGTGAGAGAGAAATTG
>CM035409.1:142247517-142252517 GCA_020310875.1 Ceratopteris richardii | reverse complement strand
CCATTGGCATGTAGAATGATGCCCAATGGTACTCAGAGGTGTAGGCTAGGTAGTAGCTCTCACACTCTCACAAATATGCTTGGATTAGCCTCGGGAAGAGTGTGTCATGTCCCGCGACTTTTACATTAGTTTTTATAGAAGTTTTTGAATGAATTTGAATTTTGAATTCAAATTAAAGCTCCCTTGATTCTCTCCACTAGACTTAGGGAGATATTCCCTCAACTAGATCATCTAACTTTTCCACGACTCTAGTCTAGCAGGTATGATTACAATGTTGATAAAGTCACATGGACTTTTACATGAGATAAAAGTAAGAATCTAAGACTAGGTTCATATGATTATTGACTCTTGTGAATGTATCATCCAAGGGTCCAATCTTTTATTCTTTCCAAGGGTTCAATAGTCCAAGCTTTATGTTGGGTCTTCAAAGGCACACAACAAAGCCAAGTGTTAAGGCTTGCTTGCACCAACAGCTCCCCCTCAAGCCAAACACTTGCTTGAGTCTTCATCTTTAGTCTTCAATGATATCCTGTAATCCAATCATGGATTTAAACCTGCATAGCTTGCTCCCATCCAAAGCTTTTGTAAGCAAATCTGCACATTGAATATTAGTGGACACATATGATAATTGGATTTCTTTGCTAAGTAGTTTCTCCCTCACATAGTGGTAATGAACCTCTATGTGTTTTGTCCTAGCATGATACACAGGATTAGCAGCTAAATGAAGTGAACTTGTGTTATCACCAAATATGATTGGTGGCCTTATGTATAGGCCCAATTCTGAATAGAGTAACTTCAACCATATTGCTTCTTGAGTGGCATTGGCTAGCCCTCTGTACTCTGCCTCAGTAGATGATAGAGCCACTGTGGGTTGTTTCTTGGATGACCAAGAAATTGGTTTGTCACCTGCAAAGCATATGTAACCAGATGTACTCCTCCTGTCATCCTTACAACCTGCCCAATCTGCATCTGAGTATACTTTGATATCAATGTCTGATGAATATGGATAATACAAACCATGATTTTGTGTTCCCTTTAGGTACTTTACTATCTTCTTGGCTGCCTCCAAATGTGGTACTCTTGGCTTATGCATAAATTGACTAAGTACACTAACACCATATGAGATATCAATCCTAGTTAAGGTAGCATAATTAAGACTACCTACCAAACTTTGGTAACCTGTAATATCCTTGAGTTCTTCTCCTTCATGTGCACTGAGTTTGTGATTGACCTCCATAGGAATGTTTGAGACTTTAGCTTCCTGCAAATTAAACTTCTTGACCATGTCCTGAATGTACTTCTTCTGAGTAATGAATATACCTGAATTTGTGTAGACCAATTCAAGTCCTAGGAAGTACTTCAATAATCCAAGATCATTGATCTTGAATTCCTTTATCATTTGACCTTTGATGTGTCTAATTCCTTGAACATCATTTCCTGTAATAATGATGTCATCAACATAGACACACAAGTATATTACCTCTGAATTGTTCTTCTTTATAAACAATGAAGTATCTGCTTTACTCATCACAAATCCTTGATCCAAGAGATAGGTTGTCAACCTATAGTTCCATGCTCTAGGTGCCTGCTTCAATCCATACAGAGCTTTCTTCAATTTGCAAACATGATTTACCTTATTAGGATCCTCATAGCCAGGTGGTTGTGACATGTAGACCTCTTCAGATATCCATCCATTCAAGAATGCATTCTTCACATCCAATTGGTACATGTTCCAATTCTTGGATGCAGCTACACTCACCATAATTCTGATAGTTGGCATCTTTGCCACAGGAGAAAATGTCTCCTCATAATCAATGCCTTGGGTTTGTGCAAAACCCTTGGCTACCAACCTAGCTTTGTACCTGCTTATTGAACCATCTGAGTTCCTTTTGAGTTTGTAGATCCATCTGGATCCTATCACCTTCATGGAGTCCTTCTTGGGTACCAAGTCCCAAGTATCACTTTCCTTGAGAGCCTCCATTTCTTCATCCATTGCTTCCTTCCATTCTGGTTTAGTAATAGCTTCCTCAAATGTACCTGGTTCTTCACTTAAGATATCCTTTGCAAGATATACAGAGTGCTTGGTTACAAGTGAAGTATCATATCCATACCTAATAGGTTTCTTCTTTTCCCTTGAAGATCTCCTCATAGCTTGAGTTGAGGATTCTGGATTGTCATCAAGTTGCTTCATCTTCATCTTCCCTTTGGATTTCCAAGCTTTGAATTCTTCAATGTTGATGGTGTCTTCATCATCTGAACTTGTATCCTCATTCTGAGTTGGTTCTTGTCTGACAAGCTTTGGAAAGTCTTCTTCCATATCATAAGGTAAACTCACTTTCCTGCACTCATTATCATACCATGAATCATTTTCATCAAAGATGACATCTCTGCTTACCTTGAAGCCTTTGTTTGAGGGGTTATAGAACCTGTATCCTTTCTGATTCAAATCATAACCAATAAAGATACACTTCTCAGCCTTAGGGTCTAGCTTTCCCCTTACCTGTGAGGGAATATGCACATATGCAACACACCCAAAGATCTTGCAATGATCCAGAGATGGTCTCTTACCATGCCAAGCCTCATAGGGTGTCATTCCATCAAGTGTCTTTGATGGCAACCTGTTGATTAAGTATGTGGCAGTAGATACACTCTCTGCCCAAAGATAATTTGGTAGTTTCTTTTCATTAAGCATAGACCTAGCTGTCTCCACAATGAGTCTATTTCTTCTTTCAGCTACCCCATTTTGTTCAGGTGAGTACCTTGTGGTAATCTCCCTCTTGATGCCTCTTTCCTGCAAGAAGTCTTCAAAGTCATTGGAGAAGTATTCTCCACCACCATCAGACCTTAATCTTTTTAAATGTCTACCTGTTTGATTCTCTACTAATGCAAGATACCTTTTGAAGCAATTAAATACTTCATCTTTATGTTTCATGAAGTACAAGACAGTCCATCTGCTATAATCATCTATAAAAGATACATAGTACCTTGATCCAGATATGGATGGCTCCTTGCTTGGTCCCCAAACATCTGTATGCACCAATTCCAAGTAATCTTCATGCATAAATCCTTTCTTGGTATATGGCAACCTGTGTGACTTACCAAGCTGACAAGCCCCACACTTGTATATCATGTGTTGCTTGGATACATTAGGTATCCCAAGCACACATTGATCTCTGCTCATCTGCTTTATGGTTCTCTCTCCAATGTGACCCAATCTCTTGTGCCACATCTCCAATTCTGATAGGGTTTGGTCCCTATAGTTGTACAAGGCAATATTTTTAGTATCCTCAAGTTCAAAGGTAAACAATCTACCTGACTTCTCTCCCTTGGCTATCCTTCTGAATCCATGTCTTGGATCCTCCACAAATGCACCATGTTGAGTGAACCTGACCTGTAGACCTTTTTCAACAATCTGACCTACACTCATCAGATTCTTGGTGATTGTTGGCACATACAATACTCTGCTTAGTAAATTCTGATTACCATCACTTGTTTTGACATTACCTACTTTAACCACTGAATGTTTAGTGTCATCACCTGTCTGCACTTGGTGCTTGCCTTTAGGTTCTTCCAAATCAGAGAGTAAGGCAACATTCCCAGCTACATGATTAGAGCAACCTGAATCAATATAGAACAAATGATCATCATTGATACCTGATTTAGATGTCATGTTCATAATCAACAAGGAATCATCTTGATCCTCTGCATAATTATTGTAATCCTTTCTGTTCCTATATCCTCCTTGATAATTGCCATTGTGATTGTAGCTATTGTTGTAGTTGTTGTTGTAATTATTGTTGTAGCCATGGTAGCCTTGAGATTGATTGAATCTGCCTCTGCCTTGAGAGTATCCTCCTCTTTGGTGACCTCTTCCTCTTTGATTCTTGTAGTTCTTGTAGCATTCATCTGTAGTATGGTTAGACAAGCCACAAATATTGCATGGAGATTGATTATAGGGTCTCCCCCTACCTGACTTACCTCCTCTGCCCCTACCTCTAGATGATCTACCTCTCCCTGCATAGTTTGCTTGGGAGGTGGATCCTTCATCATCAACCTTCTTGCTTTTACCCTTGTCTTTAGACTTCTTATCTGTATATAGGGCAGAGGGATTGTTACCTTTTGATTGCTCTCCATTCTTTGTGATCTTGGCTTCATGTGTAAAGAGTTGTCCAATCAAAGTTGTTAGATCAGGTGCTTGAATGTCCATGTACAAGTCCATTGCAGTGGTAAAGCTCTCCCACTTGTCATCTGCTTTGAGTCCATTGATCACTTGTCTAACAATTTGCTCTTCTTCAATCTCTTCTCCAACACTTGCAAGTTGATCTGCTATATCTTTGACTTTGGTGACAAAATCTGAAACACATTGTTTTGATTGTTTCCTAAGAGTTGTAAACTCAATCCATAGCTGATTCTTTCTGGCCCTTGTGCTTGATGAGAAGTATGTTGACAAGGTCTCCCAAGTCTCTTGGGAAGTCTTACAGTTCCTAACATGAGGTAGAAGGAAATCAGAGATAGAGTTTAGAAGATATGACCTTGCTAAAGCATCTTTAGCACACCATTGATTAAGTCTCTCATGCTCATCCTTTGTAGGTAGGCCTCTGGTTTTGAATGAGGGCAACTCCTCATCTCCTGATATGTATCCATACAAGCTTCTCCCTTGTAGATAAGTCTTCATTCTTAATGACCATGCCTGGTAGTTATTCCTATCCAATTTGTCAATAAAGGAAAGGAAACCATCACCCATGATTACCTTGTTTTGCTCTGATACCACTGTTGGATGTGATGGCTGGGTACAATCAGAAGATCAAGGTGGTGCTGCTAGACCTGCTTCACACCTGCCCTTTCTTTTCTTCAGATATGGTTAGGAGACTCCTTGAGCTTCCAAATGACACCAAGAAACTATATATGTGCTTTACAAAGTGATTGGGTAATGATCAAATCAAAACAGATAAGTTTGAACCTTCATAAGTCCAAAAACTTGCTATTCCTGTAATGACACC
>CM035409.1:142230017-142237517 GCA_020310875.1 Ceratopteris richardii | reverse complement strand
AGTGTTGGTGTAAATCACAAGCCTACACATTTGGCTTGGAAGATATCATGAAGACTCTGCATGCATGAAGAACCATAGGAACATATGCTAGTGATTACTTACCATTTTACCTCATTCTAAAAGACAATTTGACTTAGAATCTTTTGTAATCACCTACCCAAATGATTCATGGAAAAGGTAGTTCACTTGATTGAGAGAATATCCCCAAGCTTTTAGAAGCTTGATTAGAGGGAGCCAAGAATTTGAATTTGAATTCAAATTCTTACACATTTCATATAAAAGGTGAACTTGAAAAGCGGCGAATATAGAGACATCACTCCGGAGCTTCATTTGACTGTCATTGAGTGTATGTGAGGACTAATCCAAAGCCTACACCTCTCTAAACCATTAGGCAATGCTAGTCATGCCAATGGGATTATACACAAGTGTTAATTTATAGATACATTTACATCATTAATCTCTATGTTCACTGATTGTCTACTCCAAAGTCTGTCAAATTGTCAAGGGCATATCTCAGCCAATACTCCACTAAATTCAGTGACTCAAATCTTGTTGGATTCAGCGCAAAGTCATCTACATGCTGGCAAAGTTTGAAGTGATTTTATTCAGACAATTGAGAGAAATCGTCGTTGAGGTGCTCACTGGTCTATCTCTGCTACAGTCCTAAAAAGTCGGGGGTATACCAAATCTTGCTAAATTAATTTCTCTTAGCATAGTTCATTATTTTACCTCATTCCACTTGCAAATGTTAGCTTACTAAGCTGATTGAATACCCCTAGAAGGAATTTTATCAATTGCTACTGTGCTGGTCACACTGAGCAAAGCATTGAGTAGGTGTTAAGAGCAAAATAGAAGGTTTTCTTGACTTTGTGACTTTCAAAGTTATCTGTTTTGATTCAATCATTACATACTTCATTTCCAAAGGACATAGGCCATTTCTTGGTGTCATTGGGAAGCTAAGGAAGTCTACTAATCAAATCTGAAGCTAAAGAGGGCTGGTGCAAAGCAGGTTTAGCAGTACCTACTCAGTCTCTTGGTGCATCCATCCATCTTTCCCAACAGTGGTATCAGAGCAAATAAGGTAAAATGGGAGATGGTTTTCCTTCATTTATTGACAAATTGGCGCAGGAACAATTATCAAGCTTGGTCTCTAAGGATGAAGACCTACTTACAAGGAAGGAGTCTCTATGGATACATCTCAGGAGATGAGGAATTGCCCTCATTCAAAGCAAGAGGTTTGCCAACCAAGGAGGAACAAGAAAAACTCAACACATGGTGTGCAAGGGATGCATTGGCAAGGTCTTATCTACTCAACTCTATATCTGACTTTCTTTTACCTGTTAGAGTATGATCAATGTCTACCCCTCATGATTGTATGCACATTTTGTAAGGCCCCCTTTATGAGGAGAAGCCAAGCGTGCATTACCCAATTGATGGGAATCCCAACTTGAATGTTGGATGAAGGTCATATTGGACCATGTAAGATATTATAAGGAAAGGGAGTTACCAGGGTCCCCAATTGTGGGGTCCGGGGCAGCGGTGAGCAGCCCCGGCTGGGGGGTCCAAGGGGGCCAGCGGGCCCCCTGGCTGGGGGGTCCCAGGGGGCCAGCGGGCCCCCTGGTGGGGGTCCGGGGGCAGCGCCCCCGGCGCGACGGTAAAGGGAATATTCCATGGAATATTCCCTGTCAGAGTCAGAAATCATTTATATTTGTTAGGTCGGTTCAACCAGTCTAAGCCGTGTATGGCAATTACGCGGGCGGTGGCCGCCCACGCTCTACCGCCCATGTATAGCCGTCCATGGCAGGCCACCCATGATCCTATATATACATGACTTCTGCACTACCTAAGACATTGAGTTGAGCCAGCATACCTCTACCTTGTATCTCCCTATCTAGAGTTGTCTAGATCACCATTTAAGCTCTACCTTGAGAGCGCACGGGTGGACAACGCCATCATCTTTGTACTTGCTGCTAGTAGAAAATTGTTGAGATTCTCCTATATCTGTTATCTTCTCTGCTATTGCTCCTATGTTATATTGCGTAACTATTGTCTTACATTACCTCATATCAGAAATTGTAAGACTTCCCAAGAGACTTGGGAAACCTTGTCATCATATTTTTCCTCTAATACAAGGGCTAGGAAAAATCAGTTGTGGATTGAATTCACAACACTAAGGAAGCAACCTAAGCAAGCTGTTTCAGAATTTGTGACCAAGATCAAAGATGTTGCAGATCAGTTAGCAAGCATAGGAGAAGAAATTGAAGAAGAACAGATTGTGAGGCAGGTAATTAATGGAATCAAGGCTGATGACAAGTGGGAAAGCTTCACCACTGCAATGGATCTCTACATGGACATGCATACCCCAGATCTTACAACTCTCATGGGACAACTATTTACACATGAAGCAAAGCTCACAAAGAATGGAGATACATCCAAAGGTAACAACTCTTCTGCCCTATACACTGATAAGAAGTCTAAGGATAAAGGTAAGAGTAAGAAGGTGGAAGATGAAGGCTCTACCTCCCAAGCCAACTATGCAGGGAGAGATAGATCTTCAAGAGGTAGGGGCAGAGGAGGTAAGCAAGGTAGGGGGAGACCCTATAATTCATCACCATGTAACATTTGTGGTTTATCAAACCACACCACAGATGAGTGTTTTAGTAATTACAAAAATCAGAGAGGAAGAGGCTACCAAAGAGGTGGATACTCTCAGTCTAGAGGAAGGTTCAACCATTACCAAGGCCACAACAACAATTACAACAACAACTACAACAACAATTACAATGGTAACTACCAAGGAGGATTCAAAACTAGAAGGGACTACAACAACTACACAGAAGAGCAGGATGACTCTCTTCTGATCATGAACATGACTTCAAAGACAGGTACAGATGATGATCACTTATTTTATATTGATTCAGGGTGTTCAAATCATGTGGCTGGTAATGTGGCACTACTCTCTGATCTTGAGGAACCAAAAGGTAAACACCAAGTCCAAACAGGTGACAATACAAAGCATTCTGTAATTAAAGTTGGAAATGTGAAAACTAGTGATGGTAATCATAATTTGTTGAGCAGGGTACTTTATGTACCAACAATTATAAAGAACTTAATGAGTGTTGGTCAGATTGTAGAGAAAGGCTTGCAGGTCAGGTTCAATCAATATGGAGCATTTGTGGAGGACCCAAGACATGGATTCAAAAGGATAGCTAAAGGAGAAAAATCATGTAGACTTTTCACTTTTGAGTTGGAAGATACAAAAAATATTGCATTATACAGTTATAAAGATCAGACACTTTCAAAGCTTGAGATTTGGCACAAGAGATTAGGGCATATAGGAGAAAGGACCTTGAAGCAAATGTGCAGGGACCAATGTGTGCTTGGGATACCTAATGTATCCAAGCAACATATGATTTACAAGTGTGGTGCTTGTCAATTTGGTAAGTCTCACAGGTTACCCTTCTCAAGGAAAGGATATATGCATGAAGACTACCTAGAGCTGGTACACACAGATGTTTGGGGACCTAGCAAAGACCCCTCAGTCTCAGGTTCAAGGTACTATGTACCTTTTATTGATGACTATAGCAGATGGACTGTATTATACTTTATGAAGCACAAGGATGAGGTGTTTAATTTCTTTAAAAAATATCTTGCATTAGTTGAAAATCAGACAGGAAGGAACTTGAAGAGGCTAAGGTCAAATGGAGGAGGTGAATACTTCTCCAATGAATTTGATGACTATTTGCAGGACAGAGGCATCAAAAGGGAAATAACAACAAGGTATTCTCCTGAACAGAATGGGGTAGCAGAAAGAAGAAATAGGTTAATTGTTGAGACAGCTAGATCTATGCTTAATGAGAAGAAATTACCTAACTATCTATGGGCAGAGAGTGTTTCTACTGCCACCTATCTCATAAACAGGTTACCATCAAAGTCACTTGATGGTATGACACCATATGAAGCATGGCATGGTAAGAGACCATCATTGGATCACTGCAAAATTTTTGGATGAGTAGCATATGTACACATTCCTTCACAGGTAAGAGGAAAGCTAGATCCAAAGGCTGAAAAATGTATTTTCATTGGATATGATTTAAATAAAAAAGGTTACAGGTTTTATAACCCTACCAATAAGGGATTTATGGTAAGCAGAGATGTGATCTTTGATGAGAATGATTCTTGGTATGAGAATGAGTGCAGGAAGGTCAAACTACCCTATGATTTGGAAGAGGAATTTCCAAAACTTACAAAGGAGGAACCAACTCAGAAAGAAGACTCAAGTTCAGATGATGAAGATACAATCAACCTTGAAGAGTTCAAGGCATGGAAGTCCAAAGGCAAAATGAAGATGAAGAAGCTTGAAGACATACCTGAATCTTCAGCTCAACCCTTTAGGAGATCACAAAGGGAAAGTAAAAAACCTATCAGATATGGGTATGATACATCTCTTGTTACTAAACACTCAGTTTATCTTGCCAAGGATTTGTTAAATGAAGAACCAGGTTCATATGAAGAAGCAATCACAAAATCAGAATGCAAAGAAGCTATGGATGAGGAGATTGAAGCACTCAAGGAGAGTGATACATGGGAATTAGTACCCAAGAAGGACTCCATGAAGGTAATAGGATCCAGATGGATCTATAAGTTGAAAAGAAATTCTGATGGCACAATTAACAGGTACAAGGCCAGATTAGTAGCCAAGGGTTTTGCACAAACACAAGGCATTGACTATGAAGAAACATTTTCTCCTGTGGCCAAGATGCCAACAATCAGAGTGTTGGTGAGTGTGGCTGCATCAAAGAATTGGAACATGTACCAATTGGATGTCAAGAATGCTTTCTTGAATGGATGGATCTCAGAAGAGGTTTATATGTCACAACCTCCTGGCTATGAAGACCCTAAGAAGGTAACTTATGTTTGTAAATTAAAGAAGGATTTATATGGATTGAAGTAGGCACCTAGGGCATGGAATTACAGGCTAACTACATACCTCCAAGACCAAGGATTTGTTATGAGCAAGGTAGATACTTCTTTGTTCATTAAAAGAAGTAATTCAGAGGTAATATATCTTTGTGTTTATGTTGATGACATCATCATTACAGGTAATGATGTCAATGGAATCAGATACATCAAAAGTCAGATGATGAAGGAGTTCAAGATCAATGATCTTGGATTATTGAAATATTTTTTAGGGCTTGAGTTAGTTTACACTAATTCAGGGATATACATTACTCAGAAGAAGTATGTATAGGACATGTTGAAGAAGTTTCACTTGCAGGATGCTAAAGCAGCAACCACTCCAATGGAGGTGAACCTAAAGCTAAGTGCCCATGAAGGTGATGAAGTCCAAGACATTACAGGTTATCAAAGTATGGTGGGTAGCTTGAACTATGCTACCTTAACTAGAATTGACATTGCATATGGAGTTAGTGTGCTAAGTCAATTTATGCACAAGCCAAGGATACCTCACTTAGAGGCTGCCAAGAGAATATTGAAGTATCTCAAGGGTACACAGAACCATGGTTTGTATTTTCCTTATACTTCAGATATTGATATAAAAGTCTATTCAGATGCAGATTGGGCAGGATGCAAGGATGATAGGAGGAGCACTTTAGGATACATTTCTTTTGTAGGCGACAAACCAATTTCATGGTCTGCAAAGAAGCAACCAACTGTTGCATTGTCTTCTACAGAGGCAGAATATAGAGGGCTAGCTAATGCCACTCAAGAAGCAATTTGGATTAAGCTTTTGTATACAGAATTGGGCCTATATATTAGGCCTTCAATTATCTTTGGAGATAATACAAGTTCTCTTCACCTTGCAGCTAATCCTATCTATCATGCTAGGACAAAACACATAGAAGTACATTATCATTATGTAAGGGAGAAGTTGCTAAGCAAGGACATTCAGCTCACTTATGTGTCAACCAACATGCAATGTGCAGATTTGCTGACTAAAGCTTTGGATGGAACCAAACTTTGCAGGTTCAAATCTATGATTGGATTGCAAGATATACTTGAAGATTGAGGATGAAGACTTAAGCCAAAATGTTTGGCTTGAGGGGGAGCTGTTGGTGTAAAGCACAAGCCTACACATTTGGCTTGGAAGATATCATGAAGACTCTACATGCATGAAGAACCATAGGAACATATGCTAGTGATTACTTACCATTTTACCTCATTATAAAAGTCAATTTGACTTAGAATCTTTTGTAATCACCTACCCAAATGATTCGTGGAAAAAAAGTTCACTTGATTGAGAGAATATATCCAAGATTTTAGAAGCTTGATTAGAGGGAGCCAAGAATTTGAATTTGAATTCAAATTCTTACACATTTCATATAAAAGCTGAACTTGAAAAGTCGCGAATATAGAGACATCACTCCCGAGCTTCATTTGACTGTCATTGAGTGTGTGTGAGGACTACTCCATAGCCTACACCTCTCTAAACCATTAGGCAATTCTAGTCATGCCAATGGGATTGTACACAAGTGTTAATTTATAGATACATTTACATCATTAATCTCTGTGTTCACTGATTGTCTACTCCAAAGTCTGTCAACTTGTCAAGGGCATATCTCAGCCAATACTCCACCACATTCAGTGATTCAAAGCTTGTTGGATTCAGCTCAATGTTATCTACATGCTCACAAGGTCTGAAGGGATTTCATTCAGCCAATTCAGGGAAATCATCGTCGAGGTGCTCACTGGTCTATCTTTGCTACGGTCCTAAAAACTTGGGGGTATACCAAATCTTGCTAAATTAATTTCTCTTAGCATAGTTCACTATTTTACATCATTCCACTTGCAAATGATAGCTCACTAAGCTAATTGAATACCCCTAGAAGGAATTTTATCAATTGCTACTTTGCTGGTCACACTGAGCAAAACATTGAGAAAGTGTCAAGAGCAAAATAGAAGGTTTTCTTGACTTTGTGACTTTCAAAGTTATCTGTTTTGATTCAATCATTACATACTTCATTTCCAAAGGCCATAGGCCATTTCTTGGTGTCATTGGGAAGCTAAGGAAGTCTACTAATCAAATTTGAAGCTAAAGAGGGCTGGTGCAAAGCAGGTTTAGCAGTAACTACTCAGTCTCTTGGTGCATCCATCCATCTATCCCAACAGATAGATAGATAGATAGATAGATAGATAGATAGATAGATAGATAGATAGATAGATAGATAGATAGATAGATAGATAGATAGATAGATAGATAGATAGATAGATAGATAGATAGATAGATAGATAGATAGATAGATAGATAGATAGATAGATAGATAGATAGATAGATTGATAGATAGATAGATAGATAGACAGGTAGATAGATAGATAGATAGATAGATAGATAGATAGATAGATAGATAGATAGATAGATAGATAGATAGATAGATAGATAGATAGATAGATAGATAGATAGATAGATAGATAGATAGATAGATAGATAGATAGATAGATAGATAGATAGATAGATAGATAGATAGATAGATAGAAAGATAG
>CM035409.1:142207517-142217517 GCA_020310875.1 Ceratopteris richardii | reverse complement strand
CCTTGGGTTTGTGCAAAACCCTTGGCTACCAACCTAGCTTTGTACCTGTTTATTGTTCCATCTGAATTCTTCTTTAGTTTGTAGATCCATCTGGATCCTATTACCTTCATAGAGTCTTTCTTGGGTACCAAGTCCCAAGTATCACTTTCCTTGAGAGCTTCCATCTCTTCAACCATAGCTTCTTTCCATTCTGGTTTGGTAATTGCTTCTTCATAGGTACCTGGTTCTTCATTCAACAAGTCCTTTGCAAGATATACAGAATGTTTAGTTACAAGTGATGTGTCATACCCAAATCTGATAGGTTTCTTCTTTTCTCTCTGAGATCTCCTCATTGCTTGAGTTGAGGATTCTGGTTTATCTTCTAGCTGCTTTATCTTCATCTTTCCTTTGGACTTCCAAGCCTTGAACTCTTCAAGGTTTATTGTATCATCATCATCTGAGCTTGAATCTTCTTGCTGAATTGATTCCTCCTTGGTGAGCTTTGGAAAATCCTCTTCCATGTCATAGGGTAGACTAATCTTCCTGCATTGATTCTCATCAAAGATGACATCTCTGCTTACCTTGAAACCTTTGTTTGTTGGATTGTAGAATCTGTATCCCTTTTGGTTCAAATCATAACCAATGAAGATACATTTTTCAGCCTTGGGGTCTAGCTTTCCCCTTACCTGTGAGGGAATATGCACATATGCTACACAACCAAAGATTTTGCAATGATCTAGAGAAGGTCTCTTACCATGCCAAGCTTAATATGGTGTCATGCCATCAAGTGATTTGGATGGCAACCTGTTTATTGTTGAGAGTGATGGATGGATGCACTCAGGAAATCAGTTGGTGCTGCAAAACCTGCTTCACACCTGCCCTCTTTGCTCTTCTGATATGCTTAGAACACAAGCTTAGCTTCCAAATGACATAAAGAAACCATATATGTACTTTGGAAATGATTTGGGTAATGATCAAATCAAAACAGATAACTTGGTACTTCAAGAATCAAGAAAAACTTTCTATTCCTGTAGTGATACCTGCTCAGACTTTTACTCAGTGTGTCCAGCACAGTTAAAATTGGAACAATTCCTTTTGGGAGTATCAATATACCTTAGTAAGCTACCAATCACAAGTGGAATCACTTCAATTGATAAACTATGCACTGAGAAATAAGTTTAGCAAAATTATAATCACCCCCGACTTTTCAGGAACTCTGCAGACTGAGACCAGTGTGCACTTCGAATCGATTTTCTCCCAAATGGATGAATGGAATCCTTCGAAATTTTGTATGCTTGTAGTAGACTTTGAGCTGGTTCCAATGAGCTATAGAACACTTGATTTGGTTGAGTAGATCCAGAGAAATGCCCTGATGAAGTTGACAGACTTGGAGTAGGTGACTCAGACAAAACAGAGATGATGAATGTATACTTCTATTGATATATGTGTTTGTACAATCTCATTAGCTTGCCAAGCACAGCTAAATGAGGTATTGTGGTGTTGGCTATAGAGTAACCTTCACACACAATGAATTTCAATGAGATTTTGCCTTGGGGAGTGAGCTAGAGTGAGAGTGTAACCCGCGACTTTTTCACTACATCCTTTATAGGAGCTTGATCTTCATTTGAATTTGAAATTCAAGCTTAGGCTCCCTTGAATCGCTCCTCTAAAAGTAGGGAGATATTCTCTCTATCTCAACATTCAAATTTCCACGACTCTGATGTTAGGTGGATGACTTAAAGTGATTACAAACAAATGATAAGTCACTTAGACTTTTACAAGAGGTAAAAGAGTAGGAACACATAAGCATATGTTCACATGAGTCTTCCTTTAAGTGAAGCCTAGATAATCCTTTGTCCATGCTAATCTTCCATAAGTCCAAGGGTCCAAGCCAATGTGTGTAGGCTTGTCTTGCACCAACAGCTCCCCCTCAAGCCAAACACTTTGGCTTAAATCTTCTCTTTCATTCTTCAATCACTTCCTGCAATCCAATCATAGATTTGAATCTGCATAACTTGTTTCCATCCAATGCCTTTGTAAGTAAATCTGCACATTGCATATTAGTAGAAACATAGGTCAATTGTATATCTTTACTTAGCAATTTCTCTCTCACATAGTGGTAATGAACCTCTATGTGTTTAGTTCTGGCATGATAAATTGGGTTTGCTGCAAGATGAAGAGAGCTAGTGTTGTCTCCAAATATGATAGGTGGTCTTGTGAGTAGACCTAACTCTGTATATAGAAGCTTCAACCAGATAGCTTCTTGAGTAGCATTTGCAAGTCCTCTATACTCTGCTTCAGTGGATGACAATGCCACTGTAGGTTGCTTCTTAGCTGACCAAGAGATAGGCTTATCCCCTGCAAAACAAATATAACCTGAGGTGCTTCTCCTATCATCCTTGCATCCTGCCCAATCTGCATTTGAGTAAACTTTAATATCAATGTCTGATGTATAAGGAAAATACAAACCATGACTTTGAGTTCCCTTGAGGTACTTCAAGATCTTCTTTGCTGCCTCTAGGTGAGGTACCCTAGGTTTGTGCATGAATTGACTAAGCACACTTACTCCATATGCTATGTCAATTCTTGTCAAGGTAGCATAGTTCAAACTACCTACCATACTTTGGTATCCTGTAATGTCTTTGATTTCTTCTCCTTCATGAGCACTTAGCTTTTGATTGACCTCCATTGGAGTAGTAGATACCTTAGCATCCTGTAAACCAAACTTCTTGACCATATCATGTACATACTTCTTTTGAGTAATGTAGATACCTGAATTTGTGTAGATCAATTCAAGTCCTAGAAAATATTTTAGTAATCCAATATCACTAATCTTGAATTCTTTCATCATCTGTCCTTTGATGTGTCTAATCCCATTGACATCATTACCTGTAATGATGATGTCATCAACATAAACACATAAGTAGATTACCTCTGTACTACTTCTCTTTATGAATAGAGAAGTGTCTGCTTTGCTCATCACAAATCCTTGGTCTAGAAGGTAGGTGGTCAATCTGTAATTCCATGCTCTAGGTGCCTCCTTCAAACCATACAGAGCCTTTTTCAATTTACAAACATAATGTACCTTTCTTGGATCTTCATAGCCAGGTGGTTGTGACATGTAGACTTCCATCCATTTAGGAATGCATTCTTCACATCCAATTGGTACATGTTCCAATTCTTGGATGCAGCTACACTCACCAAAACTCTCATAGTTGGCATCTTGGCCACAGGAGAAAATGTCTCCTCATAATCAATGCCTTGGGTTTGTGCAAAACCCTTGGCTACCAACCTAGCTTTGTACCTGTTAATTGTTCCATCTGAATTCTTCTTCAATTTGTAGATCCATCTGGATCCTATTACCTTCATAGAATCTTTCTTGGGTACCAAGTCCCAAGTATCACTCTCTTTGAGGGCTTCTATCTCCTCATCCATGGCTTCTCTCCATTCTGGCTTTGTAATTGCTTCTTCATAGGTACCTGGTTCTTCATTCAACAAGTCTTTTGCAAGATATACAGAATGTTTAGTTACAAGTGATGTGTCATACCCAAATCTGATAGGCTTCTTCTTCTCTCTCTGAGATCTTCTCATAGCTTGAGTAGAAGTTTCTGCCTTGTCCTCCAATTGCTTCATCTTCATCTTTCCTTTGGATTTCCAAGCTTTGAACTCTTCAAGGTTTATGGTATCATCATCTGAGCTTGAGTCTTCTTGCTGAGTTGGCTCTTCCTTGGTAAGCTTTGGAAAATCTTCCTCCATGTCATAGGGTAAACTCACTTTCCTGCATTCATTCTCATACCATGAGTCATTTTCATCAAATATGACATCTCTGCTTACCTTGAACCCTTTGTTTGTGGGGTTGTAGAATCTGTATCCCTTTTGGTTCAAATCATAACCAATGAAGATACATTTCTCTGCCTTTGGGTCTAGCTTTCCTCTTACCTGTGAGGGAATATGCACATATGCTATACATCCAAAGATTTTGCAATGATCCAGAGAGGGTCTCTTACCATGCCAAGCTTCATATGGAGTCATGCCATCAAGTGATTTGGATGGCAACC
Organism: Ceratopteris richardii; assembly: GCA_020310875.1. NCBI lineage: Eukaryota > Viridiplantae > Streptophyta > Polypodiopsida > Polypodiales > Pteridaceae > Ceratopteris > Ceratopteris richardii. The sequence goes on along the minus strand of CM035409.1, from coordinate 142,213,480 downwards.
TATTGATGAGGTAAGTGGCAGTGGACACACTCTCTGCCCATAGGTAATTTGGCAACCTTTTTTCATTGAGCATAGACCTAGCTGTTTCCACTATAAGTCTATTCCTTCTTTCTGCTACCCCATTTTGTTCAGGTGAGTACCTTGTAGTGATCTCCCTCTTGATGCCTCTTTCCTGCAAGAAATCTTCAAACTCATTGGAGAAATACTCTCCTCCACCATCTGATCTTAGCCTCTTCAAGCTTCTACCTGTTTGATTCTCAACAAGTGCAAGATACCTCTTGAAACAATTAAACACTTCATCTTTATGCTTCATAAAATATAAAATGGTCCACCTGCTATAGTCATCAATGAAGGACACATAATACCTTGAACCAGAAATGGAAGGGTCCTTGCTAGGTCCCCAAACATCTGTGTGTACCAAGTCTAGGTAGTCTTCATGCATGAAACCTTTCCTTGAGTAGGGTAATCTGTGAGACTTACCAAATTGACATGATCCACATTTGTAAATCATGTGTTGCTTGGATACATTAGGTATCCCAAGCACACATTGATCCCTGCACATTTGCTTTAGAGTCCTTTCACCTATGTGCCCTAATCTTTTATGCCATATCTTTAGCTCTGAAAGTGTCTGATCCTTGTAATTATACAAAGCAATGTTTTTTGTATCTTCTAGCTCAAATGTAAATAATCTACCTGATTTCTCCCCTTTGGCTATCCTTCTGAATCCTTGTTTTGGGTCCTCCACATATGCTCCATGTTGTGTGAATCTGACCTGCAAACCTTTCTCCACAATCTGACCAACACTCATTAAATTCTTAGTTATTGTTGGTACATAGAGTACCCTGCTTAATAGGTTTTGATTACCATCACATGTCTTCACATTTCCAACTTTGACAACAGAGTGCTTAGTGTCATCACCTGTTTGTACCTGATGTTTGCCCTTGGGCTCTTCCAAATCAGAAAGTAGTGCTACATTGCCAGCTACATGGTTAGAACATCCTGAGTCAATGTAAAATAAATGATCATCATTTGTACCTATCTTGGAGGTCATGTTCATGATCAATAAGGAGTCATCCTGCTCCTCAGTGTAGTTGTTGTAGTCTCTTCTATTTCTGAATCCACCTTGGTAGTTTCCATTGTGGTTGTTGTTGTAGTTGTTGTTGTATTGGTTGTTGTACCCATTGTAGCTTTGATGTTGGTTGAATCTGCCTCTTCCTTGAGAGTATCCACCTCTTGAGTAGCCTCTTCCTCTCTGATTTTTGTAGTTCTTGTAGCATTCATCTGTGGTATGATTGGACAACCCACAGATGTTGCAAGGTGATGAGTTGTAGGGTCTCCCCCTACCTGACTTACCTCCTCTGCCTCTTCCTCTAGATGACCTACCTCTCCCTGCATAATTGGCTTGAGAGGTAGAGCCTTCTTCATCCTGTTTCTTCTTGCCTTTATCTTTAACTTTCTTATCAGTAAAGAGAGCAGAGGGGTTATTACCTTTTGATTGATCTCCAGCTTTGGTGAACTTTGCTTCATGTGTAAATAGTTGGCCCATGAGTGTTGTGAGATCACGGGTATGCATGTCCATGTAGAGGTCCATTGCAGTGGTGAAACTTTCCCACTTATCATCTGCCTTGAGTCCATTTGTCACTTGCCTGACTATTTGCTCCTCTTCAATTTCCTCTCCAATGCTTGCTAGTTGGTCTGCCACATCTTTGATCTTTGTCACATACTCTGAGACTGATTGCTTTGGCTGCTTCCTAAGGGTTGTGAACTCAATCCATAATTGGTTCTTCCTAGCCCTTGTGTTGGAAGAAAAATAATTTGACAAGGTTTCCCAAGTCTCTTGGGAAGTCTTACAGTTCCTTACATGAGGTAAAAGAAAGTCAGATATAGAGTTTAAGAGATAAGACCTTGCCAAAGCATCCTTTGCACACCATTGGTTAAGTCTTTCATGCTCATCCTTTGTAGGTAGTCCTCTAGTCTTGAATGAGGGCAACTCCTCATCTCCTGATATGTATCCAAATAGACTTCTCCCTTGTAGATAGGTCTTCATTCTCAACGACCAAGCTTGATAATTATTTCTGTCCAATTTGTCAATGAAGGAAGGGAAACCATCACCCATGTTTACCTTCTTTGCTCTGATACCACTGTTGAGAGTGATGGATGGATGCACTCAGGAAATCAGTTGGTGCTGCAAAACCTGCTTCACACCTGCCCTCTTTGCTCTTCTGATATGCTTAGAACACAAGCTTAGCTTCCAAATGACATAAAGAAACCATATATGTACTTTGGAAATGATTTGGGTAATGATCAAATCAAAACAGATAACTTGGTACTTCAAGAATCAAGAAAAACTTTCTATTCCTGTAGTGATACCTGCTCAGACTTTTACTCAGTGTGTCCAGCACAGTTAAAATTGGAACAATTCCTTTTGGGAGTATCAATATATCTTAGTAAGCTACCAATCACAAGTGGAATCACTTCAATTGATAAACTATGCACTGAGAAATAAGTTTAGCAAAATTATAATCACCCCCGACTTTTCAGGAACTCTGCATACTGAGACCAGTGTGCCCTTCGAATCGATTTTCTCCCAAATGGCTGAATGGAATCCTTCGAAATTTTGTATGCTTGTAGTAGACTTTGAGCTGGTTCCAATGAGCTATAGAACACTTGATTTGGTTGAGTAGATCCAGAGAAATGCCCTGATGAAGTTGACAGACTTGGAGTAGGTGACTCAGACAAAACAGAGATGATGAATGTATACTTCTATTGATATATGTGTTTGTACAATCTCATTAGCTTGCCAAGCACAGCTAAATGAGGTATTGTGGTGTTGGCTATAGAGTAACCTTCACACACAATGAATTTCAATGAGATTTTGCCTCGGGGAGTGAGCTAGAGTGAGAGTGTAACCCGCGACTTTTTCACTACATCCTTTATAGGAGTTTGATCTTCATTTGAATTTGAAATTCAAGCTTAGGCTCCCTTGAATCTCTCCTCTAAAAGTAGGGAGATATTCTCTCTATCTCAACATTCAAATTTCCACGACTCTAATGTTAGGTGGATGACTTAAAGTGATTACAAACAAATGATAAGTCACTTAGACTTTTACAAGAGGTAAAAGAGTAGGAACACATAAGCATATGTTCACATGAGTCTTCCTTTAAGTGAAGCCTAGATAATCCTTTGTCCATGCTAATCTTCCATAAGTCCAAGGGTCCAAGCCAATGTGTGTAGGCTTGTCTTGCACCAACATTTATGAGATAGGTGGGAGTGGATACACTCTCTGCCCAAAGATAATTTGGTAATTTTTTTCATTAAGCATAGACCTAGCTGTTTCTACTATGAGTCTATTCCTTCTTTCAGCTACCCCATTTTGTTCAGGTGAGTACCTTGTAGTAATCTCCCTTTTGATGCCTCTTCCCTGCAAGAAATCTTCAAACTCATTGGAGAAGTACTCTCCTCCACCATCTGACCTTAGCCTCTTCAAGCTTCTTCCTGTTTGATTTTCAACAAGTGCAAGATACCTCTTGAAACAATTAAACACTTCATCTTTATGCTTCATAAAGTATAAAATGGTCCACCTGCTATAATCATCAATGAAGGACACATAATACCTTGAACCTGAAATGGAAGGATCCTTGCTAGGTCCCCAAACATCTGTGTGTACCAAGTCTAGGTAGTCTTCATGCATGAAACCTTTCCTTGAATAGGGTAACCTGTGAGACTTACCAAATTGACATGATCCACACTTGTAAATCGTGTGTTCCTTGGACACATTAGGTATCCCAAGCACACATTGATCCCTGCACATTTGCTTTAGGGTTCTTTCACCTATGTGCCCTAATCTCTTGTGCCATATTTCTGACTCTGAAAGTGTCTGATCCTTGTAATTATACAAGGCAATATTCTTGGTGTCTTCTAGCTCAAATGTAAATAATCTACCTGATTTCTCCCCTTTAGCTATCCTTCTGAATCCATGTCTTGGGTCCTCCACATATGCTCCATGTTGTGTGAATCTGACCTGCAAACCTTTCTCCACAATTTGACCAACACTCATTAAATTCTTGGTGATGGTTGGTACATAGAGTACCCTCCTCAATAGGTTCTGGTTACCATCACATGTCTTCACATTTCCAATTTTTACAACAGAATGTTTAGTGTCATCACCTGTCTGTACTTGATGTTTGCCCTTGGGTTCTTCCAAATCAGAAAGTAGTGCCACATTGCTAGCTACATGGTTAGAACATCCTGAGTCAATATAAAATAAATGATCATCATTTGTACCTGCCTTGGAGGTCATATTCATGATCAATAGGGAGTCATCTTGCTCCTCTGTGTAGTTGTTGTAGTCTCTTCTGTTTTTGAATCCACCTTGGTAGTTACCATTGTGGTTGTGATTGTAGTTGTTGTTGTATTGATTGTTGTATCCATTGTAGCTTTGATGTTGGTTGAATCTGCCTCTCCCTTGAGAGTATCCACCTCTTGAGTAGCCTCTTCCTCTCCGATTCTTGTAGTTCTTGTAGCATTCATCTGTGGTATGATTGGACAATCCACAAATGTTGCATGGTGATGAGTTGTAGGGTCTCCCCCTACCTGACTTACCTCCTCTGCCTCTTCCTCTAGATGATCTACCTCTCCCTGCATAATTAGCTTGAGAGGTAGAGGCTTCTTCATCCTGTTTCTTCCCTTTACCTTTATCCTTAACTTTCTTATCAGTATAGAGAGCAGAGGGGTTGTTACCTTTTGATTGATCTCCTGCCTTTGTAAACTTTGCTTCATGTGTGAATAGTTGGCCCATGAGTGTTGTGAGATCTGGGGTATGCATGTCCATATAGAGGTCCATTGCAGTGGTGAAACTTTCCCACTTATCATCTGCCTTGAGCCCATTTGTTACTTGCTTGACTATTTGCTCCTCTTCAATCTCCTCTCCAATGCTTGCTAGTTGGTCTGCCACATCTTTGATCTTTGTCACATACTCTGAGACTGGTTGCTTGGGCTGCTTCCTAAGGGTTGTGAACTCAATCCATAGTTGATTCTTTCTGGCCCTTGTGTTGGAAGAAAAGTAGTTTGACAAGGTTTCCCAAGTCTCTTGGGAAGTCTTACAATTTCTTACATGAGGTAAAAGAAAATCAGATATAGAGTTTAAGAGATAAGACCTTGCCAAAGCATCTTTTGCACACCATTGGTTGAGTCTTTCATGTTCATCCTTTGTGGGTAGTCCTCTAGTCTTGAATGAGGGCAACTCCTCATCTCTTGATATGTATCCAAATAAACTTCTACCTTGTAGATAGGTCTTCATTCTCAATGACCAAGCCTGATAATTGTTTCTGTCCAATTTGTCAATGAATGAAGGGAAACCATCACCCATGTTTACCTTCTTTGCTCTGATACCACTGTTGGGACTGATGGTTGGATGCACTCAAGAAATGAGTTGGTGCTGCTATACCTGCTTCACACCAGCCCTCCTTTGATTCCAGAAATGCTTAGTAGACTCCTTGAGCTTCCAAATGATACCACAATATGCTATGTGTACTTTGAAAATGATTTGACTAATGATTAGAACAAAACAGATGATTTTGCACTTCACTAGTCTTGAAAAACTTTCTAATTCTGTAATGATACCTGCTCAGTGTTATGCTCAGTGTGACCAGCACACTTGAAATTGAAACAATTCCTTTTGGGGGTACTAAAGTACCTTAATAAGCTACCAATTTCAAGTGGAATCACTCAAATTGATAAACCATACACTGAAAAATAAGTTTAGCAAAATTATGATTACCCCCGACTTTTTAGGAACTCTGCACACACAGACCAGTGTGCACTTCGATCACGATTTCTCCGAGATGGCTGATCCAATTGATTTGAAACTTTGTAGCTGTATAGTAGACTTGGAGCTGGTTCCAATGTGCTTTGAATCACTTGATTTGGTTCAGTAGATCCTGAGATATGCTCCTTTGAAGTTG
>CM035409.1:142200017-142202517 GCA_020310875.1 Ceratopteris richardii | reverse complement strand
ATCAACATAGATACACAAGTATATTACCTCTGCACTACTTCTCTTTATGAACAGAGAAGTGTCAACTTTGCTCATCACAAATCCTTGGTCTTGGAGGTAGGTTGTCAACCTTCTTGGGATCTTCATAGCCAAGTGGTTGTGACATGTAGACTTCTTCAGATATCCATCCATTCAAGAAGGCATTCTTGACATCTAATTGGTACATGTTCCAATTCTTGGATGCAGCTACACTCACCAATATTCTGATAGTTGGCATCTTAGCCACAGGAGAAAATGTCTCCTCATAATCAATGCCTTGGGTTTGTGCAAAACCCTTGGCAACCAACCTAGCTTTGTACCTGTTTATTGTTCCATCAGAATTCCTCTTTAGCTTGTAGATCCATCTGGATCCTATCACCTTCATAGAGTCCTTCTTGGGTACCAACTCCCAAGTATCACTTTCCTTGAGAGCTTCTATTTCTTCATCCATAGCTCCTTTCCATTCTGGTTTGGTGATTGCCTCTTCATATGTACCTGGTTCTTCATTCAACAAATCTTTTGCAAGATATACAGAATGCTTGGTTACAAGAGAAGTATCATACCCATATCTGATAGGCTTCTTACTTTCTCTCTGAGATCTCCTCATTGCTTGAGTTGAGGATTTTGGTATGTCCTCTAGCTTCTTCATTTTCATCTTCCCTTTGGACTTCCATGCCTTGAATTCCTCAAGGTTAATTGTGTCATCATCATCTGAGCTTGATTCTTCTTTCTGGATTGGTTCCTCCTTGGTGAGCTTTGGGAAATCTTCTTCCATATCATAGGGTAGACTAACCTTCCTGCATTCATTCTCATACCATGAGTCATTCTCATCAAAGATGACATCTTTGCTTACCTTGAAGCCTTTGTTTGTTGGGTTGTAGAGTCTGTACCCTTTTTGATTTAAATCATAACCAATGAAGATACATTTTTCAGCTTTGGGGTCTAGCTTTCCCCTTACCTGTGAGGCAATATGCACATATGCTACACAACCAAAAATTTTGCAATGATCCAGAGAAGGTCTCTTACCATGCCAAGCTTCATATGGTGTCATGCCATCAAGTGATTTGGATGGCAACCTATTTATGAGATAGGTGGCAGTGGATACACCTTCTGCCCAAAGATAATTTGGCAGCTTCTTTTCATTAAGCATAGACCTAGCTGTTTCTACAATGAGTCTATTCCTTCTTTCAGCTACTCCATTTTGTTCAGGTGAGTACCTTGTGGTTATCTCCCTCTTGATGCCTCTTTCCTGCAAGAAATCTTCAAACTCATTGGAGAAGTATTCTCCTCCTCCATCTGACCTTAGCCTCTTCAAGTTTCTTCCTGTTTGGTTTTCAACAAGTGCAAGATACCTCTTGAAACAATTAAATACTTCATCTTTATGTTTCATAAAGTATAAAACAGTCCATCTGCTATAATCATCAATGAAGGACACATAGTACCTTGATCCTGAAATGGAGGGATCCTTGCTAGGTCCCCAAACATCTGTGTGTACCAATTCTAGGTAGTCTTCATGCATGAAACCTTTCCTTGAATAGGGCAACCTGTGAGACTTACCAAATTGACATGCTCCACACTTATAAATCATGTGTTGCTTGGACACATTAGGTATCCCAAGCACACATTGATCCCTACACATTTGCTTTAGGGTTCTTTCACCTATGTGGCCTAACCTCTTGTGCCATATCTCTAATTTTGAAAGTGTTTGATCCTTGTAGTTGTATAAAGCAATATTTTTGGTGTCTTCTAGCTCAAAAGTAAACAATCTACCTGATTTCTCTCCCTTGGCTATCCTTCTGAATCCATGTCTTGGGTCCTCCACATATGCTCCATGTTGAGTGAACCTGACCTGCAAACCTTTCTCCACAATCTGACCAACACTCATTACTAGGTTCTTGGTAATGGTTGGTACATAAAGTACCCTGCTCAATAGGTTCTGGTTTCCATCACATGTCTTTACATTTCCAATCTTTATAACAGAGTGTTTAGTATCATCACCTGTTTGTACCTGATGTTTGCCCTTGGGTTCTTCCAAATCAGAGAGTAGTGCCACATTACCAGCTACATGATTAGAACACCGTGAATCAATATAAAATAAATGATCATCATTTGTACCTACCTTGGAGGTCATATTCATGATCAATAGGGAGTCATCTTGCTCCTCTGTGTAGTTGTTGTAGTCCCTTCTATTTCTGAATCCACCTTGGTAGTTACCACTGTGGTTGTGGTTGTAATTGTTGTTGTATTGATTGTTGTATCCATTGTAGCCTTGGTGTTGGTTGAATCTGCCTCTACCTTGAGAGTATCCACCTCTTTGATAGCCTCTTCCTCTCTGATTCTTATAATTTCTGTAGCACTCATCTGTGGTATGGTTAGTCAATCCACAAATGTTGCATGGTGATGAGTTGTAGGGTCTCCCCCTACCTTGCTTACCTCCTCTGCCCCTGCCTCTTGAAGATCTACCTCTCCCTGCATAATTAGC
>CM035409.1:142160017-142195017 GCA_020310875.1 Ceratopteris richardii | reverse complement strand
TCTAGAACCTAATTTTTAACTAGGCCGGACACTAGGTCTGGACAAGGCCAAAGCTAGTTAGAAAACTATAAAAAGAGCTAGAGAGCTCATTTTTGAGGTTCGACTATTTGTGAATTGAGCTTATGTAAGAGACTTTTTGACTAATGAAAGAACTCCATTGTTCCTCTCCTTGTTCTTGCCTTGAGTGTATGTGTGTGTGTATGTGTGTGCATCTTTGTGTGCTTCTCACTCACGCACTTGTGCCATCACTTGCTCATAGTCGTCATACTAGTCCTCACGTCTCCACGGATTGACAATTATGAGGTGGATCTCCTCACATTGGTACTCACCATTGTGCTAGAGTGACACGAAATTTGGTGCTATTGCCAGGGAGAGAGCTTCGAGGACGAGCGTGTGATGGTAAGAAGTAGAGTTGAGACATTCATAGGTATTATCTTTCCTTTTCCTTATTTTTCTTCATTTTTGCTTCTTTTTTTGCATTCACCATCATCACCATCATCATCCTCACCATCTCCCACCTCCATCTCCATCTTCACAAAAATTTCAGTTTTTTGGTCATATTCCACTTCCCACCTCATTTCCCTCATTCCACTTGTGAGAGAGAGCGAGAGAGAGCTTGCATGCCATCAGTTTTTGTGTGTTTTTTGAGCTTTTACTGCAGGATCTAGCTGTACCACCGTCTCCAGCAGCTTGCGCAGGTACGACAGACTCTGCACAGGTCCCGGGACGACGACCTTTGTCTATCGCGACAGACAGAAAAACTTAATATTTTTTGAATGCATGTTTGGCACGATAACCTACACCATGAGAGCACTCCAAATCACTAAAAAATTCTAAAAAAATTGTGTTTTTTCAGTCTATCGTGACAGACACAGTCTATCACGACAGACAGCGTCTATCGCGACAGATAGCACCCCACGATAGAGGCCGTCTATCACGACAGACACCGTCTATTACGACAGACTGAGCCCACGATAGATGATAGACCCCGTCTATCGTGACAGACACCCGTCTATCGCGATAGATAGACAACTGCGATAGACACCCGTCTATCGCGACAGACAGAGAACCACGATAGACCCCGTCTATCGCGACAGATAGGGCTTACGACAGATGATAGACAGCGTCTATCACGACAGACACCCGTCTATCGTCACAGACACCCGTCTATCGCGACAAACAGAGAACCACGATAGATCCCGTCTATCGCGATAGACACCGTCTATCGTGACAGATAGGGCTTACGACAGACGATAGACAACGTATATCGCGACAAACACCCGTCTATCGTGACAGACCGAGATCCACGATAGACCCCGTCTATCACGATAGACACCGTCTATCGCGATAGATAGGACCCCGAGACAAACATCGTCTATCACGACAGACACCGTCTATCGCGATAGACCAAAAGTAGGAAAGACAACACATAGCATCTATCATGACAGACACCGTCTATCGCGGCAGACACCGTCTATCGCGACAGACCAATCCACGATAGATGTCAGACAGCGTCTATCGCGACGGACACCATCTATCGCAACAAACACTGTCTATCGCGATAGAGAGCCCCCGCGACAGCCAGTGTCTATCGCGACAGACACCGTCTATCGCGATAGACAGGCATTTTTGGCAAAAATAAAGGAGTAAAGTTTTGAAAAATTAGGCTAAAGTTTGGGCATATTTGCATACTCAATTACTCCTACACTTACAAAGGCCTTAGAAAAATACACTAAACTCTTGAAAGGATCTGTTTGTCTGTTTAACCCCCTAAACCCTGATTTGTCATAACTTTTTCATATGAAATCTGTTTTTTGAGCTCTAGGGCTTGTCGGAAAGAATTGATTTTCAGATAGGGTATTTTGAAGTTGACCCTCTGTGGGGTCGGTACACCAAGGGAGCTCTAGAGAAAAATTTTTGGCAATAGAAAAGGGAAAAAAAAGGGTCATTAAAAGTGTCTGAGATAAATTGTCTGTCAATTGAAGGATCAAACTGGAGCTAAACTTGGGATTTTTAGAGGATTATTGAGAGCTCTTGGAGAAATCAAAGCAAGTGCCATTGGGTGCAGGCTTGGGAATGCATTTCCTGGGCAGACAAGCATAGCAAGGAGGAGCCACTTGAGGTTGGAACATCTCTTAACCCCCTCAATCCATTCTTAGCATAGGCTAAGTGCGAGTAGCTGTCCAAGTTGACTAGGGATACGATAGGAATACTCAAGTTTGAAGAGCCTTTAATTTCTCAAGTCCAAGAATAGGCTAAATTGCAGTCAAGGGACAACTTAAAGAAAAAGAACTTAAACTAAGTGGACGAAGAACATCAAGTACGACACACTTAAGTGCTCCTAACGACACTTAATTAAAGACAAGGAAACACATACAAGGGAACTTAAAAGGAACAAGTGATTGGTATCAAAGAATCAGCAACGTACAAAGGGCATATGAACCTTAGATCGGGAAGACACTTAGGGAGAGACTGTCGAAGTATTAGATCATCCGAGGCTAGTGTCAACCATACAGCCAGATCTTGGGCCCAACAATTGAGTGATTACCCCTACGCTTGAGACTCAGAAACTAGTGACTCTGAGATGTCTTATAACATGGAAAGACCTATAGGTAGCTCAGGAGTGGCATACCTAGAAAAACCCGAGGGTCCTTACAGGACTCAATTGGAGTATATCCGGACCAACCGCTTAGGTGCACGCATCTATGAGGATAACACATCCTCCCTGATATACAGCTTTAAGGAAACACCTCAAGAGACTGTGAGGGTCACAGGAAGAAGGTTTAGGCAATACCTAGAGAGATGCCCTGCTCCAGAGTTACCCAGTCTAGCCAAACAAGTGGCCTTATTTCTAGAGGAATTGTTAAGTACCAAATTGAGATCATATGTGTACTTGAAGGACCCTAGATCCATAGAAGAGTGTGTACGCATGTGCATAGACATTGAGGATAATCTAGGGGAGGAGTTAGAGCTCTCAAAGATCTATAAAGACTCAGATAGCTCTTCTAGCCTCACATCCTTGCAATCCACGTCTATTGAGGATCTTGCCAAGAAGGTAGCTCAGAAATTAGGAGTCTCTAGCAAGCAGATTCCTAGATTTGCCCTAGGAAAACGATGCTATACCTGTGGAGGAGACCATATGGCTAATGTGTGCCCTATCATGGCTCAACCCCAAGTGAACCCTAACAGCCAATACTGCACCATAGAAAGGCGATACACCAACCACACCACATAGGATTGCCCATATAACAAACAAGCTGTTAGACAAAATTATCTGCAGCCATATCCACAGCAAGGAAAATACCAGAATCAGTACCCACAACAGCAGTATGGTAGGCTCCAACAACCCTATCAACCACCTTATCAAGGGCAGCAAAGACCTCAGCCAGTCTTAGTAGAGCATCCCCCTCCTCCAGCCAATGTGATTCCAGTAAAGTATGGAGCTACAGAAGAAAATCCAAATAGAGCTTTAGTGCCAGTGACACAAGTGATCATATTTTTTACTCTACACATATCGAGAGCCCACAGGCTTACTACATGTAGTCACCCGAGCATAGTGAGTCATACTATTATGAAGATCCGAGTGAATCTAGTTGGGAGACAGAGTACGCGAATGTCATGTATGCAAACCCCAACTCTAGACCTCAACCTAGGAAGATAAGATCCCCATTCCGTAGAGGGCCATGCTTTCGATGTCAAGGTGATAATCTCATTCGTGATTGCCCTCTTCCTGCACCCACACAAACCCAATCTGTGACAATTCAAGGCTTTTGTCCAGATTGTGGGAAGGAGCATTTGTTACGAGAGTGCCCCAAGAACCCCACCAATATGCCAAAAATTGCTCCTATCAATGTTATTGGGTTGGTGGTAGACTCCACAGGAAGTGTGACTTCCACAACTCCAGTGCAAGTCATCACGAGAGCTCAGGCACTTAAGCAAAACCAAGACTTAGCCCAAGAAAAGAATGTGGAGGTTAGTGAGACTGAGAGCCAAAATAAGAAGAGAACAAGAGCTTGGAGAGATAGCCGTGAACATATGAAAAGACAATGGGCAAGAAAGATGAGCAAACTCGAGGAAAATCTGCGAGAGACCAAAGCCAAGATCATAAAAATCACATCTCAAACAAACTCTCACACATCACCTCCACTACCATCCCCATCACCTTCCATTCCTCCACCCTCTAATCCACCACACGTAACCCACCCACCACCTCGAGTAGGATCAATCTTCGTAGATCCCACTCCCGAGGACATAGATATGATGCTTAGAGCATATCAGGCCAGGATCCAGGAAGGGCCAAATGTAACGGATCATGAAAGATGTTACCCTAGAGCTGACCTAGAGCTTGAACGAACCAAGTTGTGTGCCAAGATGGTAGAATTGGTTCAATCCATGTTTGAGGCCAGTCGCCTCTTCAATTGCTCTAGCTCCACTAGAACACCATTGCATTTTGATGGTCTATTAGATAGATTGGAGATGATAATTGCAAAGTCTAGAAAAGGAGCCAACTCCCAGGCTAAGGAGAAGACAAGTGATAGAATAATCATTCCTTTCAAGGAACCTTATGTGCCTGACTCCACAGAACCAGACACCTCTACTTCTATGAATCGGTATTCACCAGACTTCTTGCAAGAGATTCAGGAAGAGAAATGGGCTAAAGAGAGTGAATTTCCTCCTCCCATTGAACTTGTGGATGACACACACGATCAATTCCCACAAGACCTTCCTTCCATTTATGGAGAGCAGGAGAGTACCCACTCTCAAGAGAATATAGACCTCGAGTCTAATTCTTTACAAGAACTACCCCACTTCAAAGGCCCATGGGAAGCAAAGTCTACTTGCATGAGAGCACCTACGTTCATGGTAAGAAACAAAGACTCAGTGATACCTAGGAACATGGAGGTAGTGAAGAACACTAAAGTGCAATGCAATCTCACTTTGGAAGAGCTACTTAAGGTTAGACCAGAAGTGTAGAATATGTAGCAGGTCAGGTGCATGAAGTAGCTACACCTCATTCCCAGGTAGGATCTCACAGAACGGTGCCAGAAATACCCTTGGACAAGATAGGGGACATGAGTGAAGGAGAAGAAGGAAACACTTATCTTCCCATTACTCATCAGGGTTACACCACCAAAGCAATTTTGGACTCAAGTGCAGGAGTTGCAATTGCTACCACTTCTCTATGGAAGCATTGGGGCAAGCCAGCACTCAGGCCAATGAGAATGAAATTGCAGATGGCCGATGGTCACATTGAGAGACCCTTAGGGCTACTAGAGAGAATAACTCTTACCACTTGTGGTGTAGAGTTTGAACATACTTTTGCTATATGTGAATTTAGCAAAAATCATGCCTACGAGATGATTATGGGAAGACCCTTCTTGAGGCAATTGCAAATAGTGCAAGATTGGGGGACAAATTCTTTGTATTTGCAACACTTGGGTGTCACTACCAAAGTGAATCTCAAAGATTTCACTCATAGATACGTGCCCCCTATTCAATGGAATCCCATCCACAGAGCCAAGGATGATACAGAGTCAGTGCATTCCATAGGATCAGGATCCTCATGGATGCATGAAGACACCCACTTATGGATGTGTAAAGTAGCAGTAGAAGAACAGAAGAGGGAAAAAGCCAGAGAGGTAGGTGCAAAAGATACACATAGATCAATTCAAGACCCAGCCTATGCACCTGTAGTATTTCCTAATGAAGAGTTTGAACCTCATGGTTGGGCAGAAATCTTAGCAACTATGGATGTAGCCATCAATGAAGAGCAGTGGACACCCCATTGTGACGAGGATGGCTATGACATTTCAGTCTTCACAATAGAGCCAATCATGTGTGATCCAATCATTGAAGAATGTGAACATAGCACTGATGCATTTGAGGATGCAAGTGACTCCGATCGAGAGTCAATCATTATGGACCCACCCTTTGCATCAGATGAGGAATATTTCTATGAAGTAGAAGCTCATCCTCAGAGACACAAAGACATTACAAATGAGGTGAGATTAACCACACATGTGACCACCAGGAGTGAAGGAAAGAAAAGAAAGAAGAGAGAAGTCACTCCGGAGGAAGAGGAATCCTTGTTTGAGGTCCTTGAAAATTTCAAGAAGTACGAAATAGAAGATAGAAGAGTCATGGTAAGAATGCCTAAACGTGAGGCACAATCAGGAGAGGCCTATGATAGCAAGGAAACTACCAAGAAAATAATTGTAGCCATAGAGGAGGGAGAAGAAAGATGCACCCACATTGGGCATGACCTGACGGAAGAAGAAGAGCAAGAGTTGATAGCTTTGCTAAGAGAGTATAGAGATGTATTAGCTTGGAGCTACAAGGACCTGAAAGGTGTAGACTTTGACATATGCTCACATACGATCCCCATCACCTCAGATGCCAGACCCTCTAAGCAGAGGCCCTACACATATAATGACAACTATGCTGCCAAGATTAAAGAAGAGATAGATCGCTTGGTGGAAGCTAGATTTATATATGAAATTGAGCACACTGAATGGGTATCCCCCATTGTAGTGGTGCCCAAAAAGAACGGCAAGTTACGTGTATGCATTAACTTGAGGAAGGTTAATGCAGCCAGTATCAGAGATAGTTATCCGCTTCCTATCACTGAGCATCTATTAGAAAGGGTAGTAGGCAAAGAAGTGTACAACTTCTTAGATGGGTTCTCTGGTTACAATCAAGTAGCCATAGCACTAGAAGATCAACATAAAACGGCTTTTGCCATGGAGTGGGGCATATTTTCTTTTCGAGTAATGCCATTTGGTCTAACCAATGCGCCTGCAACCTTCCAGAGAGTAATGTGCCATGTATTTAAGGAGTTCTTGAGGAAGAATTTGGAAGTCTATGTTGATGATCTCTGTGCTCATTCCAACATTAGACAGACCCATATACCTGAACTCAGACAAATCTTTGATAAATGTAGAGAATATCAAGTCTGCTTGAACCCAAAAAAGTGTGTTTTCATGGTCAGGCAGGGCAAGATTCTAGGACACATAGTGTCAAAGAACGACATATCCATTGATGAAGAGAAAGTGAGAGCTATCTCTGAACTACCTAGGCCAAGGAATGTCAAGGAAGTGCAAGCTTTCATGGGGCATTGTGGTTATTACCGACGTTTAATACACATGTATGCCATCATTGCAAAGCCTTTGTATGGACTTTTGACCAATTTTGAGTGGAATGATGAGTGCGAGAAATCCTTCAATGAGCTTAACCAATGATTGTGTTCAGCACCAATCCTGACTACACCGGATTGGAACAAGCCCTTCCGTGTGCATGTGGATGTGTCCAATTATGCCATTGGATGTGTCTCACATCCGGAGAGGCCCCACAAGGAGTATCAGATGACCTTCCTGACGCTTACCTCTTTAATCTGGAAGTTGTACCATAGTGGGCCAAGTCCTTAGTGCCAATATTGACATATGGGCCTAAACATCCAGTAGCAAGCACCCAAGATAAGGAGGTAGTAAAGGCCCACAAATACCATATCATGGCAGGGAGTACGTACAAAGATACCGATCAAGGGATATTAGCTTGTTGCGTGGAAGAGGATGAGTACGCGAAATGGTTGCAGTTAGCACATGTAGGTGCATTAGAGCAACACTACTCAAAGCAAAGAACTTTACAGACACTGAAGAGACTCGAAGTGCAGAGGCCAATGATGGAAGTAGATGTCCATAGGATGTGCAAGGAATGCCCAATAGGTCGTACTCAACCACCAGTGGAACATGCCACTCTTTATCAGATGTCTTTAGTACCAGATTGGAGTGAACCATTAGTAGCCTTTTTGAGGATGAGAACCTTTCCCCAAGATATGACATTAGCTAGACAAAGAAGCTTAGAACAAGAAGCGTTAGACTATACTCTCATTGGTGAAAATCTATACCGACAAGGAAAGGATGGGTATCTTCGATTATGTGTCCACGAGAGCGAATACCTAAAAATCTTGGAAATTGCTCACCAAGGAGTAGTAGGAGGACACTTTGGTCCAGATCGGGTGATCAAGGCAATACTATTTGCAGGATTTTGGTGGCCCACCCTTCACATGGATGCACATACCTATGTGAAGAGGTGTGATGTTTGTCAGCGAACCCAATATCCTATACGTAAAGATGAGATGCCATTGAAACCTATGATGGGTGGACGTGCATTCTCTAAGTGGGGAATAGACTTTGTCGGTCCTATTAATCCCCCAGCTAAGGTTTCCCATGCCGAATACATCATTGTGGCCACAGACTATCTAACCAAGTGGGTAGAAGTAAAAGCCACCACGAAGAACGATGCTCAAACGACAGCCAAGTTCTTATTTGAGAATGTGTTCACTAGATACGGATTGCCAATAGAGTTAGTGAGTGATAGAGGCACACACTTCTTGAATGAAGTCATAGAAACCATTCTCCAAGAATTCTTCGTGATACATAAGAAGTCGGCTCCCTATCATCCACAAGCTAATGGACAGGCTGAGAGCAGAAATAAGATTCTATGCAATGTATTGACAAAATTGGTGAACAATAAACGCTCTGATTAGGACAAACAGTTACATCATGCTATTTGGGCATACAGAGTTGCCTATAAAACAATACTCCAAGCCACATTCAAATGGTATTCGGCCAAAATGCAGTGCTACCATTGGATTTTTTGATACCTACCTTGAAAGTAGCACAAGAGCATGATTGGACAGGCCATGAGTTGTCCTCTAGAATCTTCGATCTTGAACAATTAGGTGAAACACGATTGAGAGCTGCAGTAGGAATTTATGTAGGCAAGAAGAGGCAAAAAACATATTTCGATGCACATGTGAAGGATAAGGGCTTGAAAGCAAGAGACCTAGTCCTAGTCTACACCTTGAAGCAAAATGCACGGAAGTTAGAGAAGCGAAGCTATGGACCAATGATTATCAATAGGATCTCCACAAGTGGAGCAGTTCAACTAGCCACTCTAGAAGGAGATATTCTACCAAGTTACATAAGCGGTTGTAGAGTCAAGTTATATCAAGAACCCCTAACAGAAGAGATGCTAAATCGACTCAATACTGCAAAGAAATTCGAGAAGAAGCACATGCAGAAGCTTTAGAATGCATCCGACGAATGACATTGAGGAGACGAGGTAGAGATCAGCCCATGCCGGACACTCAAGAATCTTTAGGCTATCACATGGCCATGTGCGAGGCTTCAGGTGAACGCTCCCATAGGATAGTCGATCAACGACCTTTTGTGACCTTAGAAGTAGGACAAGGAGAGAGTGCAAGGACCGTGAGAGCTTTAATTGACTCAGGAGCAGCAACTAGTGCAGTTTGATTTTCTTACTGCCAAGAATTGCAATTGAAGGTCAATCCTATAGAGGCATATCTCATAGGATTGGGAGGTGTGGAAACCCCTTGCATGGGTGAGGTGGAACTTCCCCTCTACATTCAAGAGGTTCTAATGGTAGCCAAAGTGCTAGTATGTGAAGACGAGGATCTGACCGAGCCTCTTGTCTTGGGCCAAGACTGGATCTATGATCATGCAGTCAACCTCAACCTAAGAAGTGGACTTCTTCAGGCTTGGGTAGGCCAAAACCGCATCACGATTGAATAGAAAATCAAGCACTTAGGCCACTAAAAGAGGCACCAAATCCTGGTCCCTCCAGGAACACACATGAAGATAACGATGTTATTCTTGTCCAAAGTTCTATCGTGCAGAAGATTGTCACTCTTGACAAAAGTGCAGAAGACAAAGAGGAGTTCCCTTCTTTTCCAAAGAGGATTCAAGGAAAGCAAGCAGGACAACATAATTCACAAAGAAGGCCGATAATGAATAAGCATGAGCTACGACCAGTGCAATATAAAATACCTTTTGGCATGAAGCAGATCTGGGTACGCAAGGGTGAACAACCCTCAGCGTTGGAGATAGGATCCCAAAGATGCACCAAACGTGCTACACCGTCAAGGATCACAACGAAAGAATACCCTAGGCAACACTCTAGACAAACCGTTTCTATTTGGGTTCCAAAGCAATCAATGAAGGCTTTCCCAACTGCTAGACAGATATGGGTGCCCAAGACCTGCTTACGAGCTCAAATAGCTTCAACCCCATTCACAAGATTGAATCAACACTCACAAGCAGCCTTGGCACAAATCTCAGGGCAAACATCTACACTCCACACCACTACATCTTCGGTCGCACCTAGGAATGTCAGAAAATGGGTACCCAAAAGGTCCCAAATCCAACACAATCCAGTCTGCAAACCTTTACGTGTCATCACCACTAAGAGCTACAATTCCACAATCAAAATTTGAATTCTAGAAGTGAAGATATGAGGAAAAGATTGAAGTTCAACTTCATGAAGTGAAGTGAAGATTCAGGAAGCAAAGTTCTTCAAACATATGTACATTAGTTTTGTAAATACTTCGATATACTAGAAGTAATGACGAATCAACACTCATATGTATGTATGTATATATATATATATATATATATATATATATATATATATATATATATATATATATATATATATATATATATATATATATATATATATATATATACGAGTATATGATCGTTTTAGGAGAGAGAGATGAAATATAGATGAATAGATGATGTGTAGTGAATGTATCATCCATCAGATGTATGAAGAGTTGAATAGAAAGAATGTTCGGAGAATTGCGCGTCGCTCTTTTCTCTAGTTCTCCTTCTGTGTTTGATTTTATTAGAAATCCTTTTGTACACATCTAATTCCATAGTTAATCTATCTATGGTTAAAGTTTGAGAGTCCAATTGCAAACAAGCTAAGAGAATTTTGTGTAGGAACATTCATATGTGAGATAGTATTGAGTGTCTTTTGAAACACGCGCAATTCCAATGGTCAAAGAAATGGTCAGTTCTTAGTGCACAGTGTAAAGTTTTGCACAAGTGAGGAGTCAAAATCTAAGTTGGAAGGTAAGCCATCTATGGCTAAAAGCATTTTCTTAAATGGGTTCTAATTTGGGAGAACCATGTGTTAGAAGTTGCAGGTGTCAAAGTCGAGTCTAGAAGAAGGCAATTTCAGACATAGGTAGATTGTTTGAAACATTTCTCATAATGTACTTTTGAATTGTTTTTAACTTGGAGGAGGTGCGCAAACTCTAGGCAACACATCCTACAAAGTTTTAGTAGAAGCTTTACACAAATGATCAATCAATGAGTCAATAATGTGCAGCAGACTTTTCTGCGAAATGAATTTCTTCACAGTTAGCTAAATTCTTGATAGTTTGGTGCTTGTCTTCCAAAATTGGTTGGAGTTTAAAGTTATTCTTGATATAGAAGTGGTCTAACATCAAGGCTAGCTTGTTCTTTTGGAGGTTAACACTCTCCATCAGTGGTATCAGAGCAAGAGTTATTAGATTGAGGAAAGGAAGACCCCGACTGCTGTAGACATAACAATTTTACATCTTGAAGGTTCAAAAGGATAAAGTGTGAAAGAAAGACTGAAGGAAGACACATAAAGGCTATCAAAAGGATCAAAAGGAGCAACATTCGAAGCTAAGGTACATTTATTCCTTATAAGAATTAAAGATTTGATAGTACATGTGAAGAAAGGATGTGATATAATCTCCAAATTGAGAAGTTGGATAGAGAGAACTATCCAGCTTGGTCTTTGAGAATGGAAGCTCATCTTATGAGCAAAGATCTGATGGGATACATCATGGCAGAGGAAGAAAAACCAGAGTTCAAAGATCCTAGTGTTCCAACTAGGGAAGAGCTTGCAGATATAAAGATTTGGATGAAGAAGGATGCTCAAGCAAGGAGCATAATCTACATGGTAGTGAATGATTATTTGCTTCCTCATATGAGAGGACTTGAAAGTGCAAGTGACATATGGAATGCTTTGGAAGAGCATTTTCAGAATACAACCAAATCAAGGAAAGCTTCATTATGGGTAGAGTTTACTACATTTAAGAAGAATGCTTCACAATCAATATCTGATTATGTGACAAAGATGAAAGACATTGCAGATTCTTTAGGTGCAATTGATGAAGATATTGAAGAAGATAAGTTGGTAAGACAAATTCTCACAGGACTAAGAGGAGATGAGAAGTGGAAGCCTTTTATTTTGTCTACAAAACTTTCATTAGATCATTTCACTCCTGATTTGAATCAATTGTTAGGACATATGCTAACTTTTGAGAATGATATCAAAGGAGATGTTGATAAGAGTGTAGTTCATGCAATGTATTCTAAAGATAAGAAGAAAGCTAGCAAAGGAAAGCAACAATCAGTTGAAGATGAAGGTACTCCAAGTCAAGTAAACTTCCTAAGAGGAAGAGGAAGTGGAAGAAGTAGAGGAAGAGGCAAAAATAACAAACATAATGTCAGATCTTGTTGGATATGTGGTAAGACCAATCATCTATCTCATGATTGTTGGCATAATAATCAAAGCAATGGTAATTTTAATCAGAACTTTAATCAAAGAGGAAGAGGTGGCAGATATCAGAGAGGAAACTTCAGAGGCAGAGGTGGTAGGAATTCTTTTGGAAGAAGTGGAGGAAGAAACTTCCAAAATCAATCCTACAATAACACCAACTACAATTATGCATCAGATAAGAAAGAAGATTCAACTCTTATTATGAATGCAACATGTGAAGCCTCACATGAAGACATGAGAGTATTTTATATTGACTCAGGATGTAGCAATCATCTGAGTGGAAATATTGCTTTGATGACTGATCTAGATCATAAGGCAATCAATCACACAGTTCAGACAGGTGATAATACAAAGCACAAAGTAAATTCAATTGGTTCAGTTAAAGACAAAGATGGAAGTACTCTCTTGAGTAAGGTTCTGTATGTTCCTACAATTCCAAAGAATTTAATTAGTGTAGGACAAATTGTGGAAAAAGGATATGAGGTAAGGTTCACTAATGATGGAGTTTATGTTGAAGACCCTAATCAAGGGTATAAACAAATTGTTACAGGGAAGAAGGAAGGAAGGCTCATCACATTAAAGATACAAGGTAATATTGGACATGCTATGTTCACATATGGAGAGCAAAAGGTGTGTGAATTGGATCTTTGGCATAAAAGACTTGGACACTTTCATGAAAGAGGTATCAAAGAAATGGTTAACAATGGTTCAGTACTTGGATTGCCTAATGTTGCAGGTCAACACATGACATACAGATGTGAAGCATGTCAGTTAGGTAAGGCTCATAAGCAACCATATAATAAGCATGGTTTTATGTATTCAAAAAGACTTGAATTGGTACATACAGATGTGTGGGGTCCTTCAAAGGACCTCAGTATAAATGGTTCAAGATATTATGTCATATATGTTGATGATGCAACCAGGTGGATCACAATCTATGTGATCAAAGACAAGTCAGAAGTGTTTAATACATTCAAACACTATCATGCATATGCAGAAAGAATTACAGGTCAAAAGTTGAAGAGACTAAGGTCAGATGGAGGGGGAGAGTATTTTTCTAATGAGTTCAGTGATTATTTGTGGAATGCAGGTATAAAGAGAGAGGTTACTTGCAGGTACTCTCCTCAACAACATGGGGTAGTAGAGAGAAGAAATAGAACTCTTGTTGAGTTTGCAAGATCAATGATGTTGCTCTAGCACAATGGTGAGAACCACGTTAAGAAGCTTCACCTCCTTAATGTCAATCCGCGGAAGAGATAGGAGTGATATGAAGATCGTGAATGTGAGATGAAGTGAGAGTGAAGGTGAGAAGCATAGAAATGCACACACACATGCACACACACTACGAAGAGACAAGCAAGACACAATGGAAGGTGAGAAAACAACTCTATTACTCAAGAACACTATTACAAGCTCAAAATAGCTCTAAGCTCTTCTCTACTCCAACAAGCTAACTTCAAAAATGAGCTCTCTAGCTCTTTTTATAGTTTCTAGACTAGTTTTGACCGGTTTCACATCTAGTGACCGGCATAGTTAAAAATTAGGTCCTAGATGCTATTTGGAAGGGTAAACGATGTCTAAAAATAACGAAAATTGATACGCTTGTTCTACCTAAGCTCCTCAAGCTCGAGGACTCCTCGGCTTGCACAAAATGGAGCTATAGATTACAAAATGGGGTTTTCTATGTTACATATGTTACAATAGTGATAAAAATCACTGTTGGAGGTTTTTGGAAAGTATTTGAAAACATAATTATTTGAAAAACGATTCGACTGGCTCCCTGCTTTGTCGTTACATGCTTCCGTGTCGTCTGTGCCTCTGGCTGCTTCCAACACCCCCCTCCCTCTCGCTTCTGTCGTCCCTGACAGAACCTTGCTGTGAGGTCTGCCGGATATAGTTCTGTAGGAGGTCTTGAGCGAGGGTGTGCTCAGAGATACGAATGCCTCGGGCCAGGTCTGCCTCGAGTTTCTCCCAGTCGATTGGTTGCGGTTCTTCTGGTGGCGGGAGCTGATAGTGTATGGAATAGACCATTCGTTCACAGGCAAATAAGTGTAATAAATGTGTAGGCCTGCTTATGAATACCTCTGAATGGTATTCCCAGAAGCCCGTTGTGAACATCTCTTCGAACGTCTGCTTGTAGCACGCCGGTAGGTACTTTATTCTGCAGTGCCAGGCATAACACACCCGTAGCGATGGCGTTGTACTCATATCATATACCAGATCGAAATTGCCATGCTCAAAGCCCGGGGTGTTGACATGTGGTGCCTTGACGCGTCGGAAGACTTTAAAAATCATTTGCATCATGTCAAAGATTTTGACAGTCATATGCGCCGCTATATCATCCATATGCTTTAATCTAGGGAGCCAGTGGCGAATTGTAGCCATCATGTAGCCAACGGTTGGTAACTCAATGGGTGGCTTAAAATAGGGGTAATTCAACCAGTCTTGGCACTGCTTATTGTTTTGTACCTTAATAGCAAAGGCAGTCCAGGAGCGGCGTCTGGCACTGGTCCCCAACATGGATTGTACTTCAAATGCAAAGGTGCCTTTACCCATGTACTCATCATCTCCGGATACTGCTGTAGTAAATCTTTTCGCCACTCTGGTTGATAGATCCTTCCTTTCTGTGCATCTAGTGGCAAATCAGCCGCCTCGAATTGAGTTGCATGCGATGGTTTTTTACCTGTCTCTTTCTCAATGGCTAACTGGTATTCGGCCATTAACATGAAATACGGTTTATACTGTAGCTCGTGCCCAGATATGTATCGTCGCGGGGCCAAATGAGCAAAGAATGGAGACTGTAATATTCTTTCTTCTATCATCGCCATGGCGTGTAATTGTGCCTCTACTCTAGCTGAGTGCGTTGTTCCAAGTTCCTCAATAGTCTTCATCCACGCGGGGGTCAGAAGTTCGTACGTCATCTGACCTTCGGCCGTGACGCGTCTGCCTGGGATGGGTTGTGGCTCGTATGCTTCTTCAAATGTTTCCTCCACCGGGATGGTGACCGTTTCTTCCTCAGCTGGAAGCTCAGGTGGGGAATCTGGCCTTGGTGGCGCTTCATATACTGCAATCCTTGATTCAAGGGTCGATACCTGGGCCCGTAATGCGTTGAGTTCCTCTAATATGTCAGGAGAGGGGTCCACAGGTGCTGGTATGTCTTGGTGTGCTGGTTCTCGTAACTGGAGTAATTTGTGATCTTGAGTTTCTGTAACTCGGTCGTATTCATCTAGTAATCTTACATGATCGTCTAGCAGCATCCTCATCGAGTCTGAAGGAATGGCTTTGAACCTGCTAGGATTGAGCGGTTGGTCTGGGTGGTCGAGCGCTGCTTCTAAGTTTTCTCGGTTCTGATCCTGTAAGCGCTGGTTTTCTTCCTTGGCGACTGCTAGGTGTCTTCGTAGTAAGCCCATGTTTCGTGTTAGCGTTGCATTGCGGACTGTCTGGGCTCTTAGTAAGTTATCCAAGTCAGCAGTTGCTTCCTTGGTCTTTTCTTCGCTTTCTAGTTCCAATTTGTGATAAGCCTCGCGTAATTCCTGGTACCGGGTGTTCAGAGAGGCATTCTCAATAGACAATAAATTAAGCTGCGACTGTAAGTAATTGGTTGTCCTCTGCAGCTGCTGATAATTATCACCAAGAGATGTGAACTCATCTCTTACTTGCGTCATACACATGAACATCTGTCGAAATGCATTATCTACAGTGGGTGATAGTATTAATGGGGTGCTAAATGAAGATGCAGTTGGTGTAGATGCAAAGGGAACGGGGAATGGGGAGGGGAAGGTGGATGATGTAGTGATTGTTGAAAATTGTGATGTGCCTAAAAATGTTTGTGTCGTGAGTGAAGTGAGTGATGGTGCTGTGGGTGGTGAGATGTCCATGTCAGTGGACGTATCTAGTGCGGTGACCGTGAATATGGGTGTGATCGTGGGTGCTCGTGCTGGTGTAAATACGGGATTTACAAAGGTTGAGGGGTAATTTATAGGGGGGGTGGCTGGAGCAGCTTGGTGGAAAGGGGAGAGAGGGGTTACAGTGGGTCGGGGAGGTGAGATGGGGGAGAAGGTTAATGGCGGTGGGAATGGGAAAAGGGGTCTTGGAGTTGTGGGGAAAGATGGAAAGGATTGATGAAGGAATGGGTTGGGTAGAAAGGTGGGAGTGGGAGGGGGTAGACTAGGGCTAATGGGCACAGGAATTGTGGGGTTAGTGGTCGTAAAGACAATTTCTGCAACACCACCGGCGAATGAAGATGTTGGTCTGGGGGAAGGAGGGTGAAGAGGGGAGGCTGGATGGACGGGCGGTGATGGAGGAGCGGTTGGGGTGGTCGGTACTTCAGTGACTACTGAGGTTTGTACAGCTGTAGCGCGGGGTGGGGAATCTACAAAGATGGTTTCTACTGCCGACAAACTTTCGGGGATGAGGCGTGCCTCCCTGGCTTGTTCTGAAGATTGTGCTCCTGTTGGTACACGAATGTATTTGCCGGGCTTTGAAAGTAGTCGCACTCTGCGGGGGTCAAACTGTGGTAGTGGCTTTCGTTGCAAGTACCTGAGTGCTTCGTTGGAACCTACTGATTTGACTAACTCTTTGAATCCTTTGATGTATGCGTCTTCGAATCCGCCTGTGACAAATTCTTGTTCTATTATTGTTTGACTCTCTTCCTCTGTCAGCTTTTTGCGTGCCCAAACTTTTTCCATAGTTCTATACAACTTCTTGATAGCTAGTGTGTAAGCTGCTGCCTCGTAAGTTTCGTCTTCATGGGTACTTGTATCGCCATGTGTGTCTGTTTGTTGGCCTTGGCCATCTGTCTGTTCCTGCTCTTGGGATTCATGCGTTCCCTGGCTAGCTTCGTCGTCTCCTTTGTCGTCATCGGTTGCTGTTCTTTCGTCATCAGAGCTGGACACGATCTGTCCTTGTGGCTGATCCATGGGTGTGGTAGGGTAGCTAGGCCTTTCAAATTCTTGAGAAAACAATTGTCCTTCTGAAAACTGGAACTCATTGGAGAATGCATCGGGCATCTCAAAATCAAAAGTTTGGTCTAGTGGCTCTGCTTGTCCTGGTTCTAAATGCGGTATTGGAAAAGAGAAAGCTTCCGCACCAATAGTGGTGGGAAGTTCTGCTGTCGTGGTTGTAGGTTCTGGGGTTGTGGCTACTTGAGGTTCAACAGTACTGGTGGTGCCCTTCAGCATAACTGGTCTTGATAACCGTATACGAATTGGTGGTACCGTGGGAGTGGCTGCTGTTGGTGACTGCTCTGGAGATGGTTGTGGAGAGGGTGATGCTGGGACTTGTAGGCACGGGATAGTACCTCTCATCCGCTTTCCGGCTCTACCTTTGCTAGACTTTCTAGCCTTCCTAGTGGTCCCTTTGAATGCTTTCAGTTCCTCACTGGTCATTGCACGCTCTATGGGTAAATCATATGCCAAGCACATATATATGATCCTGGTGAGGGCGCAACACCCATTGATTACCTTCTTTCGCTCCCACCTATGTTGTGCCAAATAGAGCTGATCAATGATCCAGCTGGCTAGATCAACCGTTTGAGGTCCAGTACATGCTAAGTATAATCCAAACCAGATTCTCTTGTGGGGCATGGTAAAACGATCCTCAGCTGGGAAAGCAAAGTGCTGCATGCATATCCGTAATGGCTTAGAGAGCTCAGGTGTTATAGCAGAAATATCCTCCCACTTAGTTACGTCACCACGCTTCATCTGCTCTGGGACTAGCCGTTCTTTCTCCGTTGGAGTGTGTGTTCCATGTATTTTTAGAGCTGCGCGAATCAAATCTTTAGACAAATAGAACCTTCTAAATGGAGGATCATTTACCAAGGATGGTAACATGAATGTGCCGGGTAGATCCTTGTTCTCTGAAGCCGTTAAGGTGGTTACCAAGTAAAAGCATCTGTAAAAATCGGGTTTAGGCAGAGGGTCGCTAAAATACTCTGTAAATCCCGCTCGTGCCCAAACGTGCGTTAGATCTTGTGTATTCTGTAGTCCTTCAAATTCTCGTGACAAGAACTGGTACTTGGTCCATGTGCGAAGATCAAATGCCAAATTGGCCTCAAATATGAAATCAGCGTCTGCTAAAGGTCCTGCTAGGCCTTGAAACCAATCAGAATTACGATGAATCTTCTCAGTATATCCTCTAGGAGGATCATCGATTGGCATGGGTCCTAGAAAACCTTGAAACTCTGGTGGTTGCATCGTAGGATAAGATTCCGCTAGTAATTCTCCAATAGTGGCCATCGGTGCACTGGGGCCAGCTTCTGATGGTCCTACTTCGATTTGCATGATGACTGATGAGCTAATGGAAAAGATCTGCTACAAAAGATTAACACATTAGTATGGAAATTAATTATGATCCCATTAAGGTGAGACCGCAATCCCTTTCCATAACCGATGTGTAACCCGTGTAGCCAAATGTCGTGAAGTGATTGATGCAATCATTATTTGCAAAACTAATGCAGGTCTCTAGACGCCTACATGGTTCAGATTATGCATACATTTCTTGATGAGCTTTTATTATGCATGATGTGGGGTTTGGGTGTATGAATTTATACAAGGTTTGGTTGAAGGTGAATTAGTACAAGGGTGGAGTTTAAACGGGGTGGGAGAATTGTTAGATAATGGGGTACAAGAAGACGTCTGGATACGTTTCGGTATCCATTTCCTAAGAGTCTTGGAGTGGGTGGTGTGTTTCTGCTGAGGGACAAAAAGTGGTATCGGGTTCGGTGGTATTGAAGGATGAAAAGATTTCGGAGGGGTATATATTACATGGCTAGAGGGTTGGGCTATAATACATTGTTTGGGTACCCAAATCTGCATGGGTGTGGGTCTATGGATAAGGTATTTCTTGGCGATCCAAATCTATCGAGTATTGGTACTTGTAGAAGAAGATCGAGGGGACTTTGGATGCTGACTCTGCTTCTGTTGAAACTTTGTCCTGTTCTCGTCTGCCGTGTTGCCAATAGCCTATGGTTGCTGTCCTTTTGGCACCCATATTTGTTTCGTGCCACTTGTTCTGTGATGTTGATACCTCTGCTTTCTTTGCCTTGTCTGGTGATGTTGTCGGTCTGGGTTCCTCTGTTGTGGTTGACTCGTTCGTGGTTGGGTTTGAGAGGTCCATTGGACGCTCTGCTTTGGAAAAGAAGGGAGATCCAACACTTGCGTGACCTGCCCATTAGGAAGTGATTCGTTATTTATCTTTAATCTAGGCCAGTCCGCAGCAAGTGTGGAAGGATGAGCACCGCAGGGTGTTGTGCTCATTTGGCCGCTGATGCAACCCACCTGACCGCTGATTGTGCCCATCGGCCCTAGCGGTTGGGTAGCTGCCCCTTCTAGTTTGCAGGAAGCCCCAGGGAAGATCTCCTGTCGTCCTTCTGATTGACAACTGTCCCTAGCCAAGCCCGAGTGGGTTGGTGTAGACGTAACGTGACTGGTCTGACCCAAGATCTTCTGGTCTTCCGTCACATGCGTTTCATAGGGTCTAGGGTTACAAACCTCAATCGGAATGCAATTAGGGAAGTCAAGCGGTATCACTCGCTTCTGTTCTAAGGTTCCAATCTGTAAGGAGACTTGTCTAAGATTTAGGTCCACTGAGTGATCGTAAAGCCAATCTTGGCCAAGGATTAGGGGTTCTATCAGGTCGTCATCATGGCACACTAGTAGCTTCGCTATCATGGTCACATCCTTAATGAGGATAGGAAGGTCCACCTCACCCATGCAAGGGGTTTCCATGCCTCCTAAGCCTATGAGGTATGCTTCAATTGGCCGCATTTCTATTCATGAACCCTTATAGTGGGACCATCTAATCGCACTAGTCGCAGCACCTGAGTCAATTAAAGCCCTGAGCTCTTGGCAAGGGTTGTCGTGCTCTAGCCTGACTGTAATGAATGGTCTCCTGTCCACTATGCTAGGATGAGCTCGTGACTTGACCTCACACATAGCCATGGGATATCTGGGTGTAGTTTCCAGATGGTTATAATGTTCTCTCCCTAGTCCTTGTCTTCTTAACTTCATGCGTTTAATGCGTTCTATTGCTTCTACCTGAGCTTCCACTCGTATTCTATTTTCTTCCTCCTTACGCTTCTTTGCCAACGTGAGTCGTCTAAGCATATCCTCAGTAAGAGGTTCTTGATATAACTTGACTCTACAGCCACTAATGTAATTAGGCATTATATCTCCTTCTAAAGTGGCTAACTGTACTGCTCCACTTGTTGAGAGTCTGTTAATGATCATAGGTCCATAACCTCGCTTTTCTAACTTACGTGCGTGTTGTTTCAGCGTATATACTAGAACTAAATCTCCTTCTTTTAGGCCTTTATCCTTCACATGTGCATCAAAATATGCTTTCTGTCGCTTCTTCGCTGCATATATTCCTGCTGCTGCCTTTAGCCTGGTTTCTCCTAATCGTTCCAAGTCCATTATTCTCGCTGATAATTCATGGCCGGTCCACTGATGTTCTTGTGCAACCTTAAGGGTCGGTATCAAGAAGTCCAAAGGAAGCACTGCATTCTGACCAAAAACCATCTGAAAGGGAGTTGCATTGAGTACGGTCTTGTAGGCCACTCGATATGCCCAAACAGCGTGGTGTAACTGTTTGTCCCAATATGAACGTTTGTTGTTCACGAGTTTCGTCAGTACGTTACAAAGGATCTTATTAGTGCTTTCAGCCTGACCATTGGCCTGAGGATGATATGGTGCGGATTTCTTGTGAATCACCATAAAATCCTGTAACAAATATTCAATGACTTGGTTTAGAAAGTGAGTGCCTCGATCGCTCACTAACTCTATAGGCAGTCCATATCTTGTAAAGACATTCTCAAATAAGAATTTTGCAGTTGTGTGTGCATCATTCTTTTTCGTGGCTTTTGCCTCTACCCATTTCGTAAGATAATCTGTGACAACAATAATGTATTCAGCATGTGTGCCTTTTGTAGGGGGGTTAATGGGCCCTACAAAGTCTATACCCCACTTTGAAAATGCACGTCCGCCCATCATGGGTTTCAATGGCATTTCATCTCTGCGAGTAGGAAACTGAGTTCTTTGGCACACATCACATCTCTTAACATAGGTATGAGCATCCATGTGAAGAGTGGGCCACCATAATCCTGCAAAGAGGATGGCTTTGATTATCCTATCGGGTCCAAAATGACCTCCTGCAACACCTTGGTGTGCAGTCTCTAGTATGCTCAGATAATCGCTCTCATGAACACATTGTCTTAGATATCCATCTCGTCCTCTTTTGTATAGGTTATCGCCAATAAGTGAATAGTCGTGAGCCTCCTGCTCTAGACTGCGTTGTCGAGCTAATGTCATTCCTTGAGGGAATGTCTTTGTCCTCAAGTATGTCACTAACTGTTCACTCCAGTCTGGTGTGAGAGACACGTGATATAATGTAGCTTGCTCTACTGGTGGTCTTTCACAACAAACATGGCATTCTTTACACAACCTGTAGACATCTGCTTCCATCATAGGCCAATATACTCCTAATCTATGCAGAGTCTGTAATGTTCGATGTTTTGAATGATGTTGCTTTAGTGCACCTACATGTGCTAATTGCAACCAATTCGCATGTTCTGATTCATCTACACAACAAGCAAGAATCTTTTGATTATCCTGTTTATATATGTTTCCTGCCATTATTTGGTATCTCTGAGACTTGGTAATCTCTCCCTCTTTGATCTTTATCCTAGGATTCTTGGGTCCGTATGTCAGAATAGGGACTATAGGTTTAGCCCATTCTGATGCTATCTCAAGGTTAAACAAGTATGCATATGGTAGATCATCCGCTACTCCTTGAGGAGCTTCTCCTGAGGTTAATCTCGAAAGGTGGTCAGCTCTAAGATGTGTCTTTCCTTTCCTGACTACAACTTCAAAATCATACTCCATGAGTAATAGAAACCAATGTATTAGTCGTCCTGTGTTACATGGTTTGTTGACTAAATACAATAGGGCTTGATGATCTGTAAAGAACTTGAATTTGTTGGCCAACAAGTAGTGCCTAAACTTCTTTACTGCGTAGATCATCCCTAATCCTTCTCGTTCCGTCGTGGTGTAAT
Organism: Ceratopteris richardii; assembly: GCA_020310875.1. Lineage (NCBI taxonomy): Eukaryota > Viridiplantae > Streptophyta > Polypodiopsida > Polypodiales > Pteridaceae > Ceratopteris > Ceratopteris richardii. Next base: position 142,172,564 of record CM035409.1, on the reverse strand, counting down.
TTCTTTCTGCTACGTTCAATTGTCTGCTCGCGTAAGCTATGGGGAGATCTATGTTACCTTCATTCGTGGGTTGTGCTAACACACATCCTATGGCGTAATTGGATGCATCCACATGTACATGGAATGGCTTACTCCAATCTGGGGTAGTCAATATAGGTGCTGAGCACAAACTTCGTTTAAGTTCATTGAATGAATTTTCACATTCATCTGTCCATTCAAAGTTGGTTAAAAGAGAGTACAAAGGCTTGGCTATGATAGCATACATGTGTATGAATCTCCTATAATAACCGCAATGGCCCATAAATGCCTGTACCTCTTTCACATTAGTTGGTCTAGGTAAATCTGCAATTACCTTCACCTTTTCTTCATCCATAGAGATTCCATTTTTTGACACAATGTGTCCTAGAATTTTGCCTTGTCTGACCATAAAAACGCATTTTTCTGGGTTCAAACAAACCTGATATTCTCGACATTTGTCAAATATTTGTCTTAACTCTGGGATATGCGTCTGTCTTACATTTGAATGTGCACATAAGTCATCGACATAAACTTCCAAGCTCTTGTGTAAGAATTCCTTAAAAACATGACACATGAGTCGCTGGAAAGTGGCGGGTGCATTTGTTAAGTCAAATGGCATTACACGAAATGCAAATATGCCCCATTCAGTGGCAAATGCCGTCTTGTGTTGGTCCTCTGGAGCAATGGCGACTTGATTATAGCCTGAAAAACCATCAAGGAAGCTGTAAACTTCCTTGCCCGCAACTCTTTCCAATAGATGTTCTGTGATAGGAAGAGGATAACTGTCTCTAATCGTTGCGGCATTAACTTTTTTAAGGTTAATACACACACGCAATTTTCCATTCTTCTTGGGCACAACCACAATGGGGGATACCCATTCGGTATGCTCAATTTCGTAAATGAATCCTGCTTCTATCAAGCGATCTATCTCCTCTTTAATCTTCGCAGCGTAGTTATCATTGTACATGTACGGTTTCTGTTTTGTCGGTTTTGCATCTGGAGTCATAGGGATGTTATGAGAACATATATCTGGATCTACTCCTTTCAAATCTTTGTAACTCCACGCAAAAACATCTCTATATTCCCGCAATAGGGCAACTAGCTCTTCTTCTTCTTCAGTTGTCAAATCATGCCCTATGTATGTACATTTCTCTTCTTCTCCTTCTATGGCTACGATTATTTTCTTGGTTTTCTCTCGGTTATCATATACTTGTCCGTCATTCGCTTTTCTATTAGGCATTCGTACTATGATTCTTCTATCTTCGATTTCATATTTCTTGAAATTCTCGGGTACTTCAAATAAAGATTCTTCTTTTTCTGACATGGTTTCTTTCTTCTTTCTTTTCTTGCCTTCACTCTTAGTAGTCACTTGAGTGGCTAACCTCACCTCATTCGTCATTTCCTCGTGTCTCTGAGTGTGAGTCTCTACCTCGAAAAAATATTCTTCCTTTGATGCAAAGGGTGGGTCCATGATAATTGATTCTAAATCGAAATCGCTTGCATCCTCAAATGCATCAGTGTTAGGTTCACACTCTTCTAAAATTGCATCGCACATGATTGGCTCTATCGTGAAAACTGAAATGTCATAGCCATCCTCGTCACAGTGGGGTGTCCATTGTTCTTCATTGATGGCTACATCCATGGTTGCTAGGATTTCTGCCCAACCATGGGGTTCAAACTCTTCGTCAGGGAATACTACAGGTGCATAAGCTGGGTCTTGAAGGGTTCGTGGATGTTGTTCTGCACCTAAGGTCCTGGCTTCTAACCTTTCTTCCTCTTGTTTGGCTACTTTACACATCCATAAGTGAGTATCCTCATGCAACCAAGAAGGATCTGATTCTAATGAGTGCATGGATTCCGTCTCTACTGGTGTCTTATGGATGGTATTCCATTGTATTGGGGGTACATCTCTATGTGAATAGTCTTTAACATTGACTTTGGTAGTCACTCCTAAATGTTGCAAGTACAACGAATTAGTTCCCCAATCTTGTACAATTTGCAACTGACGCATGAATGGTCGTCCCAATATCATCTCATAAGCATGGTTTTTTGCAAAGTCACAAATGGCGAAAGTATGCTCAAATTCTACACCACAAGTGGTGAGTGATATGCCTTCTAGTAAGCCTAATGGTTTTTCTATGTGTCCGTCAGCCATTTGTAGCTTCATCCTGGTGGGTCTTAATGCTGGCTTACCCCAACGTTTCCATAAAGCGGTGGTAGCGATGGCCACTCCGGCTCCTGAATCTAAGATGGCTTTCGTGGTGTAGCCCTGATGGGTTATCGGAAGATAAGTGTTACCTTCCTCTCCCTCGCTTACATCTCCGATCTTTTCTACGAGTATCTCTGGTACCTTATTTTGTGATCCTATTTGTGAGGGAGTTGTAGCAAGCTCGGGGAATTGATTTGCTACATGTTTCCACAATTCTGGTTTTACCTTCAATAACTCCTCCAGAGTGAGATTACATTGTACTTTAGTGTTCTTGATCACTTCCGTGTTTCTAGGGATTACTGATTCTTCATTCCTCACTATTATCGTTGGTGCTCTCATACTAATAGACTTTGCTTCCCAAGGTCCTGTGAACTGAGGTAATTCTTGTAAAGAATTAGATTCAAATCTTGTGTTTTCACTCAGTTGTTCTTCCTCTACACCATCGTATATAGAGGGAATGTCTTGGGGAAATTGTTCCTGCAAGTCATCTATTTCTTGAATAGGAGGATGGGTTCCTTGTTCCTTTCTCCATTTCTCTTCTTGGATTTCTCTCAAAAATTCATGTGAGTACCTATGTATGGAAGACAGGTTGTCTTGACTTTCTGAGTTGGGTACTTGAGACACGGATGGTGCATTCCTTTCCTGTGTCTCTAGGACAATAGGGTTCCTACGCTGATCCTTTTTCTCTTTGCTTTCTATCAAGTATTCTAGCCTCTCCATTAGTCCTTGAAAGTGTAATTCCGGTTTTGCCATGTTATTCCAATTAAGATATCTAGAGGCTTCAAACAAAGCTTGTGCTAGTTCTACCATCTTCATGCAAAGTTTAGTTCTCTCAATTTCTAGATTAGCTCGAGGGTAGTTTTTGTTCATTTCAGCTACCTGAGGTCCTTCTTTTAATCTAGCCTGATATGCACGAAACATCATGTCTAGATTTTCTGGTATGGGTTCCGCTAAAACTGATCCTGATTTCTGAGCTGGATTCTCGTGATTTAATTCCTGAGAAGTCAATTCTTGGATTTTGCCTCTAGATTCCTTTAAACTTCCTTCCAACTCAGTTATCTTTTTACTCCATTTTCTCTTAATTCTTTCTCTAGAATCTTTCCAAGATTTTGTCTTTTTGCTACTAGATTCTGCAACTTCACTCGTTCCGGCTACTTTCTCCTGATTAAGCTGTTGGTTCTGGAAGAGCGCCTGGGCTCTTGTTATAGCTTGGATAGGCACGTATGTAGGGTTGGATCCATCTGTGTTATTTACAATACCTATCACGTTGATCGGTGTCACATTCGAAGCATTAACAGGGTTCTTAGGAGAATCTTTGATTATGTGCTCTTTGCCACAATCGGCACAAAAGCCTTGGATGTTGTAGTACTGTGATTGTCCTGCTATCGGGGGATGTGGGCAATCCTTTATGAAGTGATCTCCTTGGCACCTAAAGCATGGTCCTCTAGGGCCCTGTGGTCTTTGTTGTCTCAATTGGGGCCGTGGATTTGGGTTTGTGTACATCACATTAGCATAGTCTGGCTCCCAACTAGGTTCCACTGGTGGACTATCGTAATGATATGTCTCTATGTGTTCTGGTGACTCTGTGTAATAAGCGGGTGGACTGTCTACATGCGTAGAGTCAAAACTGTTTGAGTGTGGGTCACTCTCTGTGATCAAAGGTGAAGAAGGCACTAAGGCCCTACCTAGATTCTCTTCTGCAGCAGCGTATTTGACTGAGATGACATTCGCTGGTGGGGGTGGCTGCTGAGCTAAGACAGGTTGAGGTCTCTGTTGAGCCTGGTATGGGTAGTTCTGAGGAGGCCTATAGTAATAGGGCTGAGCATTGTATTGGCCTTGATACCTACCTGGCTACGGGTATGCTTGCGGGTAGTTCTGTCTCACGGTTTGTTTGTTGTATGGGCAGTCCTGAGCCGTATGATTCGTGTATCTTCTCTCAATTGTACAGTATTGGCCACTAGGGTTGGCTTGTGGTTGTGTTGCATTGGGACACACATTTGCCATATGGTCACCACCACAGGTGTAACAAAGCTTGTTCATTAGTACCCTAGGTTTGCTAGAAACTCCTAGTTTCTGGGCCACTTTTTCTGCTAGGTCTTCTATCAAGCTAGACAATTTTGTGGATGCTAGAGATGAACAGTCTGAGTCCTTATAGACCTTGGAGAGTTCCAACTCATCTCCTAAGTTGTCCTCAATGTCTATGCATATTCTTACACATTGCTCTAGCGTTCTGGGTTCTTTTAGGTACACGTAGGAGCGCAGTTTAGAGCTCAACAAGCCATCTAAAAACAATGACACTTGCTTGGCTTGTGAGGGTAGCTCTTGCATTGGACATCGTTCAATATATTGTCTAAACCTACATCCTGCCAATCTTACTGTTTCTTGAGGGGTTTGTTTGAAGCTATGAATCAACGAAGACGTGTCATGTCTAATCCCACTTTTAGAGAATTCAGTGATGAATGACTCTAAAAAGTGATGGATGTCTCTAAATTGCCTTTGTTGTAGAGGTTGGAACCAAGTTAAAGCGGTATTCTTTAACGTTAGTCCAAATGCATTGTATTGCGTGAACATGTCTTCAACTTGTTCGGCTCTTAGTACTTGCTTGAATTCTGCGACATGGTCATAGGGATCTCCTATCCCATCAAAATAATTCTTCATTGATTTTACTAACTGTGTGGGTCTCAATATTCTTGCGTGTTCGCGTGGCCTAGGTAGAGGAAAATCATCTCTACCACCTAGTACTCCATGATCTCTTTGTCTATCCGCTCTATTAGTGTTCGTAGTTGTTCTATCTCTCCCCATGGGATGAATGAAGCTTACTTCGGGTCTTTCTTTATTTCCCTCTCTTTGATTTCCATGGGCTGATGATGTTCCCGCCCCTTGTTGACTTGTATTCATGTTCGTCCTAGGGAATACCAATTCACCTCTCCATGTGTATGTGTTTTTAGCGCGGTCAGGCACCACAAAGACTCGTTCTGAAGTCTCATCCAGGTATACAACCTTTCCAGGTGTATCCGGGTCCTTGAACTCGTATATAGTGATGATACCTACCTCACTAAGTATTTCAGTCTTGTATCTCCAAAAGGCTTCATCAGTTTCTTTATTTACAAACAACTCTATGCTTCTGTTGTCCTGAGGGATCCAGTCTGGGATTAGTACTCGTGTTAGTACAGATTTCCCTCTAGGTGTTCTAGGCTCTTCTAATGGTTCTTTTCCTTGAGATTTTGCTTCCGTCTCTGGTTGAATCACGCCAAACTCATTGGTATTGTTTGGCTGCGTACTTAAGATGTACATCGTTCCTTCCTTGTCTATGTAAGCGTCTCTCTCGAATTTCACCACTGGATGTTCCAATCCAATGGGTTGATCGGGGTTGTGCATTTGCACCACTTGCCTTCGCAAACCATCCTCATAGATGCGAGCACCTAATCGGTTGGTCCGGAGAAACTCTAGTTGTGTTCTATAGGGTCCTTCAGGTTTTTCTAAATAGGCTACATTCGACCCTCCTTCTGGTTTTTCTGTGCTAAATGCCATTTCTGATTTGCTAGTATCTGAGCTCTCGTAGGGATAACTAGTGTTCAATTGTTGAGCCCACGATCGTGCAGTAGTTCTTACGCTTGCCTCGGATGATCTAAGGCTTCGTCGGTCTGACTTGCCTATGCCCGATCTAAGGTTCATTAATTTTCTTCCTTGCACACTCAGTACACGCTCAGATCGTCAATGATTCTTTGTTATTACTGTCTTGATTTTTTTTTTAAATTTCTTTAGATTCTTGTCTTAGTGTATGCGTCAGGAATTTGACTTTCCGTTATAATTTTGAGTTCTCGTTACGTCAGACTTAGGTTCTTTCCTTTAGGTTTTCGTCACACACACCTTTACTTTAGTCTTGAACTTGAAAGAATTAATTATCTTGAACTTGAGGTGTTCCTATCGTCTTTAATCCACAAGAGCTACCGTTTATCCTAAGCTAAGAATTGACTGAGGGGGTTGAGTAATCTTCCAACCTCGAGTCAGCTTTTCTGGTTGCTCTGATGCCCAAGAAGCCGCACTTCCCAAGCTTTATGCCCTTCACTGCCTTGCCTTGGTTGCCTTCGATTGCCCTTGCTAGACCTGGAAAAATTCAATATTAGACCAATTCACAGTTGGATGATCAAGCACTTGAGTATATACACCTTTTAAGTCCCTTCCCTTTTGCCCAACTTTTTAATGTTTGCCCCCTGGCTTTCTAGTCCCAAACTAGGTCAACCTCAAAATAGCTTGTCTAAAAATAGACGTATCCTTTAAGAAAAAGACGGTTGAGGTCACGTAGTACTCGTCAAGAGCTTTCTAATGAGCTATTAAGCTCAAAAAACGGACTTCGGATGAAAAAGTTAAGACCGTTCAGGCCCTGGGGGGTAAAAACTGACAAACAGGTTTTTCTCCAAATATGAGCTAAGGGGTCTCCTATGAGTCTAATCACCCAAAAATTTCCCAAAAATAGCCCCAAAATTGGCCAAAAAATGAAACCCTAAAATTTGCGATGGGGATGCACAATCGCGATGGTCTGAGATGATCGCGATGGTCTGGGACCGTCGCGATGGCGTGAGTGTGCACCATCGCGATGGCGTGAAATTGCACAATCGCGATGGCGTGAAAGTGCACAATCGCGATGGTCTGAAAGTGCACCATCGCGATGGCGTGAACCTAGACAATCGCGATGGCGTGAAAGTGCACCGTCGCGATGGCGTCAGGGTGAACAATCGCGATGGCGTGATGCGCGAACCGTCGCGATGGTCTGAAGTGCACCGTCGCGATGGCGTGAAAGTGGACAATCGCGATGGCTCGATTAGGCGGACAATCACGATGGCGTCAGTCAACGGTCAACGTGAACAATCGCGATGGTCCAAAGTGAACCGTTGCGATGGTCACAGGTGCGATGGATTGAGCCAATCGCGATGGTCTGGGCGCGATGGCGTGAGCCAATCGCGATGGCATGACACAATCGCGATGGTCAGAGACAGTCGCGATGGTCCACCCAAGCCGTCGCGATGGCGTGAGCCAATCGTGATGGTGTGACACAATCGCGATGGTCAGAGACCGTCGTGATGGTCCACCAAACTATGAATTTTTGAGATGCGCCTGTGGATTCGTGCAAGCGCAAGGGTCGCCTACCTCGTGGTGTGGTCGCCTACCAAAAATACCGAAGGTTGCAGACCATCGCGATGGTCTGACACACTCGGAAATTTCTGACAGAAGATGATTTTCTTACCTTTTTGCAGCCTTCTTGATGCACTGGAGTACTGTTCCTGCAAGAAAACTCAAGAAAGCAAAAGCACACACAAGCACAAAAGCTCTCTCTCACTCTCTCGCATGCACAAATGAGGGGAAATGAGGAGAAAGGGTGGATATGGTGAATTTTCTGATTTTTTTAGAGATGAAGATGATGATGCGGTGATGAAGATGGAGTGTGGGGGAGGTGAAAAACACTAAAACTAAGTAAAAACAACAACAAAAACTGAAATTTTTACCTTCCAACGCCACTTCTTGCTATACTCTTACCATCACACATTCGTCCTAGACTCGATCCCCGACAACGGCGCCAAATTTGGTGTTGCTCTAGCACAATGGTGAGAACCATGTTAAGAAGCTTCACCTCCTTAATGTCAATCCGCGGAAGAGATAGGAGTGATATGAAGATCGTGAATGTGAGATGAAGTGAGAGTGAAGGTGAGAAGCATAGAAATGCACACACACATGCACACACACTACGAAGAGACAAGCAAGACACAATGGAAGGTGAGAAAACAACTCTATTACTCAAGAACACTATTACAAGCTCAAAATAGCTCTAAGCTCTTCTCTACTCCAACAAGCTAACTTCAAAAATGAGCTCTCTAGCTCTTTTTATAGTTTCTAGACTAGTTTTGACCGGTTTCACATCTAGTGACCGGCATAGTTAAAAATTAGGTCCTAGATGCTATTTGGAAGGGTAAACGATGTCTAAAAATACCAAAAATTGATACGCTTGTTCTACCTAAGCTCCTCAAGCTCGAGGACTCCTCGGCTTGCACAAAATGGAGCTATGGATTACAAAATGGGGTTTTCTATGTTACATATGTTACAATAGTGATAAAAATCACTGTTGGAGGTTTTTGGAAAGTATTTGAAAACATAATTATTTGAAAAACGATTCGAATGGCTCCCTGCTTTGTCGTTACATGCTTCCATGTCGTCTGTGCCTCTGGCTGCTTCCAACAAATGATGAAGGAGAAAAATTTTCCTAATTATTTGTGGGCTAAGGCTGTAAATACAGCCACATATTTGGTCAATAGGTTACAATGTAAAGCTTTGCACGGTATGATACCATATGAAGCTTGGTGGGGTAAGAGACCTACCTTGGATCATTGTAAAATCTTTGGATGATTGGCATATGCATATGTGCCATCACAATTGAGGCATAAATTGGAACCTAAAGCAGAGAAGTATGTATTCATTGGCTATGATGACAAGCAGATGGGTTATAGGTTGTGGAGTCCATCCACAAAGCAATTTGTTATGTCTAAGGATGTTACATTTGATGAGCAAGGTACTTGGTATGCAGGAACACTTAATGTTTATGCAGATGTTGAAGAAGTTGTGAATCAAAAGAAAGGTAAATCAAAGGTTCAGATATTTGATGAAGAGGAGATCAATGAAGTACAGAATGAAGTTAAGATGTGCCAAGGTTTGATCCAGAATGTGATGAATCAGAAACTTCAAGAAGTGGAGAACTCAGAAGGTCATCTAGGCACAAATGGCAACCTACAAGGTATAGCTATGGTACTTCATTCTTGACTACTAAAGATTATGCTTACATGTTAAAAGCAGATGAAGATCCATCCACATATGATGAATCCAAAGGGAAGAAGAATTGGGAAAAAGCTATGCAAGAGGAATATGATGCATTAATGGAAAATGAGACTTGGGATTTGGTTCCTAAACCAAATAGTAAGAAGATCATTGGGTGTAAATGGGTCTATAAAACAAAAAGGTTTGTAGATGGAAGTATATCTAGGTACAAAGCCAGGCTTGTTGTAAAGGGATATGCATAGACATATGGTGTGTACTATGATGAAACTTATAGTCCTGTTGCAAAGATGACAACCATAAGGACTCTCATAGCAATTGCTACTTGCAAAGGTTGGAAATTGTCTCAATTAGATGTGAAGAATGCTTTTTTGAATGGTTATATTTTAGATGAAGTTTATATGGAACAACCAGATGGTTTCAAAGATCAAGTGTATCCAAATTATGTGTGTAAGCTCAAGAGAGCTTTGTATGGGTTGAAGCAGGCCCCAAGGGCATGGAATTATAGGCTTGTAAAGTTCTTAAAGGAACTTGGATTTCAAGCATCAAAGGTAGATAGTAGCTTGCTAGTTAAAGCAAGTGAGGATGGATTTATTTATGTTTGTATTTATGTTGATGACATAATACTTACAGGAACAGATGACAAAGGTATACACATGATTAAGAAGTAGATGGAGAAAGAGTTCAAAATCAGTGATTTTGGAAATTTTTCATTCTTTTTGGGAATGGAGATTTCCTATACTCAACATGGAGTATATGTAACTCAAGAAAGGTATCTAAGAAATTTACTAACCAAGTTTAAAATGGAAGATTGCAGGATAGCACCAACTCCAATGGAGGTGAATCATAGACTAAGTAGATATGGAGGAGAAGAATTCAAAGATATGAAACTTTATCAGAGTTTGGTGGGTAGCCTGATTTATGCTACATTAACAAGACTTGATTTATCATATGCAGTTAGAGTTCTATCTCAATTCATGCATTGTCCTAGAAAGGAACATTGGATTCCAGGACAAAGAGTACTTAGGTAGATCAAGGGCACACTTAAAGAAGGTCTGTATTATGGATTTACTTCAGATACAAGAGTCAAGATATACAGTGATGCAGATTGGGCAGGTAATTCTGATGGTAGAAGATCAACACATGGATATTTGTGTTATGTGGGAGATAAGCTAATTTCATGGTGTTCTAAGAAGCAACATACAGTTGCTTTATCATCTACAGAAGCAGAATACAAATGCATGGTAGAAGCTACAAAGGAAGTAATATGGTTAAAGACTCTTATGAAGAGTTTTGATATTGTTCAGAGTACTCCTATCATTTGTGGAGACAATACGAGTTCTTTATATTTAGCAGCAAATCCTGTATTCCATGCTAGAACTAAACATATTGAGATTCAGTATCATTCTTTGAGAGAGAAGGTTGTTGATAAATAAATAGAAGTTATGCATACTCCTACAAAAGATCAACTTGCAGATATGATGACAAAGAGTTTAGATGGACCAAAGTTGTAGAGGTTTAAAGATATGGCAGGAATAAAGAAGATCCAGGTAATCACAATTGGGGGAACTGATGGAGCAGGACAATCAACAATTGGTGATTATATGAAGTCTAGAAGTGAAGATATGAAGAAAATATTGAAGTTCAACTTCATGAAGTGAAGTGAAGATTCAGGAAGCAAAGTTCTTCAAACATATGTACATTAGTTTTGTAAATACTTCGATATACTTGAAGTAATGACGAATCAACACTCATATGTATATATATATATACAATTATATGATCGTATTAGGAGAGAGAGATGAAATATAGATGAATAGATGATGTGTAGTGAATGTATCATCCATCAGATGTATGAAGATTTGAATAGAAAGAATGTTCAGAGGATTGCACGTCCATCTTTTCTCTAGTTCTCCTTCTGTGTTTGATTCTATCAGAAATCCTTTTGTACACATCTAATTGCATAGTTAATCTATCTATGGTTAAATTTTGAGAGTTCAATTGCAAACACACTGAGAGAATTTTGTGTAGGAACATTCATATGTGAGATAGTATTGAGTGTCTTCTAAAACAGGCACAATTTCGATGGTCAAAGAAATGGTCAGTTCTTAGTGCACAGTGTAAAGTCTTGCACAAATCAGGAGTCAAAATCTAAGTTGGAAGGTAAGCCATCTATGGCTAAAAGCATTTGCTTAAACAGGTTCTAATTTGGGAGAACCATGTGTTAGAAGTTGCAAGTGTCAAAGTCGACTCTACAAGAAGGCAGTTTCAGACATAGGTAGATTGTTTGAAACATTTCTCATAATCTACTTAAACTTTTGAAGTGTTTTAACTTGGAGGAGGTGCACAAACTCTAGGCGACACATCCTACAAAGTTTCATTAGAAACTTTACACAAATGATCAATCAATGAGTCAATAATGTGCAGCAGACTTTTTTGTGAAATGAATTTCTTCACAGTTAGCTAAATTCTTGATAGTTTGGTGCTTGTCTTCCAAAATTGGTTGGAGTTTAAAGTTATTCTTGATATAGAAGTGTTCTAACATCAAGGATAGCTTGTTCTTTTGGAGATTAACACTCTCCATCAGGATCCTCTTATTCCCCCTAACATGAAGAATCGGAAGCTACAAAAGTTGCAAGATATGGCAGCACTCACACCGAATGTGTCAATTCCTCTTCGCATGTGCATGCAACATTTTGCGTTTCCCAATCAAGATCGGTTCACTCAACCCCACAAGCGGATTTGGTTCCCTCCTTACTTGGCAGAGACAGGTGCATTACCAATTAAGCTTCCTGTATGGATTATAGAGTCGCTGTATGAAGCAAATAAAAGGGCACATAGGAAGCTAGTGGTGAATGGGTGTTGTGCAATCACGTGCATCATCTACAAGTGATTAGCATATGATGTACCTATTGAATGTGCTTTAACTTGGTCGCAACTACAAATGTTCAAGAGACTCAAATCCGCCGCACATCAATCCAAGCGCATGAGGGGTTCGATCCCTTGTGTTCAAACACGTGAAGTTTTGACGACTCCGGAAGTGTCACCACGAGGGGATGCCACTGTGCCTCCCTTTACCATTCACATACCAAGATCTGGATCTGAAGGCACCTCACAAGTTGCCCCCTCGGCTCCTCCTGTCCCTCCTGAATTCGAATTTCCTACGATTGGAGACGCCGAAGGGATGGGTACCTCCGACTTCAAATCATTCTTGCAGAATACACAAATTTCTGATGTAGAGTTCTATTCAGATACAGAAGAACAGGGAACATCTTCCCAGAGAAGGAGGAAATCCATAGAAGGTCGCCATGTACATTGGGATGACGAGCAGTAGAGAACTTTGTCACAACAACTAGAACACTCGGTGGCAGAAGAAGAAGAAGCAGAAGTAGAAGAAACAACTGAAGCCCCAGCTTATACAGCAGAACTCCGGAGGCTATATCAAATAATGGAATGAATGCGATCGCAACAGTTGCTCACCGAACAAAGCAGTCGGGT
>CM035409.1:142150017-142155017 GCA_020310875.1 Ceratopteris richardii | reverse complement strand
GTAGGAGTGTAGACTATTTCTATCTCCTTCTCCATTACCTTTTCCCTCAGGAAATGATATTGAATCTCTATGTGCTTTGTTCTTGCTCATGTTATCTCCATGTATGATGGGTATACCTTGATCAATACCCATGCTTTTGAGCAAAGTCTGCATCCATATTACTTCTTTCGCGGCTTCTACTAATCCTTTATATTCTGCTTTTGTTGACGATAAAGCTACTGTATGTTGTTTCTTTGAGCACCAGCTTACTAGCTTATCTCCTAGGTATATCATATACCCATGTGTCGATCTTCTGTCATCTTGACTTCTTGCCCAGTCTGAGTCACTGAATGCTCTTAGCTTTATATCTGATGTAAAAGGATAATATAATCCTTCCTTTATAGTTCTTTTTATATATCTAAGAACTCTTTGTCGTGCAACCCAATGTTGATCTGTCGGACAATGCATAAACTGTGAAAGAACTCCCACCAGATAGCTGAGATCCGGTCTTGTTAGCGTAGCATAAATTAAGCTTCCTACTAATGACTGATACTTCTTCATATCTTTGAACTCTATACCATCATATTTACTGAGTTTATGATTTACTTCAAGCGGTGTTGAAGCTTCTTTGCAATTCTCCATATTAAACTTCTTCAGTAAGTTTAGGAGATACCCTTTTTGCGTAACATATACACCATGATCTGTATATGTGATTTCCATACCTAGAAAGTATGATAACTCTCCCAGGTCATTGATTTTGAATTCCTTTTCGAGCAGTTTCTTCACCTCTGTGATTCTTGCATCTGAGGTACCTGTAATTATTATGTCGTCTACATAAATGCAAATGTAGATCATTCCTTCTTCTGTTCTTTTGATGAGTAGACTTGCATCTGCCTTTGAACTTTGGTATCCAAGTTCATTGAGATACTTCACAAGTCTATAGTTCCAAGCTCTTGGAGCTTGCTTCAGTCCATAAAGTGCTTTTCTTAGTCTGCACACATGTTCTGGGTATCTGGAATTTACGAAACCTTCTGGTTGTTCCATGTAGACTTCGTCTGATATATATCCATTCAGGAATGCATTCTTTATATCTAGTTGACTTAGCTTCCATCCTTTTGATGCTGCTATAGCAATCAATGTCCTTATGGTTGATATCTTTGCCACCGGACTAAACGTCTCATCATAGTCTATGCCATGCGTCTGAGCATAGCCCTTGATAACTAGTCTCACTTTATGTCTGGCTATCCTTCCATCTGCAAGTTTCTTAACTTTGAAAACCCATTTATTTCCGATTAATTTCTTACCATTTGGTTTAGGAACAAGCTCCCATGTCTTGTTCTCTTCCAGTGCACTGAATTCTTCTTCCATTGCTTCTTGCCTTTAGCTTCATCATAGCTCTGAGATTCATCATCATCTTTGACCATATATGCATAATCTTTCTGAGTTATATAAGATGAAATACACGTCTTCATCTTCATTTCTCATACCTGATCCGGTCTTGGTCGTACTTGCCTACGTATAATCTTCATCTTTATTCACCTACACGATTGATTTACCTTTCTCTTTTCTTTTTATCTCTTCTTCAAATTCTTCAGCTGTATGACTCTGATCTGCATACCAGCTTTTCTGTTCATCAAATGTTACATCTCTGGAAACAGTAAATTGTTTGGTTAGAGGACTCCATAACCTGTAACCCATCTGCTTTTCATCATATCCGACGAACACATATTTCTCTGCTTTCGGTTCAAGCTTATGTCTCAGTTGTGACGGTACATAAGCATACGCTAGTGATCCAAACACCTTACAATGATCAAGTGTTGGCTTCTTTCCCCACCAGGCTTCATAAGGGGTCATTCCTTCTAACGCTATACACGGTAATCTGTTTACCAAGTATGTAGCTGTTTTTACGGCTTCAGCCCAAAGATAATTTGGACAATTCTTTTCTTTCAGCATAGCTCATGCAAACTCGACTAGAGTTCGGTTCCTTCTTTCTGCTACACCGTTTTGTTGTGGTGTATACCTGCAAGTTATTTCTCTCTTGATACCTGCATTCCAAAGATAATCATTGAACTCTCGGGAGAAGTATTCTCCACCTCCATCAGAACTCAGTCTTTTAAGCTTTCGACCTGTGAGTCTTTCAGCATATGCATGAAAATGTCTAAAAGCTCCAAACACTTTTGATTTCTCTTTCAAAACATAAAGAGTTATCCATCTTGTTGCATCATCAATGAAAAGGACATAATACCTTGATCCGCTAATAGATCCTTCCTTTGTCGGTCCCCATACATCTGTATGTATGAGTTCTAGCACACCATCATGTTTGAATCCTTTCTTCTGGAAAGGTAACCTGTGGGCTTTTCCCATCTGACAAGCTTCGCATTTGTGAATCATATGTTGGTTCTGTACATTCGGTAATCCGAGTACAGACCCATTCGCTATCATAGCTTTGATTCCTTTTTCATTGAAATGACCTAATCTCTTGTGCCAGAGATCAAGTTCTGTAATCACCTTTTCATCATGTGTGAGCAACGATTGGCCAATGTTCCCTTGTACTCTTAAAGTAAAGAGTCTACCTTCTTTCTTACCAGAGACGATCTGATTATATCCGTTCTCGGGATCTTCTACAAATACTCCTTTGTTTGTAAATCTGACCTGAAATCCTTTCTCAACTATCTGTCCCACACTAATCAGATTTTTTGGTATTGTCGGAACATACAAAACATTGGTTAGCAAATCTGCTCCACTCTTACACTTCACTTTTCCAATTGAATGTACGCTATGTCTTGTATTGTCACCTGTTTGAACAGTATGACTCGAACTTCCTTTTTCCATTTCTGACATCAGTTCTATGTTTCCTGACAAGTGATTAGAACATCCAGAGTCAATGTAAAATACCTTTAGATCTTCGTTATCAGATGTGCTGATTGAGTTCATCATCAATGATGTATGATTTTCATTCTATGTGTCATTTGCGTAGTTGTTATAGGTGGTGTTGTAGGATTGGCCCTGTCCCCAACTTCTTGTTCCACCTCTACCGTAGCCTCCTCTTTGATTCTGTCTACCCTTTTGAAAATTACCTTGATATCTTCCACTTCTGCCTCTGCTATTACTGTTCTGATTTTGATTTGATCCCTGTTGGTTGTGCCAACAGTCATGCACCAGATGATTACTTAGTCCACAAATCCAGCAAGCTTTCTTGTTGGTATTCTGACTACTTCTTCCTCTTCCAAAACCTCTTGCTCTTCCTCTGCCAGTGCTTTTACCTCTTGCATAATAAGCTTGAGAATTCGACTCCTCTTCATCTTTTGACTTACCTTTATCTCCTTTCTTTTTGTTCTTCATGTACATTGCAGAGCTTTGTCCTTTATCTCCATCTCCTTTCAGATCTTGCTCATATGTGAGCATCAAACCAAGCAACTGATTTAAATCTAGTACGAAGTGATTTAAGGAAAGTTCAGTTGAGAGTACGAAAGGTTTCCACCTTTCATCTCCTCTCAAACCCATGAGCAGTTGCGCTATCAATCTGTGATTTTCGACATCTTCATTTATGGATCCAAGATTATCTGCTAGATCCTTCATTTTAGTGACGTAGTCACTAATGCTTTGACTCGGCTTCTTTTTGAATGTTGTGAACTCGGACCATAAGCTAGCCTTTCTAGCTTTCGTAGTATTTTGGAAGTGGTCTTCCAATGCGCTCCATATGTCCTCCACTTTCTCCAGACCTCTAATGTGCGGTAGTAGATGATCTGAAACAGTGTTGTAGATGTAGCCTCTTGCCGTTGCATCTTTCTTCTGCCACAACTTCAAAGCTTCTAACTCTTCTTTTTCTGGTTGGCTATCATCTTCAAAGGTCGGCTTCTTTTCTTCTCCGGTCACATACATCATTAAGTCCTTACTCATAAGTAAGGCTTCCATACGCATTACCCACGCAGGATAATTATCTCTGTCCAGCTTATCAATTTGGACATAATCTGCCATGATCTTCTTGTTTGCTTTAGGTTGCCTTTGAGAGCCTTTTGGCTCTGATGCCGCTCGTGGAACTAACTTGCTCTGATACCACTGATGATAATTAACTTTCGCTCTGATACCGCTGATGATGAGCCTTCTTACAGCTCTAATACCACTTGTTGATGGTCGTCACGGCAAGGCTTGAACCTTGTCAAGCCTGCGGAAATTGCCGCGCCACCGAATAAAGAGCTAAGCTAGAGTGATATAGAACACCTCTGTAATCAACAGTAGCTTAGCAGGATTATTGTCGCTTAACTGTGTTAAACTACGACTTGAATTCCACCGGAACTTCACCAAACTGTCATTGGGACGTCACCGAAATTTTACCGGAATATCACCGGAATGAACTTTGATTCTGCTCGTGACTACTTCAAATGAATTTATGTGAAGTAAGGAAGTGATACGTGAGCTTCCTACACTGAATAACTTCTTCTTGAAGTTTAAAGAAAACTTCACGGTTCTGAAGTGCTACTTTCCGGTTAGACTTTGTACTGTGTGTACATATCCATTCCAGCGGAAATTTTGATCAGCTTAAAGTAGAGACATCTAGCTACAAGATGAGCTATCTCTCATACAAAGCTTCGAATTCTACTGCGAGATATACTTCCTTGTTCTACCGGAAAACACGTTTACTGAAGGAACTGTAACTAATCAGAATATAACCGAAACATCCGTTTACTGAGATAACTGTATTTGACCGAGACATTCATTTACTGAGAGAGTACCAAGGGGTACGTTTACTAACGAGCTATAACTATTAACGGTTAACGAACTTTCTACCATAACATGAAAATACTCAGAGTTCTCCTACACTGAGTAGTTTCTTATTACCATCCCTCTCAGATGAATACCTGACATTCCAGGTTTCTGTTATTCATCTGTACATACGCGATCTATGGCGTCTTCTGAGAACTTCTCACTCTCTCTTCACTCATACGCGATCTCTCATCATCTTCCTCTTCTCATCATCCTCATCCTCTCATCATCCTGGTCCTTCAATCCTTGGTGTATAT
>CM035409.1:142142517-142145017 GCA_020310875.1 Ceratopteris richardii | reverse complement strand
TGAATCCTCCTCGTTGCTCCATGAAAACATCATCTGAAATATAACCATTTAGAAAAGCATTCTTCACATCCAATTGACATAGTCTCCCACCTCTACATGCAGGAATGGCTATGAGTGTCCTTATGGTTGTCATCTTTGCCACAGGACTATAGGTCTCATCATAATCTATTCCATATGTTTGAGCATACCCTTTCACAACAAGTCTAGCTATATACCTAGATACACTTCCATCTGCATACCTCTTTGTCTTGTGGACCCATTTGCATCCAATGATCTTCTTACTATTTGGTTTAGGAACCAATTACAAAGTCTCATTCTCCATCAATGCATCATACTCTTCCTGCATAGCTTTCTCCCAATTTTCCTTACCTTTTGCCTCTTCATATGTAGAAGGGTCTTCATCTACTTTCACCATGTAAGCATAGTCTTTAGTAGTAAAAAAAGAAGTGTCATAGCTATACCTTGTAGGTTGCCATTTGTGTCCTGATGACCTCCTAAGTTCTCCATTTCTTGAAGTTTCTGGTTCATCACATTCTGGATCAAATCTTGGAGCTTCTTCAACTTCAACTTGTACTTCATTATTCTCTTCTTTATCAAATATCTCAACCTTTGATTTACCTTTCTTTTGATGCACAATTTCTTCATCACCTGCATGATTATTGATTAAACCTGCATACCGAGTACCTTGCTCATCAAATGTAACATCCTTTGATACAAGAAATTGTTTTGTGGATGGACTCCACAACCTATAACCCATCTGCTTGTCATCATATCCAATGAACACATACTTTTCAGCTTTAGGTTCCAATTTATGCCTCAACTGAGATGGCACATATGCATAGGCCAAACATCCAAACACTTTGCAATGATCTAAGGTAGGTCTCTTACCCCACCATGCTTCATATGGTGTCATACCCTACAAAGCTTTACATGGTAACCTATTGACCAAATATGTAGTATTTACAACCTCAGCCCACAAATAATTTGGACAATTTTTCTCTTTCATCATTGATCTTGCAAACTCAACAAGAGTTCTATTTCTCCTTTCTACTACACCATTTTGTTGCGGAGAGTACCTGCAAGTAACTTCCCTTTTTATACCTGCATTCCTTAAGTAATCACTAAACTCATTAGAGAAATACTCTCCCCCTCCATTTTACCTTAGTCTCTTCAACTTTTGACCTATGATTATTTCTGCATACACATGGTAATGTTTAAATGTGTTGAATACCTCTAATTTATCTTTGATCACATAAATAGTGATCCACCTGGTAGCATCATCAACATACATAAATCACATAATATCTTGAATCATTTATATTAAAATCCTTTGATGGTCCCCACACATCTGTATGTACCAATTCAAGCTTCTCTAAATAATGAAACCATGCTTAGAATACGATTGCTTATGAGCCTTAACTATTTGACATGCCTCACATCTGTATGTCATATGTTGACCTGCAACATTAGGCAATCCAAGCACTGAACCATTGTTAACCATATCTTTAATACCTCTTTCATTAAAATGTCCAAGCCTCTTATGCCAAAGATCTAACTTAGAGATCTTATGTCCTCCATAAGTGCACAAGGCATGACCAACATTACCTTGACTCTTCAATGTGAAAAGTCTTCCTTCTTTCTTCCCTGAAACAATTTGTTTATACCCATTGCTAGGGTCTTCCACAAAAACTTCATCATATGTGAACCTTACTTCATAACCTTTTTCAACAATTTGTCCTACACTTATCAAATTCTTTGGAATTGTAGGAACATGCAAGACCTTACTCAGAAGAGTATTTCCATCCTTGGCCTTCACTGATCCAATTGACTTCACATTGTGCTTTGTATTATCACCATTTTGGACCACATGATTAGTTACCTTATTCTCCAAATCAGTCATCAAGGCTATATTGCCACTCAAGTGATTGCTACACCCTGAGTTAATGTAGAAGACTCTTTCATCTTCACTTTTTCTTTCACAAGTTGCATTCATGATTAAGGTTCAATCCTCCTTCTGATCTGAAGCATAATTGTAGTAGGTATTGTTGTAGGATTTACTTTGGAATCCTCTACCTGCATTTCTTCCAAAGTAACCTCTACTACCTCTACCTCTGAAATTACCTCTTTGATTTCTGCCACCT
The DNA here is from genome assembly GCA_020310875.1 of Ceratopteris richardii. Lineage (NCBI taxonomy): Eukaryota > Viridiplantae > Streptophyta > Polypodiopsida > Polypodiales > Pteridaceae > Ceratopteris > Ceratopteris richardii. The sequence continues at coordinate 142,142,876 of CM035409.1, read as the reverse complement.
CTTCCTCTTAAATTAAAATTCTGATTATATCCTTCATTATTCTGATTATTATGCCAACAATCATGAGCTAAGTGATTTGTCTTACCACAAATCCAGCAAGCTTTGGCTCCATCTTTATTGTTTTTGCCTCTTCCTCTACCTTTACCACTTCCTTTTCCTCTTAGGAAATTGGCTTGGCTAGTTGTACCTTCATCTTCATTTGCTTCTTGCTTTCCTTTGCTATTCTTCTTCTTATCCTTTGAATACATTGCTTGACCTACACTATTATCACCATCACCTTTGACATCCTGCTCAAAAGTTAGCATGTGTCCTAGCAATTGATTAAATCAGGAGTGAAATGATCTAGTGACATTTCAATA
>CM035409.1:141912517-142132517 GCA_020310875.1 Ceratopteris richardii | reverse complement strand
TTTTTCAGAAATTTATGAAATATTTCTGAATTAACACTTTATCTTGAAGTGTTTCAAGAAGATTTTGGAAGTTACTTACTTCATATCTTCTGTCCTTTATCTTGAAGTTATCTTAAAGTATCTTAGGATACTACTTTTATCCTTCTTGAATTAAACTCCTTCTTTGAAGTCTTAATTCCCTTGAGGATCAAACCTGACTTCAAGATCCAAACTAGGACTAAAAGATAATTATCATCCCATGGTCTGATGTCCCATACCATCTTTCCTACATCAATCTGAGTATAAAATCTAGTGTCCCATAGCACCCTATTTTATATTCACATTAATGTGTGGGTGATTCTTATCCTAAATTCTAAACATATCTTGATAGAGTACCTTATCACTTCAATTGAAGTTTTAGGAATTACCTCTAACTTGATATTTTAGGATTTGATCCCTTCACATGATTGTTTCATGATCTTGTGCTATCCTTTAGGAACTTGAAAACCTTTTGATGAAACATCCATCCTTCTTTGCTAGGGTTTTCAAATGAAAACCAATTAGAATTCCAAGTACTTGAATTTTCATAGATTCAAGTTTAATTGGTTTATTCTTGACCAATTTGTAGTGACAAGAGCTTTTGACTTCCTGTCTTTAGATTTCTTCTTTATTGATGCTTTAAGCATCCACTTATGCTTTCTGGATTTATACCAAAATCCCCTTAAGGATAGGCAAACATTATGTTTTACCTTCCACAGACTTAAGTACCATCTTCATGGTTGCAGACTACTTTCTTGGAATTCCTTCACTCTGTTCAGACTTGGAACAGCTTACTCTTTTCACAATTTTCCATTGGAAATGAAACTTGAGTGAATAATTCCCAAAAGGATTTTTATTGCCAATACTTAGCAATCTACAAAGTAGTTCCAATCGGACATTCTTGGACAATCATGGCCAAGCTTGATCAAGTCTAGTTGATCTTGCGACTAAAATAAAGACTTAGTCTTTATCTTTAAAATCTCTTGAATTATATAAAGCTTCTTTGCTTACGATTTGAACGTCTGCAGCGACGGCAAGTTAAGTTACATGACAACTCTCCAAATTAGAGTTATCCGACGGGGTTGTACTCTTGAGTAAGACAATCTTCTCTTACTCAAGAGGTCGTGCGTTCAAATCCCATGCGCGACATGTTGAAGATAGGGCTTGTTTTTTGTAACCTCCTCCTTGAGGTAGCCCGCCAAAAGAATTCGAAAAACTAATGATGCACACCTACAAGCAACATACACCACTCACGAGCAGCTAAATTCGTGATAATGAAGCTCAATTCAAGGTCACCATGGAAGCTCTGATACCAATGCAACAAACTAGAAGTTACGACAACCACGTGCTAGAGAGATGACTCTCCTCCCAACCAAATGCCTCTATATATAACTCTCTCCAGGGGACTCCCATCTTGGGCAGGTGGATACTAGCCAACCATGTGTCGGCCATGTAATTGTATGTGTGCCAAGTGTCCTAGTCAACTCGAGTTAACTCAAGTGGATGCTTCTAGACAGCTCTAGATCTGTTTGGGCAAAATACTCTTCCCATGTCCCCAATGGAGATTGAACCCAAGACCTGCTCCTTCACATCCTTGAGACTTAACCACTAAGCTAAGTGGATCGCTTCTTCACAAGACCACAAGACCTCTTAGTAAGTCTGCACTCGAGATCTTTGGTCATGCACACGAATGACCAAACGGTGTCCGATTTCAGATCCGTTTGAACCGGCTAGACCCTTGGATCATAGACTTACTTTATTACATTATCTATCTATCTATCTATCTATCTATCTATCTATCTATCTATCTATCTATCTATCTGACTATCTATATATATATATATATATATATATATATATATATATATATATATATATATATATATATATATATATATATATATATATATATATATATATATATATATATATATATATATATATATATATATATATATATATATATATATATATATATATATATATTTATTTATATATATATATATATACCTAATTGCCTAGCTATCTATCTATCTGTCTATCTATCTATCTATCTATCTATCTATCTATCTATCTATCTATCTATCTATCTATCTATCTATCTATCTATCTATCTATCTATCTATCTATCTATCTATCTATCTATCTATCTATCTATATATCTATCTATCTATCTATCTATCTATCTATCTATCTATCTATCTATCTATCTATCTATCTATCTATCTATCTATCTATCTATCTATCTATCTATCTATCTATCTATCTATCTATCTATCTATCTATCTATCTATCTATCTATCTATCTATCTAGCTATCTATCTATCTATCTATCTATCTATCTATCTATCTATCTATCTATCTATCTATCTATCTATCTATCTATCTATCTATCTATCTATCTATCTATCTATCCATCCATCTTGTCGAGAAGCAAACAGGAAGATATGTTAAGAAGCTAAGATCTGATGGAGGGGGAGAGTATTTCTCTCAAGCTTTTACTGATTTTTTGTATGATGAAGGTATCAAAAGAGAAGTTACATGCAAGTATACTCCACAAAAAAATGGAGTCGCAGAAAGAAGAAACAGAATCATAGCAGAAGCGTCTAGAAGCATGCTAAATGATATGTGTTTGCCTAATTTTTTTTGGGCTGAAGCTGTTAGCACAAGTGTGTACATTATGAATAGAGTAGCTACTGCTGGAGTTCATCATTTGACACCATATGAGGTATGGCATTGAAGGAAACCAAGTGTAAGTCATTTGAAAGGATTTGGTTGTGTATGTTATGTACATGTACCTAGTGAAGTGAGATCAAAACTTGATGTGAAATCAGAAAAGTGTATATTTATTGGTTATGCAGATACTCAAAGACGATATAGATGTTATAATCCTCATAATAAGGTGGTTGTTTCAAGAGATGTAAATTTTGATGAATCACTTTCATGGTATGTAGATAAGAAAAGTTTGCAGGTCATAAATGAAGATGAAGAAGATACAGGTGAAGGAGATGAGTGCTTACCTCAGCCCACAAGAAGTTTAAGTGATGAGAAAAGCGGTTTGGATGAAGAAAGAGAGCTACCTTTCAATGGAAGATTAAGGCAAGATTCACCTCCTAGAGTTAAAAGTAAAGGTAAACTCAAACTTGTTGAAGTTAATGATGAAGGAGAGGAAATTAGTGATGTATGTGACTATGGAGAATCATCAAAGGTTCCTAATAAGAAAGGAAGAGCATCTGTTGGTGCATTTCAAGCCTTCACCTTTGGCTTGGAACCCTTGAAGATGTTAGTACAAATCAAGCCTTCACACTTGGCTTGGATTTATTCTTGAAGACTAAACATGTGAGAAGAACCATAGGAACTTATGCTTATAAGTTCTTACCATTTTACTCCTTGTAAAATTCTACATCACTTGGAATCTTATGTAATCACATCTACTTCTTTAAGTGGTGGAAAATAGATTGATAGATTGATGGAATATCTCAATCAACTTTTAGGTGAAAGATTCTAGGAGATTGATTTGAATTCAAATTCAAATTATCACTCAACTCCTATAAAAGCTACAAGTCAAAAGTCGCGGGTGTCCTTCACCATTTCCCGAGGCTAACATTCTTGATTATAGAGTGTGTGAGTGCTACACCATAGCCTACACATCTCCAACTCATTATGCTACATCTATCAAGCCAATGAGATTGTACATTCATGTGAACTAATAGAAAGATTTACATTCACTATCTCTGGTTTTCTCTGAGTCATCATCTCCAAGTCTGTCAACTTCAACAGGGCATATCTCAGGATCTACTGAACCAAATCAAGTGATTCAAGGCTTGTTGGAACCAGCTCCAAGCATACTACATGCGTACAAAACCTCAAGGCCAAAGGATCATCCATCTCGGAGAAATCTTGCTCTAAGTGCACACTGGTCTGTGTCTGCAGAGTTCCTAAAAAGTCGGGGGTACATATAATTTTGCTAAATTGATTTCTCAGTGAGTAGTTTATCATTTCTTCTCATTCCACTTGAAAATGGTAGCTTGTTAAGCTAATTTAATATGTCCAGAAGGAATTAGATCAATTGTAAGTGTGCTGGTCACACTGAGTGAAAGACTGAGCAGGTGTCACTACAGAAATAGAAAGTTTTTCTTGATTTTTGAAGTGCCAAGTTATCTGTTTTGATTTGGTCATTACACATATCATTTGCAAAGTACATATATGCTTTCTTGGTATCATTTGGAAGCTCAAGGTGTGTACTAAGCATATCTGGAATCAAAGGAGGGCTGGTGTGAAGCAGGTATAGCAGCACCAACTCAATCTCTTGAGTGCATCCAACCATCACTCCCAACAGTGGTATCAGAGCAAATAAGGTAAACATGGGAGATGGATTTCCTTCATTCATTGACAAATTGGACAGGAACAACTACCAAGCTTGGTCTCTGAGGATGAAAACCTATCTACAAGGTAGGAGCTTATTTGGATACATATCAGGAGATGAGGAATTGCCCTCATTCAAAACTAGAGGACTACCCACAAAGGATGAACATGAGAGGCTCAACCAATGGTGTGTAAAAGATGCTTTGGCAAGGTCTTACCTTCGTAACTCTATATCTGACTTTCTTTTACCTCATGTAAGGAATTGTAAGACTTCCCAAGAGACTTGGGAAACCTTGTCAACATACTTTTCTTCCAACACAAGGGCCAGGAAGAATCAATTGTGGATTGAATTCACAACCCTTAGGAAGCAGCCCAAGCAATCAGTCTCAGAGTATGTGACAAAGATTAAAGATGTGGCAGACCAATTAGCAAGCATTGGAGAGGAGATTGAAGAGGAGCAAATAGTCAGGCAAGTAACAAATGGACTCAAGGCAGATGATAAGTGGGAAAGTTTCACCACTGCAATGGACCTCTACATGGACATGCATACCTCAGATCTCACAACACTCATGGGCCAACTATTTACACATGAAGCAAAGTTTACAAAGGTAGGAGAACAATCAAAAGGTAACAACCCCTCTGCTCTCTATACTGATAAGAAAGTTAAGGATAAAGGTAAAGGGAAGAAACAGGATGAAGAAGGCTCTACCTCTCAAGCTAATTATGCAGGGAGAGGTAGATCATCTAGAGGAAGAGGCAGAGGAGGTAAGTCAGGTAGGGGGAGACCCTACAACTCATCACCATGCAACATTTGTGGATTGTCCAATCATACCACAGATGAATGCTACAAGAACTACAAGAATCAGAGAGGAAGAGGCTACTCAGAGGTGGATACTCTTAAGGGAGAGGCAGATTCAACCAACACCAAGGCTACAATGGATACAACAATCAATACAACAACAATTACAACCACAACCACAATGGTAGTTACCAAGGTGGATTCAGAAACAGAAGGGATTACAACAATTACACAGAGGAGCAAGATGACTCCCTATTGATCATGAATATGACCTCCAAGATAGGTACAAATGATGATCATTTATTTTATATTGACTCAGGATGTTCTAACCATGTAGCTGGCAATGTGGCACTACTTTCTGATTTGGAAGAACCCAAGGGCAAACATCAGGTACAGACAGGTGATGATACTAAACACTCTGTTGTAAAGATTGGAAATGTGAAGACATGTGATGGTAACCAGAACCTATTGAGCAGGGTACTCTATGTACCAACCATCACCAAGAATCTAATGAGTGTTGGTCAGATTGTGGAGAAAGGTTTGCAGGTCAGATTCACACAACATGGAGCATATGTGGAGGACCCAAGACATGGATTCAGAAGGATAGCCAAGGGAGAAAAATCAGGTAGATTGTTTACTTTTGAGCTAGAAGATACAAAAAATATTGCTTTATACAACTACAAGGATCAAACACTTTCAGAGTTAGAAATATGGCACAAGAGATTAGGTCACATAGGTGAAAGAACCCTAAAACAAATGTGCAGGGATCAATGTGTGCTTGGGATACCTAATGTGTCCAAGCAACACATGATTTACAAGTGTGGAGCATGTCAGTTTGGTAAGTCTCACAGGTTGCCATATTCAAGGAAAGGTTTCATGCATGAAGACTACCTAGACTTGGTACACACAGATGTTTGGGGGCCTAGCAAGGACCCTTCCATTTCAGGTTCAAGGTATTATGTGTCCTTCATTGATGATTATAGCAGATGGACAATCTTATACTTTATGAAGCATAAAGATGAAGTGTTTAATTGTTTCAAGAGGTATCTTGCACTTGTTGAAAATCAAACAGGAAGGAGCTTGAAGAGGCTAAGGTCAGATGGTGGAGGAGAGTACTTCTCCAATGAGTTTGAAGATTTCTTGCAGGAAAGAGGCATCAAAAGGGAGATTACTACAAGGTACTCACCTGAACAAAATGGGGTAGCTGAAAGAAGGAATAGACTCATTGTAGAAACAGCTAGGTCTATGCTTAATGAGAAGAAGTTGCCTAATTATCTTTGGGCAGAGAGTGTATCCACTGCCACCTATTTTATTAACAGGTTGCCATCCAAATCACTTGATGGCATGACACCATATGAAGCTTGGCATGGTAAGAGACCCTCTCTGGATCATTGCAAAATCTTTGGTTGTGTAGCATATGTGCATATTCCCTCACAGGTAAGGGGAAAGCTAGATCCTAAAGCTGAAAAGTGTATCTTCATTGGTTATGATTTGAACCAAAAGGGATACAGATTCTACAACCCAACAAACAAAGGCTTCAAGGTAAGCAGAGATGTCATCTTTGATGAGAATGACTCATGGTATGAGAATGAATGCAGGAAAGTTAGTCTACCCTATGATATGGAAGAAGATTTGCCAAAGCTCACCAAGAAGGAACCAATCCAGAAAGATGAATCAAGCTCAGATGATGATGATACAATAAATCTTGAGGAGTTCAAGGCTTGGAAGTCCAAAGGAAAGATGAAGATGAAGAAGCTTGAGGATATACCAGAATCCTCAACTCAAGCAATTAGAAGATCTCAGAGAGAAAGCAAGAGACCAATCAGATTTGGGCATGACACATCACTTGTAACTAAACATTCTGTATATCTTGCAAAAGACTTGTTGAATGAAGAACCAGGTACCTATGAAGAAGCAATCACCAAACCAGAATGGAAAGAAGCTATGGATGAAGAAATGGAAGCTCTCAAGGAGAGTGATACTTGGGACTTGGTACCCAAGAAGGACTCTATGAAGGAGATAGGATCCAGATGGATCTACAAGCTAAAGAGGCATTCTGATGGAACAATAAACAGGTACAAAGCTAAGTTGGTAGCCAAGGGTTTTGCACAAACCCAAGGCATTGATTATGAGGAGACATTTTCTCCTGTGGCTAAGATGCCAACTATCAGAATATTGGTGAGTGTAGCTGCATCCAAAAATTAGAACATGTACCAATTAGATGTCAAGAATGCTTTCTTGAATGGATGGATATCTGAAGAAGTCTACATGTCACAACCACCTGGCTATGAAGACCCCAAGAAGGTAAATTATGTTTGTAAATTGAAGAAGGCTCTATATGGTTTGAAGCAGGCACCTAGAGCATGGAATTATAGGTTGACAACTTATCTCCAAGACCAAGGATTTGTGATGAGTAAAGCAGACACTTCTCTATTCATGAAGAGAAGTAATACAGAGGTAATCTACTTGTGTGTTTATTTTGATGACATCATCATTACAGGTAATGATGTCAATGGGATTAGACACATCAAAGGACAGATGATGAAGGAGTTCAAAATCAATGATCTTGGATTATTGAAATACTTCTTAGGTCTTGAGTTAGTCTACACCAACTCAGGTATATATATCACTCAAAAGAAGTATGTACAGGATATGGTCAAGAAGTTTGGCTTGCAGGATGCTAAAGTCACAACTACTCCAATGGAGGTCAACCTAAAGCTAAGTGCTCATGAAGGAGAAGAAGTCCAAGACATTACAGGATATCAAAGTATGGTAGGTAGTTTGAATTATGCTACCTTGACAAGAATTGACATAGCATATGGAGTAAGTGTGCTTAGTCAATTCATGCACAAACCAAGGGTACCTCACCTAGATGCAGCAAAGAAAATCTTGAAGTATTTGAAGGGAACTCAGAATCATGGTTTGTACTTTCCTTATACATCACATATTGACATTAAAGTTTATTCATATGCAGATTGGGCAGGATGCAAGGATGACAAGAGAAGCACATCAGGATACATATGTTTTGCAGGTGATAAACCTATTTCTTGGTCATCCAAGAAACAACCTACAGTGGCACTGTCAGCCACTGAAGCAGAGTATAGAGGGCTTTCCAATGCCACTCAAGAAGCTATCTGGTTGAAGCTTCTATATACAGAGTTGGGTCTATACACTAGACCTCCAATTATCTTTGGAGATAACACTAGCTCTCTTCACCTTGCAGCTAATCCAATATATCATGCTAGAACCAAACACATAGAGGTTCACTACCACTATGTGAGGGAGAAGTTACTAAGCAAAGATATACAATTGACTTATGTGTCTACTAATATGCAATGTGCAGATTTACTCACTAAAGCATTGGATGGAAACAAGCTATGTAGATTCAAATCCATGATTGGATTGCAGGATGTGGTTGAAGATTAAAGATGAAGACTTAAGCCAAAGTGCTTGGCTTGAGGGGGAGCTGTTGGTGCATTTCAAGCCTTCACCTTTGGCTTGGAACCCTTGAAGATGTTAGTACAAATCAAGCCTTCACACTTGGCTTGGATTTAATCTTGAAGACTAAACATGTGAGAAGAACCATAGGAACTTATGCTTATAAGTTCTTACCATTTTACTCCTTGTAAAATTCTACATCACTTGGAATCTTATGTAATCACATCTACTTCTTTAAGTCATGGAAAATAGATTGATAGATTGAGGGAATATCTCAATCAACTTTTAGGTGAAAGATTCTAGGAGATTGATTTGAATTCAAATTCAAATTATCACTCAACTCCTATAAAAGCTACAAGTCAAAAGTCGCGGGTGTCCTTCACCATTTCCCGAGGCTAACATTCTTTATTATAGAGTGTGTGAGTGCTACACCATAGCCTACACATCTCCAACTCATTAGGCTACATCTATCAAGCCAATGAGATTGTACATTCATGTGAACTAATAGAAAGATTTACATTCACTATATCTGGTTTTCTCTGAGTCATCATCTCCAAGTCTGTCAACTTCAACAGGGCATATCTCAGGATCTACTGAACCCAATCAAGTGATTCAAGGCTTGTTGGAACTAGCTCCAAGCATACTACATGCCTACAAAATCTCAAGGCCAAAGGATCAGCCATCTCGGAGAAATCTCGCTCGAAGTGCACACTGGTCTATGTCTGCAGAGTTCCTAAAAAGTCGGGGGTACATATAATTTTGCTAAATTGATTTCTCAGTGAGTAGTTTATCATTTCTTATCATTCCACTTGCAAATGGTAGCTTGTTGCTAATTTAATATGTCCAGAAGGAATTAGATCAATTGTAAGTGTGCTGGTCACACTGAGTGAAAGACTGAGCAGGTATCACTACAGAAATAGAAAGTTTTTCTTGATTTTTGAAGTGCCAAGTTATCTGTTTTGATTTGGTCATTACACATATCATTTGCAAAGTACATATATGCTTTCTTGGTATCATTTGGAAGCTCAAGGTGTGTACTAAGCATATCTGGAATCAAAGGAGGGCTGGTGTGAAGCAGGTAGAGCAGCACCAACTCAATCTCTTGAGTGCATCCAGCCATCACTCCCAACAGCATCTACGTTGGAGGTAAGAAGAACTTCAAGAGTGAGTAAGCAACCTCAAAGGTATACGTATGAATCTTTCATGAATACTCATTATGCTTTTATGACAAAAGTTGAGCAAGAAAATGAACCCACATGTTATGATGAGGCAAAAGGAGATGAAAAGTGGGAGAAAGCAATGAGCGAAGAAATGGAAACACTACAGGATAACAAGACTTGGAATTTAGTTCCAAAGACACCAAAGCAAAAGGTAATTGGTTGCAAGTGGGTTTTTAAGATTAAAAGAAATAGTGATGGTAGTGTGTCAAGATATAAGGCTAGACTTGTAGCAAAAGAATATAATCAAACTCAAGGATTGGACTATGAGGAGACATTTAGTCCAGTAGCAAACATAGCAACGGTGAGAACTTTGTTGGCTTTAGCTGCAAGTAAAAGGCGGAATATATATCAACTCGATATAAAGAATGCCTTTCTTAATGGTGAGTTAAATGAAGAAGTGTATATGTCACAACCAGATGGTTATGTGGATGCAAAATGTCCTAATCATGTATGCAGGTTAAAGAAGGCATTGTATGGTCTTAAGCAGGCACCAAGGGCATGGAATGCAAGGTTGGTAAAGTATATTATGCTGCAAGGATACACAGCGAGTCATGTTGATCCTTCACTTTATGTAAAACATGTAGATGGCATGTGTGTCTATGTATGCATTTATGAAGTCTTCAAATACTTCAAGAAGGCTCATATTATTCATAAAAGATAGCAAAAATACCACGTGAGTTCTAGAACATGGTGAGTCAAATTAGTGAGTCACAAGGGAGTTGCAGTGGTGTCCTAGTGGAAGGTCGATGTGGCTAGTTCTCAAAGTCCATCAATACTTTGCTTATTTGAGCACTTGAGTCATGTAATACCTCCACCCGTGTCTACCACAAATTTAGATGTATTAGGAAGGTTTTAGATTAGTTTCTCATGCTATAAAAAGAGGAGAAAAGTCGTGATCTTGTGGGAAGTCCAAGAGAGGCATATGTGTATCTCTATACTGCTGTAGTTTTGTATGCAGAGATTGCAGAGCTTGTATCTCCCTCATTATATATCCAGATTACATGTTTGATAGCTCATTTGACAGCTCTTACTGTCTACTTTCTTCCTTTAAATTTTTATAATAATTGGATTTGTGAGCTGAGAGCAGTACTCTCTGCAAGTAGTGTACGTTCTCTAGTTTCACCTCTGCTGAAAAGTCTCCATTAAACCTCAAACTTGCAGAGGTCATATCTCCTTGTGTATTTATCCAAATTGAGTGTTCTTGGGCTCATTGGAAATCTCTTGGTCTCTAGTATATGTGGTAAAAACAAGTTTAGAAAATTCTAATCCATTAGAGAATAGTAAGCTCTGCAAGCTTGACTAGTTTTCTGTGATGAAGTTTGCGAGAAGGTCAACTTGTTCCTAGGGGGTTCCACCTACTTCTTGCTATATTTTGGAGGTCAATAAACTCCAACAGTTCACACTCACACACTCTCACAATCAAAGAGGAGCACACACACAGATTTTGGCAAGGAAGAATGATCTTCTTTGTTTTCATTTTTTAACTCACATTGATTTGCACCTAAAACTGAATGTTTGATTGCATCTCAAGACTCACATTCATATGTGCCACTAATAGAAACATCATGTGATGAGATATCCATCAAGAGTGAATTTGAATACTAGCCTCAGATCATAGAGAGGAGATATTAATAGTAGAGCAAGAACCTTCAATGAAAATCCTAGATATTACAACCAAGGAAGACCAAGAGAAGGGAACTATTGATCCTCTACCAAGTGAAATTGAAAGACAATCAATGAAAAATGCTTGACCATACCATCATTGTTTGTTGTTAACCTTTGGAGTTGTCCTCTCCAATCATTTAGCATAAAGAATCAACAATACATCTTATTTTTGTCAATCCTGGAAGTATACAAGAGACCACAACCCCTTCTAGATGATAGAATCCAAGAAATAAGAGAAAACTGGTTGGATTTCTGAGAATTAATGAAGATGAAGAGGAATTTCTAGGGTTTGGATTATCTTGAGCAATATTCCATCATTTTCAATAATCTTGGTGTCAAAACATGTTATTTTCTCAGCAGAACACAATCATAAAGTCAAAACTCAAAAACGATACTTGTAACCTTGAGACGAGACAATCGCGATTCTGTGAAATCAGACGATTTTCATCTCCAGCACCATTCTTCATCAATTTCTCACTCAACACATCAGTAATTAACTCTCTTCATACACATTCATCAGAAATCCACAATAGAAGCTTGCAAATCTCCATGGATACACATAGAATAGACTCAACAAATCAAAGAAATCACACAAAAGGAAGAAAACACGATTTTCTACAGGAAACTCTCTCTTTACTTGGATAGCATGTATTACAAATAACCAACCCTCTCATAATAGAGGAAATTGTCTTTTATACATTTTCAAGTGTCCCTTTTCACACTTGAATTTTGGTCCTTTCCTCTTCTGATCTAAAAATATGCTATCTAGGAGTTTCCAAAAATTCTAGAAAAAATACATATGATTCTACTTTCCATAAGGAAGACTCTTTCTTATTTTTACATTTTTTGCATAAATATTTTGACAATTTTTTGGCATTTTACAATTATTTTTCATAAAAAGTACTTCAAAAAATACTTCTTCTAACATTCTTCCCCTCCTAGACCTCTTGGCTCCTGACAAAAGACATACTTGCTCAAAATATCCTGAATGCTTTCTTCACTTTTTCTTTCTTTGATAAACCTGTGACAGTAGGTCATGGCTCTTTCTTTCTGTAATATTCAAATTGTTTACCATCTCAAATCGTGCTTTCCTCCACTGCACAGCAGCCTCTGGTTTATCAATTACATCTTTTTTTAGGTACTCTGTGTAAACAGCTTCATAAGCAGTGAGTCGAGATTTTGTTACTACTAACAAATTTCCAAATATTTCTGATTCTCTTTCAAAGAACCCATAATCAAATGCATCTTCAAAAATCTGGAGATAATGGTTGCCCAAAAATATTATTCTGCTATAATAAGCCATCAAACATATCCTGTCGGGTGTTTCACTGAGATCAAAGATTAAAGCATCAGTCGGTGAATTGAAGCCAATGTAATTGAGAACTCTAACATCTGTATCTGTAAATGTCTCTATACATGCTAATATGAGTCTCATTACTCTGATTAGTAAAATACATTGTTGGAGCCGGAGCTGAAGGACTGACAAGACAAGGAAGCACAAGAAGAGAGTCCGAGAAAAGAGATAGCACAAGCAGACAAGGCAGTCAACGACGATCCGGCAAGTAGGCCAACAATTTTCTTCAGAAAGAAGCACTGATGAACATTCACGCAGATTTAGCACTAAGGCAACCTTAATCTTTCAAAACCTCTACACCCATTAAAAGTGATTATCATCACTAAGCACCATTGTAAATATCATTTCATCTTTTTGTAGCTCCATTTTGTGCAAGCCAAGGAGTCCTTGAGCTTGAGGAGCATTAGAAGTATCTACCTGCCAAATTTCGTATTTTTTAGATATCGTTTGAGCCCTCAAATAAGCCCTGGAACCTAATTTTTAACTAGGCCGAACACTAGGTCTGGACAGGGCCAAAACTTAGCCAAAAACTATAAAAAGAGCTAGAGAGCTCATTTTTGAGGTTGGATTGTAATTGAAACAAACTTGTAAGAGCTTTTGAAAGTAATCTAAAGAACTCCATGGATTCTCTCTCTTTGTCTTGCCGTGTGTGCGCGTGTGTGTGTATATGTGTGCATGCTTGTGTGCTTCTCACTCACGCACTTGTGCCGCCACTTGCTTGAGGTCTTCATACCATCCTCACGTCTTCCCGGATTGACATTAAAGGAGGTGCTACTCATCACTGAGCTACACCAAATTTTGGCGCCGTTGCCGGGGATTGAGCTTTGAGGACGAGCGTGTGATGGTAAGACGTAGAGTTGACGCGTTGGAGTTGTAGGTATTTTCTTCACTCTCATCGATTTTCTTTTACTTTCTTCACCATTTTCATCACCGTCATCATCACCATCTCCCACCTCCATCTCCATCATCGCGAAAATTTTCAGTTTTGATCATATCACCATCTCCACCTCATTTCCTCCATTCCACTTGTGAGAGAGAGCGAGAGAGCGATATTGCTTGCACTGTTTTTGCATGTTGTTGTGATTCTTGCAGGTACTGCCATCATCATCATCCCCAGCACGCTGCGCGCAGGTACGAAATTCGAAGAAACTGTCTCGCGGTCGCAGGCCTCTGTCGATCGCGACTGACAGAAATTTTTGGCTTTTCACAAAAGTAAGTGCACCACTAGAACAAGCACAAGGAGCACATCCTAAAACACTAAAAACAGTAGAAAAATTCCGAGGTTTTCTGTCAATCGCGACCGACAGCCTCTGTCAATCGCGACCGACAGACCCTGTCAATCGCGACCGACAGACCCTGTCAATCGCGACCGACAGACCCTGTCAATCGCGATCGACAGACCTCCACGATCGACTGACTGCCACGTAGGACCCTGTCAATCGCGATTGATACCGTCGATTGCGATCGACAGCCACGACCGACACCTCTGTCAATCGCGATTGACACCGTCGATCGCGATTGATTGAAATTCCACGATTGATTGACTTTTGCGCGTAGCCACGTGTCCATCGCGACTGATAGGACCCCGATTGACTGAAATCTCGGCGAAAAATCCGGAAAACGTGTCGATCGCGATTGATACTGTCGATCGCGATTGACAGCCACGATCGACTCTGTCGATCGCGATTGACACTGTCAATCGCGACTGACAACCACGACGGACACCTCTGTCAATCGCGATTGACAGACCTGTCGATCGCGATTGATAGGCTTTTCGGCCAAAAAAATTAGGGTTTTTTATTTCAAAATTTGGGGCAATTTTTGGGGCACAATAGTCAATCCATTAGCATTTTTGAGGTTCCTACACTTGTGTCTTGGGAGAAAATCTTAGGATCTGTCAGCCAGTTTGAATCCTGTTTTAACCCCCTAAACCCTGAACAGTCATAACTTTTCCATACGAAATCCATTTTTTGAGCTCTTGGGCTTGTCGGAAAGCTCGTGGCATATACTACACGCCCTCAACTATTTTTTTATAAAGATAATGCGTTGATTTTCAGATAGTGTATTTTGAAGTTGACCATATCAAGGGGGATCAAAGTCAGGGGTTCTTAGGATTGTTTTCTTGAAAATCACTATACAAGTTTGTGTTTGTGCTACCTGAATGAAAATCATTGGTTCTGTCTTTGGAGTTTAAGTCTTGAGCTAACTTTGGAACTCTTACAGATCTATTGAGAGCATCGCAAGGCGTTTTGAGCAAGTGTAAGTGCAAGCTTGGGAACACACTTCCTGGGCATTCAAAGGCAACCAAGCAGGAAACAAAAAGGTTGGAAATTCTCAACTCCCCTTGTCAATCCCTAGCTTAAGCTAAGAACGATTAGAGGTAGGAGTAAGCCAGGGCGACGGTAGGCAATTATCAAGTTGAAGACTACCTAGAAACTCAAGTTCAAGATAAAAACATAATCTCTGTACTGTCGATAACCTTAAGGTAAAGAACCTAACCGGGAACGATCAACCTGAAAGTGCGCAGAACATTCAAGTATTCCTGACGACGAAATATCAGACAAGACCTTAAACACGAGAAATAACTAAAAAGAATCAAGTGACTGATACCAATTGATCGGCAACGAGGTTGTACTCTGGGCAAAAAATTGGGTTAATCAGTTAGGCATATGAACCTTAGATCAGGACGACACCTAGCAAGAGAGAGACAAAGCCTTAGGTCTTCAGAGGCTAGTGTCAATCATACTACAAGGTCTTGGGCCCAGCAGTTGAGTCACCACTCTCATTACCCTAGCTCGGATACCAGTGAATCAGGGATGTCTCAAGGCATGGACAGACCTATGGGAAGTTCAGGTGTGCCTTACCTGTACAGGGTAGAAGGCCCTTACAAAACGCAGCTAGAGTACCTTAGGACCAACCGATTAGGTGCTAGCATCTATGAGGACGGCCTAGGAAGATCCGTGGTCCAGATTAAAAACCCTGACCAATCCATAGGACTAGAGCACCCAGCTGTCAAGTTTGAAAACGGTGCATACCTGGACAAGGAAGGAACCATATACGTAGTCACCAGTCATCCAGATAGGACAGATGAATTTGGAAATGTAATCTCAGAAGCGGACTTAGGCGACTTGGAACAAGGAAATATGGGAGTAGAACCTAGAACACCCCGAGGCAAATCTGTTCTCACTAGGATTATCACACCTGAGTGGGTTCCCCAAGATAACAAGTGCATAGATTTGCTTCTCAACCGAGAAACTGACGAAGCCTTTTGGAGGTATAAACCGGATCACCCAACTGATATAGGAACAATCATGATCTATGAGTTTAAGGATCCTGATAGCCCAGGCAGAGTGACCTACTTAGATCACACCTCTGAGAGGATCTTTGTGGTGACAGAAAATGATAAGCATGCTTACACTTGGAAGGGTGAATTTATTTTTCCCCAACCAAGACCAAATGTATCCTATGGTCATCCTGGGGCTGGAACTTCCCAAGCTCATGGTACGCAACGCGACAGAAGCAGAGATAGACCAGAAGTAAGTTTTGCCAACCCAGTAGGCAGAGAAAGAACGAGGACGGAGACGAATAGGGTAGAACCTGAGATGCTTAGAGCCCACAGGAACCAAAGAAATGTAGATGGATTCCCTCTGCCGAGGCCTAGAGAGCACGCAAGAACCTTGAGACCTACCCAGCTAGTTAAGTCCATGAAGAATTACTTTGACGGCACAGGAGATCCCTATGATCATGTGGCGGAGTTCAAGCAAGTCTTGAGAGCGGAACAAGTGGAGGATCTGTTCACGCAGTACAATGCCTTCGGTCTAACCCTTAGGAATACGGCACTTACATGGTTTCAGCCATTGGATGAGCGCCAGTTCAGGAGCATAGACCAACTCCTAGAGGCATTCATTGTAGAGTTCTCTAAGAGCGGCATAAGACACAATACATCCTCATTGATTCACAGCTTCAAACAGACCCCCCAAGAGACTGTCAGATTGGCCGGAAGGAGATTTAGACAATATCTTGAAAGGTGCCCTATTTCGGAGCTACCCACATCCGCTAAACAAGTAGCCTTATTCCTTGATGGATTGTTGAGTACGAAATTGAGATCCTATGTGTATCTGAAGGACCCTAGGACCATAGAAGAATGTGTACGCATGTGCATTGACATTGAAGATAACCTAGGGGAAGAGCTAGAGCTTTCCAAAATCTACAAAGATTCAGATAGTGCATCTAGCCACTCTTCCACGCAATCTACATCAATTGAGGAACTCGCTGAGAAGGTAGCTCAGAAATTAGGTGTAACTAGCAAACAAATCCCAAGGTTTGCCCCTGTGAAAAGGTGCTATACATGCGGTGGTGACCATATGGCGAACGTCTGTCCCGTTATGGCTCAACCCCAAGTTAACCCTAGTAGCCAGTACTGCACCATAGAACGGAAGTACACAAACCATACTGCGCAAGATTGCCCATACAACAAGCAGGCAGTTAGGCAACCCTACCCTCAGCCCTACCAACAAGGCAGATACCAGAACCAGTACCCTCCAGCACCACAATATGCTAGACCCCAACAAACCTACCAACCACAATATCAGGCCCAACAGAGACCCCAACCGGTGTTAGCTCAATAGCCTCCAAACCCCGCTAACGTGATTCCAGTAAAGTATGCTGTTGCAGAAGAAAACCTGAATAGGGCCATAGTACCAGTAACCCCATTGATCTCAGAAAGTGACCCGAGTGACCATAGCTTTGATTCTACACATGTCGATAGTCCCCAGGCTTACTACATGCAGTCTCCAGAACATGGTGAGTCCTACTATAGTGAAGAACCGAGTGAACCTAGTTGGGAGTCAGACTACACAAATGTCATGTATGCAAACCCCAACCCTAGGCCTCAACCTAGGCAGGTACGACCACCATTTCCTAGAGGACCATGCTACCGATGTCAGGGAGATCACTTCATTCGTGATTGTCCCTTACCTCCACCTACACAAAATCAGTCTGTGACGATCCAAGGCTTTTGCCAAGATTGTGGAAAAGAGCATCTTTTACGAGATTGCCCAAAGAACCCCAATAATATGCCAAAAATCACTCCTATCAATGTGATTGGTTTGGTTGTAGATTCCTCCGGAAGTGTCACTTCCACTGCACCAGTGCAGGTAGTCACTAGAGCTCAGGCATTGCAGCAAAACCAAGAGGCAAGCCAGGAAAAGGGCCCAGAGGTTAGTGAAACCGAGAGTGTGACAAAGAAAAGGACTAGAGCGTGGAAAGATAGTCGAGAAAGAATGAAAAGACAATGGGCTAAAAAGATGAGTGAACTGGAGGAAAGCATAAGAGAAACCAAAGCGAGGATAAGTGAACTCACAGCTCAAACTCCCTCCCACATTACCCCGCCCCCACCACTCCCATCTCCATCCAACCCACCACCTTCCCCACCGCCTCATCAAATCCCACCACCCCCTAGAGTAGGATCAGTCCTAGCAGATCCCACTCCCGAAGACCTTAATATGATGCTTAAAGCATATCAGGCCAGAATCCAAGAAGGGCCAACCATAACCGATCATGAAAAGTGCTACCCTAGAGCCGAGCTAGAGCTTGAACGAACTAAAATTTGTGCTAAGATGGTGGAATTGGCTCAAGCCATGTTCGAAGCCAGCCGCCTCTTTAATATCTCTAGCTCAGCTAAGACGCAGTTACACTTTAATGGACTGCTAGAACGAATAGAGAAGCTAATTGCACAATCAGAGAAGGAACCTGCCCCTCAAAGAAAGGAAAGGGCAAGAGAACGGATAAGCCAGCCTCTTCAGGAAGCCCATGTGCCTCCTCAAGAAGCTTATCTTCCCCCCCAAAAGTCACATGAGCCTCCCTCGAAAGCTTACGTACCTCCACAGGTGACCTACATTCCTTCTCAGAGAGCGTATGAGCCTGTTAGGAAAAGTAATAGAATAAGTAATCCTCCCCAAGAAGCTTGTGCTCCAGCCATCTATGGGAACGAGGAGAGAGCCAATGATAGAATAAGCCCTCCTTCCCAGGTTGCTTATGTGCCCAATTCTACGGAGCCAGACACTTCTTCTTCTATGAATCGGTTTGCACCAGATTTCCTACGAGAGATTCAAGAAGACAAATGGGATAACGAAAGTGAAGTCGCCCCTCCCTTTGAACTTGTGGATGATGCACACGACCAGTTCCCACAAGACATCCCATCTATTTACGGGGAACATGAGAGTACTCAGTCTTATGAGAGATTGGACTTTGAGTCTAATTCCATACAAGAGCTACCCCACTTCACAGGCCCATGGGAAGCAAAGTCCACATGTATGAGAGCACCCACAGTCATGGTAAGGAACGACGACTCAGTCATACCTAGGAACACGGAGATAGTAAAGAACACCAAGGTGCAGCGCGATATCACTTTGGAAGAACTGCCTAAGGATAGACCAAAAGCGCGGAAATATGTAGCTAGTCAAGTAACTGAAGTTGCAAAACCACGTTCCAGGGTAGGATCCCATAGGATAGTGCCAGAAATTCCCTTGGATAAGATAGGAGATATGTGTGAAGGCGAAGAAGGGAACACCTATCTTCCCATCACCTACCAAGAGTACACCACCAAGGCAATTTTAGACTCAGGTGCAGGAGTTGCAATTGCCACTACTTCCCTTTGGAAGCGTTGGGGCAAGCCAGCACTCAGGCCAACGAGAATGAAATTGCAGATGGCCGATGGTCATATTGAGAGACCCCTAGGATTGCTCGAAGGAATAACTCTCACCACTTGTGGTGTCGAGTTTGAGCATAGTTTTGCTATATGTGACTTCAGCAAAAATCATGCCTATGAGATGATTTTGGGAAGACCATTTATGCGACAGTTGCAAGTGGTACAGGATTGGGGAACCAATTCTTTGTACCTGCAGCACTTAGGTGTTACGACCAAAGTCAATCTCAAAGATTACTCTCATAGGGATGTACCTCCTATCCAGTGGAATCCCATCCATAGAGCCAAAGATGATACAGAATCGGTGCATTCCATAGGGTCTGGATCCTCATGGATGCATGAAGATACTCACTTATGGATGTGCAAGGTAGCAGTAGAGGAAGAGAAGAGAGAGAAAGCCAGAGAGGTAGGTGCGAAAGAGACCCATAGATCAATCCAAGACCCAGCCTATGCACCTGTAGTTTTTCCAGACGAAGAATTTGAACCTCACGGTTGGGCAGAAATCTTAGCAACAATGGACGTAGCCATCAATGAAGAACAATGGACACCTCACTGTGATGAGGATGGCTATGACATTTCAATCTTCTCCATAGAGCCAATCATGGGAGAGGCAGTTCTAGAAGAATGCGAACCTAGCCCTGATGCATTTGAGGATGCAAGTGACTCCGATCTAGAGTCAATCATTATGGACCCACCATTTGCATCAGACGAAGAATACCTCCATGAAGTAGAATTTCAACCCCAAAGGCATGGAGAGCTTACAAACGATGTAAGATTAGCAACACATGTGAGCCCAAAGGAAGAAGGAAAGAAACGAAAGAAGAGAGAAGTCTCACCAGAAGAGGAAGAATCTTTGTTTGAGGTCCCAGAAAATTTTAAGAAGTATGAGATAGATGACAGGAGAGTCATGATTAGAATGCCTAAACGAGAGGCACAATCAGGAGAGGCCTATGATAACAAAGAAACCACCAAGAAAATAGTAGTGGCCCTAGAAGAAGGAGAGGAGAGATGCACGTACATAGGCCATGACCTAACAGAAGAAGAAGAGCACGAATTGATTGCCTTGCTAAGAGAATATAGAGATGTATTCGCTTGGAGTTACAAGGATTTGAAAGGCGTTGACCCCGATATATGCTCACACACTATTCCCATGACCTCAGATGCTAAACCCTCTAAGCAAAAGCCTTATACATATAACGATAATTACGCTGCTAAGATCAAAGAAGAGATAGATAGACTGGTTGAAGCTGGATTTATCTATGAAATTGAGCACACTGAATGGGTATCCCCCATCGTAGTGGTGCCCAAGAAGAATGGCAAACTGCGTGTGTGCATTAACTTGAAAAAGGTTAATGCAGCCACAATTCGAGATAACTATCCGCTTCCCATAACAGAACATCTCTTAGAAAGAGTGGCAGGCAAGTAAGTGTACAGCTTCCTTGATGGGTTTTCGGGCTACAACCAAGTAGCCATAGCTCCAGAAGACCAGCATAAGACTGCTTTTGCCACAGAGTGGGGCATTTTTGCTTTTAGAGTAATGCCATTTGGGCTTACCAATGCACCAGCTACCTTCCAGAGGCTGATGTGCCATGTGTTTAAGGAGTTCCTGAGGAAGAGTTTAGAAGTCTATGTTGATGATCTTTGTGCTCATTCCAATGTTAGACAAAACCATATTCCTGAACTCAGACAAATCTTTGACAAATGTAGAGAATATCAAGTCTGCCTGAACCCAGAAAAGTGCGTTTTTATGGTCAGGCAAGGCAAGATTCTAGGACACATAGTGTAAAAGAATGGCATATCTACTGACGAAGAAAAGGTGTGAGCCATAGCAGAGCTACCTAGGCCAAAGAATGTCAAGGAAGTACAAGCTTTCATGGGGCACTGTGGTTATTACCGACGATTTATACACATGTATGCTGTCATTGCAAAGCCCATGTACGGACTTCTGACAAACTTTGAGTGGACGGATGAATGTGAGAATTCCTTCCAAGAGCTTAAACGAAGATTATGTTCAGCACCAATCTTGACCACACCAGATTGGAATAAGCCATTCCATGTTCATGTGGATGCATCCAATTATGCCATTGGATGTGTGCTTGCACAACCTACTGGTGAAGGTAATATGGATCTTCCAATTGCCTATGCCAGTAGACAATTGAATGCGGCTGAACGGAATTACACCACTACAGAGCGAGAAGGATTAGGCATGGTATATGCAGTTAAGAAATTTAGACACTATTTGCTTGCAAATAAGCTTAAATTTTTTACTGATCATCAGGCATTGTTATATCTCGTAAACAAGCCATGCAATACAGGAAGATTAGTGAGATGGTTTCTCTTGCTAATGGAATATGATTTTGAAGTTGTGGTAAGGAAAGGTAGGACTCATTTGAGAGCTGATCATCTCTCTAGGCTCACATCGGGAGAAGCCCCACAAGGAGTGTCAGATGACCTTCCTGATGCTTACTTGTTTAATTTGGAAGTTGTACCGCAGTGGGCTAAGCCATTGGTACCAGTATTGACATACGGGCCTAATCATCCAGTGATAAACACTCGGAATAGAGAAGTTGTAAAAGCCCAAAAGTACCACATCATGGCAGGAAGCATGTACAAGCACACAGATCAAGGGATCTTGGCTTGTTGCGTAGAAGAGGATGAATACGCTAAATGGTTGCAATTAGCACATGTAGGTGCGACTACTCAAAGCAGCGAACTTTACAGACCCTCAAGAGACTCGGAGTACATTGGCCAACTATGGAAGCTGATGTCCAAAAGTTGTGTAAGGAATGCCCAATCTGTTGCACTAAGCCACCTGTGGAACACGCCACTCTTTATCAAGTATCCATTGTACCAGATTGGAGCGAACCTCTCGTATCCTTCCTGAGGACAAACACATTCCCTCCAGACATGACTCTGGCTAGGAAAAGGAGTTTAGAACAAGAAGCCCAGGATTACTCACTCATCGGTAATAATCTATATAAGCGCGGTAAAGATGGTTA
Organism: Ceratopteris richardii; assembly: GCA_020310875.1. Lineage (NCBI taxonomy): Eukaryota > Viridiplantae > Streptophyta > Polypodiopsida > Polypodiales > Pteridaceae > Ceratopteris > Ceratopteris richardii. The sequence goes on along the minus strand of CM035409.1, from coordinate 142,109,953 downwards.
CCTGAGATTGTGTGTCCATGAAAGTGAGTATCTTAAGATCTTAGAAACTGCTCACCAAGGTGTAGCAGGAGGACATTTTGGACCGGATCGGGTGATCAAGGCAATTCTATTTGCGGGCTTCTGGTGGCCGACCCTTCACATGGATGCACATACCTATGTGAAACGGTGCGATGTATGTCAGAGGACTCAGTATCCTATATGCAAAGATGAGATGCCACTGAAACCTATGATGGGTGGACGTGCATTCTCTAAGTGGGGAATAGACTTCGTAGGTCCTATTAATCCCCCAGCTAAGGGTTCTCATGCGGAATACATCATTGTTGCGACAGATTATCTCACCAAGTGGGTAGAGGTAAAGGCTACGACAAAGAACGATGCTCAAACAACTGCCAAATTCTTGTTTGAGAATGTATTCACAAGATACGGGCTACCTATAGAGCTTGTAAGTGATAGAGGCACTCATTTCTTGAATGAAGTGATTGAAAATCTACTCCAAGAATTCTTGGTAATACACAAGAAGTCTGCCCCTTATCACCCTCAAGCTAATGGACAAGCTGAGAGCACTAATAAGATCTTATGCAATGTACTGACGAAATTAGTGAACACTAAACGCTCTGATTGGGACAAACAACTACACCATGCTGTTTGGGCATACCGAGTTGCCTACAAAACGGTACTCCAAGCCACCCCCTTTCAGATGGTATTCGGTCAAAACGCTGTGCTACCCTTGGATTTCCTGATTCCTACGTTGAAAGTAGCACAAGAGCACGAATGGACAGGCCATGAACTCTCCTCTAGGATTTTTGACCTTGAACGATTAGGAGAAACACGACTGAGAGCCGCTGCAGGAATATATGCAGCCAAGAAGAGACAGAAGGCATACTTTGATGCCCACGTAAAGGATAAGGGTTTGAAAGCAGGAGATTTAGTTTTAGTCTATACATTGAAACAACACGCAAGGAAGCTAGAAAAGAGAGGCTACGGACCTATGATCATCAATAGGATCTCCACAAGTGGAGCAGTACAACTGGCCACATTAGAGGGTGATGTTCTCCCTAACTATATTAGTGGTTGCAGAGTCGAGTTGTATCAGGAACCCCTCACGGAGGAAATGCTCAGCCGACTCAACACTGCTAAGAAACGCAAAGAGGAAGAAAAGCGAGTTCGAGAAGAAGCTCAAGCAGAAGCTTTAGAACGCATCAGAAGGATGAAGTTACGAAGGCAAGGTAGAGATCAGCCTAGAGTGAATGAATATGCAGGCCAAGGATATCCCATGGCCATGTGTGAAGTTGCAGGAACAAGCTCGCATAGAATAATTGATAGACGTCCTTTCATAACCATAGATATAGGACAAGGAAAGAGTGCAAGGACCGTAAGAGCCTTGATTGACTCAGGTGCAGCCACTAGTGCTGTTAGAGTGTCTTACTGCCAAGAATTACAGTTGACTGTCAATCCTGTGGAAGCATATCTCATAGGATTGGGAGGCGTGGAAACCCCTTGCATGGGCGAGGTGGAACTTCCCCTCTACATTCACGATGAGGCAATGACAGTTAAAGTACTAGTGTGTCAAGATGAGGATCTCACGGAGCCTCTCGTCTTGGGTCAAGATTGGATCTATGACCAAGCGGTCAATCTAAACCTAAGAAGTGGACTTCTCCAGGTTTGGGTCAATCATAGTCGAGTTACAGTAGAATTAGACAATGGAGCACTCAAGGAACTAGGAAAGGCACAGACTCCTGGTCCTTCCAGGGGTACACATGAAGATGACCATGCTGTTCTTGTTCAAAACCCTGTGCTGCAGAGGAATGATATTTGCAAAAAAGGAGTCAGGGATGCAACGGAACTCCCTTCTTTTCCACAGGCCAGAAGAAGGCAGCAACCAAAGGTGGATCAAAGGCAGAAGAAGCAGAGTACTACCTATGTCCGAGATCAAAAGTACCTGCGTAGCAGAATGTCCCAGAAAATAAACCAGGTGTGGGTGCGGAAAGGCGAACAACCAGTTGCACCACCGTCAACTACACGGGCAAAGCCTCTTATTAGTAACCAACAACACCACGCTAATAAGAAGTCTTTCAGAAATTTTTCTGCTAAAGTAAAATCTATTTGGGTGCCCAAGAAGTCGATGAAGGCAAGCCCACAATCAAGACAAATTTGGGTGCCTAAGGCTTGCTTGAAGGCACAAGTAGCTACGCCAAGGCCACAACCTATGCAGCATGACGCAGCTACGCATACTACCAGTATTCACTCGTTCTCAACACTCAAGAACACACCAAGACCCAAGAGCGCACATGTAATCAATTGTAAATGGGTCCCTAAAAAGCCTCATTTTCAAACCGCGCCATCGAGAAAGCTCTCTAGAGTCTCTACGAAACCGAAAGCAAAGCCCATCCACTGCATTTGGCAGCCTAAGAACTGTAATAAACCCCCCGACCCCAATTTGTAAATTCATTCCCACTTACTAACTTCATTAGTCTCCTAGGACTACCCAAGCATTAACTACACACACATGCACCGAACACTTACTAACCCATTATTCGCTCCCGACCCGCATGTTAATATTGTGATGGGAACAACAACGGTCCTTCCTTGTCATGTACAATATTAACACATGTTTGTATATTCTCACAGAGGCAGCCAGCAAGAAGTAAAATGGCTGATACAGTAGGAACTAGCTCCCAGGCAGGCACCAGCCCACAAGTGGTAGACATCAAAAGCCTTCCAGTTGAGGAAGAATTAAAGGAAAGACCAGCGGCATTACGGGCATTGCACGCCATACCAATTCAGAATCCTCCGCAGGGTCACACAATGCCGGTGGGCAAAACCTCACATTGGTTCAGTGACGTTGCTGGCCCCCTGGGTGAAGGCACGTATATGTGGGAGTCCGAAGTCGAATTCAACGGACGATGGGGCAGATACCATTTCTTTACCAGGGAGTTTGAAAGGCTACAGAATAACGAAGGACTGAAGCCGATCTGGAAGAAGGCAGGGCTTTATGACTACTTCAAGTCCCAACTACCAAAGCCAGATTTCCTAAGATGCTCATATCTAATTAGTACCCTCACCCCCAGCAAAGACAAGAAAGGATACAGCTCCTTTGTGCTCCCATCACTCACAAGGGGCAACAAGCTGAAGCGTTTCCGCTTAACTATCAATCTGGTAAGAGAAGCACTCGACATGCAGGGTATGCACATTCCGACAGAGAAAGAGACAATGGTTCCGGACAACATGAAGAACAGGAATCTGACGAAGTTGAAGGACATGGTTGCAATGACACCCACGATCGCCATCCACTTACGTATGGTCATGCAACATTTCGCCTTCCCCGCGCAGGAGAGGTTCACCATGCCTCCGAAAAAGATCTGGTTTAGCCTCTACCTGGCGGATGCTTTTGAGTTGACCATCAATATGCCCCATTGGATTATCGATCAGATTCATATGGCTCATCAGAGATGGTATAAGAAGCAAAGATCTGTATTGTATGGTTGCTGTGCACTCACAAGAATTGTCTACAGATGTCTCGCCTATGATGTACCGGTGCAAAGGGCTCTGATCTGGTCCAGAGCTCAGGAATTTCAACGTAGATTGTCAGCTGTAGGGCCTCCCTCAAAGAAGATGCGAGGCACTGTCCCGATGCCTTGTGCACAAGCTCGCGGGGCAACTCTGACGCCTGAGACAACCCCAAGACTCCCCCGACGAGTGCAACCGTTTACTATCAGGCTACCCAGGCACAACACAGATGGCCCCAATCTTGTATTTCCACCAGTACCGACTGATCTGGAGTTCCCGCATGGGTTCACTCTAGAGGACTTAACTGACGAAGAAGTTGCAAGAATCATAGAAGCTGTAAATGCAGAAGTTGAAGAAGAGCAAGCCAGTGGACAGCAAACTGCCCCAGACCAAGCACAGCCCAACCAACCAGACGTAGTCAACGTGGACACTGAAGAAGAAGCTCATGGGGAGACACAGGGCGGACATTCAGAACCCGAAGAACAAGAGTATGATCCAGAAGCCCTACAAGTACTGGAAGGTGCCCCCGCCTACACTAGCGCATTAAAGAAGCTTTACGAAACAATGAACCGAGTTCAAGAGCAACACAGGCTCTCATTAGCTGCAGGTAAAGCTCTCATGAACCAGATTCTGGAGGAGGAAGGTGTGGACGAGCAATACCGTGCCACCTTGGAAATGATATCAGATGCTTTAGGAGTACCGGAAACTATGCACACAGCACTTGTGCACTCACGAAGAACAGAGAGAAGATATGGAAGACGCCCCCCACGATCGGGAAAACAAATGAATGTATTAGGATCAGGACCACAAGGCACCCCCACAACCACTGGCACGGCACACACAGTTCACGACACCGAGGAAGTCCACACATCGAGTGCACCCCCATCACCTCCCTTGCCACCTTCTCCCCCACATCGACCTCAATCACCTCCCTCTACCACTGTAACCTCCACTGTCACCACCTCTGAAACCACTGCACACACCAACGCACAATCCATCAGCCAACCCACACACTCTACTCCCACTGAAAACATAAGTCTAACTACAGCCACTGTACACCTCACCACCCCGAGCACACTTCCTAGAAGTTCACAATTACACACACCTCTGTACACATTCACAACCCTCACCGCTACCACAATCCCCATGTTCACAGTCACTCCCATCACGAACCCCACTTTCATGGAGGTATCACCCACCTCTGCACCTCTCCCATCCCCCATTTACCCACACTCTCCCATTCCCCCACCTCCCCCCTCACCCATCCCCAGTACTGCATTCACAACCCCCTTTCCCTTTCCCTACCCCTCTGCATTCAATACTATTCCTCTCGGTAACCTATTTAATAATATGCATCAATGCATGGCCCAACTCCAGCAACATTACCAACACTTGGACGACCAACATACAAGGCTCTTCCAACGCCACGAGGATCTCCAAGCAAGATGTAGGGATCTTGAAGAGCAGAAGCAGCAACTAGAACAGCAGCACGTGACATTACAGGAGCAATACGCACAATTAGAAGCCAACCCACCTCAAACAGATGATGACGAACGACGACATATGGACGAGCTGCTCCATTCTCAGATCACGGAAAACCTGAAACTTCGACGAAACTTGGGCCTCCTCCGAAAACACATGTCGACCGCGTTAGAAGAGAATAAGAGATTACAGAAACAGAACGAAGAAAACCTGGAAGCGGCCATGGAGGGTTCCCCACAAGAGATTGACCCAGAACGATTCAAGGCGATACCCTCTGAGAATATGCAGGTGGTGTTAGAAACTCATGCAGACTTAATGGAGGCCCATGCCGCTTTAGAAAAAGAAAGAGATGAGTTACGAAGACAATTGGTCACTCGACAAACAGAACCCAGCCCGAGCATAACCGCAGAAGACACAGCTGAAGAGGTCAGTAAACTCCGGGCCGAACTTGAGGAATTACGCAGCAAGGTTATGCAATATGAGCGTCAGCCCTCCCCTCTGGTAGACCCCGAGCCTGACGACCTGGTGCCAATTGAGGTAGAAGAAACATTTGAGGATCCCTATGTCCCGATGCCAACACCCGGAGGTAAGCGCACAGAACAGGGCATGGACACAATTGAGATCGAGGCACCGGAATGGATGCAAAAGTTAGAGAAAGTAGCCACGACGCATGATGACAGGGTGGCCGTCCAAATCGCATTGATGTCAAAATTGGAAGAGGTGGTAATAAAATCTGATTATTTCCAGAATCTTTCACACCATAGGTGGATCGGGCCATCGGATGATCTGTATGTACCTTTTTGCGTACTGATGGCGGATTATAATGCGGAGATCAAGCGCCACACCTCAAGGGAACCCACCTCTGCCACCCAATTTGCACCCGATGACATCCCAGAGAGTGCCAAGCAAGGACATATCCGGCAACCAACATGGAGAATTCGACTGCTCGAAACCTATCCGGAAATGGTAAGAACGTGGAACAACATGCCATTGTACATCAAATATAATCCATGTTATTGCCCTATGTTCCGAAGGAGATCCTGGCCGGAGTACACACATACAGTGCTGACGATTAAAGGATGCGAGAAGTGGCTAAATTACGTGTACTTCGCACCCCCTAAAGGCGCACCCACAATTGGCTATATGATTTCAACGATCCGGCATTGGGGGGCCCGTTTCAAGAATGTTCCTGATATCATGACTCAGATGTGCCTGAAAATTTTCGAACTTATGCTGGTCACCTTCAGGACCTTCAAAAATGTCAAGGAACCGCATCTCTCAGCACTAGGATTTAATGAAGGGAACCAGGATCTTGTATACGACATGAGCACAACTCCATCGATCAATGTTGTGTATGCATGGCACGCTCGCATCAAATATCTACCGGCCTGTTTCAAACAAACGTTCGAAGAGATGTTTGTCACGGGATTCTGGGAATATCATTCCGAGATATTCATTCCCAGACCATCCCATCTCTTGCAGTTGTTTGCAGTGGAACAAGCTCTCCACTCCGAAAAGCTACGTATGCCACATCCAGAGGTTCCTGGGCCGGTAGACTGGGATGCTCTTCTGACAGATTTGGCCAAAGGGTTGCGAATTGCCGAACATCATTTAGTGCAGGACGTCGTCGAATACTACATCCAAAAAACCTCTCAACAAGGGTCTGTCAGGGACGACAGACGCGAGAGAGGGGGGGGTGTTGGAGCCGGAGCTGAAGGACTGACTAGACAAGGAAGCACAAGAAGAGAGTCCGAGAAAAGAGATAGCACAAGCAGACAAGGCAGTCAACGACGATCCGGCAAGTAGGCCAACAATTTTCTTCAGAAAGAAGCACTGATGAACATTCACGCAGATTTAGCACTAAGGCAACCTTAATCTTTCAAAACCTCTACACCCATTAAAAGTGATTATCATCACTAAGCACCATTGTAAATATCATTTCATCTTTTTGTAGCTCCATTTTGTGCAAGCCAAGGAGTCCTTGAGCTTGAGGAGCATTAGAAGTATCTACCTGCCAAATTTCGTATTTTTTAGATATCGTTTGAGCCCTCAAATAAGCCCTGGAACCTAATTTTTAACTAGGCCGGACACTAGGTCTGGACAGGGCCAAAACTTAGCCAAAAACTATAAAAAGAGCTAGAGAGCTCATTTTTGAGGTTGGATTGTAATTGAAACAAACTTGTAAGAGCTTTTGAAAGTAATCTAAAGAACTCCATGGATTCTCTCTCTTTGTCTTGCCGTGTGTGCGCGTGTGTGTGTATGTGTGTGCATGCTTGTGTGCTTCTCACTCACGCACTTGTGCCGCCACTTGCTTGAGGTCTTCATACCATCCTCACGTCTTCCCGGATTGACATTAAAGGAGGTGCTACTCATCACTGAGCTACATACATGCTGGGTCATTAACATCTTTGTATGTCGTTATGACAGATTCAGTTGTGTCCACCATATACTTCTTTGTAGGCCATGTTCCTGCCTTAGGACCTGCTATCTTTGGAAAATTCAACCATTTGGATGGAATCTATCCTTCTTTCCTTCTTTCCCAAAAAATTGTCCACTCCCTCCTCCTTGCTACTGGGCAGTATGCTGGATTGATCTTCAGCTGAATAGGTGCTTCCTTCCATATTTTTCTGCATTCCTTATTAGCATCCAACCATCTATTCCTCCATTTGGGATTAGCTTTTTCAAATAGCTCCTTTCTCACATTGATATCTTCTTCATATTCTAAATACTTGTTTGGAGGTAATCCCACCCTTGCCAACTGATAATTTTTAATACTTTCCATGATCATGCACAAAGGTATGCCTAATCCATTTGCAGCCCAATGATGTTGATCATGACTTATCCCTTTATTTAAAGCAAATGTAACAATCTGTTCCTCGTATTCATCATGCATTTTTCTAATGAAATCCATTCTGGATTCTTTGTCTGTCAGAAGTTTCTGGACAAACTTCTCTCAATACTCTTCTTTTGGTGCTTTATTTCCTGTTCACCACCATGTTGGGTTCTGTCATCATCTCCTACTTCATATTCTCCTGTTTGTGTGGTCTCTACCTGTTCTTCCACCTGGGTTTGTGGTTTTTCCAATTTTTTCTGTAGTTCTTCTATTGTCAACATTAAACTTCTATTTTGAGAGATCCACAACCCTCTTTCTGATTTCCATTCATTTCTTTCCTTTTCCACACTCAACTGCCAATCACTTCTCTCTTTTTCAATATCCATATGTAACTTATTGTAACCCCTCGTTGAGGTAGCAGCATGTATACTAGCCTGTTTTTCCAATTCCTTTGTTTCCTTCAACTCTGTTTGCAATCTCATGATTTCCTTGTGAAAATCTTCCTTCTCTTCCTGTGTCACCTGAACAGTCTTGCTTTCTTCCTTCAAGTGTTCTTCTTCCATTAATAATTTGTTTATTTCCTCATTTGCTTTGACCAGGATTTGATAAGAACTTTGTAAGGTTATGTATCCCCTTTAGCTCCATCTCCATCTTACTATTATGCTCTATCTGTTTTGCACACTTCTCTTCAAGATATTGGATTTTATTTTGTTGTTGTACCTCTAATTCCTCCAAAGAAATTATCCTATGTGTTAATTCTTCATTTTTTCTCCTTTACAATCCTCAATTGTTCTGCCAATTGTTCTTTTTCCTTCTTGTGCTCCTTAATGATACTATTGCCTTTTTCAAACTGAGATTCTGCTACCATACCTGATATAATCATGTTTCTACTTGCTTATCTGAATTTCTCCAGGTTGCTCATAATGATCTTGCAAGCAGATCTTATATTTTTAGGTATCCTTTCCAACCCAACTTCTATTTCCATTTGTTCGACTTCTATCTGCTTGTTTTCTTTACACTCATTCTCTTCTTCATCTTCTTCCTCAAACCCTATGACTTGAGTCTTTTGTTCTTCATGGCTCTTATCTGCTTCCATCTTTTCTTGGTCTGCAACATCTTCCTCATATTGCAATATCTGATCATCCTTATTCTCATGTCCTGATATATCTTTAATTAGCTTTGTTCCTTCTGCCTTCTTGTTCTCCACTTCTTGTTGTTCTTCTTCAAAGATATGTCTTTCCTTTACTTGTACTTCCTCTTCCGGAATTATGGCTGAATCAGTTTCCTCAGTAATCTTTATCTGATCATTACTTATCTGCTCTTTCTGTCCTTCTTCTTGCTCATCTATCTCCATGAGATCCAGGCCTTCCTCTTGTCTTTGTTCTTCTGTAGTTGTGAATTCTTCATTATGATTCAAGTCATACATGATGTCTTTTATGCTTTGGTTGATCTCTTTCTCTGTAATTCCCTCTTCTACTTCTTGAGCATTCTCTTTTTCCACTATTTCCTCTTCTGTTTCCTTGATTTGAGCTGTATCTTTTTGTTTATTAGCTGGACTGCATAACTGAACTCCCTCTTCTTCTTCTACTTTTCCTTCATCCAATTTGAAATTGGTTTGTTGTGAAGGTTTTGTCCATATTGACTTTAATCTTGAATCCACTAACCCACAGCTGAATTCCTTCCTTACTTCACTCTCCTCTCCCATAATTACTGCTTTTCCTTTTAGTAATCTTCTCTCTTCTTCAGGACTAACCTGCTTTGCTGCTTCTTCTTGGAGTTGCTTCCCCTGGGGCTTCTCTCTCAAGTCTTCTGGTGTCTTATGTTTTTCAGTGGCCTGTGTTAACACATTAGGTGTACTAGGTACTGAGAAATTCAAACTTTTTAACAAAAAGTTTTCAATATCACTTTCAGAGTCTGAAGAGAATTATGAAGAGCCTGCTATTCGTGATTTTTCCAGTTTTGACTATTCTACAGCAGTAGATTCCTTCTGGTTCCTTTCTTTTACTATCATTTCTTCTGTTTCCATCATTGATACAGGTTCTGCTACTGATTTTCCTTTGCTTTTCTTGGTTAACTTCTTCTTCTGTACAGGTTTCTTCTGAACCTTCTTCTTTACTACAACTGTAGTTCTTGTTTCAGGAGGTCCTTGTAGCTCTTTGAAATATGCTAATAGTTCCACTTCTTTTTTGACAAATACTTCCTCTGTCTCAGCTGTCATCATCTGATCATGCAGTTCTTCATAGTGTTCTACTTCCTCTTGAATCCAATCTGTTGCTTTGCAAGAGTAGTCCTCCAACATCTTTTGATATTGGGCTTCATATACTGCCATTTTATTATTACCTTGAGTCCAGTAGGTATACAACTGCTCTTTGCTTGTCTGAGGTGGATGAGGGTCATTTGAAGATTGCACCTGCTTCTGAGCAGCTTCATGCTCTTCCTTAGTTGATTCTACCTGCTCCAATTCAACTATTCTTGGATCCAATCTCCTTTTCTTTATAGGAACAACTTCTTCTGAAATTCCTTTTCTTTTCCTTTCTGCTCCCCTCATGCTTGATTGGCCTTCTGATTCTCTTACAAATATCTTCCTTGAAGGACTTTTGATTCCTGCCATCAAATTTTTGAAATATTGGGCTGTTGGAGCCAATTGTAATTGATCCTCCATCCCTAGAATATGATATATAATCCTCGTTAAGAATTGAGCTCCATTCATATACTTCTTCTGATCCCAGTGTTTAGCTGCTTCCTTCAATTGCTCATGTATATATGGTGTTACATCCATCACTCCAAAGGGCTTAGTTCTGTCCTTATTGTTGAACATAATCAGTGTTACTGGTTTGTGTGGCATGGTGTATCTTGGCAGTTTCGGGAAACAGAAATATTGCAAAAACATTCTAATAGCATATTCCTCAATTTCTCTTCCTTTGAAATCAAGAAATTTAGAATACCCTATATATGTTTCTTTATTCTTCTTAACAAAGCTGTTATCCAACTTAGTTCCCATTGGATAAAACTGAAGGGCTGCCCTGATATGCTCTGCTTTTATAGTGATATTCACCTCCTGGTTTTCTTTGTCCTTGACTTTACACCGAAAATATGCCTCATTGCCCTTCCCAACTTTGAACAAGTTGTTCATTACCTGTGCCACTCTTTCAAAGTCTATAAAAAATATAGGTTCATCCAGCAACTTGTGTAATCCTACTGCTTTCCACCTTTTATAGTTGACTGCACTTTTCTGGAATTTGTAAAACTCCTGACACAGCATAGTGTACTTGTAACCTCCAACTCCCACTGTAAATATGTGCTGGCCAATAATTCCTAAAGTTTCCTTGAGTTCCTTGACTATCTTTTCTGCTTCTGGAATCTCCTGCTCCTCATCAGATTCTAATTCTACTGTCTCCATTGTTGCTTCATTGTCTAAGAACCAATGTCCTCTAGACAGAGTGACTAAGTCTGCTTTGAACTCATGGATTGATAGTTCCTTTTAATTCACCATTCTGGAGAAAATGTAATATAACATCACACAAAAAGAAAAAACTCCACCCACATGAGTCATAAGAAAAATTGAAATTGACATTTGTTTTGAAATGGAATGAAAGAAGAATGAAAGTAAAATCTCAGTTAAATCCTAACTTCCTTAAAAGACTCAATTAACGTGATCATTACATGTGTAGCAAGATGTCTAGTGCTCTCTTCTCTTCTGATAACTTCTATCCAGGAAGAAGATATTTAAAAAGAAAAAATGAATAATAAAAAATAAAAATAAAAAATAATAAATAGAATAAAAAATAAACATAAAAAATAATAAATAGAAACTTGCTACCCTTCTACCTATATCTTGCTTTGTGCTATATATCTAATAAAAGGAAAAATGGATAGTTTTCTCTTCTCTTTTTTTTTCATAAGAGAAAAATGAAATGGGTAATTTTTCTCTCTTTTTTCTTTTATTTCTCTTCTCTTTTTTTTTGCTTTTTTTTATAATAATTTTTCCAACTTCCTTCCCACTTCCTTTCTTCCCCTCCTATTTCTTTTCTTAGAAATAGGAAAAGGGAGAATTATTTGTCATAATTTCCAATATGTCATGATTTCTTTTCTGTAACATTCTGATTTTCTTCTTTAAAAAATTCTAAATACTGATCAAATATAGATGGTCTTTTTCCATTGAATCAAATCTGATCTTTTTACCCAATAATATCTAACCCTTGCTGCCCCTATCTTAGGGAAAAATCCATTTCCTTCTGATAAGCTCGTTTCAGAATTTTTTGGCTTCCATATCCATTTTGTTTTGAAATTTTGTTTTGATGAACAGGGCTTGTATAAACTTTGTTTCCCCATCCTTCTTGTTCTGATGTCTTGATGTTTCCGACTATGCCAGAGTTGCCACCTTGCTTCTGTTTCTTCACTCTCTTTTGCTCCTTCAATTTTTTGGTGGTTTTGATTAAATGAAGCTTGATCATTTAGTACTTGTATTGGTAATGTCTGTGTTTTTTCTAATGAAAAAGTGAATCCTTCCAGCTCTGAATCATGAAGCTCCTGTTGATCTTCCTGTTTTTCAGAGCTCCACAAGAAAATTAAAAACCTTCTGTCATTTATTGTTAATTTGAGCTTCATTTTTTCAAAATCCAGAACTACTCTACCTTGCCTTAACCATGGTTGTCCCAAAATCAATTTTTCAGTCATCAGGTGATCTGGCCATTCTTCACAATCTATTTTCATATATTCTGTATTGAACTTAACTTTAAGAGAAGGTGAAGACATGCTTTGTATCATTTGTCCTTCCAAGGTTTTGATAAAGGTTTTGCTTTTAGTCCTTTTTAGGTTAAATTTATTCAACAAAGCTGAACTAATCAAATTCACTTGTGCACCTGAATCTATTAAAACCCTGATTTTTTCATCTTGACAATCCATTGTTATCACAGACAAATGTTCTTTTTGTTTTAAAGGTGTTTCACACAGAAGGACTTCTCTAAGGTTTTTGGTTTTTCTTATCCTTTCATTTGCCTCCTGTTGAGCCTCTTTTATAATGTTTTCCTCTTCTTTTTTCCTGTTTTGAGTTTGGTGTAATCTTCTCCATTCAGAAGCAGTTAATGGAAGGTCATACCTTTTAACTCTGCATCCACTTATGAAATTTGGTATGATTTCTCCATCTATGTTAGCTAGTTGGATAGATCCATTGTTACTGATCTTATGTATAATATAAGGCCCATGTCCTTTTTTCTGAAATTTCTTCTGATGTTCCTTTATTGTATATGCCAGAACTAGATCTCCTTCTTGTAGATCTTTTTCTTTAATATGAACATCATGATAAGCTTTTTGTCTTTTCTTGTCTGCATAGATGCTCATGATTGCTTGGAGTCTAGAAGCTCCCAGTTTTTCCAATTCTACCACTCTCTCAGACAATTCATGTCGGTCCAATTGTATTGACTACCCACCTTCAATGTTGGAATAAGGAATTCCAAAGGTAGAACTGCATTTTGTCCATATACCAGGTTGAATGGTGTGGTTCCTAATGCAGTTTTGTATGCCACTCTATAGGCCCATAGGACATGATTAAGTTGTAAATCCCAATCATTCCTGTTTGTGTTCACTAATTTTGACAATACAATACAGAGTACTTTATTAGTACTTTTTGCTAACCCATTGGCTTGTGGGTGATATGGGGCTGACTTTCTATGACTAATCATGAAATATTCAGTTATGTTTTCTATGATTTGGTTCAAAAAATGAGTCCCCCTATCACTTACCAATTCAATTGGAAGTCCAAATCTAGTGATGATGTTTTCATAGAGAAATCTAGCAGTAGTATGAGCATCATTTCTTTTTGTAGCTTTGGCCTCAGCCCATTTTGTCAGGTAATCTGTAGCTACTAATATGTATTCAGCATGGGATTGTCTTGCTAGAGGATGTATGGGTCCAATGAAATCCAACCCCCAGCCCATTTTGTCAGGTAATCTGTAGCTACTAATATGTATTCAGCATGGGATTGTCTTGCTAGAGGATGTATGGGTCCAATGAAATTAATGGAACTAATGGCATATTGTCCTTTTTATTTGGTTGACTCACCCTCTGACAAATGTCACATCTTTTCACATATGTTCTCACATCAGGAAATAGGGTTGGCCACCAAAAGCCAGAATATAATATGAGTTTAGCAGTTCTGTCACTTGAAAAATGTCCTCCTGCTACTCCAGAATGTGCCATTTCCAACATTTCCAGATATTTATCTTCAGGAACACAAATTCTTAAATATCCATCCATCCCTCTCTTATACAATTGTTCTCCTATCAATTTATATTCTTCAGATATCATTTGTAGATTTTTTGAGTCTGCATTAGCTCTTACTTGATTTCCTTTCTTCTTCCTTTTCAATTCCTCAATGATGTTCTCACTCCATTCTGGATTTTTCTGAAACCAATATAGAGTTATAAGTTCTAAGTTTTGCAAGGATTGGCGTTCCTAGCAATTAGCAATATATATTGTTACATCTTGAATCTTATTAGGCCAATGTACCCCCATCCTATTGAGATTACTTAGGGTGACTACTCTGGAAGCATGAGTACAAGGGTTCCAACAATGAGCTCTTTCCATATATTCCTGTTGCTCCTCTTCTGGAGTACAATATTCCAATATGCCTGTATGGTTGAGGTGATACAAATGCCCAGCTAGCAACATAAAGTTTCTGCTTTGTAATACTAAATGTGTGTTGTTTCCAAATGTTCTGCAAGGTCCCATGGTTAGCAAAGGTATTAAGGGCATGGCCCACTCAAGAACATTTTCTACTTTGAACAGATATGTATCTGGCAGGTCATCATCTAAAGGTGAACTTGATTCTTTAGCTTGGATTCTAGACAAATGATCTTCTCTCAAATGTGTTTTTCCCTATCTGACCACCACTTCAAACTCAAACTCCATCGATAAAAGAAACCATCAGACTATTCTACCAGTGTGACAAGGTTTGTTTACTAAATAAAGTAAAGCTTGGTGATCCACAAAAAACTTAAACTTGTTGGCCAAAAGGTAATGTCTATATTTTTTCACAGCAAATATCATCCCCAACCCTTCCCTCTCAGTGGTTGTGTAATTTTTCTCTGTTGAATTCAGTTGTCTACTAGCATAAGCAACTGGAAAATCTAATTTGCTCCCTTCTATTGGTTGTGCTAACACACATCCCAAAGCATAATTTGAAGCATTCACATGGACATGAAAAATTTTATCCCACTAGGGTGTTTTCAGAATTGGTGTTGTTACCAAACAAGTTTTTAGAGTCTCAAAAGCTTGGTCACACTCTTTGGTCCACTCAAATTTTGTGATTAAGGCATACAAAGGTTTTGCAATGTCAGCAAACTTGTGTACAAATTTTCTATAGTATCCGCAATGTCCCATGAAAGTTTGAAGTTCCTTTACATTTGTTGGTCTTGGAAGTTCTACTATGGCCTTTATTTTTTTCTCATCAGTTGAAATTCCATTTTTGGAGATTATGTGACCTAACATTCTTCCTTGTCTTACAAAGAATACACACTTTTGTGGATTTAAACATACTCTGTACGTTCTGCATTTCCTGAATATGTTTTCTAAATCTTTCAAATGATCCTGTCTTTTTAATGAAAAAGTACACAGATCATCTACATAAATTTCCATTACACTCCTCAGGAATTCTTTGAAGATATGAGACATCAATCTTTAAAAAGTTGTTGGGGCATTATTTAACCCAAAGGGCATAACCCTAAAAGCATAAATTCCCCATTCTGTGGAAAAGGCAGTTTTATGTTGGTCCTCTAATGCTATGGGTACCTGATTATATCCTCAAAAACCATCCAAAAAACTATACACCTCCTTCCCTGCAACTCTTTCTAGAAGATGGTCTTTTATAGGCAATGGATAGTTATCCCTTATAGTTGTTGCATTCACCTTTTTCAAGTTAATACATACCCTAAGTTTCCCATTCTTTTTTGGTACTACAACTATAGGAGATATCCATTCTGTATACTCAATCTCATAGATGAAATTGGTAGGCAGTAGCTTGTCAATTTCTTCCTTTATTTTAGCAGAGTATTTATCATTGAATGTGTAATGTCTTTGTTTGCTTGGCTTTGCATCAGGTGTAATAGGAATCTTATGCTCACAGATTTTAGGATCAATTCCTTTCAAATCCTTATAACTGTAAGCAAACACATCCCTATAATTTTTGGCAAAATTTCTTAATGCCTCCTCTTCTTGTTTTGTCATGTCATCAGCTATCACAATATGTCTTTCTTCCCCCTCTTCCTGAGTGATCATAACCTTCTTAGTTTGTTCCTCATTATCATATGCCTCTCCTTTTTTCTTTTCTCTCTTTGGTTTCATTTTTAGAAGTAGTCTTTCGTCTACTTCATAAGTCTTGAAATTTGGTGGTACATCAAACTGTTGATCTTTGTTTGTCATTTTCTCATTTTTTTCATC
This sequence comes from Ceratopteris richardii, assembly GCA_020310875.1. Taxonomy (NCBI): domain Eukaryota; kingdom Viridiplantae; phylum Streptophyta; class Polypodiopsida; order Polypodiales; family Pteridaceae; genus Ceratopteris; species Ceratopteris richardii. The sequence goes on along the minus strand of CM035409.1, from coordinate 142,093,695 downwards.
CTCTTGGTCTTTTTCAATTTCCTTGTGTTTGTTTTTCTTATATTTGCCTGAGATTTTATCTTTTATTGGATCTTCAGCTTTTACTTCTTCCAAATATTGTGTTTTCCCTTTTTTCAATATCATTTCTTTTCCCTAGTCCTCTTCTGTTTTTGATACCCTTATCATTTGTATTCCAATGTGAAAAACATCATACCCTTCTTCATTTTGAAATTCCACTCCTACATACTCATCTTTGGCTAGATCCATGGTAGCCAAAATTTGGTTCCAACCATAAGGCTCAAATTCTTCATCTTTGAATTTTTGGGGTATATAGCTCTCATCTTGTAATTTTCTCCCTTCTACACAATCTTCTCTTCTTAATCTTCTTTTTCCGTTTATAAGGTTTCTTATCACATTGCACTTCCATATTGATGATTCAGTTTCATTCTGATCTTCCAACTCTGATTCTTCACTTAATTCTTGATTTTGATGTATTTTGAACTATTCTTGAGGGGATATGTCACAATAATGACCATTTCTTAGATTCACTCTAGTTATCCTTCCTTTGCTCTGAAGGTATAGACAATCATTGCCCCAATCTTGCACAATTTGCATTTGTCTCATAAATGGCCTTCCTAGGATAATTTCATATGACGTGGATTGTGGAAATTCAACTATGGCAAAAGTATGTTCTATTTCTATTCCACATATGTCCACAATCACCTTTTCCCATATTCCTAGTGGTTTTTCTATGTGTCCATCTGCAAGTTGCAATCTCATTTTAGTGGGTATCAATTCACTTTTTCCCCATCTTTCCCAAGTTTGTTTAGACATGATAGCCACACCTGATCCACTATCCAATATGGCTTGGGCATAGTTTGTACCAAATTGTATTCTCAAGGTTGAGTTCCGTTCTTCTCCTTCACAATATCCACCTATCTTATCAATAGGAATGTACCACAATTCCTCCAACTCTTGTGGTTGTGAATCAAGATTTTCTAGTATTGCTTCCCATTTTTCCATTTTGTATTGTAAGTGAGGATTCTGTTTTACTAATTCCTCCAATGTGGTGTGGTATAAGATTGTACATTGTTTATCTATATTTACCTGGAATGTAATTTGTGGGTTATCTTCTTGATTAATTATTTCTCTTATTCTTGTTGCCTTTGACTCCCCAACTGTTGTTTGAGAATTGTCTAATTCCCCCAGTTTGAGTTGTGCTTCTTGTATGATTTGTTTGCATTTTTCCATCCTTTCATGTTCTATATCTAGCATAGGATAAGCCATTACATGGTATGTAGGATTTGGTCCCTCTTGAATTCTTCCCTTGTATGCTTTTATCAAGGTGTCTAGACTCTGTGACTTTCTTATCTCTGACTGGGTTTGTGTCTTTTGAGGAGGACTACTGTTTGACTGTTCCATATTCTCTTCTTCCAAACTTTTACCCATTCTTTTTTTCCTTTCCCATTTCCCTTTTTGTCTATTTTTCTTCACCTTTGAAACTGAACCGTTATTTTGTTCTTTAGTTGTTTCTTGTTGTTTAGCTTGTGCCCTTGTTATAGCATTTACATTTACTTGATCATTGTCACTCACTTCTTCTTGCTCCATGATGTTGACTGTTTTCAATGGTATGTTATTAGATGTGTTTTGTTGTTTTTGAGGATTTTTTGGACAATCCTTTATTAAATGATCTCTGCCACAATCCTTGCAATAAGCTCCTTCTATTCTTAATGTAGGAAGTTGTGGAAAGTCTCTAATGAAATGTTCTCCCCCACATCTATAACAAGTTATCTTTTGGCTCCCTTTGAACTGAGGTTTTTGATTGGACATATAATGATTGGTTATATACATGAATGTGGCTGTATCCATCTCAATTCTCCCATTTCCCAAATCTAGGGCTTGTAGTTCCGGTTCTCTCAACTCATATCCTTCCCACTCTTCCTGATATCCTTCATTTCATTGATAATCTTCCTTGTAAGGTGATCTTATTCTTAAGTTTCCCTCCTCTATTGGTGTGTATTTAACTGGTACCACATTTGTTGGTAGTGGAGGTTGTTGCCCAAGTACAGGTCTTGGTTGCTCAATATATCCAGATTCTCTTTGGCTTGCATAATCTCTCTCCTTAATGGGTTGTTTATTGTAGAAGCATTCTTCTCTGGTATGATTTGTCCATTTTCTCTCTAGTGTACAGTATTTGAGTGTTTTCCTATCTTGCAGATGTGGTGGTTTTTGATATGGACATTGTTGTACCAAATGATTTTCTCCACAATTATAGCATTTTTTATTTGTAGTTATCTTGGTGTTTATCAAATTGGTTTTGGTGTTTACTTCTAGGGCTTTAGCAATGGCTTGTGCCAATTCTTCTGCTGGTGGGATTTTATCTTCATTTGTTCTAGGTTGATCAAATGCTAGCAGGTCTTGTCCTCTATTGTCTTCCAAATCTATTGCCTCTTTCACACATGCTCCTAGGTCAGGGCATCTCCTATAATACACCAGGGTTCTTAATTGGGCACTTCTTAATCCTTCTATGAATAGGGATACTTGTCTTGCCATGGAAGGTACTTCTTCTCTGGGACATCTGTCAATGTACTGCTTGAATCTCCTAGCTGCCTCTCTGACATTTTCATCTTTTTGCTGTTTAAAGCTATGTATCAATGTAGCTGTGCTATGTTTTATTCCGGTTTTTGAAAATTCCCCAATAAAGGCTTCTATGAAGGATTCAATATCTAGATACATTTCCTTTCTCAAGGATATGAACCAAGATAATGCAGGTCCTGTTAGGGTTAGACCAAATGCCTCAAATTGTACTTTGTAATCCTCAACCTCTTCTGCTCTAATTAGTTGTCTGAATTCCGCAGCATGAGCATGAGGATCAGAATATCCTTCATATTGATTATTCATGCATTTGGCTACTTGATAGGGTCTAAGCATTATGCCTTGATTTTTCCAATGATGTCTTCTTCTCAAAGGAAAATCATTAAATCCTTCTGGTTCCTTTTCAAAAGGATTTGGGGAAGTATGTGGTCTCCTACCCTGTTCTTGTTCACCATTATTGTGAATTTCATGTGGTCTTGGCAAGTCTGATTGTCCTAAGTTCTGTTCCCCAAGGTCTCTTGTCTGCACATTGCCCTAGGTCATTAGAATTTTCTGGGTCTTGTGAGAAGATGTATACACATCCCTGCCTATCCTCGTATCTACCATCCTTAAATTGTGCTACTGGTGTTATGTTCAGGGGAACTTCTAAGTTTCTCCGTCTAATGAGAAACTTATGCATTCCATCCTGATATACATAGGTTCCAAACCTATTTGTATACATGTATTTGAGGATGTTTCTATAGTCCCCAGTTTCAGACGATTCATTTGTTTCATTTAAATTTCCCATGTTGATTTCTTGCCCTAAATCTCTTTCTTGTAATTCCCCTACCATTGGCTCTATTTCCTTCCTTCCCAGTTCTTGCTTGGAATGTGAGTATAATTTATTACCAGAACTAAGGATCATTCAATTAATTTCACGATTTTGTGGAGAGAATTGTGTTTTCCACGATTTTGTGGAGAGAATTGTGTTTTTTCACGATTCTGTGAGAGAATTGTGTTTTTTCACGATTTTGTGGAGAGAATCGTGTTTTCCACGATTCTGTGGAGAGAATCGTGTTTTTTCACGATTCTGTGAGAGAATCATGATTTTTCACGATTTTGTGGAGAGAATCGTGTTTTTTCACGATTTTGTGAAGAGAATCGTGTTTTTTCACGATTTTGTGGAGAGAATTGTGTTTCTTCACGATCCTGTGAAGAGAATCGTGTTTTTCACGATTCTGCAAGAGAATCGTGATTTTTTCACGATTTTGTGGAGAGAATCGTGTTTCTTCATGATTCTGTGAAGAGAATCGTGTTTTTTACGATTCTGTGATGGGAATCGTGTTTTTCACGATTCTGTGATGGGAATCGTGTTTTTCACGATTATGTGATGGGAATCGTGTTTTTCATGATTCTGTGATGGGAATCGTGTTTTTCCACGATTCTGTGAGAGAATCGTGTTTTTCACGATTCTATTCCCAGACGATTGTGATTGCTCACAATCGTTAGAAACACGATTCTCTTACGAAAATCATGCTCTGGGAATCGCGATTTTGTGCTTTGTTTCAGAGAATTGCGATTTTGTGTTTGACTACAGAATCGCGATTCTGTTCAGATTTTGAAAAATTTTTAAGGTATTGATTTTCAAATTTTTGTTTCTTCAATAGAATCACCTTAGATATTTTTTAACATGCAATAAAAGAATTTACTTAATATTATTATTTTTTCCACAGAAAACTCAAAAAATTCAGAACATCGCGATTCCGTGTTTTTGGCTATTTTGTGTTTTTTTGTGCTTTGATCATCATGTAAGTTTAAAGAAATACAAAAAAATGTATTAAGAACTCCTTACCTTGCTTGCTTGATCCAGAAATCTCCAAAACTCTATGGTTGCAGATGATCACGATCCTGTTCCTGCTCTCTCTCCCTCTCTTTCTCACTCAAATGAGTTTTTTATGAGATTCCAGAGTTTTATAGTGTTCAAACAATCACGATCCTGTGCTATTTCCTCAGAATTTTCACTTTTTACTTATCCAATTTTATTCTTCAACTATTTTATAGTTTTAATCCTCAATTCCTAATTTTTCATCATTAATCGCTCCCATTATCCCACTAGTGAAAATCGCGATTCTGTACTTTTCCACTTTTCCCACTTGATTACTCAATCCTTGCTGATTTTTTTGGAATTTGACTTCCTTCACCTACTCAACTTGATGAAATCTCTTACAATTACCTATCTCAAAACCCAAATATGCTCAAAATTCCAAAAAAAAAATCTCTTACAGAAAATCACGATTTTGTGCAGAGAATTGTATTTTTCCTGTACTTCCTGTTTTTTGCAATTTTGGGTCTTCTTTCTTCTTACAACTCTTCACTTTCCACTCCAAATCAGCTGTTACCTGCAATTTTTACATCATTAACAAAGAATTAATCAAAAAAATTGCAATCCTCTGAAGAGAATCGTATTTTTTTTATTTTCCAATTTTTAGCAATTTTTGGCTTTCCTTCCACTTGACCTTCTTTACTCTTAACAACCACACTTAAGTCCAGCTTCCTAAGGAAAAAAAGAAATTTGTTTAAGTGTTTTAATGAATTTTATGAATTTTTTTAGTATTTTTCCCTAAATCAAGGTAAACACTTCACTTAGGGTTTCTTGTTTTGTGATCTATTGATCCTGTGTTTCTTGATTGATTACACTCCTTTATGCTTTGCTATCAAAACAGTTCATGAGCAAAACTTCCCGAAGAAAAAGTGCTTAAGAAGTGCAAATGTCAATTTTTTGCAAAGATAAACTCAAAACACTTTTCTTTTCAAGATACAAATAGACTTTTTATCAAGATTATTGCTTTGACTTGGTTAACAAATGGATCTTATCTACTTGCATCTAGCTACTTTATTTGACTTCCCTTAAAGAAATCATGTCATCTTCCCAAGATCAACAATTTTGCTTAGTACTTAGTCAAAAAGCACTCTACAAATGCAAGAATAGACACATTTTACCTTATCTTCAGCTTTTTTAATTCAACTTTTCACACACCTGCACCTTACTTCAAAAAAATGATATGAGCAACTATCAATTTGCAATAATTTCAACACTTCTTATTCTCAAAAGATTATATATTGCTTTCTTTTCCCAAAAGTCAAACAAAGAAATCTACCTTTTCATGTTTCCATCTCTTTGATTAAAGAGTATTACCTTTTCAATGTGTTCAATACCAGATTCAACATTAGAAGATCCAGCAAGGTCCAACTTCAATGAAGCTTTTGCTTTACTCCCCAGCAACGACGCCAAAAAATGTTTGTTGTTAACCTTTGGAGTTGTCCTCTCCAATCATTTAGCATAAAGAATCAACAATACATCTTATTTTTGTCAATCCTAGAAGTATACAAGAGACCACAGCCCCTTCTAGATGATAGAATCCAAGAAATAAGAGAAAACTGGTTGGATTTTTGAGAATTAATGAAGATGAAGAGGAATTTCTAGGGTTTGGATTATCTTGAGCAATATTCCATCATTTTCAATAATCTTGGTGTCAAAAGCATGTTATTTTCTCAGCAGAACACAATCATAAAGTCAAAACTCAAAAATGATACCTGTAACCTTCAGACGAGACAATCGCGATTTTGTGAAATCAGACGATTTTCATCTCCATCACCATTCTTGATCAATTTCTCACTCAACACATCAGTAATTAACTCTCTTCATACACATTCATCAGAAATACACAATAGAAGCTTGCAAATCTCCATGGATACACATAGAACAGACTCAACAAATCAAAGAAATCACACAAAAGGAAGAAAACACGATTTTCTGCAGGAAACTCTCTCTTTACTTGGATAGCATGTATTATAAATAACCAACCCTCTCATAATAGAGGAAATTGTCCTTTATACATTTTCAAGTGTCCCTTTTCACACTTGAATTTTGGTCCTTTCCTCTTCTGATCTAAAAATATGCTATCTAGGAGTTTCCAAAAATTCTAGAAAAAATACATATGATTCTACTCTTCATAAGGAAGACTCTTCCTTATTTTTACATCAGTTGCATAAATATTTTTACAGTTTTTTGGCATTTTACAATTATTTTTCATCAAAAATACTTCTTCTTACAATCATCCTCCATCAACAAGGAGAAGCAACAAGTGGAGTCATCCCAGATAACTTACACTAGGAATCCTAGATTTAAATCCACACCTATGTGGAAAACTAGATCCAAGCCTCTTAGACTGAAGGGTTTCGATGGCGATGCACCACGGTGTGCTCTCCTTATCCAGAGCTCCACAACGGTATCCTCTAAGTAGAAAACCGACATCCTAAGGCCGCACATGGTACTCTGCACACAAACTATAGAATATGCAAAAAACACAATTCATAAGGGGAGCATGAAGACATACTTCTTAGGTCTTACAAATGCGGTCGGACTTACAGACTGTGACTGACCAGGCCGCTATATGTTTTATTAAAGAACATATACAAAGAAGTGTCTAGTGGCCATTTGACCTTTCACATGGACACTAACTATAACAATCTCCCACTAAAGGCCAATATGGCCAAAGTAACTATGGGAGAGAAATAAAGAATGATAAAGAATACATGAGTGTAAGTATACAGACTATACCTCTCACCTGATGGGCATGTTACCCAGTATACAAGTGACTGTGTAAGATCATGCAAGTAATACCCATCAAGTGACAACATTGTCGAAAGCTATCCTGTGGTAGAGCTTTAGTCAAAACATTTGCAGCATTATCTCGAGTGTGTACCTTCTCAAGAATAATGTGCTCAGTGGCTAGGCAATCTCTAATGAAGTGATACCTCACCTCAATGTGCTTGTTCTTTGCATGATAGACCGGATTCTTAGCCAAAGCAATGGCACTCTGACTATCACTGAGCAAATGAGGTACATGCTGAGGTAAACTTATATCACAAGCAAGACGAGAAAGCCACAATGCTTCCTTACATGTCTCACTTGTTGCAACATACTCTGCTTCTATGGTGGAAACAGTTGTACATTCTTGAAGACAAGATCTCCAAGAGATAGAACCTCCAGCAAAATGAAAAATGTACCCTGATGTAGACTTACGATTGTCTACACAACCAGCATAGTCAGAATCTGTGTAACCAATAATGGATGTTTTTCCTCTACCTAAGCATATACACTTGTCCTTAGTGCCACTCAAATATCTTAAAATCATCTTGACTGCTTCCCAATGTTTCTTGCAAGGATTAGACATATATCCGCTCACAACTCCCACTACAAATGCAATGTCTGGTCTCATAGCTACCATAGCTTACATGAGACTACCAACAGCAGACTGATATGGAATTTTGTTCATGAATTCCTTTTCTTCATCTGATTTGGGGCAATCATCCTTGCTCAATTTCACATATGTGGGTAAAGGTGTACTCAATGTCTTTCCACCCTACATATTGAACCTATGAAGTACTTTGGATATGTACTCACTTTGAGACAAGCATATGCATCTTTTACTCCTATCACGAGTAAGGCACATCCCAAGAATATGTTTGGCATCCCCCAAGTCTTTCATATCAAATGTCTGTCTCAACTTCTTTTTTAGGATTGACAAGTCATAAGAGGACTTCCCAGCAATCAACATATCATCGACATAAAGTATCAAGCATATCAAGCTGCCATCTGAGCATTCTTTGTGTAGAGACAATGATCCTCATTACTTTGAGAATAGCCTTGAGACTTCATAAAAGCATCAAACTTTTGGTACCATTGTCTAGGGGACTGTTTAAGTCCATACAAGCTCTTCTTGAGCTTACAAACTAGACTTTCCTTGCCAGGAACTACATAACCCTCAGGTTGTTCCATATAGATCTCATCTATAAGATCTCCATGCAAGAAAGTAGTTTTCACATCCATTTGGACTAGCTCTAAGTCCTCCATTGCAATGAATCCAAGCAACATGCACAAGGTAGTCATCTTGACCACTACAAAGAAGATTTCCTCGAAATCATGTTGTTGCTTAAAACCCTTTGCAACAAGTCGTGCTTTGTACTTTGGAGAAGCACTACCTAATGTGAAATTCAACTTATATACCCATTTACATGGTAAAGCTTTCCTGCCCTTTGGCAAAGGTACTAAATCCCAAGCACCATTCTTGTGAATAGAACCCAATTCACTCTTCATGGCATGCTCCCACTTGACATGATCCTCTGTCTGCATAGCCTCTTTGTAGCAAGAAGGCTCATTGGCATCTGTTAGCATAACAAGATCTAAACCTGGAACATATCTATCAGGTGGATGTGAGACACGTGCAGAACGTCTTAATGGTTGCTCAACAGGAACATGTGTAGGCTGATCTGAATGGAGATTGTCTTGAACATCCCTATGTGCAGCATCTTTATGCATGCTAACTGGAGGAGTAGTATCCTCAAACACCACTCTTCTCACTTCAACCTCCTTAATGGGTTGTTTATGCATCTTAGAATCATTGAAAATGACACCACTACGCATTTCTTTGACTTATGGTCCAAATTTTGTCTAAGATTCTTGGGTATATGAACATATGCTTCACACCCAAAAACTCGAAGATGATCATAATATGGTGGCTTCCCTGTCCATAACTCTCGTGCCACTTTCATACCTTTGGCAGTACTAGGTGAAAGGTTAATTACATGAACTGCAGTCAATACTGCTTCTGCCCAAAAACCTTGTGAGAGGTAAGACCTCTAGTAGTTATTCCATCCACCAAATAGATTTGGGATCCTAAAGAAAGAAAAAAACAAATATTCATAGCCTCAAAGAAACCTTAAACGCCCACACACCCAAAGTCTAATTAGGTCAAGAAACAAGTTCCCAATCTTAAACCTATTAGGAGTTCTTTAGATATTCCCATCATAGGAGAATTTATAAAAGGATCAGGGGGAGAAATAGATGCACTAAAGCCTCTACGTTGGAAATCCTTGATTTCATTAGCCTAACTTTGTTTTTGCATCATTAGATCTTTTCTGCATTTTCCTATCATGCATAAGGAATTGTTGTGGATCATATGCGTTAGAGGCTTATATACATTCTTCATTGTATATATTTCATAATTTTTACTAACATTCCCTAACCCCACTAACTTAACTAACATAAATTTGTTGTATTGAGCTAACATCTTTGCTATATGCACATTCAAGACATGGTAGCTACATCATTCAAAAGAAGAGGAAAGCAGTCGGTACTAGAGATATCAGAAGCCATCCTACGTGAGAATAATGCTACCACTATACCTTCTTTTTGGTTGGCCAAGAGAGATAAAAAGCCAATACATCTTGTTGTAGCGGATATTTATGTGTATCATCATGGTGCACCACAAGATTTCATCAGGATAATGTACCTCATCTCTATGTTTCAAGAGATGAATCAAGAACTATAGATAGTAGAAACTTGGAGAAACCTATATATAGAAGAATTTCCCTCACTTCCCCTAGCACATGTAGAGTCATATAGATGCATGCAATTTCTCTCCACCTTTGAAGCTCATGAGAAGTTGTTGGGGACAACTCCTGTCATTAATTTCTCAAATGAGAGATAGGGAATAGCCATTGATAGAAAGGCCATAGGTTGTGCATTGAAATTCCCACTACTAGATATAAACATCACCATAGTTATGCCAAAAAGTACTCCTTCAAGACTATTGAGGCCATGCAACCTGATAAATTATAGTTGGGGATTAGATTATTTCATACTTATTTCTATTTGAACCAAAAATACAATTACACACTGCGTATCAAGATAACTGCTAATTCTTTTATACATACAGTTGAGTTCCCATTGCAATATAGATGGTGTTTGATCAACTTTTGAGTGGACAGGGATCCTTCTAGTCATTCAAATTGATATAAGGATATCCATTACTTCCACCTAGGGAATTGGTAGGCTTTCAAATTGAGATTCCCACTTAAGGCCCCTCGAGAGGTAGTACAAGTAGAATCAACATCAAGTCTCATTGGTTCCAAGGCTTAGTTAGCCTCCTTGTAGATGCTAAATATATATAGGAGTCTAAAGTAGAATTTGATAACCATAGGGGGAGATTTTATTTCTTCTCCCAAGAATTTGAAGAACTCCAAACTCTGTGAAAGAATTACAGACAATTTGGGAGAAACTAGGGCTAGCCAATTTGCAACTAAGCACCTTCCTACTCCCTTCCATGCTCCCATATCAATCTTTGAAGAAGTTCAAACTATCCCACAAGCTAGTTCGAAAGGCATTGAAAATTTTTAGAATGCACGCTCCTTCCAATAAAGAGAATCTAATCCCTGAATCAATGAAGAAAAGTGTAGTAAAGTTATTCAGATGCCGGATCATGCCTAACCTTTCTACTACCCCTCACATGTGCATGCAACACTTTGCTTTTTTAGGCTAGGATTGTTTTACACACCTCACAAGAAAATTTGGTTCAGCTTGTACCTGGCTCAAAACATGTTTCTATGCATTGATTTACCTCACTGGAATATGGATCAGCTGTATGTCACCAACAATAGATGGATTTGAAAGAAAGTATTGTGTGTCTGTATATGTGTGTGTGCATCTAGTGTGCTTCTAACCTTCACCTTCATGCACATCACTTGCTCACGATAATCATATCATCCTCACATTTGTATGGATCGAAAATTAAGGATGTGAAGATTCTTGACATGATACTCATCCTTGTGTATAGTGACACATACATACATACATACATACATACACACACACTAACACACATGCACACACACACACACATATATATATATATATATATATATATATATATATATATATATATATATATATATATATATATATATATATATATATATATATATATATATATATATATATATATATATATATATATATACATACATACATACATACATACATACTGTCAAGCCATCGAAATATTATTTAGAAGATTAATTGTAATTAGGAAAGTCACTCGCTAAAAGGGCATTCTGCAAACATTGTAACATTTTCCTGGTTAATAGAAGCAATGAGGGAGAAGAAATGACAAACGCGTCGTCGAACTGTCTTATCTGGGCAACCAGCTGGAGTTGATTCTGTTGCATATTATTCCAACTGTGATGTTGTCTGTGTTGTTAAGGATTCAGTATTGAATGAATAAGGTATTGTGTTAACATTTCATTATGTCGTGAATGAAGCGCGATTATTAAAGTAATAACAAATGAATAGTAGAAGTTCTGCGTACATGTTACGGTGATTGTTAAGAAGTTGTTTTGTGCTCGAAGTCATAGTTGAATTTGTGGTAACAGTTGGAAAGTGATTGGGAAAATACATATAGGGCTCTGTATTACAGACCCCTAACCATCCGAAGAACCCACGTATAGATTGGTTAATAATTTAGATTAATCATAAAAGATTAACACTGGTGCCGTCCTGTTGAAGAAGCACTCACGAATTTGGCATCCTGACAAAAAAAGAAGGGGAAGTAGAAAAGACAAAGAGAAGCAGACTTAAAGAAGCATGACCAAACTGTACAACGTGCAGAATCAGAAAACCGAATCAAGAATTGTAAATATGAGAACATGACGTGTAACAGAGTAGAGAACAGGGGAGTGCGCATAACGCGCATAAAGAAGGATCGTGGAGCATACCGAAAGTGAAAGGCGCGGAAGAGCGTGGAAGAATGAAGACTATATATATATATATATATATATATATATATATATATATATATATATATATATATATATATATATATATATATATATATATATATATATATATATCAATCAAGAATCGAGAGCGATAGAGATGAAATATAGCAGAAGCGCAGAGGCGCAGAGATACAGAGATACAGATAAAGAGAGAGATAGAAGACGCCAGAGATCACGTATGTAGTATAGAAGACGCCATAGATCGCGTAGGTAAAGATGAATAACAGAAACCTGAAATGTCAGGTATTCATCTGAGAGAGATGGTAATAAGAAACTACTCAGTGTAGGAGAGTTTCTATAGCTTGAGCAAGAAGAGGCCAAGCTTGTTTGTACACATCTTCTCTAATAGAAAACACATGTTCATGTGGAAGCTCTGCACGCATTCTTCGTATGAGTAGAAGCTTGAATATTCTATGTTATGGTTAAAGTTAGTTAACAGTTACAGTTTCACCCTATACGTACTTTTGGTCACTTACGGTTTACTCAATAAATGTGTTTTTCGGGAAGGACCACGAAGTATACCTTGCATAATAATATGGAGTTTTGTATGAGACATAGCTTATCTTGTAGCTAGAAGTCTCTACTTTATACGGATCAAAGTTTCCGATGAAATGGATATGTACACACAATACAAAGTCGGACTGAAAATAGCACTCTGAACTGATGAATTTTTCCTCTAAACTTCAGGAAGAGTTCTGTCAGTAAGGGAAGTTCACTCATCACTTCCTTGTTTCACGTATAAACATTTGAAACAATTACGAACAGAATTGAAGATCATTCCGGTAAGATTCCGGTAAATTTCGGTGACAGTCCAGTGACAGTCTGGTGAAGTTTCGGTAGAATTCTCAAGAGAATTCAAAGCACAGTTTGAGTGGCAGAAGCCTTGTTAAGCTACTGTTGATTATAGAGGTGTTCTAACATCACTGTAGTTTAACACTAATTCGGTGGCGCAGCGAATTTCCGCATGCTTGATAAGGTTCAAGTCTTTGATGCGGCAGACGGGTGGTACCGGAAGCTTACTACTATCAGAGGTATAAAAGCGGTACTACCGAAGACGTTGATCACCCCAACAAGTGGTATCAGAGCGGGTTAATCACCACAACAAGTGGTATCAAAGCCATAAAATCTAACAAGAGGTGTCAAAGTAAAGAAAGAAAACAAGAAGATCATGGCAAAACATGTCTCTATTGACAAGCTGGACAGAGATAATTATCCCGCATGGGTAATGCGCATGAAAGCCTTACTTATGAGTAAGGACTTAATGATGTATGTGACCGGAGAAGAAAAGAAGCCGACCTTTGAAGTCAACAGACAACCAAAGGAAGAAGAATTGGAAGCCTTGAAGCTATAGCAGAAGAAAGATGCAACGGCAAGAGCATACATTTATAGTACTGTTACAGATTATCTACTACCGCATATTAGAGGCCTGGAAACAACGGAGGACATATGGAGTGCGTTGGAGGACCATTTCCAAAATACTACGAAAGCGAGGAAGGCTAGCTTATGGTCCGAATTCACAACGTTCAAAAAGAAGTCGAATCAAAGCATTAGTGACTATGTTACTAAAATGAAGGATCTAGCAGACAGTCTTGGATCCATAAATGAAGATATCGAAGACCACAGATTGATAGCGCAAGTGCTCACAGGTTTGAGAGGAGATGAAAGGTGGAAACCTTTCGTACTTTCAACTGAACTCTCTTTAAATCATTTTGTTCCAGATTTAAATCAGCTACTAGGATTGATGCTCACATATGAGCAAGACCTGAAAGGAGATGGAGATAAAGGACAAAGCTCTACAATGTACATGAAGAACAAAAAGAAAGGAGATAAAGGTAAGTCAAAAGATGAAGAAGAGTCGAGTTCTCAGGTTTATTATGCTAGAGGCAAAGGCACCGGCAGAGGAAGAGCAAGAGGCTTTGGAAGAGGAAGAAGCAGTCAGAATATCAACAAGAAAGCTTGCTGGATTTGTGGACTAAGTAATCATCTGGCTTATGACTGTTGGCATAATCAACAAAGTTCAAACCAAAATCAGAATAGTAATAGCAGAGGCAGAAGCGGAAGATATCAAAGAGGTAGACAAAACCAAAGAAGAGGCTATGGAAGAGGTGGAACAAGAAGTTGGGGACAAAATCAATCCTACAACACCACCTACAACAACTACGCAAATGACACGTAGAATGAAAGTCATACATCGTTGATGATGAACTCTATCAGCACATCAGAAAACGAAGACCTAAAGGTATTTTACATTGACTCCGGATGTTCTAATCATTTGTCAGGAAATATAGAATTGATGTCAGAACTGGAAAAAGTTAGTTCGTGTCACACTGTTCAAACAGGTGACAATACAAGACATAGTGTTCATTCAATTGGAAAAGTGAAGTGTAAGAGTGGAGCGGATTTGCTAACCAATGTTTTGTATGTTCCGACGATACCGAAAAATTTGATCAGCGTAGGACAGATAGTTGAGAAAGGTTTTCAGGTCAGATTTACAAATAAAGGAGTATTTGTAGAAGATCCCGAGAACGGATACAATCAGATCATCTTTGGTAAGAAAGAAGGCAGACTCTTTACTTTAAGAGTACAAGGGAACATTGGCCAAGCATTGCTCACACATAATGAAAAAGTAATTACAGAACTTGATCTCTGGCATAAGAGATTAGGTCATTTTAATGAAAAAGGAATTAAAGCTATGATAACAAATCAGTCTGTATTGGGTTTACCGAACGTACAGAACCAACATATGATTCATAAGCAGATACCTTTCCAGAAGAAAGGATTCAAACATGATGGAGTACTTGAACTCATACATACAGATGTATGGGGTCCAACAAAAGAAGGATCGATCAGCGGTTCAAGGTACTATGTTTTATTCATTGATGATGCTACAAGATGGATAACGTTATATGTCTTAAAAGAAAAATCAGAAGTATTTGAAGCCTTCAAGCATTTTCATGCATACGCTGAAAGAATCACAGGACGAAAGCTTAAGAGACTGAGGTCTGATGGAGGGGGAGAATACTTCTCCCGAGAGTTCAATGATTATCTTTGGAATGCAGGTATCAAAAGAGAAATAACTTGCAGGTATACACCGCAACAAAACGGAGTAGCAGAAAGAAGGAACCGAACTCTAGTTGAGTTTGCACGAGCCATGTTAAACGAGAAGGATTGTCCAAATTATCTTTGGGCTGAAGCCGTAAACACAGCGACATACTTGGTAAACAGACTACCATGTACAACTTTAGATGGAATGACCCCTTATGAAGCTTGGTGGGGAAAGAAGCCAACACTTGATCACTGCAAAGTGTTTGGATCAGTCGCTTATGCTTATGTACCGTCTCAACTCAGACATAAGCTTGAACCGAAAGTAGAAAATTATGTGTTCATCGGATACGATGAAAGACAGATGAGTTACAAGTTATGGAGCCCTCTAACTAAGTAGTTTATTGTTTCAAGAGATGTTACGTTTGATGAACAGAAAAGCTGGTATATAGATCAAGGTCAAACAATTGAAGAATTTGAAGAAGAAGTAAGAAGAAAAGAAAAAGGAAAGTCAATTGTGTAGGTGAATAGAGATGAAGATCATATGCAGGCGAGTACGTCCAGGATCGGATCAGGTATGAGAAACAAAGATGAAGAAGTGTATTCAGACACTTATGAAGAATGTGAACCAAGAAGGTCAAGTAGGATTAGAAGACAACCGGAAAGGTACTCGTATGATACTTCATACATAACTCAGAAAGACTATGCATATATGGTCAAAGATGATGAAGAACCTCGGAGCTATGTTGAAGCTAAAGGAAAGAAGCAATGGGAAGAAGCAATGGAAGAAGAGTTCACTGCACTAGAGGAGAACAAGACATGGAAGCTTGTTCCTAAACCAAATGGTAAGAAAGTAATTGAAGTAAATGGGTTTACAAATTAAAGAAGCTTGCAGATGGAAGGATAGCCAGATATAAGGCTAGACTGGTAGTCAACGGCTATGCTCAGATGCATAGCATAGATTACGACGAGACGTTTAGTCCGGTGGCAAAAATGTCAACCATAAGGACAGTAATTGCTATAGCAGCATCAAAAGGATGGAAGCTAAGTCAACTAGACATCAAGAATGCATTTCTGAACGGATATATATCAGATGAAGTTTACATGGAGCAGCCTGAAGGGTTTGTAAGCTCCAGATACCCAAAATTTGTGTGCAGGTTAAGAAAAGCACTTTATGGACTAAAGCAAGCTCCAAGAGCTTGGAACTACAGACTCGTGAAGTATCTAAACGAACTTGGATACCAAAGTTCAAAGGCAGATGCAAGTCTACTCATTAAAAGAACAGACGAAGGAATGATCTACATTTGCATTTATGTAGACGACATAATAATTACAGGTACCTCAGATGCAGGAATCACAGAGGTGAAGAAACTGCTTGAAAAGGAGTTTAAGATCAGTGACCTAGGAAAGTTGTCATACTTTCTTGGAATGGAAGTCACTTATACAGATCACGGCATATATGTATCACAAGAAAGGTATCTTCTGAATATATTGAAGAAATTTGATATGCAGAATTGCAGAGAAGCTTCAACACCGCTTGAAGCCAATCACAAACTCAGTAAATATGATGACGCAAATTACAAAGATATGACAAAGTATTAGTCGTTAGTAGGTAGTTTGATTTATGCTACACTAATGAGACCTGACTTGAGTTATGCAGTGGGAGTTTTATCACAGTTTATGCATTGTCTGAAAGACCCACATTGGATTGCAGGTCAAAGAGTTCTCAGATATATAAAGAGAACTATTAAGGAAGGATTATACTATCCTTATACGTCAGATATAAATTTGAGAGCCTACAGTGACTCAAACTGGGCAGGTAACCAGGATGACAGAAGATCAACACATGGGTATATGATATACCTAGGAGATAAGCTAGTAAATTGATGCTCAAAGAAACAGCACACAGTGGCTTTATCATCAATAGAAGCTGAATACAAAGGACTGGTAGAAGCAGCTAAAGAAGTGATATGGATGCAGACCTTGCTCAAAAGCTTGGGCATTGATCAAGGTATACCAATTATACATGGAGACAATATGAGCTCTCTATATCTTGCAGCAAATTCGGTGTTTCACGCAAGAACAAAACACATAGAGATTCAGTATCATTTCCTGAGGGAAAAGGTAATGGAGAAGGAGTTAGAAATTGTATACACTCCAACAAAAGATCAGATTGCACATATGCTGACGAAGAGTTTGGATGGAACAAAGATAAACAGATTCAAAGAAAAGGCAGGTAAAAAAGAAAGAAAGATATATGAAGACCGGAAGATGCAAATTAGTGATTGAGGGGAAGCACTCACAAATTTGGCATCCAGACAAAAAAAGAAGGGGAAGTAGAAAAGACAAAGAGAAGCAGAATTAAAGAAGCACGACCGAACTGTACAACGTGCAGAATCAGAAAACCGAATCAAGAATTGTAAATATGAGAACAGGACGTGTAACAAAGTAGAGAACAGGGGAGTGCGCATAACGCGCATAAAGAAGGATCGTGGAGCATACCGAAAGTGAAAGGCGCGGAAGAGCGTGGAAGAATGAAGACTATACATATATATCAATCAAGAATCGAGAGAGATAGAGATGAAATATAGCAGAAGCGCAGAGGCGTAGAGATATAGAGATACAGATAAAGAGAGAGATAGAAGACGCCAGAGATCGCGTATGTAGTATAGAAGACACCATAGATCGTGTAGGTAAAGATGAATAACAGAAACCTGAAATGTCAGGTATTCATCTGAGAGAGATGGTAATAAGAAACTACTCAGTGTAGGAGAGTTTCTATAGCTTGAGCAAGAAGACGCCAAGCTTGTTTGTATACACATCTTCTCTAATAGAAAACACATGTTCATGTGGAAGCTCTGCACGCATTCTTCGTATGAGTAGAAGTTTGAATATTCTATGTTACGGTTAAAGTTAGTTAACTGTTACAGTTTCACCGTATACGTACTTTTGATCACTTACGGTTTACTCAATAAATGTGTTTTTCGGGAAGGACCATGAAGTATACCTTGCAGAATAATATAGAGTTTTGTATGAGACATAGCTTATCTTGTAGCTAGAAGTCTCTACTTTATACGGATCAAAGTTTTCGGTGAAATGGATATGTACACACAATACAAAGTCGGACCAAAAATAGCACTCTGAACTGATGAAGTTTTCCTCTAAACTTCAGGAAGAGTTCTCTCAGTAAGGGAAGTTCACTCATCACTTCCTTGTTTCACATATAAACATTTGAAACAATTACGAACAGAATTGAAGATCATTCCTGTAAGATTTTGGTAAATTTCGGTGACAGTCCAGTGACAGTCCGGTGAAGTTCCGGTGGAATTTTCAAGAGAATTCAAAGCACAGTTTGAGTGGCAGAAGCCTTGTTAAGCTACTGTTGATTATAGAGGTGTTCTAACATCACTGTAGTTTAACACTAATTCGGTGGTGCAGCGAATTTCCACAGGCTTGATAAGGTTCGAGTCTTTGCTGCGGCAGACGGGTGGTACCGGAAGCTTACTACTATGAGAGGTATAAAAGCGGTACTACCGAAGACGTCGATCACCCCAACACGTCCATGGGGCATGGAGTAGCTAGTCGGCACATAGACTAAGATTTGAGAAAGAATCCAATGATATATACCTGTAACACGTTCCGGAGAATCGTACCTAAAGTATAGAAGGGATCAGCATCCCTGGAAAATTCCTAGTGCATTGGGAACACCTCCGGGTAGTAGTGGTGACGGACAATCATCGGAAGGAAAGCGAGAAATCTGGGCTAGTGGAGTACCACCTCAGCATTTTCTTGTGCAAGGATTACAGGGTATACTAGAAGTGCAACCAACCCCATCTGCGGAAAGTAAGATTGGTGAAGTAAGCACTGGCTCGAGTGACAGTGTGGAAATTTCCGGTAGTAGTTTGTGGAATTCTGGTGGAACTTTGGATAATTCCAGGGTCGGTTTGAAGAATTTCGATGAAAGCTCTACTTTGAGTGCTGATTTTGAGGGAACTAGTGTATTGTTGGATGAAAGTTTTGGGGAAAAGCTCACTTCAGAAGTCCACTACGATGAAGGGCAGCTGGGTTTAGGCATGTGGGAACGACTTAACGATATCCAATTACTGGAGAACGTGCAAGACGACGGGACAACACAACAGCACTTATGTTTAACTAGTTTGAATCATTCAACACTAACATTTCCTCTTGGTTTAAACACCATGAGTGGTTTGCAATAGCAACATCATCAGCAACAACAACAACAATAATAGCAGTAGGCCATACCACAATGACCGGTACCCGCTGGAGTTACGTATATGAAATTTGTAGGATTCCCCAGTGATGACCCGGATGCACATGTGAGAACTTTTGAAATCAATTATGCAGTACTCAACTATCCAGCGGATCCGGCATATAAGGCTATAGTGTTCCAATCTACGCTGGTTAATGAGGCTGCCAGGTGGTTAACTGAATATGATATTAATCATTTCGATCAATATGACGATGTTAAGGATGCCTTCTTATAACAATTTTGGTTGAAGAAAAATGCGGATGAGATCTTTGACTATCTGCAAAACAATAGACAAAAACCACATCAGAATGTGCAAGAGTATGCAACTTTATTTCATACTCATCTATGCAACTACCGGCGACGCATGCTAATCTACTAGATGATGTGATTACTCAGTGGTTTATTAATGGGTTAAACCCTGAACTCAAACAAGTAATGATCATACAATGTGTGGGTGGTATGACTCTGGATGCAATTATAGCCATGGCATTATAGTTGGAACATAAAGTGGGCAGGTTCGCTGAAGATTTGGACTGGTTGAAGGCAACCAGGGGTACGAGTGAGGATCCCTTGAAATAAGTGTATTGCACAAAATGTAAGAACCCAGGACACACTGCTCTACTTGTGCACTAAATCAAATGTACTATGCTATTTGTAATACGGTGAGTCACCCCATTGAAACGTGTCCATATAATGCTAAAATACAGTCCAGGCCAACCGTAAATGCTATAATACAGGAGTAGGGACAACAGGCTACTCACTATGTACCACCGCAATTGAGGAATACTTCTTACCAAAGTTATAAAACTTACAGGGGACTGCGAACAAACAATTTCGGCTAGACCCGATGGAACTCCGATCAATCGGGTCAAGGTACATCTCTGCCACCACCAGATGCCATTTCTGTGGTGAGATTGGACATATCCGCAGATATTGTAAGGAGGTGGCCGAGTATGATAAAAAAATAAAAGAACGACAGCATCCAATGGCCAACATGGTATATATTTCAGCAGTGGACACTCAAGCGACAGTAATTCAAACACAGTTCGGCAAGAAATTACAACCGGCTGCTGAGATTTTTGAGCCTGGTATTCAAGAGCAACTAAGAGTTTTTAACAAAGCTTGTACGTGGGCCAGGCAAGAACCAACAATTTTTCCTGATCCAGTGCTTGTGGTCCAGTAGACAACACCGAATCCACCACCGGAAGAACCGAGTCCGATGAATGTATCGCCGGAGAGTCCACTGAATTCGGTAACGAGTACGTCGAATCTTGACTCTATGTGGAATATTCTATCACAAGCATCTATTACAATACCGTTGGGGCAACTGTTAGCCTTGGTTCCAAGTGTACGGTAGCAATTTCAGCAACAGATTAGTCAAGGATCTTCATGTACACCTTCCACAGCAACTATCGGTCCAGAAGTTGATTTGATGGTGGACCATGTTGTTCCTTTAATTACGGTATGGTATAAAAACCACAAAATTAATCAAGTGTTAATTGATGGAGGCTCCGATGTGAATATTGCTATGGCTGCACTTTGTAAAAGATTAGGATGGACTCAGATTGAACCTGTTCAGTTTTTCGTGAGAATGGTAGATCAATCAAGGGTCTATCCAGTGGGTTTGGTACGTGATTTACCCATTACTCTTCAGGGAGTGGTGTTCAAAATGACTCTTGTTGTTCTAGAATTACCTGACTCAAGTTTGGACTACAACTTGCTGTTCGGGAGGCCCTGGTTGAAACAAGCCAAGGTGTTGCAGGACTGGTCTGCACACGAACTGATTTTCAAAAGTAATCATCGGAAACATACATACATACATACATACATACATACATACATACATACATACATACATACATACATACATACATACATACATACATACACACACACATGCACACACACATACATATATATATAATATATATTTTTAGGCCGCCAAAATGTAATTATAATTATCAAAAAAATGTAATTAGAAAAGACGCACATCTAAAGGATATAGCGTAACGCTTATATCTTTTTGGATAATGAAAAATTGCGGAAGCAGATGCACGGGGAGCAAGACGCCGGATAGTGGGTCTGCGCGGTGCACCTGTGGGATGCTTTAGAGCAAGTTTTAATTAAAATTCTTACTGCTCGGTGTACTTAGTTATTTTGGTGATATCATCTATATGATACTTTGTTGATGAAGATATGAATTCAACTGTGGTTGCGTGTAATTCACCGGTGAAGAATCAATGTTATTCTGCACTAATGAATGTCATAACTTTATCACGGTGACGTACTTCATATGCCATTAGAGAATCTGGTGGTGAAATTGTTAATTGCAAGTCTGTTGGTGGAGAGTTAGAGTAAAGTGATAAGTAACTATATGTAATGAATGTTTTCTTTGGGAAAATAAGTATACGGCCTCTGTAATACAGACCCCTGACCATCCCAAGAACCTTGTAATTGGTTAATTCTTGATAACCGTTAACACAAGCATCGACCATGGGGTGTGGAATAGCCAGTCTCAGGGCAGATTAAGGTTGAATGAAAGAAAGAATTCTATGATATATACCTATAACGCATTCTAGTCAATCTTATCCAAAGTACCAAAGTGATCAACATCCGTGGAAAGTTACTAGCACATTGGGAACACCCTCCAGTGGCAGTGTTGAAGGACAATCATCTGAAGGAAAGCATGCTACACGGACTAGTGGATTGGCACCACAACATTTTCTTGTTCAAGGATTACAGAGTATACCAGAATTACAACCCATTCAATCTACTAAAAGTGTGGTGAGTGGAGTAGGCACTGATTTCGGTGATAGTCTGGTGAAATACAATGTGTGGTGATTTCCAATGGCAACCCAACTTTTAGTTCTGATTCCGGTAGTATTAGTACATTTTTGGGTGGAAGTTCTAGTGAAAAGTTCATCTTAGTAATAAAATACAAGGACTAGCAGTCGAATTCAAATGTGTGTGATCGAATCAGTGATATAATAGGACCGAAGATTTTACAAAGCGACTATACGACACAGCAGCAATTAGAATCAATATGTTCAAGTAATTTGAATTGATACTTCCTCTTGATTTAGACAATGTGAGTTGTATGCAATAATAGCAAGAGCATCAGTAGCAACAACATCAGCAACAATAGCATCAGCAACAACAACAACAACACAAGCAAGTCATACACCCATGACCATACCTGTCGGAGTCACATATACTAAATTTGGTGGATTTCCAAGTGATGATCCTCATGCTCATGTCCATACTTTCAAAATTAATTATGTTGTACTAAATTATCCCGCGGATCCAGCATATAAGGCTATAGTGTTTCAATCCACTCTTGTTAATGAAGCTTCTCGTTGGTTAACCGAATATGATATTAATCATTTTGGTTAACCCAATATGATATTAATCATTTTGGCCAATACAAAGATGTTGAGAATGCCTTCTTAAAATGTTTTTGATTCAAGAAAAATGCAACAAAAATCTTTGATTACCTGCAAAACAATAGACAGAAACCATCATCAGAATGTGCAAGAGTATGCAACTCTATTTCGTACTCATCTATGGAAGCTACCTCCAGTGCATGCTAATCTATCGGATGATGTGATTACTCAATGGTTTATTCATGGACTAAACCCCCAACTCAAACAAGTTATGATTATTTGATGCGTGGGTGGTATGACCTTGGATGTAGTCATTGCCATGACATTACAGTTGGAACATAAGGTTGGTGGTTTTACTGAAGATCTGGATTAGTTAAAAGCCTCCAAGAGTACGAACGATGATCCATTGAAACAAGTATATTGCACCAAATGTAAGAATCTGGGGCATACTACTTCAGCATGTGCACTAAATCAAATGTAGTTGCTACCGAAAGTACCCCTTTTAAACTGGCATATGGTCTTGAAGCAATTGCACCTATGGAATTGGTTGTACCCAATTTATGGGTGGCATTGGAGCACAAGTTATTACCCGAAGATTCTTTCCCTTTCAGGCTGGATGTTTTACGATCTTTGGATGAGCACCGTCTGGAAAGCTTTTTGGTTCTTCAAGAAGTTCAATTGCAGCAAGCTAAAACACATGATGGGTTCCTCAGGACCCCTATCTTTACAGTAGGGCAATTGGTTCTTTTTTACAACACCGAGTCTAATCGCTTGGCACGAACGTTCAAGCTTCGTTGGTTCGGTCCCTACCACATTGCAGAATAGATTGGTTTAGCTACTTTGGTGATATATTTAGGTAGTGATGTGTGTGAACACACTAGGAACGCTGGGGCATTTTTTTCCCTCTTTAGGAGGTTTCCCCCCCTATATATATGCATATTGCCCTAATGGGCTACTTATCTTTGTACATTCTAGTGGTAATACATTCAGTATTGTGTGTTGAGCTCCAAGCTTCTTCTTCTTCCTTGTGTTGTTTGCATGCTTCCGTAGACATCTAACTCCAACAATTGGTATCAGAGCAGATCACCGCTTCATCTAGGGTGTCATTGACACCTCTTTGGTTGTAGTCTCTGAATCGCATGAATTTTGGTGAGCAGCTTTGTTTTGTGGTGCTGAAATCGTGATCTGAGCTCATTTCGACCTTTGAATGCACTATCGCAGTGCTTATGTAGGCTATTTTGTCTTTTTGTGCCAAAGGTATATACCATTTTCGATTCTCCAATATAAGCGTCTCAAGGTCTTCTACATGTTTAGCAGAATTCTTCTGGGTAGTTCTGTTCAACTTTTTGAGATACAATCAATTTTCTGCATCAAGGTATTTTAGTCACCAACCATGGCTAAAAGCAATGATGTATTTCGTATGTTGGTTGTTGAGGATAAGTTGGATGGTATCAACTACCTGTTGTGGGCTTATATGATGCGACATGTATTGGTTGCAAAAGGATTGTGGAACATTGTGCAGGGTGTTGAAAAACGTCCTATCACACCTACAAATGTTACAACTGTAGGTACTAAAGCTGATGAAAAAGGTATCGAAGATGATGATATTCTGCATATTCCTATTTGTGCTACAATTTCTGTTGCACCTACTGCAGAGCAAATTCGTTGGGATGGCAGAGATGCCCAGGCACATGCATTGGTAGCTTTATCTGTCAAATGTGCCATTATTCCTCACATTCGCTCTTGTAGAACAGCTAAGGATGCTTGGGATACACTTACCACATTCTACCAAGCTAGGAATGAGGCTCGTATTGCTTACCTCCAAAAATAGTTGGAGAGTGAGCACATGAGTGAAGGTGATTCTATGGACAGTTTTCTAACAAAGATCAAAGACTTGAAGTTATAGCTGATTTTTGCTGATGAGGTTATACCAGATAGCTAACTTGTGCAGACCGTTCTGAATGGTCTTCCTTATTCATATCAGAGTTTTGCTTCTACTCTTCGGTTGATGATGAAAGGAAATCAAAAAGCCTTTTCATTTGAGGAGTTAGTCTCTTTTCTATTGTAGGAAGATCAGTCCAGGCAAAACAGGTCCATTATGCATGTTGCAGATCAAGCTTTCCTGGCTAGTCAGAAGGGCAAAGGAAAATAGAGCTCTTCAATTAGTAAGCAGAAATCTGCTAATTCTACACAATCGAAGAGGGAAAACAAAGATAAAAAGAAATCAGAAAAGCAGAAATTGTTTTGCAATTATTGTAAAGGGCATGATCATATCATAAAGAGTTGTCCAAAACTGGCTGCTAAAGAGGCAAAGAAGAAAAAGGTTGGAATGGTTGTTGCAGAGGCCTCTACACCACAAACAGAGTCTACTAATCTTGTGCTGGAAGAAGAATGGGTATTTACTACTGTTTGCAATTTTGACCCATCTTCTCATGAGCAGTGTATGTCTGCAGAAGACTCAGATGTTTTGTACTTTGATAGTGGGGCGACCAAACATATTACCTCGTAGCATAGTTTTTTATCTTCGCTCGAGCATGCCCCTATAGGGAATACTATTACATGCGCCAAGAACTCCTCTTATCCTGTTATGGGATTTGATAAGATCATTTTGACTACTGTTGATGGTAGTTCTTTCACTTTTTCAGATGCTTTGTTTGTGCCAAGGATCAAGAAAAATATGTTATCAATTTTTGCATTAGCCAAGATTGGCTTCGTTATGAAATTTGTTGATGACAGATGTACAGTTCATGATCTGTCAAATGGCAATGTGATTATTGCTTTTGCATTTTATGTCGTGGATTGTATAAGCTCATAGACTATGAAAGATCTGTAAATGATTAGGTATGTGAAATACATGATTCTCACGCTATGTCAAATGTAAAGCTTTGGGATGCATGCTCTGGTCATCTGAATTTTGCTAGTTTGCTATGCCTGCAGAAATCTGAAATAGTGTCCTCTTTTGCCCAAACTTGATGAACCCCCTAAACATGTTTGTGAAGGCTGTATTTTGGGCAAATTGCAGCATTCCTCCTTTCCAAAAGATGGTTCAGCTTGGCTACTCAAAAATTGTAGCTTGTACATAGTGATGTTTGTGGTCCTATGTAGACACCTTCTTTTGGAAATTATCTTTACTTCGTGACTTTCATCGATGATTTTTCCAGGCATGCATGGGTATATCCATTGAAGGCAAAGTCCAAAGTTGTTAGACGAAGCATTTTTTGAAGGGAAATTATTTGTGAAATGTCAAAAACTTGTAGAAATATTTATACAAATGATGTAAAAATGAGGAAGAGTCTTCCTCATGTAAATTAGAATCATATATATTTTTTCTAGAATTTTTGGAAGCTCTTTGATAGCATATTTTTAGATTAGAAGGGAAAAGGACCAAAATTCAAGTGTGAAAAGGGACACTTGAAAATGTATAAAAGATAATTTCCTCTATTTTGAGGGGGTTGGTTGTATTATTTTTGCTATCCAAGTAATGTGAAGAGCTCTCCTGCAGAAAATCGAGTTTTCTCCTTTCATGTACTTTCTTTTGATTTGTTGAGTATATTCTTTGTGTGATCCATAGAATTTGTGAACTTCAGTTGTGTATTTTTGAGTAATGTGTATGAGGAGAGGTGATTCTTAGTGTATTGATTAAGAATGTGCAGAAGAACAAAGCTGGAAATGGAAATTCTTAGTTTTCACAGAATTGCGATTGTCTCATCTGTGTGATACAGGTATTGTTTTTGAAATTTGACTTCATAGTTGTGATCTACTGTGGAAATGACACACTTTAGGCACAAAGATCATTGGAAATGTTGTTGTAGAACTCAAGATAATCAAAACCCAAGATATTTCTTTCCTTCTTCATAACTTCTCAGAAAAACAGTTATTTAACGATTCCATTAACTAGAAGGGGTTGTGATCTTTGCATACTTCCCGGATTGACAATTTAAAGATGTGTAGTTGATCCTTTATGCTAAAATGATTGGAGAGGACAACTCCAAAGGGTAACAACAAACATTTTTTGGCGTCGTTGCCGGGGAACAAAGCAAAAGCTTCATTGAAGTTTTGGATCTTGCTGGATCTTCCATTGTTGATGGTATTTGAACACATTGAAAAGGTACTACTCTATAATCAAGAAAGAAAAATGAAAAGGTAGGTTTCTTTGCTTGTCTTTTGGTAAAAGAAAGCAAGACTTAACCTTTTGGGATTAAAGAAGTTGTGAAATTCTTGCAAATTCATAGTTGCTCATTACTTTTAAGAGTAAAATGTAGGTGTGAGGAAAAAAATTGAATCAAGATTGTTGATGGGAAGGTAAAATGTGACTATCGTTGCATATATAGAGTGCTTTTTGACTAAGTACCAAGAAAATTTGTTAATTTAGAAAAAGGATGACATGATTGCAATGAGGAAAGTCAAGTAAAGTAGCTATGTGCAAATTGATTGATCCATTTGTGGGGAAATAATCTTGAAAAATTTTATTTGGCTCTTGAAAAGAAAGGTATTTGAGTTTATCTTTGCATGATTTTTAATACTTGTACTTCTTAGCACATATTTTCTTGAAAAGCTCTACTTCCAAACTGATTAGATGGCAAGCACAAAAGAGTATAACCAATCATGAAACAAAAGATCAATGGATCTTGAAACAAGAAAACCCTAAAACAAGTGTTTACCTTGAATTAGGGTTAAAATACTAAAAAAAATCATTAAATTCATTAAAAATTCAAACAAAATTCTTTTTTCTTAGAAAGTTGGACAGGAGGATTGTTGTTGAAAGTGGAGGAGAAAAAGTGAAGAAAAAAAAATTGGAAATTGAAGGAAAATAAAAGATATCTAGAGTAAAAGTTGTTGTTTAAATTTTTCAAAAAATACTCTTTGAATGAGTTTGATGGTGTATAATTGCAGGTGACAAGTGATCTGGATTTGGTGAAGAACATTGAAGAGGACAAGGTGGAAAGAAAAGTCAAAAAGTGCAAAAGTTAGAAGTTTAGAGAAAAACACGATTCTCTTCACACGATCGCGATTTTCAGTAAGATAAAGAATTTGACTTAGTTGCATTATTGCGTATAGAGGTAAGTGAAATTAAAAGGTTTCATAAGTTGCATGAGTAAAGGAAATCAAAATTTCAAAATTACAGTAAGAATTGAGCATCAAATGAGTAGATTGGAGAATTGGGTACAGAATCGCGATCAGTAGAATAAAGAGAGCAAATTTTGTTGGAAAGGATAAGATTTGTGAATTAAAACCACAAAACTGCTAAGGGACAAGAATCATACAGTGAGAAGTTAAAATTTGGTAAAAATCACACACAATCGCGATTGTCTAAAGACTATAAAAAGCCTGAAATCTTAGAAAAATGTTCGTTTGAGTGAAAGAGAGAGTGAGAGGAGCTGACAGAGTCGCGATCTTCTGCAAAAACAAGCTTTTTGGACATTACTTGATCAAGCAGCAAGGTAATTGTCTTACAATAAGTTTTTGTATAATTTCAAGCTTAGCAATTTAGTAAAAGCACAAAAAACTCAAAAAATTGTTAGAAAACACGGAATCGCGACTTCCTATTTTTTTGAATTTTTTAGTAGAAAAATCATTGTTTTGACAAAAGTTCTTTATTGAATGCCATTATTTTGCTAAGGCGCTTCCATAAGAGAAAAAAGTTATCAGAAAATCAAAAACCAAAAATTTACAAAAATTTTGTCAGAATCGCGACTTTGTAATCAAACACAAAATCACGATTCCTTGATCAAACACAAAATCGTGATTCCCAGAATACGATTCTCATAAGAAAATCATGTTCTTTAATGATTGTGAGCAATCATGATTGTCTAAGAACAAAATCGCAAAAAACACGATTCTCTTCATAGGATCGTGGAAATCACGATTCTCTTAACAGGATCATGAAAATCACGATTCTCTTAACAGGATCGTGAAAATCATGATTACCTCCACAGGATCGTGAAAGACGCGATCGCCTTCACAGGATCGTGGAAATCACGATTGCCTTCACAGAATCATGAGAAACACGACTTCTTTCACAGGATCGTGGAAATCATGATCACCTTCACAGAATCGTGAGAAAGACGACTTCCTTCACAGGATCGTGGAAATCACGATTGCCTCCACACAATTGTGAGAAACACAACTTCCTTCACAGGATCGTGGAAATCACGATTGTCTCCACAAAATCGTGAGAAACACGAGTTCCTTCATAGGATCATGGAAATCACGATTGTCTTCACAGAATCGTGAGAAACACGATTCTATTCACAGAATCGTGAAAAACACGATTCTATCCACAGAATCGTGGAAAACACGATTCTATCCACAGAATCATGAAAAACACCATTCTATCCACAGAATCGTGAAAAACACAATTCTATCCACAGAATCATGAAAAACACGATTCTATCCACAGAATCGTGAGAAACACGATTCTATCCACAGAATCGTGGAAAATCTAGAGTATTCAAAGAATCGTGAAAAAGACGATTCTATTCACAGAATCGTGAATTAGTTGGATGATTCTGAGATCTGGTAATAAATTGTTCACACCTGATAAACAGGAGCTAAAAAGGAAGGAGATAGAGTCAGTATTAGGAGATTTACAAGAGAAGGGTTTAGGGCAGATAAATAACATGGAAAACCTAAATGAAATCAATGAACCCTCTGAAACTAGTGATTATAGAAATATTCTCAATTATATATATACAAATAGGTTTGGAATCTATGTGTATCAAGATGGTATGCATAAGTTTCTCATTAGGATGAGAAACCTAGAAGTTCCCTTAAATATAACACCAGTAGCACAATTTAAGGATGGAAGATATGAGAATAGACAGGGATGTGTATACATATTTTCACAAGATCCAGAAAACTCTAATTATTTAGGGTGTTGTGCAGACAAGAGACCTTGGGAACAAAACCTAGGGCAACCAGACTTGCCGAGACAAAATGAAACTCACATTAATACTGAACAACAACAAGGTAGGAAAGTACACACTTCCCCAAATCCTTTTGAAAGAGAAGCAGAAGGAATGAATGGTTTTCCATTCAGAAGGAGACATCAGTGGGAAAACCATGGAAGAATGCTTAGGCCTTATCAGGTAGCTAAATGCATGAAGAATCAATATGAAGGGTATTTTGATCCTCATGCCCATGCTGCAGAATTTAGAAAATTAATTAGGGCAAAAGAAGTAGAAGATTACAAGGTACAATTTGAAGCATTTGTTCTAACCCTAACTGGACCTGCATTATCTTGGTTCATTCCATTGAGAAAGGAAATGTATCCAGATATTGAATCCTTCCTTGAAGCCTTTATAGGGGAATTTTCAAAAACTAGAATTAAACATAGTACAGCTACCCTAATACATAGCTTTAAACAACAAAAAGATGAAAATGTCAGAGAGGCAGCTAGGAGATTCAAGCAATACATTGATAGATGTCCCAGAGAGGAGGTACCATCCATGGCAAGACAAGTATCTCTATTCATAGAAGGACTGAGAAGTGCACAATTAAGAACCTTGGTGTATTATAGGACATGTCCTGATCTAGGAGCATGTGTGAAAGAAGCAATAGAATGAGAGGATAACAGAGGACAAGATCTATTAGCATTTGATCCAAGAAAAAATGAAGATAAAATCCCACTAGCAGAAGAATTAGCACAAGCCATTGCTAAAGCCCTAGAAGTTAGCACCAAGACAAATTTGATAAACACCAAGATAGCAACAAATAAGAAATGCTATAACTGTGGAGAAAATCATTTGGTACAACAATGTACTTATCAAAAACCACAACATTGTCAAGATAGAAAAACACTTAAATACTGTACATTAGAAAGAAAATGGACAATCCATACCAGAGAAGAATGCTTCTACAATAAACAACCCATTAAAGAAAGAGAATATGTGAACCAACAAAACTTACAAAGAGAATCTAGATTTGCTGAGCAACCAAGACCTGTACTTGGACAACAACCACCTTTACCAACAAATGTAGTACCAGTAAAATACACACCAATAGCAGAAGAAAGCTCAAGACTTAGATCAACTTACAGAGAGGATTATCATTGGAATGAAGGATATCAGGAAGATTGGGAAGGATATGAACAGAGAGAACCAGAACTGCAAGCCCTGGACTTGGGGAATGGGAGAATTGAAATGGACACATCCACATTCATGTACATAACTAATAATTACATGCCCAATCAGAAACCTCAATTCAAAGGGAGTCAAAAGATAACTTGTTATAGATGTGGGGGAGAACATTTCATTAGAGACTGGCCACAACCTCCTACACTAAGAATAGAAGGAGCCTATTGCAAGGATTGTGGCAGGGAACACTTAATAAAGGATTGTCCAAGAAACCCTCAAAAACAACACAACACATCCAGTAACATACCATTAAAAACAGTTAACATAATGGAGCAAGAAGAAGTGAGTGACAATGATCAAGTAACTGTAAATGCTATAACAAGAGCACAATCTAAACAACAAGAAACAACAAAGGAGACACATACACAGGAACATAAGAAAAATCCATTTCCAAAAGAAAAGAAAAACAGACAAAAAGGGAGATGGGAAAGAAAAATGAGAATGGGTAAAAATTTGGAAGAAGAGACTATGGAATAGTCAAACAATAGCCAACCACAAAATACATAGACTCAGGAAGAGACAAAAAATTTACAAAGTCTGGAGACTCTGATAAGAGCATACAAAGGAAGAATTCAAGATGGACCAAATCCTACAGATCATGTGATGGCATATCCTATGCCAGATTTAGAGGATGAAAGGATGCAAAGATGTAAACAAATCATACAAGAAGCACAACTCAAAATGGGGGAACCAAATAGTTATCAAACAATAGTTGAAGGAGCAAGTGCAACAGAAACCAGGGAAACTATTGATCAGGAAGATAATTCACAAATAACCTTCCAAATCGATATAGAAAAACATTGTACAATTTTATACCACACCACAATGGAGGAAATCGTAAAACAAAATCCTCACTTACAACACAATATGAAAAAGTGGGAAACAAAGTCAAAGAACCTAGATCCATAGCAACAAGAATTGGAAGAGTTTTTGTACATACCTATTGATAAAATAGGAGGATATTGTGAAGGGGAAGAAGGAAACTCAACTCTAAGAATACAATTTGGTGAGAATCATGCCAAGGCTATATTAGACAATGGATCAGGAGTGGCTATCATGACTAAACAAACTTGGGAGAAATGGGGGAAAAAAATGAGTTAATACCCACTAAAATGAGATTACAACTTGCAGATGGACACATAGAAAAACCCCTAGGAATATGGGAAAAAGTGATTGTAGAAATATGTGGAATAGAGATAGAGCATACTTTTTCCATAGTTGAATTCCCACAATCCACTTCATATGAAATCATCCTAGGAAGACCATTTATGAGACAAATCCAAATTGTGCAAGATTGGGGTAATGATTGCCTATATCTTCAAAGCAAAGGAAGGATAACTAGGGTGAATTTAAGAAATGGTCAATATTGTGACATGTCCCCTCAAGAATGATTCAAAGTACATCAAAATCAGGAATTAAGTGAAGAATCAGGGAGTGAAGATCAGAATGAGACAGAATCATCAATGTGTAAATGTAATGTGATAAGGAATATCACAAATAAGAAAAGGATGTTAAAAAAAGGAGATTGCCTAGAAGAAAGGAAATCACAAGATGAAAGCTACATACCACAAGAATTTAAAGATGAGGAATTTGAGCCTTATGGTTGGAATCAGATTTTGACCACAATGGATTTGGCCAATGATGAGTATATGGGAGTAAAATTCCAAAATGAAGAAGGATATGATATCTTCCACATAGGAATACAAATGATAAAGGTGTCAAAAATAGAGGAAGACCAGGAGGAAAAAATAATATTAAAAAATGGGAAAACACAATTCCTGGAAGAAGTGGAAGCTATAGATGCTATAAAAGATAAAATCTTAGGAACATATAGAAAAAATAAACACAAAAAAATTGAAGAAAAACAAGAAGTTGAAAAAAATAAAAAAATAACAAAAGAAGATCAACAATTTGATGTGCCTACAAACTTCAAGACCTATGAAGTAGAAGATAGGTTACTTCTAAAAATAAAACCAAAAAGAGAAAAGAAAAAAGGAGAGGCATATGACAATGAGGAACAAACTAAGAAGGTGATGATCACTCAAGAAGAGGGGGAAGAAAGACATATTGTCATAGCTGATGACATGACAAATCAAGAGGAGGAAGCATTGAGGAATTTGGCTAGAAGCTATAGGGATTGTTTGCTTATAGTTACAAGGATTTGAAAGGAATTGACCCTAAAATTTGTGAGCATAAAATTCATATTACTCCTGATGCAAAACCTAGCAAACAAAGACACTATACATTTAATGACAAATACTCTGCTAAAATAAAAGAAGAAATTGACAAGCTGCTGGCTGCCAATTTCATCTATGAGATTGAGTATACAGAGTGGATCTCTCCAATAGTTGTGGTACCTAAAAAGAATGGGAAACTCAGGGTATGTATTAACTTGAAAAAAGTTAATGCTGCAACTATAAGGGATAGCTACCCATTACCCATAATAGACCATCTTTTGGAAAGAGTTGCAGGTAAGGAGGTCTATAGTTTTTTGGATGGTTTTTCAGGATGCAATCAAGTACCCATAGCTTTGGAAGACCAACATAAAACTGCTTTTTCCACAGAATGGGGAATTTATGCCTTTAGAGTTATGCCCTTTGGTTTAACTAATGCCCCAACAACTTTTCAAAGATTGATGTGTCACATATTCAAAGAATTCCTTAGAAATATAATGGAAATTTATGTGGATGATCTTTGTACTTTTTCATTAAAAAGACACGATCATTTGAGGGATCTGGAAAATATATTGAAAAAATGTAGAACATACAGAGTATGTTTAAATCCAGAGAAATGTGTGTTCTTTGTGAGGCAAGGGAGAATGTTAGGTCACATAGTTTCCAGAAATGGAATTTCAACAGATGAAAGAAAAATTAAGGCCATAGTGGAACTTCCAAGACCAACAAATGTAAAAGAACTTCAAACTTTCATGGGACATTGTGGGTATTATAGAAAATTTGTACACAAGTTTGCAGACATTGCAAAACCCCTCTATGCTTTGATCACAAAATTTGAGTGGACCAAAGAGTGTGACCAAGCTTTTGAGACTTTAAAAACTTGTTTGGTAACAGCACCAATTCTAAAAACTCCACAATGGAATAAAATTTTTCATGTTCATGTGGATGCTTCAAATTATGCTTTGGGATGTGTGTTAGCACAACCAATAGAAGGGAGCAAATTAGACTTTCCAATTGCTTATGCTAGTAGGCAATTGAATTCAGCAGAAAAAAATTATACAACCACTGAGAGGGAAGGGTTGGGAATGATATTTGCTGTGAAAAAATATAGACATTATCTTTTAGCCAACAAGTTTAAATTCTTTGTGGACCACCAAGCTGTACTCTATTTAGTGAACAAACCATGCCATACAGGTAGGATAGTCAGATGGTTTCTCCTACTAATGGAATTTGAATTTGAGGTAGTGGTCAGACAAGGAAAAACTCATTAAAGAGCAAACCATTTGTCCAGAATCCAAAACAAAGAGCCACTTTCCCCTTTAGAAGATGACTTACCAGATGCATATCTATTTAAAATAGAGAGTATTCCTAAATGGGCCATGACTTTAGTACCGTTGCTAACCATGGGACCATGCAGAACATCTAGAAACAACACACATTTGGTATTACAAAGTAGGAATTTTGTGCTACTAGCCGGACATTTGTATCATCTCAATCATATGGGTATATTGGAATATTGTACTCCAGAAGATGAGTAGCAAGAGTATTTAAGAAGAGCTCATTGTTGGAACCCTTGTACTCATGCTTCCATGATAGTCACCTTAAACAATCTCAATAGGATGGGAGTACATTGGCCTAATAAGATTCAAGATGTAAAAAAATATGTTTCCAACTGTTGGGAATGTCAATCCTTGCAAAATTCAAAAATTACCACTTTGTATTGGTTTCAGAAAAATCATGGTTGGAGTGCAAACATAATTGAGGATTTGAAAAGAAATAAGAAAGGAGAACCAGTAAGAGTTAGTGCAAACTCAAGGAATTTACAAATGATTTCTGAAGAGTATCAACTGATAGGAGATCAATTGTACAAGAAAGGGATGGATGGATATTTAAGAATTTGTGTTCCTGAAATAAATATATGGAAATGTTAGAGATGGCACATTCTGGAGTGGCAGATGGATATTTTTCAAGTGAAAGGACTGCTAAACTCATGTTATATTCTGGTTTTTGGTGGCCAACTCTATTTCCTGATGCAAGAACATATGTAAAAAGATGTGACATTTGTCAAAGAGTGAGTCAACCAAATAAAAGAGACAATATGCCATTAGTACCACTTATTTCAACAAGAGCATTTAGCAAATGGGAGTTGGATTTCATTGGACCTATACACCCTCCAGCAAAACAATCCCATGCTGAATATATACTAGTAGCCACAGATTACCTGACCAAATGGGCAGAGGCTAGGGCTACAAAAAGGAATGATGCTCAAACCACTGCAAGATTTCTTTATGAAAATATTATCACCAGATTTGGATTACCAATTGAACTGGTAAGTGATAGGGGGACTCATTGTTTGAATCAAATAATAGAAAACATAACTGAGTATTTCATGATCAGTCATAGAAAGTTAGCCCCTTATCATCCACAAGCCAATGGATTAGCAAAAAGCACTAATAAGGTACTTTGCACTGTTTTGACAAAATTGGTAAATACAAATAGGAATGATTGGGACTTGCAACTTAATCACGTCTTATGGGCTTATAGAGTGTCATACAAAATTGGACTTGGAACCACACCATTTAATTTGGTATATGGACAAAATGCAGTTCTGCCTTTAGAATTCCTTATTCCAATGCTAAGGGTGGGTAATCAACACAAGTGGACTGGACATGAGTTATCTGAAAGAGTGGTGGAATTGGAAAAACTGGGAGCTTCTAGACTTCAAGCAATCATGAGCCTATATGCAGACAAGAGAAGGCAGAAAGCTTATCATGATGTTCATATTAAAGAAAAAGACTTGCAAGAAGGAGACCTAGTTCTGGCATATACAATAAAGGAACATCATGATCTTCCATTAACTGTTTCTGAATGGAGAAGAATACATCAAGCTCAAAACAGGAAAAAGGAAGAGGAAAAAATTAGGCATGAGGCTCAACAGGAGGCTAAGGAAAGAATAAGAAAAATCAAGGAAATTAGAGAAGTTCTCTTATGTGAAACACCTTTAAGAGTGAAAGAGCATTTGCCTGTTATAAAATGAATCTTCATAATGAGAAAATCAAGGTTTTGATAGATTCAGGTGCACAAGTTAATCTGATCAGCTCAGTTTTGTTGGATAAATTTAACCTAAAAAGGACTGAGAGTAAAACATTTATCAAAACACTGGAAGGACAGATTAGACAAAGCTTGTCTTCACCATCCATTAAAGTTAAGTTCAATGAAGAATATATGAAAATAGATTGTGAAGAATGGCTTGATCATATGATGAGTGAGAAATTGATCTTGGGACAACCATGGCTCAGGCAAGGTAAAGTGATTTTGGATTTTGAAAATATGAAGCTTAAATTGAAAATAAATGACAAAAGGTTCTTAATGTTTTTATTGAGTGATGAAGAACAGGAAAATCAACAGGATATCTATGACTCAGATTTGGAGGGATTTACCTTTCCACTAGAAGCTACAAAGAAACTACAAACAACACTTCTTCATAACCAAATCTATTTCCATCAAAAACAGGAGGAAGTTGAAGAAACCAAAAGTGTTGAAAAGACAGAAGAAAGGTGGAAAGTGTGTAATAATCAGAAGCATCTAGGCATCAAGACTCAAAGGATGTGGAGACCTAGAAGGTTCAAGCATTGCTTATCAACAAAATGCAGCAACACTAAGTGGATGTGGAGACCAAAGATATCCAAGTACTATGTATCAAAAGAAGATTTTTATATTCCAAAAAAGGAATCAACAGGAATTAAGTATTTTTGGGTAAAAAAATTAGATCTGCTACAATGGAAGGAATTATGACATCCTGGAAATTATTTCCATTTATTTTACCTCATTCTTTTTCTAGGAAAAAGAATTAGGAGGGGAAGAAAGAAAAGAGGAAATCGATATTGAAAAAAAAAAGAAAAAGAAAAGAGAAAAGAGGAAATCATTATTAAATTTTTTTTTAAAAAGAGAGAAAAAAGAGAAAAAAAAAAATTTAAAAACAATAACTCTTTTGATTACATAAGTTATATAGCACAAGCAAGATATAGGTTATAACTTGTGAGGATTAAGTAGTCACTATTTTTTCAGTCATTGTTTAATTATTTTTTCCTATAAAAATCTAAATCTTCTTAAAAAAATTCATTTCTTAAAAAATTCATTCGTTTTTTCTTTTTTATTATTAAAAAGAGAGAAGAGAAGAGAGCACTAGACATCTTGCTACACATGTGATGATCACTTCAATTGAGTTATATATGTGATACAAATAAGGAAATCAGGATTCATCTGAGATTTTTATTTTTCATTCTTTTTCATTACATCTCAAGACAAATGTGATTTTTCATTCTTTTTTATATTTTTTTTTATTAAAAAAAATATAAAAAAGAGAGAAGAGAAGAGAGCACTAGATATCTTGCTACACATGTGATGATCACTTCAATTGAGTTATATCTGTGATACAAATAAGGAAATCAGGATTCATCTGAGATTTTTATTTTTCATTCTTTTTCATTACATCTCAAGACAAATGTGATTTCATTTATGTTTCTTGTGATTCATGTGGGTGGAGTTTTTTTTTGTGATGTTATATTTTCTCTAGAATGGTGGATCCAAAGGAACTGCCAATTCGTGACTTCAAAGGAGACTCAGTAACTTTGTCTAGAGGACATTGGTTCTTAGACACTGAAGTAGCAGTGGAAAAGGTGGAGCTGGAGTGTGAGGAAGAACAAGACATCCCAGAAGAAGAAAGGATAGCTAAAGAGCTAAAGGAAACCCTAAATATCATTGGAGAGCACATCTTTACAGTAGGAGTTGGAGGTCACAAGTATACCATGCTGTGCCAGGAATTTTACAAATTTCAAAAAATTGCAGTCAATTATAAAAGATGGAAAGCAATGGGATTACACAGACTAATGGATGAACCTTTATTTTTTATATACTTTGAAAGAGTATCACAGGGAAAATCCACAAAAACAGGTTGAAGAGCAGGTAGTAACCACACAAGCAGAAGAGTATGAAGGGGGAGAAGATAACAGAACTCAACATTTTGATGAACAAGAAGACAAAGCAGTAATTGAGGATTATTCAGATGAGTTTGTTCAAAAACTTCTAACTGACAGAGAATCGTGAATGGAATTTATTAGAAAAATGCATAACGAATATGAAGAACAGATTGTGATTTTTGATCTCAACAAAGGAATAAACCCAGACCAACACCATTGGGCAGCAGACGGTCTAGGCATACCAATTTGTATGATAATGGAGAGTATTAAAAATTACCAGCTTGCAAGGGTAGGATTACCATCAAATAAATATCTGGAATATGAAGAGGATATCAATGTCACTAAGGAATTATTTGAAAAAGCTAATCCTAAATGGAGCAACAGGTGGTTAGATGCCAACAAAGAGTGCAGGAAAATCTGGAAAGAGGCACCTATTCAGCTAAAGATCAATCCAGCCTATTGTCCAGTAGCAAGAAGAAGCTGGAAATGGAAATTCTCAATTTTCATAGAATCGCGATTGTCTTGTCTGTGTGATACAGGTATTCTTTTTTAAATTTGACTTCATAATTGTGATCTACTGTGGAAATGACACACTTTAGGCACAAAGATCATTGAAAATGTTGTTGTAGAGGCAGGTTTACGACTGAGTCTTCATGATGCTGGAGATGCATTTGATGTTGTTGTCTATTAGCAGGCTGTTGGATGTTTGATTTACTTATGCATTACTCGGCCAGATATTCAGTTTGTTGTCTCACAGATGAGAAGGTTTATGCATTGGCCAGGAGTCAAGCATTGGTAGGTGGTTAAGCGCATCTTTTGCTACTTGAGTGGTACTCGGCTACTTGGGTTGTTTTATCCCAAGGGCGGATCACTACCGCTAGATTTGCATGCTTTTTCTGACTCTGATTGGATTGGTTGCTATGACACTCGTGTGTCCACTAGTGGCTTTTGCTTCATGCTTGGTAGCTCATGTATCTCTTTGTTGAGCAAGAGGCAGCCTACTGTGGCCACTTCCAGTTATGAGGTTGAGTATAGTGCAACTTTTACAGTGATTGTTGAGTGTGTGTGGTTCAGATGCCTTATGGCTGATTTGGGTGTTGGTCATTCTTTTGCCACCACCATCTTCAGTGACAATCAGAGTGCATTGGCAGTTGCGAGGAACCCTATGTTCCATGCTCACACTAAGCACGTTGAGGTGCATTATCATTATGTGAGGGAGAGGTTCTCTACTGGGGAGATCAGCTTGGCATATGTGCCCACATAGGACAACATTGCAGACCTTTTCACGAAGGCTCTGCCTAGGGAGAAGTTTGAAGCTTTTTGCAAAGCTTTGGGCTTACTTCCTTTTGTGGAGAGATTTCCACATAGCTTGGCACTTCCTTATACATGAGTGCCAGCTCCTTGTTCACCACATCACTCCCGGGGGGGATTTGTTGATATATTTAGGTAGTGATGTGTGTGATCACACTAGGATCATCGGGACACTTCTTTCCCTCTTTAGGAGGTTTTTTCCCCCCGGCTTGTACATACGCCTATTGGCCTAATGGTTACTTATCTTTGTACATTCTAGTGGTAATAATACATTCAGTATTGTGTGTTGAGCTCCAAGCTTCTTCTTCTTCCTTGTGTTGTTCACGTGCTTCCACATACATTTAACTCCAACATACTTTTTACTTATCTACATTGACTGGCATGCTACTCCCTAAACCCATCAATGGATCTAAACTCCATGTGTATTGCTTGCCACCCACTTCTCCTTAACTTGTGTATGATTTACTTTACTTTCATTAGGAGCTTGTTTGTTTTGGTATCTTTGACCCACTATCTAAGCTACGCATTTTCTAGTTGACCATACCACCGTAATCCTCCCATTTTTTATTGATTAACCGTGTTCGGCTGTCGTACTCCATGATTTGGAATTTCTTAATGTGCTCTCGTAGTAATGATCCCTGCATGTTTCCCTCCACTTGTGATGATTATGTTCTACACCCACGACTTCACCCTACATTTTCTACTTAATCGGTGTCCTCGTACTCTTTTTCTTTATTGTTTTTCTTGCACTCAGACTCATTGTGTGATTTGTATTCTATGCATTTTGCTTACCTACTGCACCATGGAAGCTCTTGCGAACATCACCACCTTCCATGCCAGTCTTTCCCCCGACCTCGTGGAGTTTTTTGGTCCTCGTGGTTTGCTGGCGTTTGCCGAGTTGCCCTGGCATTCGATCGAATTTCATCCTTGTTTTGTAGCAATGATTGCGGCCATTACCGATGTCACCCCGAACGAATCTTGTTGGCCTCTCACTTGCCTTAATCTATGCATGCTGGTTACCATAACACTGTGGCCGAGATGTTTCATCTTCCACAAGAAGGTCATATTGAAGTTCCCTTCTCCCATTGGCTACGATGAAACAACTTTTTCCCCGACATTCCTCCAATGAGTTCACCATTTTGTGCTGACTCGAGCCCGATTGTTCAGTGTTGCAATTTTTGGTGACCACCCTTAACCTTCAGAAACGCACTTACGGTATCGCTCGACCCTTTTATTCTCTGATTGACGCCATTGCCTGTGAACCTATAAATTGGGCATCGTTCTTTTTTTATCCATCGTGAATGCCAGACCATTATGCGATAGTTATCCGAAGGTGAATGCCCTCGCACCCATCTATCTCTTCTTCTTTCGTTCCTCCTCCCAATCGCGAACCTTGTCTCAAGTCTTCCAATGGGTAATCTGCTATTGCGCGAAGAGTCTGATCATGTGATGGGATGTGATGATGATAATGAAGATCTTTTCCAATTTTTTCGGGAGAAACACAGGAAGGTCAGCCCTTCTCAGAGCATAGTTCATGCATCAACCAGTAAGGTAATCCTTAATGACACAGCCATGCGTGATTCTTCCACTCCACCCTCCCCTAAGGATAAAGCTACCAAAGATACCCTTATGGGAGATGTTCAGCACACCACGACGGAGGACAAGCAACAGGAGGTCTTCAATGAGACAGCACCAAAGGATATTGTTGTTGAGACCACCCATCAAACTATGTAGGAAGCTATCACTGAATCCCTCGTACACCATGAAGCACAACTAGACAAGGTTGATTCCACTGTGCCTCCCTCTCCACTGAAGTCTCTGCCTGACGGTAACACTACAGAGAATCCGGTAACCCTCCTCCTTCACATTCTCAGGCACCCTTACCCCCCAATTCCCCAGTACGCCCTTCTTCCCCTACTCACTCGATTGCAGTATCCCACTCTCGCCCTATACCCTCTTCACCCAATTATTCTCCCCCTTCCTCTTTGGCTGCGGTATCGGTGAAACCTTCTCTTCCCTTGTCAAACTTTTTAGTACAAGATTCGTTTCTGTAATTAGCTCAGATTGGCAATTTTCTTATTCATTTGTCCAAACAACTCCCCATTCAATTGAATGTTGCTCAGCAGTCACTGCGAACTGAATATCAATCGAAGGTTGACGTGTTAGAGGTAGACATCGCTCCACTGTAGGAAGAAATTTTGGTGGTGTTGGTTGAAAAAAATGATGCTATGACTGCTCTTGGTTGTGAGTTGGCCAATACTCGCACCAGATTGGCAGAAATCAAACAAGTCTATAAGGTACTCTCTGACAAAGTGCTTCAAGGTGAAACAGAACTTATGTCGGTTAGAGAAGAACTATTTCAAAAAGGACAAGTGCTCGATGAAGAAATTGGTCGCACTATTAAGTTAAAGAAAGAGATTGAACCTATTCAGAAGGAGCGCCAAGATTTCTTTAAAACCATGCAGTTCTAGTAGTAAGAATTGGACCACCGAGAAAAGCAAAATTAGGTATTCAGCAGGAACGACTTTCACGTGTTGATGCATAGATTGTTGATGTCAAGTTACGCCGTGATACAGTTATCACCAATGACTTCTATCTCCAAGAAGCTTTCTTATAGATCCAAAGTGAACTTCTATTATCTCAAGTTATTGCCTCCAGTTTGGTATGCACAGATGCTCATTTGGTGGAACCACACATTCTCCAGGAAATGTGTTAGACGGCCGCCGGAGTAGGACAAATGTATGCCGGATGTAAGGGAGTTCCTTGAATTATGCGCAAAAGTTGGTACGCGCACTTTGTAAATCTATATAAAGCAATGTAAGGAGAATGCTCGAGAGAGACGTCTTTTCTGGAATTGCCAGATTGTTCGCCTAATTTTTGTTAGAGTACTATTTACACTGTTGTGGAGTTCTGAGTATTGTGAATGTTGAGTTCTGTATCGTATGCTCACATTGAAGTTCACTGTAACGTGTGATTGAGTAACAGATTGTGTGTCTGAGTACTGTTATCGTATTGTATTACGGTGTATTCTTCAGTTGTTGAAGTACCTTGAGTCAGTTTGAGTAGTTATCTTGATGAGAAGCGAATAGGTAATCTGTTACACTGTCGAAGTATGTTCTACGTGTTTTTTACCAGACTCATTGCATTCGGTGTATAACTGTTGATCCCGAATACGAGTACGAAATAGTATCTTCGGTAAACGTGAACTCTTGAGATCATTGGTAAGTGTTGTAACGAGTGAATCTGTCAGTTATGGTATTCACTTTGGTTGATTTACGGTATAAAAGCAAATCGGTATATTAGATTACTGCTCTGTTCCAATAGCAGTTAGTCTAAAGAGTTCGGTACCCAGGAATATAGAATGCAAGCATTGCCTAATTTATATTAATAACTGAGCTAAGACGAGTATTTGATGTTGTAACAAAAATTTGGGAAAAGAGTATAGGGCCTCTGTTTAACAGACCCCTACCACTCCCAAGAACCCACGTTAGTTCGGCAAAGCCTTTCGGTAATGATACCAAAAGTTTAACTCATTCTACGGTAAATCACTGTTTTACGTTAATATTTGTTCGGTAACGATTCCGGCTAGACAGAACACAGCGTTACTGTTACTGGGACTCCTAACACTTGGCGTCGTCTGTGGGAAGGTGGCATCAAGATTTCCAGTCATCTGTCAGAATTAGATCATCGTTCGATTGGAAGAAGCAACAGAACCAGATTGTTGCAAACTGTTTCGTTAGTAATACTACGCGAATAGTACAAAAGATGATACATGCCGGTTACTCAATCCGGTGAAACGTATCCTAAGAACCATCAGTTTGGAGTACTTAATGTACAAAAGACAACTCTGGAAGGTAAGAGTACAACTAGGTCTGACCTAGTTGTCAAGAAAGTTAAGAACGTTAAAACTGATTCCGGTCATATTCCGGTGGAACGTGTTATGCCTCTGGTACATTCCGAAACTATTTCGGCACAGTCTGTCGAAGATATAGTAATTCGAGAACCTACCAAGATGCAGTTGGAATCCAGTTTAACACTTGTGGAAAAAGATTCAGATTCATCAACAATTAGAAACGCTCTAGTCAAAGAAAGCGGCGAAGGCAAAAAAATGCAAAATTCGGGCATAATTTCGGTTCATTCCGGTGAAATTTCAGTAAGAGAATCACAGTTTTTCGGTGACGATTTAGCATTTTTTGCTGAATCTTCAGCCCATCTACCGCCCTTGGAAGCAAGTTCCCATACACTGGACATCAAGAAGGAAGGAAAGCTGTTCGAAACAGAGATTCGAAGCATATTAAGCAAGATAATCGCATCGGAAAGTGCGTCATCCGACGATACAGATTTCGGTAGTTCAGATATTCAGGCCCGAGATACAGACGGAAGGTATAATACACTCACGATGAACGGACAACAACAACAACAGTTATGTCCACCCAGGCCACCTCCAACGGGAGTGACATACACGAAGTTTGGTGGATTTCCAGGAGATGATCCGGATGCTCACGTACGCACCTTCGAGATAAGCTATGCAGTTCTCAACCATCCACCGGATCAGGCCTACAAAGCCATTGTCTTCCAATCTACACTTGTCAATGAAGCAGCTAGATGGCTTACAGAATATGATATTAATCATTTCGGTACCTACGAAGCAGTACGAGATGCTTTTCTGCAGCGATTTAGCTTAAAAAAGAATCCAGCCAAAATTTTTGACTATCTGCAGAATAACAGACAGAAACCAAATCAAATTGTACAGGAGTATGCTACTCTCTTCATAACACACTTAAGGCAACTACCACCGGCCCACGCTAACTTGCCAGATGACGTTATTACTCAGTGGTTCATCAATGGCTTGGTTCCACAACTTAAGCAGATCATGATCATAAGATGTGTCAGAGCCATGTCCCTCGATGCAGTCATTGCAATGACTCTACAACTGGAACACAAAGTCGGTGGATTTACAGAAGATTTAGAATGGTTAAAAGCAAACAAGAATGTTGCAGAAGATATGACTAGACAGGTATACTGCAACATATGCAAAAATTCAGGACATACCAGTGCCAATTGCGCACTTAATCAGACATTCTGCGCTATCTGCAACATTGCCGGACACACCACCGAAAACTGTGCATACAATGCTAGAGTGCAGGGAACAGCGACTGTCAATGCAATTATCCAGGAACAAGGGCAAACAGCCAATCACTATGTGCCTCCACAAATGAGAAACAACCAGCAGCAAGGATATCGAAATTACCGAGGACAGAGGAATAACAACTATAATCCAAACCGCTGGCAGAACGGACCACCACCGGAAAATCCCAA
Source organism: Ceratopteris richardii (assembly GCA_020310875.1). Classification (NCBI taxonomy): domain Eukaryota; kingdom Viridiplantae; phylum Streptophyta; class Polypodiopsida; order Polypodiales; family Pteridaceae; genus Ceratopteris; species Ceratopteris richardii. The sequence goes on along the minus strand of CM035409.1, from coordinate 142,048,851 downwards.
TTTACCACCACCACGCTGTCATTTTTGTGGTGAATTTGGACATATTAGGAGATTTTGCAAAGATGCAGCTGAGTATGATCAAAGGAAGAAGGAACGTCAAAATCCAATGGCCAACATGGTAAAAATCACACCGGTGGAGACACAGGCCGCTGCAGTCCAGACCCGTTCCGGTAAACAACTGCAACAGGCAGCAGAAATATTTGAACCAGGGATACGTGAACAACACAGAATGTACAACAAAGCTAGTCAATGGACCACAGCAGAACCACCAGTCTTTCCAGAGCCTATTCCGGTAACCCAGCCCTCGTTAACAAAGGAAGAAACACAACAAAGGGAGTCAGCAGCAGGAACATCGTCAGCAGCAGATACATTACCAACCATAGATACCTCCACATCAGCAGAGGCATCAACTTCAACATCAGTAGAGTCTATCAATCAATCTCAACAGGCTTGGGAAATCTTATCTAAGGAATCTATCACTCTGCCTTTGGGCCAACTATTGGCATTAGTACCTGGAATTCGCCAACAGTTCCAACAACAGTTCAGTCCGGTACCTTCTTGTATTCCGGCGACAGCAGCAGTTCAACCGGAACCTGATTCTACTGTCGATCATTCAGTCCCCCTGATTACAGTATGGTATAAGAATCATAAGATTATGCAAGTATTGATTGATGGAGGCTCTGGTGTTAACATTGCGACTGCGGCATTATGCAAAAGGTTAGGATGGACCGAAATTGAACCAGTTCAATTTTTTGTCAGAATGGCAGATCAATCAAGAGTCCATCCCGTAGGACTTGTGCAAAATATACCCATCACTTTGCAAGGTACGACCTTTAAGATGACCTTTGTCATACTAGATCTGTCGGAATCCACTTTGGATTACAACCTTCTTTTCGGCCGACCTTGGCTGAAGCATGCGAAGGTAATACAAGACTGGTCTGCAGAAGAGCTTACATTTAAAGATGCCAATCGTAGATATGTGGTAAAATTAGATGCGATACAACCTTGCGAGCTACACGCTAGACCGTATTTTGTTGAACCAGTCCATATGCTAGATGGATTGTCAGATGATGAAGAAGAAGAGTTTCTGAAGAATAACGCTGATTTAATTTCCTTAGGAACTGTTGATCTACAGACTGTTGTCCAGTTTGTACAGTAATACCCGTCACAGAAGAGGCTAAGAAGGAAGACACTATCTCGACACATGACAATGAACTGCAACAACTCTTTAAACCAACAGACAACACAAAGAAACATCAACAGTTCTATATCCCCGAAGATCAGCTGATCACTTACAATTTAGGAGATGAAGATCATCCTCGTCCTGTAAAGATAAAGCAAAACTTACCGAAAACATTTCAAGCAAGCTTAATCCAGCTACTCCGAGAATTCACTGACGTCTTTGCATGGGACTACAAAGACATGAAAGGATTGGACCCTCGTATCTACCAGCACAGGGTCATGCTGAAGCCAGAAGCAAGACCGATAAAGCAAACCAGCTACCGGATGAATCCCCATCATGCATCTCAGGTAAAGGCAGAACTTGATAGGTTATTAAAAGTCCGATTCATCGTGCCAGTAGAGCATGCTGAATGGATCTCTCCAATTGTGATTGTGCCTAAGAAAAACAAGCAATTACGAATCTGTGTAGATTACCGAAAATTAAATGCAGCAACCGTACCGGATCCCTTTCCAATTCCCTTTTTGGATACCATGCTTGATAGAGTAGCAAGTCACAAGATGTATTCATTCCTAGATGGATACAATGGCTACAACCAAGTAAGAATGGCCGAAGAAGATATACCAAAAACTGCATTTATTACCAACTGGGGTGTCTTTGCTTGTACGGTAATGTGGTTAGGATTAAGAAACGCACCAAGCACATTTCAAAGATGTATGCAGGAGATATTTTCTCCTTATCTCACTTCATTTATGCAAGTGTATCTCGACGATTTTTCAATTTTTGGTAAGATGATAGCACACCTGTTCCATTTACAGTGTTGCTTTCAGAAATGCAGAGAGTTTAGACTCTGCTTAAACCCAAACAAATTGGTGTTTGCGGTTTCATGTGGCAAGTTACTTGGCCACATTGTATCTGCACAAGGTATCCAAGTAGATCCAGATAAAATTTCGGCAGTATTAGAAGCTCCGGTACCAGCTACTCCAAAAGAAGTCATGCGCTTTGTGGGTCAAGTACGGTGGCATGGAAGACACTTACGGTGGCCTCATCTGGCTATACCACTAAACAAGCTAATCAGCAAAACACCTCGACAATTGGAATGGACCCAGGAATGCCAGATAGCATTGGATCGTTTAAAACATTTATTAACACAAGTTCCTATCTTACAACCGCCGGACTGGGATCACCCATTTCATATATTTGTTGATGCTTCAGATATAGCAATAGGAAGTGTATTGATGCAACAAATTGATAAATGGTTTAGACCAGTGTATTATGCAAGTCGAAGATTAGCGCCTGCTGAGAAAAATTACTCTGTAACAGAAAGAGAATGTCTAGGGCTAGTATATTTTGTCAAGAAATTCAGACATTACTTGCTAGGCCGTAAATTTACATTTCATGTAGATCATGCTGCACTTGTCTATCTAGTTCGGCAACAGCATCTCGGTGGTCGATTAGCGCGATGGGTCTTACTCTTGCAGGAATTCGATTACGAAGTCATTCACCGGCCAGGCAGTTCACATGCCTTAGTAGATTTCTTATCCCGCTTAGATTCCGGTGAAGCTCCGGTGGGCATAGATGACATGACACCTGCGATTTATGTATCAGAACCAATTAATGAAGATTCTGCAGACCCACCTATCCCATTTTCATATTATGATCAGATCTTGACCTTTCTCATTGATGGTTGCCTCCCATCTCAGACTTCTACGGCAGTACGCAGGAAAATTGCAGTCTTTAGCCATCGATTTCGGTTAATTGCTGGAGAATTATATTACGTAGATCACACCGGAATCTTACTTCGTTGTATTCCACCACATGAAGTTAATTCAGTTATTACTTTGGCTCACTCAATTCCTTCCGGTGGCCATTTTGCAGCAGGCTTAACTCACCGGAAAGTTCTGCAGAGTGGTCTCTGGTAGCCAACGATGTACAGAGATATCTCACAGTTTGTCAAACAATGTGATACTTGCCAAAGATCTGGCCAGCCTTTGCAACGACATCTCTTTCCTCTGCAACCCATCTTACCATTGGAACCTTTCCAAAAGTGGGGTCTAGATTTTATCGGTCCAATTACACCTCCAGCAGTCTTCAGTAACAACCGTTACATACTGACCTGTACACACTATGCAACCAGATGGGTCGAAGCCTGGGCTTTACGGTTTGCTACAGCCGTTACGGTAGCAAAGTGTCTGCTAACCGATGTTTTTCCACGTTTTGGCTTACCACTAGAAATTGTCTCAGATCAAGGCACTCATTTTGTAAACAATTTGATGAAGGCACTTACAGAGTCATTCCAGGTCACACATAAATTTAGTTCCCCTTATTATCCTCGAGACAATGGATTGGCCGAAAGTACAAACAAATCTCTGCTGAATATCCTTCGAAAATTGATCATGGAATCACTGGAAAGATGGGATCAACTGCTACCTGCAGTGTTATGGGCCTATCGGACTACATATAAGGTAACAACAGGATTGACACCTTTCAAATTAGCTTATGGATTAGAAGCAATAGCACCAATGGAGATAGTCATACCAAGTTTATGCGTAGCAATCACTCAGAAACTTATACCGGAAGACTCACTGTCAATTCGGTTGGACACTCTCAGAGAGTTAGACGAGCACCGTTGGCTCAGTTTTTTAACCATGTACGAAGTTCAATTAAGACAGGCAAGGATGCACGATCGAAACCTGAAAACTCCAGTGTTTTCGGTAGGACAGCTTGTACTTTTCTATAGTGCAAAGTCCAACAGATCCGCAGGCAAATTCAAATTACGGTGGTTCGGCCCTTACAAGATCTCGGAGCAAATCGGTCCAGCAACTTTTTGGTTGACTACGTTGACCGGAAATCCACTTCCAAAAGTAATCAACGGCTCGAAGCTGCGGCCGTATCAAAACGCTACTAGTCCGCATTAAATCATTTGGCGGTGGACCGCATTTTTTGGCTTTTGTTTTTACTTTTCATTCTGTTCTTTCTTTTCTCTTTTTATAGCCGTGTTTTGTCATAAGCCGCCCTCCTTACCAATTACTCAAGTATGCATGCCAAATTAAAAGCAATACCATTCCAGCACTGCACAATGATAACCATCACTTCCTACCCCCCCACCCTAATATTGGTACTTAAGCTCTTCGGTTACGCCAAAAAACGCTATTGTGTTCTTGTGATTATGATTGTGTTTTCTGTGTACTCGTGCTCTGTGCTCTGTGTATTCGTGTTCGCGTGCACAATGGAAGCATTGGCGAACTACACAACTTTTTGTGATGGTATCCCTACCGAGGTAGGAGAATACCTGCGTATCCGAGGGTTGTCCAACTTCGCTGAGCTGCCTTGGCACTCAGTGGAAGCCCATCCCTTCTTCGCACAAATTATCCCAGCCATCGCCCAATCTCCCATCGCCCAATCTCCCATCGCCGAACGCCAATGGATTTTTCCCTCCCTCCCTTCTAGAACCGTAGTGACCTTCCAAGCTTTCGCCGAAGCCTTCCGTCTCACCCCACAAGGCCGCGAAAATGGCCCAAGCATCCCTGTAGCTCGAATGGTAGAACTTTTTCCCCGATTTTCATCAAATGAATACGCCATTCTCTGCCGCCCCGAACCTGAAAAAACCGCATTGCAGTTCTTAGTTGCAATCCTTAACCTCCAAAAGCGCACATACGGTATCTCCCGACCATTCTATTCCGCCATCGACCTTCCGCACGAGAACCCGTTAATTTCGCCTCACTAATCAAGATGCACTAGACAAGCTACTGAAGGCAGCGGAATCCACAGAAGCGCACAATGCAGAAACGGAACAAACAAACAAGGTAACAACTACTGACTCCGCCCTCCCCAAAACACCGCCTGTTAACCCCATCTCCCAACCGGAACCACCCCGCAGCCCCATCAAGCCCAGTCACCACACCGGAACTTTTGAAGCCTCTACATCCTCCCTCAACTATTCACCTCCAAATTCACAACAACTCCTCACTGGAACCTCGTCGCAACCTCGCCCTCCTCTGCCATCCTACCCCATTCCAATTTTTTCGGAACTAGAAAATATGGGTCACCTTTTAATTAATCTATCCCAACAACTGCCGCAACACCTGAAGCAAGCCATAGAGAATGCACAAGAGGAATTCCAAAGGAAATTGGAAATAATGGAGGCGGATATCACCCCTCTTCAGGAAGAATTACAAGCAGCAAGAGCGGAAAATCATGCACTACATGAGCAGATCAAGCAACTACAGGCTACACTCCAAGCACAGGAAGAACACTCAAACCAGAGAGATAAGGCACTGGCTGAAAAAGACGAACTACTGACAGCTGCCGACACCGAAATAATAAAGTTAAATCAAACAATCAAAGATACAGACGATACAAGAATAGCACTAGGAAACCTACTGGAAGAAACAAGACTCCAGTTACAGGACACAGTACAGAAATACCAAGAGCAGCAAAGAGAAGCAAAGCAGGCAGTAGAAGAGTTACAAAGAACAAAAGAATCCTTAGACTATGTCAACAACATGCTGAAACACCAACTGAACAGAGAATCTAAATATCAGAAGGACTTAGCAAATGCCCGCAGAGAACGGGATGCTTACTACCAAACCATAGAGTTCCAGAACCAACAATTCGAAAGATTAGATAATCAGGTACGCAACCAGAAAGACAGAATGCGGCATTATCAAACGATTTTTATTTACAGGAGGCCTTTTTGCAAACACAGGCCGAAATTTTGCTTACTGAAGCCATCGCACTTAGTTCCGTTAGAATAGATGTGCAGATTTTAGAACCCGATACCCTTAAACAATTATTAGAAACCCTTAAGAAAAAAATAGCCCGCACATTTAGATTAGCAAGAAATATGTATCTAGAAGGAATCATAGATGAACAATAATTTTTGTAATCAAAAATCACTTGCGGGTTCGAGTCCACCGTGCGTGCCAGTGTTAGACGGCCACCGGAGTAGGACAAATGTATGCCGCATGTAACGGAGTTCCTTGAATTACGCGCAAAAGTTGGTACGCGCACTTTGTAAATCTATATAAAGCAATGTAAGGAGAATGCTCGAGAGAGACGTCTTTTCTGGAATTGCTAGATTGTTCGCCTAATTTTTGTCAGAGTACTATTTACACTGTTGTGGAGTTCTGAGTATTGTGAATGTTGAGTTCTGTATCGTATGCTCACATTGAAGTTCACCGTAACGTGTGATTGAGTAACAGATTGTGTGTCTGAGTACTGTTATCATATTGTATTGCGGTGTATTCTTCAGTTGTTGAAGTACCTTGAGTCAGTTTGAGTAGTTATCTTGATGAGAAGCGAATAGGTAATCTGTTACACTGTCAGAGTATGTTCTGCGTGTTTTTTACCAGACTCATTGCATTCGGTGTATAACTGTTGATCCCGAATACGAGTACGAAATAGTATCTTCGGTAAATGTGAACTCTTGAGATCATTGGTAAGTGTTGTAACGAGTGAATCTGTCAGTTATGGTATTCACTTTGGTTGATTTACGGTATAAAAGCGAATCGGTATATTAGATTACTGCTCTGTTCCAATAGCAGTTAGTCTGAAGAGTTCGGTACCCAGGAATATAGAATGCAAGCATTGCCTAATTTATACTAATAACTGAGTTAAGACGAGTATTTGACGTTGTAACGAAAATTTGGGAAAAGAGTACAGAGCCTCTGTTTAACAGACCCCTACCACTCCCAAGAACCCACGTTAGTTCGGCAAAGCCTTTCGGTAATGATACCGAAAGTTTAACTCATTCTACGGTAAATCACTATTTTACGTTAATATTTGTTCGGTAACGATTCCGGCTAGACAGTAACACAGCGTTACTGTTACTGTGACTCCTAACAAATGTTAGTCTCTGAAGCAAAAAATTTGGTGCACTTTCAAATTATCGCATGCTATGTAATACAAGGTGTTGTTGATGATTCCTAGTTATCTTTTTTGTAATTCACCAATTTTGGGTTTGAGTCCACTATGTGTGCCAATGTTAGGCCGTCGGAATGTAATTGGAATTATCGAAAAAATGTAATTAGAAAAGACACACATTGAAAGGATGTAGTGTAAAGCTTGTATCTTTTTGGATAATGAAAAAGTGCAGAAGCATATGCGCGGGGAGCAAGACGTCGGACTATGGGTTTGTGCAGTGCATGTGTGGGATGCTTTAGAGCAAGTTTTGATTAAATTGGTATATTGAATTCTTACTACTCGATGTACTTAGTTATTTCGGGCTGTCGGAATGTAATTGTAATTACCAAAAAAATGTAATTAGAAAAGATGCATATCAAAAGGATGTAGCATAACACTTGTATCTTTTTGGATAATTAAAAAGTGCAGAAGAAGATGCACGGGGAGCAAGAGGCCGGACCGTGGGTCTGTGTAGTGCACCTGTGGGATGCTTCAGAGCAAGTTTTAATTAAACTGGTGTATTGAATTCTTACTCCTTTGTGTACTTAGTTATTTTGGTGATATCGTCTGTATGATACTTTGTTGATGAAGATATGAATTCAATTGTGGTTGCGTGTAATTTGCTAGTAAAGAATGTGAAGAGATGGATAGGTATGTGCTTGAAGATGAAGAGGTGTTGCAAAATCCTTTATCTACACCAGCCAAATGAACTCTAGGAGTATATGGTGGGACCTTTTAGCTTGCCAATGGATGTATTATACACCCTATGTACCTTGGAAGATCACTCTCAAAAATATAGATCAAAACAGATAAGTTGGAGTTAGCTCAGAGGTGAAGAACTTGCTATTTTGGTTCATACACCTGTCTAGTGTTTTGCATAATTCTCTGCGCACAGCAACAATTAGCTTAATTCCTCTTGGGGAAGTCTAGTTAACTTAAAGATATAACTTTCAAGAGTAATCTCATCAAACATAATGAACCACACACTGAGAAAGATGTTTAACAAGTGATGACATCATCCCGATTTTCACGGGCTGCTACAGTAATGAGACTAGTGAGCAGAAAAATGAACATAACTCCAGATTTAAGAATCCAATGATTATGAAAACTTGTATGCTTATACTAGACAGTATGCTGAATCCAAAAAGCTTTAAATAATTGAATTTGGGTAAGTACACACTGAGAAACAGCTCTAACAAGATGAGTAAAAAAATCGGGTACCTGACAGAGAAGTGAAAATGAACAGACACTATTGACTTCAACTGAGCATAACTGAAGATTGAAACACCCAAATGAAATGAAAATTTTTGCGCATATATTAGACTTATAGAGCTGACTTTATCAAGTTAAATTGCTGAAAATGATGCACCAAGCTCAGAGAAACCATCTCTACAATCTGACTAAGAAAACTGAGAGATATGGCAGTGAGTAGTACACTTCACAAGAACATGGAAATATGAACTCAAATGATCATGAAAATGAAAGTATATTGCTTGTACAATACAATGGACTTACTGATACATATGTGTGCCTCGGAATCACACCTTGATATGGCATAAAGCTCAGCTCTTGGAGGTCTTCACATAGGTCTCTCTAACCACGACTAAAACTACCATCTATTTATAGTTGAGCTTGGGAGGCTAACTTCCCTCAATCACTCTCCAATCAATTAGTGATTGATTTGATTCTCTACCTACCACAAATCACAAATTCGTGGCTCCTCTTTCCCTTTTTGATCAAGTGGACTCAACCACTTAAGATTCTTTCACTTTTACATTAAGTAAACTCTTCAAAAGTTACAAGAGGTAGTTCACAAGTGAACTTTACATTGTCATCATTTTAAGGCTTCTTCTATGACTTTGTGGGACTCAAGCCAATACTTAGGCTTGTCATAGACTTGCTCCAACAGCTCCCCCTCAAGCCAAGTATGCTTGAGGTCTTCAATCTTCCAAGATTACCTGCAAACCTATCATAGCCTTGAATTTGCAAAGCTTTGTACCATCCAATGCTTTGGTTAGAATATCTGCACATTGTGTTGATATATTTAGGTAGTGATGTGTGTGAACACTCTAGGACCGCCGGGGCACTTTTTTCCCTCTTTAGGAGGTTTTTTTCCCCCGGCTTGTATATACGCCTATTGCCCTAATGGGCTACTTATCTTTGTACATTCTCTAGTAATACATTCAGTATTGTGTGTTTGTGCTCCAAGCTTCTTCTTCTTCCTTGTGCTGTTCACGTGCTCGCGCAGACGTCTATCTCCAACAATTGGTATCAGAGCAGGTCATCGCTTCTTCTAGGGCGCCGTCGACACTCCTCCGTTTGTAGTCTCAGATTCGCACGAAATTTGGTGAGCTCGTTTCGGCCTCCCAACGTTTCGGCCTCCCAACGCACTATCGTAGCGCTTGTGCAAGCTATTTCGTCCTTTTGTGCCAAAGGTATATACCAGTTTTTGTTCGCCAGTTTAAGCGTCTCGAAGTCTGCTACAGGTCTAGCAGAACTCGTCTGGGCAGTTCTGTTCAACTTTTTGAGATACAGTCAATTTTCTGCATCAAGGTATTTTAATCACCGGCCATGGCTGAAAGCAGTGATGTATTCCGTATGTTGGCTGTTGAGGATAAGTTGGATGGTACCTGTTGCGGAAATGTGGTATACTTTCTTTACTCTGATACTACTCCTTGTGGACGCGACGAAGGCTGAACCTTAGTAAGCCTGCGGAAATCGCCACGCCCAAGAAGAACTAAGCTAGAGTGATTCAAAACACTTCTGTAATCAACCAATAGCTTAGCGAAGTCTAGCGCTCAACATATAAGACTGCGCTCTAAATTCACTGGAAGAAATTTCACCGAAACTTCACCAGACTGTCACTGGACTGACACCGTAATCGTACCGGAATTGTACCGGAATGAACTTCAAATCTTTTTATAATTACTTCAAGTAAACATACATGAAGTAAGGAAGTGACGCAAAAGCTTCCTTAACTTACTGAACACTTTCTGAAGTTTAAGGAAAAACTCCACTAGTTCAGACAGCCTCTTTCCGGTCACACTTTGTACTGTGTATAGATATCTTTTTCACCGGAAACCTTAATCAACTAAAAGTAGAGATGTCTAGCTACAGAATGAGCTATCTCTCACACAAAACTTCGCATTACTCTATGAGATCTACTTCGTTCTTCTACCGGAAAAAATACTTTTACAGTAAGAACTGCAACTGACCGAAAATGCGGTTACTGAGAAAACGTTAACTGTTAACTAACTTTAAAACATACTCTGTTTCTTCCACATACAAACAGTACGCACAAACATCCACATGAACATGTGTTTTCTATTAGAGAAGATGTGTACAAGTGAGCTTGGCCTCTTCTTGCTCAAGCTACAGAAACTCTCCTATACTGAGTAGTTTCTTATTACCATCTTTCTCTCAGATGAATACCCGATATCTTAGGCTTCTGTTATTCATCTATACATATGCGATCTCTGGCGTCTTCTTCTACATACTCTATCTATGGCGTCTTCTGTCCATAACTCTGCGTCTCTACGCATCTGCTATATTTCATCTCTCTCTCTCTATCTCTATTCTCCTCTCTCTCTTCTTCTCTTCTATATGTGCTCTTATTTATACTGCACGCTCTTCTTAAGCACGTTCTTGTTCGCACTTCCCTTCTATTATTCCTTTGCACGTTCTCTCTATGTACAATTTGATTCGGCGTAACGTACTCTGATCATGGAAGATTCTGTACTGTACATAACGGTCGTGGATTTGTCCTTCCACTAACGCTTTTGATTTTCTCTGATTCTGCTTTCCTTTTTTTTTTTCTTTATGTCTGTTTGTCAAATTCGTGAGTGTTTCTTCAACAGCTCCCCCTCAGTCACTAATTTGACATCTTCCGGTCTTTCATATATCTTTCTTTCTTTTATACCTGCCATGTCTTTGAATCTACTTGTCTTCGTTCCATCCAAACTCTTTGTTAACATATCTACAATCTGATCCTTTGTCGGAGTGTATACAATTTCTAGCTCCTTCTCCATTACCTTTTCCCTCAGGAAATGATATTGAATTTCTATGTGCTTTGTTCTTGCATGAAATACTGGGTTTGCTGCAAGATATAGAGAGCTCATATTATCTCCATGTATGATAGGTATACCTTGATCAATACCCATGCTTTTGAACAAGGTCTGCATCCACATTATTTCTTTAGCTGCTTCTACAAGTCCTTTATACTCTGCTTCTGTTGACGATAATGCTACTGTGTGTTGCTTCTTTGAACACCAGCTAACCAGCTTATCTCCTAGGTATATCATATACCCGTGTGTTGATCTTCTGTCATCTTGACTTCCAGCCCAGTCTGAGTCACTGTATGGTCTAAGCTTTATGTCGGACGTAAAAGGATAATATAATCCTTCTTTTACAGTTCTTTTAATATATCTAAGAACTCTTTGTCCTGCAACCCAATGTTGATCTGTCGGACAGTGCATAAATTGTGAGAGAACTCCTACTGCATAACTAAGATCCGGTCTTGTTAGCGTAGCATAAATTAGACTTTCTACAATTGACTGATATTTCTTCATATCTTTAAACTCTGCTCCACTATATCTGTTGAGTTTATGATTTACTTCAAGCGGTGTTGAAGCTTCTCTGCAATTCTCCATATTAAACTTCTTCAGTAAGTTTAGGAGATACCTTTCTTGTGTCACATATACACCATGATCTGTGTATGTGATTTCCATTCCTAGAAAGTATGACAACTTTCCTAGGTCACTAATCTTGAACTCTCTTTCGAGTAGTTTCTTTACTTCTGTAATCCCTTCATCTGATGTTCCTGTGATTATTAAGTCGTCTACATAAATACAAATGTAGATCATTCCTTCTTCTGTTCTCTTTATAAGTAGACTTGCGTCTGCCTTCGAACTTTGGTATCCAAGTTCATTTAGATATTTCACAAGTCTGTAATTCCAAGCTCTTGGAGCTTGCTTTAGTCCATAAAGTGCTTTTCTTAACCTGCAAACAAAGTTTGGGTTTCTGGAATTTTCAAATCCTTCAGGTTGTTCCATGTACACTTCATCAGAAATGTATCCATTCATAAATGCGTTCTTTATATCTAGCTGACTTAGCTTCCATCCTTTCGATGCTGCTATAGCAATCACTGTCCTTATGGTTGACATCCTTGCCACGGGACTAAATGTCTCGTCATAATCTATGCCATGCGTCTGGGCATAGCCTTTGACTACGAGCCTCGCTTTGTATCTGGCTATCCTTCCATCTGCAAACTTCTTTATTTTGAAAACCCATTTATTTCCGATTACTTTCTTACCATTTGGTTTCGGAACAAGTTCCCATGTCTTGTTCTCCTCCAGTGCACTAATTTCTTCTTTCATTGCTTCTTTCCATTGCTTTTTGTCTTTAGCTTCATCATAGCTCTGTGGTTCTTCATCATCTTTGACCATATATGCATAGTCTTTCTGAGTTATGTATGACGTATCATACGAGTACCTTTCTGGTTGTCTTCTATTCCTGTTTGACCTTCTTGGTTCAAACTCTTCATATGTATCTGAATGCACTTCTTCATTGTCTTCATTTCTCATACCTGATCCGTTCCTGGACGTACTTGCCTGCATATGATTTTCATCTCTGTTCACTTGCACAATTGATTTTCCTTTCTCTCTTTTCCTTATTTCTTCTTCAAATTCTTCAGTCGTATGACTTTGATCTGCATACCAACTTTTCTGTTCATCAAATGTAACATCTCTAGAAACAATAAACTGTTTCGTTAGAGGACTCCATAATCTATAACCCATCCGTTTTTCATCGTATCCAACGAACACATATTTCTCTGCTTTAGGTTCAAGCTTATGTCTGAGTTGAGACGATACATAAGCATACGCTACTAATCCAAACACTTTGCAGTGATCAAGTGTTGGCTTCTTTCCCCACCATGCTTCATAAGGGGACATTCCTTCCAATGCTGTACATGGTAATCTGTTTACCAAATACGTAGCTGTGTTTATAGCTTCAGCCCAAAGATAATTTGGACAATCTTTTTCATTTAGCATGGCTCGTGCAAATTCAACTAGAACTCGGTTCCTTCTTTCTGCTACTCCATTTTGTTGTGGTGTATATCTGCAGGTTATTTCTCCCTTAATACCTGCATTCCAAAGATAATCATTGAATTCTCGAGAGAAGTATTCTCCCCCTCCATCAGACCTCAGTCTTTTAAGTTTTCGTCCGGTAAGTCTTTCAGCATATGCATGAAAATGCCTGAAAGCTCCAAATACTTCTGATTTCTCTTTCAAAACATAAAGAGTTATCCACCTTGTTGCATCATCAATGAATAAAACATAGTACCTTGATCCGCTGATTGATCCTTCTTTCGTTGGCCCCCATACATCTGTATGAATAAGCTCGAGTACTTCATCATGTTTGAATCCTTTCTTCTGGAAAGGTAACCTGTGGGCTTTTCCCAACTGACATGCTTCACACTTGTGAATCATATGTTGATTTTGTATATTTGGTAATCCCAATACTGACTGATTCGTTATCATAGCTTTAATTCCTTTTTCATTGAAATGACCCAATCTCTTATGCCATAAATCAAGTTCTGTAATTACCTTTTCCTGTGTGAGCAACGCTTGGCCAATGTTCCCTTGTACTCTTAAAGTAAAGAGTCTTCCTTCTTTCTTTCCAGAAACGATCTGGTTATATCCGTTCTTGGGATCTTCTACAAATACACCTTTATTTGTAAATCTGACCTGAAAACCTTTCTCAACTATCTGTCCCACGCTAATCAAATTTTTCGGTATTGTTGGAACATACAAAACATTGGTTAGCAAATCTGCTCCATTCTTGCATTTCACTTTTCCAATTGAGTGTACGCTATGTCTCGTATTGTCACCTGTTTGAACAGTGTGACTAGAACTACCTTTTTCTAGTTCTGACATTAGTTCTATATTTCCTGACAAGTGATTAGAACATCCAGAGTCAATGTAGAATACCTTTAGATCTTCATTTTTTGATGTGCTGATAGAGTTCATCATCAACGATGTATGACTTTCATTCTGCGTGTCGTTTGCGTAGTTGTTGTAGGTGGTGTTGTAGGATTCATTCTGTCCCCAACTTCTCACTCCACCTCTACCATAGCCTCCTCTTTGATTTTGTCTTCCTCTTTGATATCTTCCGCTTCTGCCTCTGCTATTACTGTTTTGATTTTGATTTGATCCTTGTTGATTGTGCCAACAGTCATGAGCCAGATGATTACTTAGTCCACAGATCCAGCAAGCCTTCTTGTTGGTATTCTGGCTACTTCTTCCTCTTCCAAAGCCTCTTGCTCTTCCTCTGCCAGTGCCTTTACCTCTTGCGTAATAGGCCTGAGAACTCGACTCTTCTTCGTCTTTTGTCTTACCTTTGTCTTTCTTTTTGTTCTTCATGTACATTGCAGAGCTTTGTCCTTTATCTGCATCTCCTTTCAAGTCTTGCTCATATGTGAGCATCAAACCAAGCAGCTGATTTAAATCTGGCACAAAATGATTTAGAGAAAGTTCAGTTGATAGTACGAAAGGTTTCCACCTTTCATCTCCTCTTAATCCTGTGAGAACTTGCACTATCAATCTATGATCTTCGACTTCTTCATTTATGGATCCAAGACTATCTGCTAGATCCTTCATTTTAGTGACGTAGTCACTTATGCTTTGACTCGACTTCTTTTTGAATGTCGTAAATTCGGACCATAAACTAGCCTTCCTGGCTTTCGTAGTATTTTGGAAATGATCTTCCAATGCACTCCATATGTCCTCTACTTTCTCCAGACCTCTAATATGCGGTAGTAGATGATCTGTTACGGTATTATAGATGTAGGCTCTTGCCGTTGCATCTTTCTTCTGCCACAGCTTCAAGGCTTCTAATTCTTCTTTTTTCGGTTGACTATCATCTTCAAAGGTCGGCTTCTTTTCTTCTCCGATCACGTACATCATTAAGTCCTTACTCATAAGTAAGGCTTCCATGCGCATTACCCATGCGGGATAATTATCTCTGTCCAACTTATCAATAGTAACGTGGTCTGCCATGATCTTCTTGTTTCTGTTACTTCCGGTGAGCTTTTGAGAATCTTTCTGCTCTTCAAAATCTTTCTCATTCTGGTTCCACTCGTTGTGGTTAACCGGCTCTTGTTTCCAATAATGGTGAATACTCTGGGCTCTGATTAGATTCGCCTAGCTCTGGCTCTGATACCACTGTTGCGGAAATGTGGTATACTTTCTTTACTCTGATACTACTCCTTGTCGACGCGACGAAGGCTAAACCTTAGTAAGCCTCCGAAAATCGCCACGCCCAAGAAGAACTAAGCTAGAGTGATTCAGAACACTTCTGTAATCAACCAATAGCTTAGCGAAGTCTAGCGCTCAACATATAAGACTGCGCTCTAAATTCACTGGAAGAAATTTCACCAAAACTTCACCAGACTGTCACTGGACTGACACCGTAATCGTACCGGAATTGTACCGGAATGAACTTCAAATCTTTTTATAATTACTTCAAGTAAACATACATGAAGTAAGGAAGTGACGCAAAAGCTTCCTTAACTTACTGAACACTTTCTGAAGTTTAAGGAAAAACTCCACTAGTTCAGACAGCCTCTTTCCGGTCACACTTTGTACTGTGTATAGATATCTTTTTCACCGGAAACCTTAATCAACTAAAAGTAGAGATGTCTAGCTACAGAATGAGCTATCTCTCACACAAAACTTCGCATTACTCTATGAGATCTACTTCGTTCTTCTACCGGAAAAAATACTTTTACAGTAAGAACTTCAACTGACCGAAAATGCGGTTACTGAGAAAACATTAACTGTTAACTAACTTTAAAACATACTCTGTTTCTTCCGCATACAAACAGTACGCACAAACATCCACATGAACATGTGTTTTCTATTAGAGAAGATGTGTACAAGTGAGCTTGGCCTCTTCTTGCTCAAGCTACAGAAACTCTCCTATACTGAGTAGTTTCTTATTACCATCTTTCTCTCAGATGAATACCCGATATCTTAGGCTTCTGTTATTCATCTATACATACGCGATCTCTGGCGTCTTCTTCTACATACGCTATCTATGGCGTCTTCTGTCTATAACTCTGCGTCTCTACGCATCTGCTATATTTCGTCTCTCTCTCTATCTCTATTCTCCTCTCTCTCTTCTTCTCTTCTATATGTGCTCTTATTTATACTGCACGCTCTTCTTAAGCACGTTCTTGTTCGCACTTCCCTTCTATTATTCCTTTGCACGTTCTCTCTATGTACAATTTGATTCGGCGTAACGTACTCTGATCCTGGAAGATTCTGTACTGTACATAACGGTCGTGGATTTGTCCTTCCACTAACGCTTTTGATTTTCTCTGATTCTGCTTTCCTTTTTTTTTTTCTTTATGTCTGTTTGTCGAATTCGTGAGTGTTTCTTCAACAGTACCAACTACCCATTATGGGCTTATATGATGCGACATGTACTGGTTGCAAAAGGATTGTGGAACATTGTGCAGGGTGTTGAAAGACGTCTTGTTACACCTGTAACGACAGGTACTGCAAATACAGGTGTTGGAGCTGATGAAGATGGTGTCGAAGATGATATTCTGTAGATTCCTGTTCGTGTTGCTGTTTCTGTTGCACCTACTGCAGAGCAGATTTGTTGGGATGGCAGAGATGCCCAGGCACATGCATTGATAGCTTTGTCTGTCAAACGTGCCCATATTCCTCACATTCGCTCTTGCAGAACAGCAAAGGATGCTTGGGATACACTTACCACTTTGTACTAGGCTAGAAATGAGGCTCGTGTTGCTTACCTCCGAAAACAATTGGAGAGTGAGCACATGAATGAAGGTGATCTTCTGGACACTTTTCTTACAAAGATCAAAGACCTGAAGGAACAATTGATTTCTGCTGATGAGGTTATACTAGATAGCTCACTTGTGCAGACCGTTCTGAATGGTCTTCCTGATTCATATCAGAGTTTTGCCTCTACTCTACGGTTGATGATGAAAGGCAATCCGAATGCCTTGTCATTTGACGAATTAGTCTCTGTTCTGTTGCAGGAAGATCAATCCAGGCAGAACAGGTCCATTATGCATGTTGCAGATCAAGCTTTCCTGGCTAGTCAGAAGGGCAAAGGAAAATGGAGCTCTTCTACTAGTAAGCAAAAATCTGCAAATGCTGCACAATCGAAGAACTAGGATAAAGATGAGAAGAAATCAGAAAAGCAGAAATTGTTCTGCAAGTACTGTAAAGGAAATGATCATATTATAAAGAACTGTCCAAAACTGGCTGCTAAAGAGGCAAAGAAGAAAGAGGCTAGAATGGTTGTTGCAGAGGCCTCTACACCAAAAACAGAGTCTGCAAATCTTGTGCAAGAAGAAGAATGGGCGTTTACTACTGTCTGCAGTTTTGACCCATCTTCTCATGATCAGTGCATGTCTGCAGTAGACTCAGATGTTTGGTACTTTGACAGTGGGGCAACCAAACATATTACCTCACAGCGCAGTTTCTTCTACTCGAGCCTACCCCTACAGGGAATACTGTCACATGCACCAATAACTCCTCTTATCCTGTTATGGGAGTTGGTAAGATCATTCTGACTACTGCTGATGGTAGTTCTTTCACTTTGTCAGATGCTTTATTTGTGCCAGGGATCAAAAAGAACCTGTTATCAATTTTTGCATTAGCCAAGATTGGCTTGGTTGTGAAATTCGTTGATGACAGGTGTACAGTCCATGATCTCTAAAATGGCAATGTGATTATTGCTTCTGGCATTTTATGTCGTGGGCTGTATAAGCTCATAGACTATGAAAGATCTTTGAATGATTCGGCATGTGCAGTTCATGATTCTCAGGCTATGTCAGATGCAAAGCTTTGGCATGCATGCTCTGGTCATCTGAATTTTGCTAGTTTGTTACACCTGCAGAAATCTGAAATGGTGTCTTCTTTGCCCAAACTTGAGGCACCTGGAAAACATGTTTGTGAAGGCTGTATTTTGGGCAAAATGCAGCGTTCTTCCTTTCCAAAAGATGGTTCAGTTCGGGCTACGCAGAAACTGCAGCTTGTACATGGATGTTGTGGTCCTATGCAGACACCCTCTTTTGGAAATTACCTTTACTTCGTGACTTTCATTGATGATTTTTCCAGGCATGCATGGGTATATCCACTCAAAGCAAAGTCCAAAGTGTTCATGTGCTTCAAACAGTTTTTGGTTTTGGCTGAAAATCTGTCAGCATGTAAAATGGGCACCCTCCGTTCTGATCGAGGGGGGGAATATATGTCTTCAGATTTTAATGCATTTCTGGCTGAACGTGGGATAAAACACCAGTGTACAGTGCCGTATACACCTCAACAGAATGGAGTTGCTAAACGAAAGAATAGGTCACTCATGGAGATGGCGAGGTACATGGTCAAAAGTCAGGCTTTACCACATAGTTTCTGGCTTGACGCTGTCATGTGTGCAGCATATGTATTGAACAGGTGTCCCACTAAAGCGTTGCAGTCTATCACTCCATATGAGGCTTGGCATGACCGCAAGCCATCTGTTGCTCATCTGCGTGTTTTTGGTTGTTTGGCATATGCATTAGTGCCTGAACAACATCGCAGAAAATTGGATGATAAGGCAGTAAAATGTATTTTTGTTGGGTACAATTATGAAAGTAAAGGCTATCGTCTGTATCATCCACAGACTAAACGCATTCTGGTTAGCCGTGATGTTGTCTTTGTGGAAGATGCTATTCAGCCATTGCTTTCATGTACTAAGGAGACATCTGTTAGCTCCAAAGACATGTATGATACTTTGATGCCTCTTTTTACAGGTGGACAGGCTAGTGCGGGTCCTAATGAGGCACCTTCTCAGCCTTTGCAAGTTTCATATGATGATGCAGATCATTCCATTTCTGATGCAGATTTACATGATGCACTTGTTGATGAGAGAGTTGATATTGAGCAGGCAAAAACTATGCCAAAATGGCTGGTGCAGACTTTGCGTGATAGCAAATTAGATGCACCTTTGTCATATCGTACTCGTTCAGGCTCTCATAGTGCCTCCTTTGCATCAGATTGCTATGCTATGGCTGCATCTAGTCTCTGTGATGAGAATGAGCCTGTTTCTTTTGATGAAGCACAAAATTCAGAAAATTGGATGGCTGCTATGCAATCTGAATATGATGCTATAATGAAGAATGGTACATGGTCTTTATGTGACTTGCCTCCTGGCAAGAAGGCCATTGGCACTAAGTGGGTATACAAGCTGAAGCGTAAACCTGATGGTACAGTTGACAGGTATAAGGCTAGGCTTGTTGCAAAGGGTTATGCACAGGAAAGAGGCATTGATTTTTATGAGACCTTTGCACCTACATGTCGTATGACTACTGTTCGGAGCATTTGTGCACTTGCAGCCCATCATGGTTGGAATGTACATCAGTTGGACATTAAAATAGCATTCTTGAATGGTGACTTGCATGAAGAAGTGTATGTTTTTCAGCCCCGTGGCTTTGTGCAGAAAGGGCATGAAAACCAGGTTTGCAAGTTAAAGAAGTCATTATATGGTTTAAAGCAAGCACCACGTGCTTGGTATGAGAAGATACATGCCTATCTGATTGCACATGGTTTTGAGAATTGTCCAACTGAAAGCACCTTATATGTTAAACGTGCTAATGATGTGCTTCTGATCATTGTTGTCTATGTTGATGACATGCTGCTCACTGGCCCTATTGAGACACATATTGTTGATTTTAAGGCTGATTTGCATGCCTCATTTGAGATGTCTGATTTGGGGCATTTGCATCACTATTTGGGCATTCAGTTTATGCACGTTGATGGTGGAATGGCTTTGTGTCAAACGAAATATATTGACACATTATTGCAGCGTTTTGGCCTTGAAGACTGTAAGCCTATTGCCACTCCTATGGAGACAACTTTACGATTGAGTCTTCATGATGCTGGAGATGCATTTGATGCTGTTCTCTATCAGCAGGTTGTTGGATGCTTGATTTACTTATGCATTACTCGGCCAGATATTCAGTTTGCTATCTCACAGATGAGGAGGTTTATGCATTGCCCAGGAGTCACGCATTGGAAAGCGGTTAAGCGCATCTTTCGCTACTTGAGTGATACTCGGCTACTTGGGTTGTTTTATCCCAAGGGGGGATCACTACCGCCAGATTTGCATGCTTTTTCTGACTCAGATTGGGCTGGTTGCTATGACACTCGTGTGTCCACCAGTGGTTTTTGCTTCATGCTTGGTAGCTCATGTATATCTTGGTTGAGCAAGAAGCAGCCTACTGTGGCCACTTCCAGTTGTGAGGCTGAGTATAGGGCAGCTTTCACAACGATTGTTGAGTGTGTGTGGCTCAGACGCCTTATGGCTGATTTGGGTGTTGGCCAGTCTTCTGCCACCACCATCTTCACTGACAGTCAGAGCGCATTGGCAGTTGCGAGGAACCCTGTGTTCCATGCTCGCACTAAGCACAATGAGGTGCATTATCACTATGTCAGAGAGAGGTTCTCTGCTAGGGAGATCAGCTTGGCATATGTGCCCATGCAGGAGAACATTGCAGACCTTTTCACAAAGGCTCTGCCTAGGGAGAAGTTTGAAGCTTTCCGCAAAGCTTTGGGCTTACTTCCTTTTGTGGAGTGATTTCCACATAGCTTGGCACTTCCTTATACATGAGTGCCAGCTCCTTGTTCACCGCATCACTCCCAGGGGGGATTTGTTGATATATTTAGGTAGTGATGTGTGTGAACACTCTAGGACCGCCGGGGCACTTTTTTCCCTCTTTAGGAGGTTTTTTTCCCCCGGCTTGTATATACGCCTATTGCCCTAATGGGCTACTTATCTTTGTACATTCTCTAGTAATACATTCAGTATTGTGTGTTTGTGCTCCAAGCTTCTTCTTCTTCCTTGTGCTGTTCGCGTGCTTCCGCAGACGTCTATCTCCAACACATTGTTGATGAGTGGACACATATGATATTTGAATCTCTTTGCTTAGAACCTTCTCTCGTACATAGTGATAATGAACTTCAATATGTTTAGTCCTTGCATGAAAAATAGGATTAGCAGCCAAATGAATACAACTCATATTGTCACCATAAATAGTTGGAGTTCCAAACTCCAATCCAAGATCTTTGAATAATGTCTTCATCCACATAGCTTCTTGTGTAGCTATAGCAAGAGCTCTATATTGAGCTTCAGTAGAAGAGAGAGCAACTATGGTTTGGTTTTTGGATGACCATGAAATAAGCTTTGAACATGCAAAGGTAAGATAACATGAAGTGCTCCTTCTATCTTCCTTGGAGCCAGCCCAATCTGCATCAGAAAATAGCTTCAAACCTAAATCAGATACATAAGGATACTAAAGTCCTTCATTTATGGTTCCTTTGAGATACTTGAGAATCCTTTTGGCAGCATCCATATGTGGTTTCCTTGGTGTGTGCATAAATTGACTTAGCACACTAACACTGTAACATATATCTACTCTTGTTAATGTGGCATAGTTGAGACTACCCACTAGACTTTGATATGATGTGATGTCCTCTATGAGTTCACCTTCATGTGAGCTCAATTTTTTATTGACCTCCATTGGAGTACTTGCAATCTTACAATCTTGCATCTTGAATTTTGCCAACATGTCCTTAATGTACTTTCTTTGAGTGAGAAACAAACCATGATCTTTGTAGACAACTTCCAAACCTAGGAAGTAGTTAAGTGAACCCAAATCACTTATCTTGAACTCTTCTCTCATCTGATCTTTGATCTTCTTCATACCATCTGCATCATTTCCTATCAATATAATATCCACTACATATACACATAAGTAGATGACCTCAGAATTACTCTTTTTGATAAAGAGTGAAGGATCTGCCTTGCTTGGTTGAAAGCTTTTGTCCTGCAAGAATGAAACAAGTCTAAAATTCCAAGCTCTTGGAGCTTGCTTGAGACCATACAATGCTTTGTTAAGTTTACACACATAATCAGGATAAACTTGATTCTCAAAACCAAGTGGTTGTGCCATATATACCTCTTGTTATCCAACCATTCAAGAATGCATTCTTTACATCTAGTTGAAGTATGTTCCAATTCTTGGAAGAGGCAATACTAAGCAAAACCCTAATAGTAGGCATCTTTGCCACAGGAGAGAAGGTCTCCTCATAATCAATTCCCTGAGTTTGTGCAAAGCCTTCTGCTACAAGCCTTGCCTTATACCTGTTAATGTTAATGGAACCATCAGAATTCTTCTTGAGTTTATAGACCCATCTTGAGCCTATTACCTTCATGGATGAAGTCTTGGGCACCAAATCCCAAGTGTTGTTTTCCTCAAGTGCTTCAATCTCTTCCTTCATTGCATGCTTCCATTCTGTTTTTGCTTTGGCCTCTTCAAATGATGATGGCTCCTCTCGGTTAATGTCCTGTGCTATGTAGATAGAATGTTTAGTTACTAATGAGGTGTCAAACCCATACCTTTCTGGTTTTTTCTTTTGCCTCATAGATCTTCTTAGGCCATGATGTGATGATTCTGCCTCATGTCCAAGTTCCTGCAATTTTGCTTTACCTTTAGACTTCCATGCTTTAATCTTTTCCATCTGAGATACTTCATCATCCTTCGAGGTGTCTTGTTCTTTAATCTTTGGTTGTTCTCTACCAAGCTTTGGAAAATTTTCTTCAAGATCATATGGTAAATTGACCTTCCTGCATGAATCTTCATACCATGAATTGTTTTCATCAAAAACTACATCTTTGCTTACCAAGAATCCTTTTTTGGTAGGGTTGTATAACCTGTAACCCTTTTGATTGTTGTCATATCCAATAAATACACACCTTTCTGCCTTTGGATCCATCTTGCCTCTAACCTGTGAAGGAACATGAGCAAAAGCAATACATCCAAAAATTTTACAATGATCTAAGCTTGGTCTTCTTCCATTCCAAGCCTCATATGGATTCATCCCATCAAGGGATTTTGAAGGCAACCTGTTAATCAAGTAAGTGGTTGTAGATACAGCCTCAACCCATAGATAATTAGGCAAATGCTTTTCATTTAACATGGACCTTGCAGCTTCAACAATTGTCCTATTCCTCCTTTCTGCCACTCCATTTTGCTCAGGAGTGTACCTTGTAGTTACCTCTCTTTTGATTCCTCTTTCTTGAAGAAAAGAATCAAACTCATGGGAGAAGTATTCTCCCCCTCCATCTGACCTTAGCCTTTTTAGAGATTTACCTGTTTGATTCTCCACAAGAGCCAAATATCTTTTGAAACATGAAAAAACTTCATCTTTGTGTTTCATAAAGAATAGGATAGTCCATCTGCTGCAATCATCAATAAAGGAGACATAATACCTTGATCCAGATATTGAAGCTTCCTTGCTAGGTCCCCATACATTTGTATGAACCAACTCCAAGAGATCTCCATGCATATAACCTTTCTTCATGAATGGTAACCTGTGAGACTTTCCAAATTGACATGCACTACACTTATAAATCATATGTTGTTTTGACAAATTAGGGAGTCCAAGTACACTTTGGTCCCTGCAAATTTGCTTTAATGACCTTTCACCAATATGTGCTAACCTTTTGTGCCATACTTCCAATTCTGTGAGTGTTTGACTACCATAATTAAAGAGAGCAATGTTTCTTGTAATTCAAATGTGAACAATCTACCTGTCTTTTCACCTTTTGCAATTCTTCTGAATCCTTGACTTGGATCTTCAACAAATGCTCCTGCTTTTGTGAACCTGACTTGCAACCCTTTCTCTACTATCTGCCCAACACTTATCAAATTCTTTGTAATGGTAGGGACATAGAGTACCTTACTGAGTAGGTTGATGTTTCCATCATGTGCTTTGACATTGCCTATTTTCTCCACAGGATGTTTTGTGTCATCTCCTGTTTGTACCTCATGCTTATTCCTTAGATCTTCTAAATATGATAGGAGTGCCACATTTCCTGCCACATGATTTGAACAACCTGAATCTATGTAGAAAACATGCTCATCAGATTTACCTTGTGGCATAGCCATGTTCATGATCAATAATGAATCCTCTTTGTTTGAGTCTTCTGTGTAGTTATTGAAGTCTCTCCTTCCTTTGTAGCCTCCTTGATAGTTTGAATGATTGTAGTTGTTGTAGTTGCCATGATAATTGTTGAACCTTCCTCTTGAGTAGCCATAACTTCCTCTATTGTATCCTCTGCCTCTTTGATTCCTGGAATTCCTAAAGCAATTTTCAGTTGTATGATTAGTTAGTCCACAAATAGAACATGGGTTGGAGTCTTGGGATCTCCCCATGCCTTGTCTACCTCCTCTTCCTCTACCTCTACCATGTCTTCCTCTACCTGCATAGTTAGCTTGATATGTACCTACTTCATCATCCACTTTCTTTGCCTTTCCTTTGTTATCTTTGGACTTGCTTTTATCAGTGTATAAAGCTGAAGATTGATTACCTTTAGAGCTTTCTCCATTTTTTATAAGCTTTGCCTCATGATTAAGTAGTTGTCCAATGAGTGTATTGAAATCAGGTACATGCATGTCCATGTACAAATCCATAGCTGTGGTGAATGCTTCCCACTTGTCATCTGCCTTCAAGCCATTGATGACTTGCCTTACAAGTTGCTCTTCATCTATTACCTCTCCAATGCTTCCCAACTGATCTGCTATGTCCTTGAGCTTTGTGACAAAATCAGTCACATTTTGTTTGGGAGCCTTCTTGAGAGTTGTGAAATCCAGCCATAGTTGATGCTTCCTAGCTTTAGTACTTGAAGAGAAGAAGGCTTCAAGTGCATCCCACACTTCCTGAGATGTCTTACAACTTCTAATGTGAGGCAACAAAAAATCTGAGATAGATTTGAGGAGATAAGACCTTGCAAGTGCATCCTTGGAGCACCATGTGCTCAATCTTTCTTGCTCTTCTTGTGTTGGTTGACTTTTGTTCCTGAAACTTGGCATAACTTCATCTCCAGCCACATAACCATATAAACTTCTACCTTGGAGATAAGCTTCCATTCTTAATGACCAAGCTGAGTAGTTACCTCTATCCAATTTGTCAATTGATGAAGGAAATCCATCTGCCATGTTGTCCAACCTTGCTCTGATACTACTGTGAAGAGATGGATAGGTATGTGCTTGAAGATGAAGAGGTGTTGCAAAATCCTTGATCTACACCAGCCAAATAAACTCTAGGAGTATATGGTGGGCCCTTTTAGCTTTCCAATGGATGTATTAGACACCCTATGTACCTTGGAAGATCACTCAAAAAGATAGATCAAAAAAGATAAGTTGGAGTTAGCTCAAAGGTGAAGAACTTGCTATTTTGGTTCATACACATGTCCAGTGTTTTGCATAATTTTCTGCGCACAGCAGTAATTAGCTTAATTCCTCTTGGGAAAGTCTAGCTAACTTAAAGATCTAACTTTCAAGAGTAATCTCATGAAAAATAATGAACAACACACTGAGAAAAATGTTTAACAAGTGATGACATCATCCTGATTTTCATGGGCTGCTACAGTAATGAGACCAGTGAGCAGAAAACTATGCATAACTCCAGATTTAAGAATCCAATGATTATGAACATTTTTATGCTTATACTAGACAGTATGCTGAATCCAACAAGCTTTAAATCATTGAATTTGGGTAAGTACACACTGAGAACCAGCTCTGCCAAGATGAGTAAAAAAGTTGGGTACCTGACACAGAAGTGAAAATGAACAGACATTGTTGACTTGAACTGAATATAACTGAAGATTGAAACACCCAAATGAAATGAAAATTTGTGGGCATATAGTAGACTTATAGAGCTAACTCTAACAAGTTAAATTACTGAAATGGATGCACCAAGCTCAGAAAAACCATCTCTGCAATTTGACTGAGAAAACTAAGAGATATGGCAGTGAGTAGTACACTTCACAAGAACATGGAAATATGAACTCAAATGATCATGAAAATGAAAGTATATTGCTTGTACAATACAATGGACTTATTGATACATATCGGTGCCTTGGAATCACACCTTGATATGGCATAAAGCTCAGCTCTTGGAGGTCTTCACATAGGTCTCTCTAACCACGACTAAAACTGCCATCTATTTATAGTTGAGCTTGGGAGACTAACTTCCCTCAATCATTCTCCAATCAATTAGTGATTGATTTGATTCTCTACCTACCACAAATCACGAATTTTTGGCTCCTCTTTCCCTTTTTGATCAAGTGGACTCAACCACTTAAGATTCTTTCACTTTTACATTAAGTAAACTCTTCAAAAGTTACAAGAGGTAGTTCACAAGTGAACTTTACATTGTCTTCATTTTAAGGCTTCTTCTATGACTTTGTGGGACTCAAGCCAATACTTAGGCTTGTCATAGACTTGCTCCAACAAAGAATCAATGTTATTTTACGCTAATGAATGTCATAACTTTATCACGGCGACGTACTTTGTATGCCATTAGAGAGTCTAGTGGTGAAATTGTTAATTGCAAGTCTGTTGGTGGAGAGTTAGAGTAAAATGAGGCGTAAATCCATGTAATGAATGTTTTCTTTGGGAAAATAATTATAGGGCCTCTGTAATATAGACCCTTGACCATCCCAAGTGTTGGGAAAGATGGATGGACACTTCAAGTGATGATTTGGTACAGCCAAATCCTACTTAGTACCAGCCCTTTGTGACTTTAAAGTTGATATGTGAGCCCTTTTAGCTTTCCAAGGGCACCATAAAAGTGCTTATGTACTTTGGAAATGATGTATGAAAAGATTTAATCAAAATAGAAGACTTTTTTCAATTAGCTAAGTAAGCTAATGATTCCAAGTGGAATCACTTGAAATGATCCACTATACACAGAGAAATCAATATAGCAAATAGATCATTACCCCCGATTTCTTAGGACCTCTATAGAGTTTGACTAGTGAGTGCTTCGATGCAGTTTTCTCCAAATTGGCTGAATAGATTTGCTTCAAACTTTGTCAGCCCATAGATAGCTTGGAGTTGATTCCAATAAGCTATAGATCATTGAATTTGGTGGAGAAATGAGTGAGATATGAGCAGCACAAGTTGATAGTTATAAATGACTATAATAGAGATATCACATATGAACAATGTAGGTATAATGTATTAATGAACAATGTTGTACAAGATCATAGGCTTGGTAATCATAGCCTTATGATGGAGAATAGTGTAGGCTACAATGTAGGCCTTACACACATCCAAAATGGCAACGGATAGCTCGGAAAAATGACTACTCTACCCACGACCTTTTTCAAGTGATCTTTTATAGGTGTTACATTCAAATTTGAATTTGAATTCACTTTTGGCTCTCTCTCTAAAAGTGATCCTTCATTCTAGGAAATATTACCTCAATGAAATAGAAACTTTTCTAACTAACAAGTCCATGAGTTTTCTTGGTAGGTGATTACAAATATTCTCAAGTAGAAGAATGACTTTTACAAATGGTAAATATGAATTCTTTCTTAGAAATTGTTTCCATGGAGCTTCACATGTGTATGAACTACAAGCCAAATGTGTAGGCTTGTGTGTACCTAAGTCACGAGGTCTTAGGGACTTGTGTCAAAGAGACTAAATCTCATTTGCCCCACAAGTGCATATAGTGGTGGATTGACACACGCTTAATTATCAATCCGAAGAACCACATGAACCAAGTGTATGAGGACATGTGCACACGTGATGGAAAGTGAAGTGGTTTAGCTAGAATGCAAGAAAAACAAAATAAACTACCTCTCCAACTCACTCAATCTTTGGAAATGTCTGCCACGATACCACTTACAACAATAAACACAAATTCGAATATTTCTCCTAGCTCCAAACTCCGAATATGGCCAATAAGTTCATTTCGAAGCTCTCAACGAGACCCATCTATTGGTGGTATTTTCACTCCAATCTGACAATCGCTCTTCAAGTTATGACCAAAATAGTGAATGGTGGGAAACACCTACACTCACTCCACAACTGGTATTGGTTCACACACACACTACAGTCATTCAAAAGTGATGGGGAAGGATAGACAACAGCCTTACACACACATTCCAAGCTTCAGACACACACAAAAGATCATAGAGAAGAAGAAAATTAGCAGAAAAGAAGCAAATTCAAAATTTTGGTTCTCCTTCTTCATAATGGCAAAAAGTCTTTACAAAGAGTCACAAAGTGACTTATATACATGTGCCCTAAAAATGGTCCTTTCACACAAGTGACTGGCACTTTATTGGCTAATCTCTAATTTCCTACTATTTTACAAGAAGTATATTACAGTGATTTGGGGTTTATGCATCTAGAGGACTCCTCTCGTGCATTTACATAGCTTCGAGGGAATTTTCTAGAATTTTGAAGAAGAAATTTATGCCCATTAATTTGAAAATTTTGGAGCTCCTCATTTGTGCATCTTTTCTCTACAACAATCTCTCACTCTTTGTCTCTATCGTCCCTTGATAGGCTTTGCTTCTTGTTTGTAGCTTGTCTATGGCTCTTGAATACACGCACCCAGTGGTCGAAGAAGCAATAAGGATTTTCAGGCAATTTGTTACTTTATCCGAGTATAGTCCTTTGCTTCTATAAGCCCCTTGGTATTCCTTATATCATAACTCTGGGTTACTGTATTAAGTCGGGCTGCCATGCATGCCATCAGTAGCTAAGAATGTGATATTCTTAGTCACTCTCTTCAACATCTCAGCCTCTCCCCTTTTTAACTTTTGGTCTTCTGAAATGCCTTTGTCTTCACACATCTGACCTTGTTCTATTGCTTGGAGCCTTTTTACTTTTTTCCACTGCACACCTTACTCTGCAGTCTTTTGCTCCCTTCTAAGTGAGCATTATGTTTTAAAGGTCCTATTCTTAAATCTTCTTTGTTGTCCTCTAGGAGCTCATGTCTTTCCTTCCATTGCATGCATCCAGTGGAGGGAGAAGCGTCTAGAATTCTCAGACAGTTGGTTATCTTATCCAATGGATAATTCTTTGTATAATGTCTCCCTTCCCTGGTTGTTTTGCTTCACCACCTGCACCTGGTGGATGAGGAAGCTATGTGCAACCTCCCATGAAATGTCCTGGTTGTTGTCTTTCTTTATTTCCAATCCTCAGGACCTGGTTCTTTGGTGTTGTCGCCTGATGTGTGCCCCTGCGGGGCTTTGGGCAGAATGTTGTTGTTTTCTTTATGAGCTTTTGTTCTTCACTGAGTTGTTTTGTTCTTTGAACTTCTTCTTCTTATTTTCTTGCTCAATTCCCCTTCCACACGTCCCTCCTCCTGAACTCTGTCGTCCCCGACAGAGCTTTTTGTGGCAACATGAGTATGTTTGTATGACTTTCTGCTCTCACTGATTAAGCAAATTGGCTTGACATAGCATTAATTCTTTCCATTGACTCGACTTTACCCCGTCATCTGGTGCCTGTCCATGATCTGCAAATAAACTTAATTCGTAGGCCACTAGTCTTGCATTAAGGTTCGAAGATATTTTTGCAAAAATATCTAAATCCATTTCAAAAAATCCTGTGAAAAATGACTCTTCAAACGTCTGCATGTAAGTACTTGGCAAAAACATGAGTCTTGATTATATGGCCATTCGTGTTAAGCGACTAGGTATGGTTGATAAATCAAAGACGAGGGCATCTGATCCCTGGTTAATGCCAATGAAGTTCAAGAATGTATACTATGCATGCTGAAATACTTTTATTACTGTCAGTAACATACTTAGAATTTTGTTAGTCATTTTGATTGCTAAATCTTGTACGGCTACGTATCGAGCAATCCAAAATTCTATGGTTTTAACCATGTGCTCTTCAGTGGGTAAGTAATTACGAGGTGGACTTGGTAGTAATGGATACTTGAGCCATAGATTATTTATGCTTCCTTGGTGCTATCCTTCCCAAAATTCCATCCAAGAGCGTCATCTGGTACTGGGCAAAAAGATGGATTGACTTGAAGTATATATGGTGTTGATTCCTAGTGTACCCGTAGTGTAGGATTCTTCTCCAAAAATTTCCTCCTCCAGATAGGATCCACTCTATCAAATTCCTCTTGTGTGTAGGTAAATGTTTGCATGCTGAACTGGAGGTTATTATCTGGCTCTTTATTTGTTGTGGTCTTTATGTACTGTTGTGTTTGTTCTTTGAGTAATCCATATGGCACATTGAAAGGTTTTATTACCTGTTCTAGATTTTTACTCTCAATCTTTGCTTCTCTCATGACTTGGATTACTTGTTCTTCAAACTCTTCAGTAAGCTAGGACACCAGTAGTGCCCGCTCATGTCGGCTTAGTTCTGCAATATCTCGAGTATGTCTTTCAGTTTTGGTCTCTGTTTCCTCCCTTATCGGTGAATGATGTGGGGGGGGGAGAAAGAGGACGTACCTCAGTCTCCTCAGTAGCCGTTCTGGAGTGTGGAACTACTAGTGTCCCCTCATTGATCTCCTGTGCTAATTGAGCTTCCAATTGTTTTATCAATTCATCCCTTTCTTTAATTTCTTCGGTGGCTTTCATAATCCTTTCCTTGTTTTTGAGGAGCTCATCTCCTATGGCAGTGAGTTGATTCGCATCTATATCCCATTCTGCTATGAAGGCTTGCTCCTTTTTCAGCTGATCTTCATACTTTGCTATCCTCTCTTCAAGTGTTTTTGTGTTGTTGTCTATCGTTTTAAGAGCTTCGATCGGTTGGTTGCACAAAAGGGTTGTCATCAGCTCCTTGTTTCTGTTCCGTAGGTTATCTGCTTCATCCATGTATACCTTGATTTGAGATTCAAGGATCTTGCTTCTAGTATTCATTCATGACTTTTTTGCTTTGTTGGCCTCATATTTTCTTTGTAGTTCTTTCAGTTGGTCTTGCAGCTTCTTGTTTTCCATTTCTAGTGTGGCACATTGATTCTTGGCCTCTTTGGATTCTGCCTCCTTCTCTAATATTAAATTTTGTGCTTGAATTAATGGATGCAATTTCTTCATACTGACATAGCTAAAATCAAGCCATAAAAGTCGATCAGAGCAATGAGCACATGGTGGAGCCGATTTTGCACCTTCCTTTGGATTTCAAATTCATGAGTTTAGTTTGAGCTCTATGATCAATCTCAAGCATACATCTGAAGGCAAAGGATGGGCTAAGACAATCATAGCTCAAGGAAGGCTTCATTTCTTCAAAGAAGAGGACAAGAGGAAGCAATGGTCTTCAAGGAGAAGTATGTAGTTTTTCTCATGGACCAAAGCATGGAGAATGGTTCTTCCTGAGGATCAATGGAAGGACGTAGCTAGTTGGGAGATAAGTATTTCTAATTTGATGTTTTCATTTCAATACTTGCTTTAATTGTTGCTTTCATGTAGCTTGCATCTAATATTATTGAAGCATGGTAGTATTCTTCATTTTTTATAATGATTATGCAAACGCTATGAATTCAATGAAAGTTAAATGGACATAGAAGTATTGAGAAATACATCAAGCACTTGCATGCGTCCAAAAGTTCATCATGCCCAAGAAAGAATGTTTGTTGGTGCATTTCTCCTTTCAAAAGAGTGTTTTCATGCACAACGCGCATTTTCTTCTTGCTTTGAAAAAATTATAAGATGCACTCAAGTTTGTGCACATGTATGTTTTAGCAAGTAGATTGTTTATGCATGGATGCATGGATGCTTGGATGCATGCATGGTAAGCTCAAGAACTGCTTGATTTAAGTTTGGTGCATCAAAAGGAAAACACATGCAAACACATGATCACACTCACATGCATTTGCATGCAAGAACATGCATTGGCATATGAAGAAGCATGGTTTTTTGCTGATTTTTTTGCTAAGTAGTTGAACAAATCTACTTTCCTAAGCGTTACCTACTTTTTCTAACTTGGGATAGAGAATTCAAGAAAATGGCAAACTAGTTAGTTGCAAATATTTTATTTGCTATGCAACTCAAGTAGTGAGTTCACTTTTTCCTGAAAGTGATACTGAGGTATCACATATTAGGGGTCTTGCTTAGGAAAAGTAGGCTCGTTGGAAATCAAGCATTCAATTTTCTTGCTCATTTGAATGACAAGAAAATAGGGCTACTTGCAAATTTCCTTAATGACTCTAAGTCTAGGAACAAACTTAGAGAATCCTAATTACAAGCTTGCATGTCAAAATTCATGCATCCAAGTAGGATTATTTGGAATGCTTTTAGTTGATTCTATCCCCAAGATGTGATAGCAACCAAATGAGATTCGATGGAACTTAAACTAATTGAACTTTTAAAGTTCAAAAGATAGTTGAGATTATCCAAATATGTAAAAGCCATAGAGTTTTTTGAAGTTTTCACCTTGAATTCATCCTAAGGAGTGATGAAAATCTGAGAAATGATTAAACCTTAGTATCAGTTGAGCTTGAACATTCAATAGCTGGATGCTAGGTTCCATAATTGCATCTCTGGTAATGATGAAACTTACTAAGCAAGTATGAAAACTTGAAAGAACTCTTCCTTTTAGAAGGATTAGAGAGTTAATTTTTTTTTTTGTTTAAGCTAATTGAAGCTTCAAGAGGCAACCAAAGCAAACGATCTTTGGAAATGAGATAAGTTCCTAAAAACATGAATCGAACTATGAACTTTTCATTTAGGAATACAAAGTTCCAAGATATGGATCTCCAATCCATGAATGTTTCCTAAACAAGCTATAAAGTTGAAAATTATGTGTTCATAGTAGCATTACTATTGGATCAATCATCAAAAGCTGCTTGGAGTTTAAGAATAGTTTTAATTGTTGAAATATGTTTAAAGTACTCTAGTAACATCTAAAGATTGACCAATAATAATAAATTTTGTTTCAAACTCAAGGAAAGGAATCAATATCGCATAAATGAAAGTTCACATCAAACTTTCATAGTGGAATGGGAAACCATATTCAAAAGGTGATATTTATTCTCTAGTTTGATACCCAAGAAATGAACACAACTGAATTAGTAAAGCTTCTGGATATTGTTTGAAAGTCTAAGAATTTCTTTCAATTTTGTCATTGCAAAAGATTCCAAGATGAATCATTTTCTCAAGCAAGTAGTTTCCTAGAAGTCCCAAACCACTAGAAGTGGTACTTAAAGTCCAATGGTTGATATCACCTGGAGGTGTATCAAAGATTCTAAGCTTTAGAATCTAAAAGGCATTAGTACATGCTTGGCCTTGAGTTGGGGAAAAATCTCTAAAATTCCATGGGTAAGCAAAAAATTTTGATAGTTCAAATAGGTCTTAAAGATAAAGACTAAGTCTTTTTTTTTTAATTTCACTCAAGATCCATTTATCCAATGGAAAAGTGTGAAATGAGCAAGTTGTGCCAAGTCTAAACAGAGTAAATATTCCAAGTACGTAGTGTGCAACCATGATGATGGTAATTAAGGCTGTGGAAGGTATAATGTAAAAGTTTACCCATCCTTAAAGGGATTTCATTAAAATCCAAAAGCATGAGCAAATAAGCATAAGTGAATGCCTAGACCTAAGAAGTAGAGAGATTCCTATAAAGTCCTTGGGGTAGCAACTTAAAGCTTTATTCATAAAGGAATCTAAAGAGAAGAAGTGAAAATCTCTTGTCGCTACAAATTGCTCAAGTATAACCAACTAGATTTGAATTTGAGAAATTCAAGAAGTTAGAATTAGAATTGGTTTTCTTTTGAAAACCCTAGAAAAGAAGGATAGATGTTTTATCCAAAATTTTTCAAGTTTCCAAGGCTAAACACGAGATTGTGAGATGATTGTGTGAAGAAATCAAAACCTAGAATATCAAGTTAGAGGTAATGCTTGAAACTTCAAAAATTCCTTTAAACAATGGAAGAGAGAAGGTACTCTATCAAGATATGTTTACACTTTAGGATAAGTATCACCCATACATTAATGTGAATATAAAATAGGGTGGTATGGGACATCAGATTTTATACTCAAATTGATGTAGGAAAGATGGTATGGGACATCAGACTGTGGATGATAATTATCTTTTAGTCCTAGACTAAATCTTGAAGTTAGATCTAATCCTCAAGGGAATTAAAGACTTCAAAGGAGAAGTTTGAATTCAAGGAGGATAAAAGTATTATCTCAAGATACTTCAAGATCAAGAAGATACGAAGTTGGTAACTTCCAAGATCTTCTTTTTCAAAAAGACAAAGACTTGTTCTTTTTCGAATCATGAAACACTTCAAGATAAAGTGTTGCTGATTCAGAAATATTTCATAAATTTCTGAAGAAGTAGGACTTTGACATCGAAAAGATGCTTTGAACTAAGAATAAGATTAACTAAGTCAACAGTGATACAAATTGAATATAGGCATGAACTTAGTCTCAAGTGAATCATTATTTGAGTAAAAAACTCATCAATCAAACCTCAGTGGGTCAACATGCTGATGATAGATGCCACACTAGTATCTTGTGGTTGGATGATATTTTAGATTTGCTCTGAATCTTTTTGAGAATCCAGTTTATTTCTCTTAAAGATAGTAAAAATGCTTTG
Organism: Ceratopteris richardii; assembly: GCA_020310875.1. Lineage (NCBI taxonomy): Eukaryota > Viridiplantae > Streptophyta > Polypodiopsida > Polypodiales > Pteridaceae > Ceratopteris > Ceratopteris richardii. The sequence goes on along the minus strand of CM035409.1, from coordinate 142,014,337 downwards.
ATACCTTGTTGAAATAGATCTTTGCAAAGTTAAACTCTTGAGTCATCTAGACTTTAACTCATAGCAAGTTTACGTCTCTTCAAAGTTTGAATTGGTTGAACAGAGTTTTAGTTCTTTCTTTCCGCTTGCCAAATCTTTTGGATTTGACATAGATATGGTTCTGGTTCTTTTCACAAAAGTCAAGGGGTAGCCGATTAGAACTAGGTAAATAAATTAAACATCCCAGATAGACGTTATGTACACGAACCTCTTTCAATCTTCAAAAGATGATAAGTCTAAGTTGACTTACTCATTTGATTTTTCTTCACGTTATGTAGCATAAATGACTTTCTAGAGTCTAGTATACTCTAGAATAAAGAAGTTAGGAATTGCTCACCAGATTGATAATTCCCAAGAACTTTGAGTTAAAGTCTTTGAGAAAAGTATCCTAAGTTGGAAATTTTTTCACTTTGTTTGAATTGGTCAAGTTATAGTATGGTTGACCCAAAGTAAATGGCACACTCCTACAGTTTACATAGGATTTTCAAGCCCATTAGGATAAAGTATTCCTCTAGTTGCGTGAAAAAAAGATCAAGTAATTATTGGTTAGGAGTAAACCATTGTACAAACATCCAAGTTTGATGTTTGGGCCAACCAAACTTCAAGTTTTCCAAATCAAATTCAAGTGAATCAAGAGTTCTCAAAGTCTTGATAGGGATAAGAATCCCACCTTAATTACTAATTCCATGCACCAGCCATGCCCAGAATTGGACTAGTAATTGGAATCCATCCATTTCATATGTTTGAGCCTAGATCACACATCGAGAAATAGTGAAGTGGCTAGGTATGTTTTTAGATCCACCTTTATAATTCATTCACTACTTTGTACTTTGATCAGTTTATCAAAGTGCAAAGCTAGATAGTGTTTTGAATCCTTTGGGCAAGGATCCCACCACAGAGATGAAACATGTTCTTCTAGTTTTAGAACATGACCATGTTCTTTCAGTTTAAGAACATGAGGCTCGGGGGTTACCTACGGTTATTATATATAGCTTTATTTTTTGGGACAAAAATCTTTCCCAAGGTGCGAAGAATGTAATAAAGTAAGCATATGATCTAAGGGTCTGGTTGGTTGAGACAGATCTGAAATCAGACACCGTTTGGACACTCATGTGTATGGCCAAAGATCTTGAGACTAGACTTAAGCATAAGTTCATGTGCTCTCTTAAACAAGTGATCTACTTAGCATAGTGGTTAAGTCTCAAGGTTGTGAAGGAGTTCTTGGCTTCAACCCCCATGGGGAGCATGGGAAGAGAGTCTTTTGCCCAAGGAGCTCTAGAACCTTCTATCTCAAGTTAACATGAGTTAACTTGAGTCCAGTCAGACTTATCTCGAGTGGCGAGTACACCAACCACTAGTGGACTCTAGTGGAAGGTACTAAACCAGTGGTCAAGATCACTCCAACCACTAGTAGACTCTAGTGGAAGATATTAAAGGAGTGGAGGAGATTGCACATGCACTTGTGGACTCTAGTTACATTCGTGGTCCTCATTGATTCAAGCAGCTATATATATATAGGCATAATATTGGGAGGAGAGTCATCTCTCTAGGAGGTAGTGGTCGTAATTCTTAGTTTCTTGCAATGCATCATAGGGGTATGGTGGCACACCTACCATTGATTAAAGACATGAAGGAACCATGTGAAGCTTGCATGATGGACAAGAGAGAGAGGAAGGAGTTTTCACAAAAAAGCAAGAACAAAACAAGCTCTCCTCTAGAGTTGGTGTATGGTGACTTGTGCAAAAAGCTACCCATACAAGCCTTGGGTGGGTCTACCTACTTTATGTTATGCGTTGATAGTAGGAAAATGTTGGTGTACTTCCTTCACAATAAGGCTCAATCTTTTGGTAACTTTAAGGAATGGCTTCAACTTGTTGAAATGGAAACAACAAAGAAGATGAAGAAATTCAGGATAAACAATGGTGGTCAGTTTAGATCAAAAGAATTTGAATATTTGTAAAAGAGTAAAGGAATCAAGAATAAACTCATAGTGTCACATCAGAATCTAACCATCATGGATAGTGTTTCAAAACATCAGAATCTAACCATCATGGAGATGGTAAGGTGCATGTTGAAGGGAAAGGGTTTGCCAAATCAATTTTGGGCAAAGGGCACCAACACTTCTATCTATATCTTATATCAAACTTACACCAAGGTGCTTGATGCAAAGACTCCACAAGAGTCCTACACTGGTAAAAGCCATTTGTTTTTGGATGATTACTCGTCTAGTGTATATGCAAGTGTAAAGGCCACATCCTCTTCTAATGCTCTTAAGGTGATTCTTGTGACAAATTGTGTTCCATGTAAAGTATGTTGTTGCTTCCATTTTTCCAGGGTATATCTTGAAGTAAGGTGATGTAAGACATATGATGCCATGTCAATCGGTTTTCTGTGGTGTGCATTGTATTTGTTGATATATTTATGTAGTGATGTGTGTGAACACACTAGGACTATCGGGGCACCTTTTTCCCTCTTTAGGAGGTTTTTTTTCCTGGCTTGTATATATGCCTATTGCCCTAACAAGTTACTTATCTTTATACATTCTAGTGTAATACATTCAGTATTGTGTGTTATGCTCCAAGCTTCTTCTTCTTCCTTGTGTTGTTTGCGTGCTTCTGCAGACCTCAAACTCCAACAATTGGTATCAGATTAGGTTGCCGCTTCATCAAGGGCATCATCGACACCCCTCTTGTCACAGTCTCAGAATCACACGAAATTTTGTGAGCATAATCAGTGTGATTAGGAGATCAAAACAGCTTTGTTGTGTGGTGCCAAAATCGTGATTTGAGCTCGTTTCGACCTCCAAATACAGTATCGTAGTGCTTGTGTAGGCTATTTTGTCTTTTTGTGCCAAAGATATATACAAGTTTTGATTCGCCAGTATAAGTGTGTCGAAGTCTGCTACAAGTTTAGTAGAACTCAATAGGATAGTTTTGTTCAACTTTTGAGATCCAATCAATTTTTTGCATCATGGTATTTTAGTTAGTGGCCATGGCTAAAAGTAGTGATGTATTCTGTATGTTGGTTGTTGAGGATAAGTTGGATGGTCCGAATTACCCATTATGGGCTTATATGATGCATCATGTATTGGTCGCAAAAGGACTATGGAATATTGATTCGGGTGTTGAAAACCATCCTATTACACCTACAAATGCAAGTATTAAAGTTGATGCAGATGGCATCGAAGATGGTGATATTCTACAGATTCCTGTTTGTGCTGCAATTTATGTTGCACCTACTGCAGAGCAAATTCATTGGGATGGCAAAGATGCTTAGGCACATGCATTGATAGCCTTGTATGTCAAATGTGCCATTATTCCACACATTCGCTCTTGCAGAATAGTTAAGGATGTGTGGGATACACTTGCCACTTTATACTAGGCAAGGAATGAGGCTCGTGTTGTTTACCTCCAAAAACAGTTGGAGAGCAAGCACATGAATGAAAGAGATTCCATGGATAATTTTCTGACAAAGATCAAAGATTTGAAGGAACAGTTGATTTCTACTAATGAAGTCTTGCCTAACCATTCACTTGTGCAGACTGTTCTGAATGGTCTTCCCGATTCATATCAGAGTTTTGCTTCTACTCTTCATTTGATGATGAAAAGCAATCCAAATGCCTTAACATTTGACGATTTAGTCTCTCTTCTATTGTAGGAAGATCAGTTTAGGCAGAACACGTCCATTATGCATGTTGCAAATCAAGATTTCATGGCTAATCAGAAGAGCAAAGGTAAATGGAGCTCTTCTACTAGTAAGCAAAAATCTACTAATTCTGCATAATTGAAGAAGGATGATAGAAATGACAAGAAAACAAAAAAGCATAAATTGTTTTGCAAGTATTGTAAAGCAAATGATCATGTCATAAAGAATTGTCCAAAATTGGTTGCAAAAGAGGCAAAGAAAAAAGGATTGAACATTGTATGTTTATTGTAGACTCAGATGTTTGGTACTTTGATACTGGGGCAACCAAAAATATTACCTCATAGTGTAGTTTCTTCACTTCACTCAAGCCTACCCCTATAGGGAATACTATTACATTTGCCAACAACTCCTCTTATCCTATCATGGGAGCTGGTAAGATCATTCTGACTACTCCTTATGGTAGTTCTTTTACATTGTCGGATGCGTTATTTGTGCCAAGGATCAAGAAGAACCTTTTATTAGTTTCAGCTTTAGCCAAGATTGCCTTGGTTGTAAAATTTGTTGATGGCAGATGTACAGTTCATGATCTATCAAATGGCGATGTGATATTGCTTCTGACATTTTATGTCGTGGGATGTATAAGCTCATAGATTATGAAAAATCTGTGAATGAGTTCGCATGTGTAGTACATGATTCTCAGGCTATGGCAGATGCAAAGCTTTGGCATGCATGCTTTGGTCATCTGAATTTTGCTAGTTTGTTATGCTTGCAGAAAATCTGAAATGGTTTCCACTTTGCCCAAACTTGAGTTACCTAGTAAACATGTATGTGAAGGCTGTATTTTTGGGAAAAATGCAATGTTCCTCATCCCAAAAGATGGTTCAGTTCGAGCTACTCAAAAATTCTAGCTTATTCATAGTGATGTCTATGGTCCTATGCAGACACCTGCTTTTGGAAATATCTTTACTTCCTGACCTTCATCGATGATTTCTTCAGGCATGCATTGGTATATCCATTGAAAGCAAAGTCCGAAGTTTTTATGTGCTTCAAACATTTTTTGGTTTTGGTTGAAAATCTGTTAGCATGTAAAATAGGCACCCTTCGTCATGACCGAGGGAGGGAATATATCTCCTCTGACTTTAATGCATTTTTGGCTAAACGTGGGATAAAACATTTGTACAATGCCATATACACCTCAACAGAATGGAGTTGCTGAAAGGAAGAACAGGTCTTTCATGGAGATGGTGAGGTGTATGGTCAAGAGTCAAGCTTTACCACATAGATTGTGGCTTGAGGTTGTTATGTGTGCAGCATATGTACTTAATAGATGTCCCACCAAGGCATTGTAGTCTATCACTCCATATGAGGCTTGGCATGGTCGCAAGCCATCTGTTGCACATCTACATGTTTTTGGTTGTTTGGCATATGCATTAGTGCCTCAACAACAATGCAAAAAATTGGATGCTAAAGCAGTGAAATGTATTTTTGTTGGGTACAGTTCTGAAAGCAAAGGCTATCACCTATATCATCCACAAACTAAACGCATTTTGGTTAGCCATGATGTTGTCTTTGTGGAAGATGTTATTCAGCCACTACTTTCATGTACTAAGGAGACATCTTATAGCTCCAAAGATATGTATGATACTTTGCAACCTCTTTTTACAGGTAGACACTCTAGTGCTGGTCCTAATGAGGCAACTTCTCAACCTTTACAGGTTTCATATGATGATGCAAATCATTCCGTCTCTGATACAGATTTGCATGATGCACTTGTTGATGACAGAATTCATATTGAGGAGGCAAAAACTATGCCAAAATGACTAGTGCAGACTTTGCGTGATAGCCAATTAGATGCTCCTCTGTCATATCGTACTCATTCAGGCTCTCATAGTGCCTCTTTTGCATTAGATTTCTATGCTATGGCTACCTCTAGTCTCTATGATGAGAATGAGCCTATTTCATTTGATGAAGCACAAAATTTAGAAAATTAGATGGTTGTTATGCAATCTGAATATGATGCTATAATGAAGAATGGTACATGACCTTTGTGTGACTTACCCCCTAGCAAGAAGGCCATTGGCACTAAGTGGGTATACAAGTTGAAGGATAAGCCTGATGGAACATTTGATAGGTATAAGGCTAGGGTTGTTGCAAAGGTTTATGCTCAAGAAAGAGGAATTGATTTTGATGAGACCTTTGCTCCTACTTGTCGAATGACTATTGTTTGTAGCATCTATGCACTTGCGGCTCATCATGGTTGGAATGTTTATCATTTGGACATTAAAACTGCATTTTTGAATGGTGATTTGCATGAAGAAGTGTATATTTCTCATCCTTGTGGTTTTGTGCAAAAAGGGCATGAAAACCAAGTGTGTAGGTTAAATAAGGCATTATATGGTTTAAAGCAAGCTCCATGTGCTTGGTATGAAAAGATATGTGCCTATCTAATTGCACATGGTTTTGAGAACAGTCCAACAAAGAGGACCTTATATGTTAAGTGTGCTAATGATGTGATTCTGATCATTGTTGTGTATGTTGATGACATGCTAATCAGTGGTCCTCATGAGAAGCATATTGCTGATTTTAAGGCTGACTTGCATGCCTCATTTGAGATGTCTAATTTGGGGCATTTGCATCATTACTTGGGCATTCAGTTTATGCAAGTTGATGGTGGAATAGATTTGTGTCAAACGAAATATATTGACACATTATTGCAACATTTTGGCCTTGAAGATTGTAAACATATTTCCACTCCTATGGAGATAGGTTTATGATTGAGTCTTCATGATGCTGGAGATGGATTTGATGTTGTTCTCTATCAACAGGCTGTTGGATGCTTGATTTACTTATGCATTACTTGGCCAGATATTCAGTTTTCCATCTCACAAATGAGCAGGTTTATGCATTGTCCAACTGTCAAGCATTGGCAGGCAGTTAAGCGCATTTTTTGCTACTTGAGTGGTACTCGACTACTTGGACTATTTGATCTCGAGGGGGGATCCCTATCGCTAGATTTACATGCTTTTTCTGACTTTGACTGGGCTGGTTGCTATGAAACTCATCTGTCCACTAATGGCTTTTGCTTCATGCTTCGTAGCTCATGTATATCTTGGTTGAGCAAGAAGCATCCTACTGTGGTCACTTCCAATTGTGAGGCTGAGTATAGGGCAGCTTTCACATCGCCTATTGAGTGTGTGTGGCTCAGATGCCTTATGGCTGATTTGGGTGTTGGTCAATCTTCTACCACCACCATCTTCACTGATAGTCAGAGCGCATTGGTAGTTGCAAAGAACCCTGTGTTCCATGCTCGCACTAAGCACATTGAGGTGCATTATCATTATGCTAGGGCGAGGTTCTCTATTGAAGAGATCAGATTGGCATATGTGCCCACACAAGAGAACATTGCAGACCTTTTCACGAAGGCTCTGCCTAGGGAGAATTTTGAAGCTTTCCGCAAAGCTTTGGGCTTACTTCCTTTTGTGGATTGATTCCACATAGCTTGGCACTTCCTTATACATGAGTGTCAGCTCCTTGTTCACCACTTCACTCCCAAGGGGGATTTATTTGTTCACGTGCTTTTGTAGACCTCAAACTTCAAGAGTATTGCATACAATGGAGCACAATTTTGTGTGGTATTATGTGGTGCTCAACTCGATGGAAGTGGAAATATTGCTACCAAATTACGAGTTTCTTGCACATGGAGATATTGATATCCATATGATGTTGTAAATCACTCCATGTTATAGATTATTTGTTGCCTTTTACTCTTTGCACCACTATGCTATCAATGAAGTTTCAATGGTTGTTTCTTCCCCATGTCATCTTGGTAGATTTATGATTTGAAACTTGTTGAGAAGTTCCCTTCCTTGGCAGCCCCTAGTTGGGCAAATAGGCTTGGATAGCTTGACTGATGGTTTCATGATAGAAGTCTCATGTGGGCTGAAGAGAAACACTAGATTTCAATACCCAAATCTAAGTGTTTCCATATTGAGCTTAGCTTGTGGCAATGCTTTCAAGATCCAAATCTATCTTGTAGAATAAGACTCATGTGAATATGCTGACTTCCTTTGTTGCAACATTTTTTCTGGTTGAGATTCGGATAAGTATTGTTAAGGTTGAGACTTAGTACCTTTCACTAGCCAAACTTGCTTTGGAGGTCTTGAATGATATCCTTTGCCTATTGCTTTTGTGCCTATGAGACTTTATTGCATGGTAAGTTTTCTGAAACCATATTTGTGTGTTCCTTTGAGTATGCATGTTTTACTTCACGGTGTGCAGGGATACTAGGAGAGTTCTTCATGAGTTGACCTAATGGGATGGTAATCCACTTATCATCTATCCTTGTTGTGAGATGGTTTGTAGCTAGATTGAGTTTTATCAAATGAGCTAATAGCCAATCTTCTCCTAGGAAAATATAATTCACAAGAGAAGTATCAGTACACACTAGGAACATAGCTCTGGTGGTACGTCCAGTAATTTGGATATCTTCATTGCCAAGCACTATGCTTATATGATGTAGGTTGTAGGAGATAATGATCAGAATGTAAGCTCTCAAGGGGCTTTGACGATCTACAGGGGACATAATTGCTCCTGTTCTATTGAAAATGAAACTTATTTTTAGTATCATGTCCATTCTTTTAAATTGTAATCCCAAAGTCAAATTGGCCATATTTTCATTACAGAAAGATAATAATTGAAATGAAAGGTACCCAAGTCCAATATGAATGTTGGCAATCATGTAGTATCTCATATCGCTTTTAGGAAAAAATTATTTTTTATGAATACATTTAAAGGTCATTGAAATAGATCATAGATTAAGCTTCATATAGTGGAGAGATTAGTATTATAAAAAGAGTAAGGTCATTTATGGAAACCTTTCTAAGCTTTTTAGATGATAAACTCATTGACCTTTGACCGTTTTTTGTGACTTAAACATTGAGCCATGAACTTAGACATTTTCAAGCTTCATGTTCATATATTTAGGTAGTGATGTGTATGAACACACTAGGATCGTCAAGGTACTTTTTTCCCTCTTTAGGAGGTCTTTTCCCCCAGCTCTAATGGGCTACTTATCTTTGTACATTCTCTAGTAATACATTCACTATTGTGTGTTGTGCTCCAAGCTTCTTCTTCTTCCTTGTGATGTTCGCATGCTTCCACAAACATATAACTCCAACAATTGGTATCAGAGCAGGTCACCGCTTCATCTAGGGTATCATCGACACCTCTCCGGTTGTAGTCTCGGAATCGCATGAATTTTGGTGAGCATACTCAAGGTGTTTCTAAGATCAAAACAGCTTCGTTATGTGGTGTCAAAATCGCGATTTGAGCTCGTTTCGGCCTTCGAACGTACTATCGTTGTGCTTGTGCAGGCTATTTTTTCTTTTTGTGCCAAAGGTATATACGAGTTTCGGTTCGCTAATATAAGCGTCTTGAAGTCTACTACAGTCTAGCAGAATTCATCTTGGCAGTTCTTTTCAACTTTTTGAGATACAGTCAATTTTTTGCATCAAGGTATTTTAGTCACCGGCCATGGCAGAAAGTAGTGATGTATTCTATATGTTCGTTGTTGAGGATAAGTTGGATGGTACAAACTACCCATTATGGGCTTATATGAATATGACATGTATTGGTTACAAAAGGATTGTGGAACATTGTGCAAGGTGTTGAAAAACGTCCTATCACACCTGCAACTATTACAACTGCAGGTACAGAAGCTGATGCAGAAGGTGTCGAAGATGATGATATTCTGCATATTCCTGTTCGTGTTGCAGTTTCTATTGCATTTACTGCAGAGCAAATTTGTTGGGATGGCACAGATGCCCAGGCACATGCATTGATAGCTTTGTCTATCAAAAGTGCCATTATTCCTCACATTGGCTCTTGCAACTTAAAACTAATTGTGTGTGTGTGATTTATAATGGTGACGTAAAGGCATACCAAGTATAACATCATAGGACTACAAAGGAGCAATTAAGAATGTGCATTCATCTATGTATGAACCTAAACAAATTTGAACGTTATGCACTTCATTTGTAACATTGTATCTATTTCCTTGAAATGTGTTGGAGTTAGACGTCTGCGGAAGCACGCGAATGTACAAAGATAAGTAGCCCATTAGGGCAATACGCGTATATACAAGCCGGGGGAAAAAAACCTCCTAAAGAGGGAAAAGAGTACCCCGACGGTCCTAGTGTGTTCACACACATCACTACCTAAATATATCAACAAATCCCCCTTGGGAGTGATGCGGTGAACAAGGAGCTGGCACTCATGTATAAGGAAGTGCCAAGCTATGTGTAAATCACTCCACAAAAGGAAGTAAGCCCAAAGCTTTGCGGAAAGCTTCAAACTTCTCCCTAGGCAGAGCCTTCGTGAAAAGGTCTGCAATGTTCTCCTGCGTGGGCACATATGCCAAGCTGATCTCCCCAGCAGAGAACCTCTCCCTGACATAGTGATAATGCACCTCAATGTGCTTAGTCCGAGCATGGAACACAGGGTTCCTCGCAACCGCCAATGCGCTCTGACTGTCAATGAAGATGGTGGTGGTAGAAGACTGACCAACACCCAAATCAGCCATAAGGCGTCTGAGCCACACACACTCAATAGTCGCTGTGAAAGCTGCCCTATACTCAGCCTCACAACTAGAAGTGGCCATAGTAGGCTGCTTCTTGCTCAACCAAGATATACATGAGCTACCAAGCATGAAGCAACAACCACTGGTGGACACACGAGTGTCATAGCAACCAGCCCAATCTGAGTCAGAAAAAGCATGCAAATCTAGCGGTAGTGATCCCCCCTTGGGACAAAACAACCCAAGTAGCCGAGTACCACTCAAGTAGCAAAAGATGCGCTTAACCACCTTCCAATGCGTGACTCCTAGGCAATGCATAAACCTACTCATCTATGAGACAGCAAACTGAATATCTGGCCGAGTAATGCATAAGTAAATCAAGCATCCAACAGCCTGTTGATAGAGAACAGCATCAAATGCATCTCCAGCATCATGAAGACTCAATCGTAAACCTGTCTGCATAGGAGTGGCAATAGGCTTACAGTCTTCAAGGCCAAAATGCTACAATAATGTGTCAATATATTTCGTTTGACACAAAGCCATTCCACCATCAACTTGCATAAACTCAATGCCCAAATAGTGATGCAAATGCCCCAAATCAGACATCTCAAATGAGGCATGCAAATCAACCTTAAAATCGGCAATATGCTTCTCAATAGGACTAGTGAGCAGCATGTCGTCAACATAGACAACAATGATCAGAAGCACATCATTAGCATGCTTAACATATAAGGTGCTTTCAGTTGGACTGTTCTCAAAACCATGTGCAACCAAATAGGCATGTATCTTCTCATACCAAGCACGCGGTGCTTGCTTTAAACCATATAATGCCTTCTTTAACCTGCACACTTGGTTTTCATGCCCTTTCTGCACAAAGCCACAGGGCTGAAAAACATACACTTCTTCATGCAAGTCACCATTCAGAAATGTTGTTTTAATGTCCAACTGATGTACATTCCAACCATGATGGGTTGCAAGTGCACAAATGCTCTGAACAGTAGTCATATGGCATGTAGGTGCAAAGGTTTCATCGAAATCAATGCCTCTTTCCTGCGCATAACCCTTTGCAACAAGCCTAGCCTTATACCTATCAATTGTACCATCAGGTTTACGCTACAACTTGTATACCCACTTAGTGCCAATGGCCTTCTTGCCAGGAGGCAAGTCACATAAAGACCATGTACCATTCTTCATTATAGCATCATATTCAGATTGCATAGCAGCCATCCAATTTTCTGAATTCTGTGCTTCATCAAAAGAAACAGGCTCATTCTCATCACAGAGACTAGACGCAGCCATAGCATAGCAATCTGATGCAAAAGAGGCACTATAAGAGCCTGAACGAGTACGATATGACAAAGGTGCATCTAATTTGCTGTCACACAAAGTCTGCACCAGCCATTTTGGCATAGTTTTCGCGTGCTCAATATCAGCTCTCTCATCAACAAGTGCATCATGTAAATCTGCATCAGAAATGGAATGATCTGCATCATCATATGAAACCTGCAAAGGCTGAGAAGTTGCCTCATTAGGACCAGCACTAGACTGTCCACCTGTAAAAAGAGGCATCAAAGTATCAGTGACATGTCTTTGAAGCTAACAGATGTCTCCTTAGTACATGAAAGTAATGGCTGAATAGCATCTTCCACAAAGACAACATCACGGCTAACCAGAATGCGTTTAGTCTGTGGATGATACAGACGATAGCCTTTACTTTCAGAACTCTACCCAACAAAAATACATTTTACTGCCTTATCATCCATTTTTTTGCAATGTTGTTCAAGCACTAGTGCATATGCCAAACAACCAAAAACACGCAGATGAGCAACAGATGGCTTGCGGTCATGCCAAGCCTAGTGATAGACTGCAGCGCTTTAGTGGGACACTTGTTCAGTACATATGCTGCACACATGACAGCCTCAAGCCAGAAACTATGAGGTAAAGCTTGACTCTTGACCATACACCTCGCCATCTCCATGAGTGACCTGTTCTTTCATTCAGCAACTCCATTATGTTGAGGTGTATACGGCACTGTACACCGGTGTTTTATCCCACGTTCAGCCAGAAATGCATTAAATTCTGAAGACATATATTCCCCCCCTCGATCAGAACGGAGGGTGCCCATTTTACATGCTGACAGATTTTCAGCCAAAACCAAAAACTGTTTAAAGCACATGAACACTTCAAACTTTGATTTGAGTGGATATACCCATGCATGCCTGGAAAAATCATCAATGAAAGTCACGAAGTAAAGGTAATTTCCAAAAGAAGGTGTCTACATAGGACCACAGACATCATTATGTACAAGCTGCAATTTCTGAGTAGCCCGAACTCAACCATCTTTTGGAAAGGATGAACGCTGCATTTTGCCCAAAATACAGCCTTCACAAACATGTTTTCCAAGTGCCTCAAGTTTGGGCAATGAGGACACCATTTCATATTTCTGCATGCGTAGCAAACTAGCAAAATTCAGATGACCAAAGCGTGCATGCCAAAGCTTTGCATCTGACATAGCCTGAGAATCATTTACTGCACATGCCAAATCATTTACAGATCTTTCATAGTCTATGAGCTTATACAGCCCACGACATAAAATGCCAAAAGCAATAATCACATCGCCATTTGACAGATCATGAACTGTACACCTGTCATCAACAAATTTCACAACCAAGCCAATCTTGGCTAATGCAAAAACTGATAACAGGTTCTTTTTTATCCCTGGCACAAATAGAGCATCTAACAAAGTGAAAGAACTACCATCAGCAATAGTCAAAATGATCTTACCAAATCCCATAACAGGATAAGAGGAGTTGTTGGCGCATGTAACAGTATTCCATGTAGGGGCAGGCTCGAGTGAAGAGAAGAAACTGCACTGCGAGGTAATATGTTTGGTCGCCCCACTGTCAAAATACCAAACATCTGAGTCTACTGCAGACATGCACTGCTCATGAGAAGATGGGTCAAAACTGCAGACAGTAGACTGCACAAGATTTGGAGACTCTGTTTTTGGTGTAGAGGCCTCTGCAACAACCATTCCAGCCTCTTTCTTCTTTGCCTCTTTAGCAGCCAGTTTTGGACAGTTCTTTATGATATGATCATTCCCTTTACAGTACTTACAAAACAATTTCTGCTTTTTTTATTTCTTCTCATCTTTATCTTCCTTCTTCGAATATGCAAAATTAGCAGATTTCTGCTTACTAGTTGAAGAGCTCCATTTTCCTTTGCCCTTCTGACTAGCCAGGAAAGCTGGATCTGCAACTCGCAGAATGGACATATTTTGCCTGGACTGATCTTCCTGCAACAGAACAGAGACTAACTCCTCAAATGATAAGGCATTTGGATTGCCTTTCATCATCAACCGAAGAGTAGAAGCAAAACTCTGATATAAATGAGGAAGACCATTCAGAATGGTCTGCACAAGTGAGCTATCTGGTATAACCTCATCCGCAGAAATCAACTGTTCCTTCAAGTCTTTGATCTTCGTTAGGAAACTGTCCATAGAATCACCTTCATTCATGTGCTCACTCTCTAACTGTTTTCGGAGGTAAGCAACACGAGCCTCATTCCTAGCTTGGTACAATGTGGTAAGTGTATCCCAAGCATCCTTAGCTGTTCTACAAGAGCGAATATGAGGAATAATGGCACGTTTGACAGACAAGGCTATCAATGCATGTGCCTGGGCATCTCTGCCATCCCAACGAATCTACTCTGTAGTAGGTGCAACAGAAAGAGCAGCACGAACAGGAATCTTCACAATATCATCTTGGACACCATCTTCATCAGCCCCATCACCTGTATTTGCAGTACCTGTAGTTGCAGGTGTAACAGGACGTCTTTCAACACACCCTGCACAATGTTCCATAGTCCTTTTGCAACCAATACATGTCGCATCATATAAGCCCATAATGGGTAGTTGGTACCATCCAACTTATCCTCAACAGCCAACATACGGAATACATCACAGCTTTCAGCCATGGCCGGTGACTAAAATACCTTGATGCAAAAAATTGATTGTATCTCAAAAAGTTGAACGGAACTGCCTAGACGAGTTCTACTAAACATGTAGCAGACTTCGAGACGCTTATACTGGCGAACAGAAACAGGTATATACCTTTGGCCCAAAAAGACGAAATAGCCTGCACAAGCGCTGCTATAGTGCGTTCGGAGGTCGAAACGAGCTCAGATCGCGATTTCGGCACCACATAGCAAAGTTCTTTTGATCTCGGAAACACCCTGAGTATGCTCACCAAAATTCGTACGATTCTGAGACTGCAAAGCGAGCACCTGCTCTGATACCAATTGTTGGAGTTAGATGTCTGCGGAAGCACGCGAACAACACAAGGAAGAAGAAGAAGCTTGGAGCACAAACACACAATACTAAATATATTACTAGAGAATGTACAAAGATAAGTAGCCCATTAGGGCAATAGGCGTATATACAAGTCGGGGGAAAAAAACCTCCTAAAGAGGGAAAAAAGTGCCCTGGCGGTCCTAGTGTGTTCACACACATCACTACCTAAATATATCAACAAAATGCAGCATTAACTTTATACATAGAAGGAAGTGGGTTTAATTGGAGATCTTGCACTAATGTATGAGAAATAAAATCATGCAAACTACCATCATCATGTAAAATATTAAAAACTTTACCATTAATAGTACCTTGCTATGAAAAGTAAAGAATGGATAGACATTGTGTTACCCAAGGTACTTAGCTCCTTTTCCAATGCTTCTTTGGTCTGATTAGGTTGAACATCTTCAGAAACCACCTCCATGTTGTGTACTTGAGCTCCAACAGGCTTCATGGTGTTAGTTTGGAACCTACATTTAGCTTTAGTATGACCAAACTTACCACAATGCCAGCAAGTGATATCGGGCCTCTTTTCTTAAGCATCCATTGTTGTAGTTTGAAGGGTTGGAGGTTTTGTAGGTTGTAAATAGGTGTCCTGGGTACTGGTGAGAAATTGGATTGAGAAGGGTGCTCAAAAGTAGGAGGGTGTTGAAAAGTAGGTGGGCACTGAAAAGTAGGAGAAGAAAGACTAGTGAAGGGACACTTGACAGGAAAATTGGGCTTGATTGGCGGTTGTTGTTGACGAGTTTGTTGTAAGTAAATGGACTTGGTAATAGATTGAAACTCTTTCTTAGCATCATGTGCAAAAGAAATAGCTTCATAGAGGATTGTGGGATGTAGTGTGTTGAGCTTTGCTTGGATTCTCATTTCCAAACAATCTTCATATTTCCGTTGCAAGGTATCTTCAAGAATCATTTCAAATGAACAAATAAGTAATAGTTGTTGCCAAAAATGTTCAGTATAGGTAGACACATTATCTCCATCTTTCCATCCAAAAGTTTTCCATGATCGATGTGCATGTAAGTGGAACTAAGAAGGAAGGAAGGACTCCTTGATCTTTTCTTGAAATTCTTTCCATGTGGTGGGGCTATTGGTGCTATGGCACAAAACATTCCACCATAACTGGGCCTTATCCACCAAATAGTTAGTTACAAATTTCACTTTTTTACTTTCAGAGTATGATTCATTATAATAGAAGTCAAATTGAGATGGTCATGAAAAAACAAATTGGCCATCCTTTCACCCATAGAATCGCGAAAATTGGAAATTTTTAGCATCAATCTTGGAGTGCATGCCTTGTTATTAAGTAATGATTATGGCCTTCATTGCCCTAAGTATATTATTTTCATCACTTTGTAGTTGTTGGAGTGCAACATCATGCTTCTTAATCTCATTTTGGGCATGTTGGAGTTCGTGCTACAAAAGCTCTAATTGTTGCTCGATTGGTACCTTAGGTAGGGGTGATGAACCAAAATCATGGTATTATGGCTAAGGTCCATGGCCTTATGTAGAGAACCAAAACCTAGTTCTGGATTCAATGGTTGAGACAATTGCTGATTAATGAGCAGATGCCAGGAATCATGATCGGACACCAAGAAACCACCTCCGCACATGCGCCTTGGCTTTGATACCACTATTGACCTTTGGATCCTACAGATGCACGTACGCAAAGGATAGTACAAAAACAAAATCTCACAAAAGTACTCAGAGGATAGAAAGAGATAAGAGACTAGACACCATATTGGGTACAATCTCTCCCCACATACTCTGATGGACGAGTCTATCAGAGTATGTGTATTTATAGGTATTTCTCATTACGTCCTGAATAGAAGATACATGAGGGTGGTGCTTCGGAAAGCATGCTTTTGCTTTATTTACAAGATCATGATCTAGTATTTTTACAAAATTGTCGCTTTTTAAAGTGATCTATTATTTTTTCACATAAAATAACTAAAATACTATCTTCTAAACATTCTTCTAAATATATCCAAAAATATTTGAATAAGTCCAAGTGCGTTCACACCCTCATGAGTCTTCACCTGCTAAAACAGAACACAAATCACATTAAAACTCTCAAGACATTAAAAACCCATGTAACATTCCATTATTCCATAAAATATAACAGTAGATCTCTTCATAAGTTATACGTAAAACTTTAAAATTTCTTAGCCCAATCTTCTTAGCTTGAGTTATGAACAAAATATTAATTCGCTACCAAGAGGATGCTGACCTAGAAATTCTCCTTCTTTGCACTAATCTTCCTTTAAATCTCATTGCAACTTAGCCTTCAACATGCTCTAATACCAACAAAGGATTTTATTGCGCTTCACAAGAAGAGCAAAGAAGAGATTGAGAGGAGATGGAACCTCAAAACCCACATAATGATCTTTTGAGGCAATGCTCTATAAAAGCTACATATATGACAATATATGGGTAGGGTTACATGACCCTTACATTTCCAATGTCTTGCAGACACTTCTACTTCAAGATTGGGTCTCCAAACTTAGTGTAACATGAAGAATGGAAATTTAATACACGATGTATTTATGATCAATCAACTCATGATCATTGTATGTATGTTGCAATTTGAGATGTTTTGTACTTTGATAGTGGTGCAACCAAACAAATAACCTCTCAATGTAGTTCCCTAACCTCACTTAAGCCTACCTCTAATGGGAATCACATGCACAAATATTTCCTCCTATCTCATCATACTTGGAAAAATTATCCTTACTATTACTAGTGATAGTACATGCACATTATCACATGTTTATATATGCCAAGGATTGAAAAAAAAATGTTATCAATATAAGCACGAGCTAAGATTCGATTGGTAGGAAATTGTGTTGATGAGAGGTGTATGTTTCATGGCTTCTTTGATGGTAAAAGGATCTTGCATCTAGTATGTTTCATCGTCAACTATATAATGCACGAGCTATGGAAAATTTGTGGATTATGCAATGCAATACAAGATTTGTAATGGCATCTCAAATGAAACATTTTGGCATGCACATTTTGGTCATCTAAATTTTTCTAGTTTGCTCTGCTTACAAAAGTTTAATATGGTGTCATCTTTGCATAAATATGAGGCTAACATGTGAAAGAGGGATACATTTTGTGTAAGATACATTGTTCGTCTTTCCTTAAATATGATACAATAAGAGCAGAACATAAATTGTAGCTTTTCTATGTGTTCCTATGCAAATAATTTATCTTTGAAATTATATAATCTGTGAATTTCATTGATGATTTTTCTAGGAATGCATGTGTCTATCCATTAAAGTCAAAGTCCAAAGTTTTATATCTGATCCATGGCTGAACATCTCTCAACATGTAAAATGGACATCATATAGTTGTGATCAAAGGGGTGGAGTATACCTCTTCTAAGTTCAATTCATTTTTGGCTAAGCATGACATGAAACAATGATATAGAGCACCATATACACCATAATAGAATGATATTGTTGAGAGAAGAAATAAGTTTCTCATGAAAATGGAAAGATTTATGGTTGAATGTTAAGCATTACATAATAGTTTTTGGATTGAGGTTGTAATGTGTGTTGCATATGTATTTCACATGTGTCCTACTAATACATTACAATCTATCACTCCTTATGAGTCTTGGCATAGTTGCAAGTTGTCTATTGCTCATTGACATGTTTTTGGTTGTTTGGAATATACATTAATGCCTTAACAATGTAGGAAATTGGACAATAAGGCTACAAAATGTATTTTTGTTTTGTAAAATAATAAGAGCAAAGGTCACCACCTATATCGCCCACATTCTAAATGTATTGTGTTAAAAAAAGATGTAGTTTTACTGGAAGATGCAGTAAAACCTCTACTTTCACATGTATCAAGGAGACTTCTATGAGCTCAAAGGATGTGTGCGACACCTTGTTACCTCTTTTCTTTGGTGGGAAATTAAATGTATCTCCTAGTGAGGCAACTTTCAAGTCTATGCAAGTTTTAAATGAAGATACAAATCATTCCATCGTTTATGTAGATATTCATGATTCGTGATGCACTCATTGATGACAGAGTAGATATTGATGAGGAAAAATCTATACCGAAATGGTTGGTGTATACTTTGAGAGATAGTAGGTTAGATGCACCTTTGCCTTGCCATACTCCCTCAAGCTTCCATGATGCTTCTTTTGCATCACTTGCTTTGCAATAGATATTTCTAACCTTTGTGATAGGAATGATTGCCATTGGAACTAAATGGGTCTATAAATTCAAATGCAAACGTGATGATAATGTTGAAAGCTATAAGGTTGGGATTGTGGGTAAAGGTTATGCTCAAGAAAAGGGATTCATTTTGATGATAGCTATGCTCTTACATGACATGTGATAACTATTCATAGCATATGTACACTTAAAAATCACAACGGTTAGAATGTACATCAATTAGACATCAAAACTGTATTTTCTTAATGGTTACTGGCTTGAAGAAGTGTACTCTTTTAGCTCTATGGTTTTTTGCAAAAAGGGTATGAAAGAAAAGTGTGCATATCAAAGAAGGATTTGTATGGATTAAAGCAAGCACCATGTGCTTAGTATGAGAAAAGAGATACCAACTTATTATCACACCTTCTTCAAAATAGTCCAACTAAAAGCTCTTTATATGTGAAACATATAGATGATATACTTCTCTTCATTGATATTTATGTGGATGACATGCTATTATGTGGGTGACATGCTCCTCATTAGTCCTAATGAGGTGCATATTATTGAGTTTAAGGCTGATTTGTATGCCTCTTTTAAAATGTCAAGTGTTGGGACATTTGCATCATTATATGGGCATTCAGTTTATGAAACTTGATGGAGGCATTGATTTGCATCAAATTAAAAACTGACACTTTATTGCAGCATTTTGAGGATCGTAAACTGATTGCCACTCTTGTTGAAATAGGTTCACAATCGAGTGTTCACGATGTTGGAGATGCAATTGATGTTGGTTTCTATTACCAAGATGTTCGATGCCTTGTTTGTGAATGCATCATCACTTGTCTTGATCTTAGTCTGTTGTCTCTTGGATGAGTTGATTTATGCTTAGCCCACATGTCAAGCATTGGCAAGAAGTTAAGCATATCTTTTGCTACTTATATGGTACCCAATAGCTTGGGCTGTTTTATTCCAAGAGCCACTAGATTACATGATTTTCTTGATTGGGATTAGGCGAGCTATTATGACACTCTTGTGTCCGCAAATGGTTTTTTCTTGATGCTTGGTAGTTCATGCATACCTTGATTGAGAAAAAGTAGCCTATTCTGGTCACTTCTAGCTATGAGTTTGAGTATAGGGAAGCTTTCATAGCTATTGTTGGGTGCATGTGGCTCAGATGCCTTATGCACTATCATTATGCCAGGGAGAAACTCTATGTTGGAGAGACCAGTTTGTCATATGTGCCCATAGAAGATAATGTTGTAAACCTTTTCACAAAGGCTCTACCTCATGAGAAATTCAAAGCTTGTCATAAAGCTTTGAGCTTACTCCATTATGTGGATTGACCTTAGTCCACATAGGTTGGCACTTCTTTATACATGAATGTTAGTCCCTTGCTCAACACATCAATCCTAGGGGGAGTTGTGAGTATATTTAGGTAGTGATGTTGTGAACACAAGGATTGCTAGAGCACTTTTTTCCCTAAATAGTATTTTTTTTACACATATACGCAAAGCTACTTATTATTGTATATTCGACACTTAATAGTACATTTGTGCTCTTCTCGTAAGCTTCTTCTTTGTCACGTTCTTTCTGTGCATTTTCTATCTCGAAACTCCAACAATATTCCCATTTAAATATTGATGTGAAAATTGTTTTCTAACGAAAAATATTTCCTTGAGGTTTTGTTAAACTATTTTGATCTCCTTCCATCCTTGAATAGTAAAGACATGAGATGGAGTATTGGCCCTAAGGATGGAAAACTACAGTATTAGTATTGGCAATAGACCATACTTCCCACCATTTGTATATCCCATTGCTTCCTATCTCACAACCCCACATGACTCAAGAAGTTCTACTAAAAGTTACTAAGCTCTTCGTTGAATTGAATCACTTCTAAGTAGTGATTGACATGTCTATGAACGAAATAGTTTTGTTTTTGCATTTTCTTCGCACATAGGAGAGCCTCTCTAACCTCTGCTTTCACATTTTCGGATATGAATATTTTTTTTAAAAAAGGAGGTTCGATCTTTGATATTCACATTTTCGCATATGAATCCTTTTTTAATAAAGGAAGTTCGATCTTTGATATATACTCATAGTGATACTTTTAATTAATTTGAAAGAACAATGAAAAGCATAGCAACCATGGACCCCCCAAATCTCACACTAGGAAGGGTTGCACCTAGCACCTCACTAGGATTGCACAGAGCCCAAAGGTTTGCTAAGGGTAGAAACTATGTACAAATGACCTTAAGGCCAAAACGAGGAGGTTGATTTTTACTTATGAAGTGCACATAGCCCTTACCATCGGAAATAGAAGTCAACAAGAGCATCTGAAGGATCTCTTTTTCATCTCGAGACATGATGTGGTGAGGGGCATCCTAACAAAGCATTCAACGATGCTTGAACCCCTTGCCCCCGAGGGAGCCAAGAGGCTTAACCCATTGAGCTAGCACTAGAACACATCTTCATATGAATATTTTTGTTTAAAATGTAGGTTCACTAGAAGCCTACTCCCCTGATCTTTAGCTTTGAAACTACAATTGTACAAGTTGAATGGGCATAGTACCCACAGGACCCCCCTTATCCCATAAGAGCAGGGGTTAGATTGATTTGACACAGACTTACAATTGCCCGAGGGTGACACCACAACTAGTTTAGACTCAATACACATGCTTGAAAGCATGGTTTAGATATTCTACCAGTAAAGTTCCAACCTCACTCAACCTCAAGAGACTAAGGACTCAATTGGAGACTAAGGACTCAATTGTCTATTATTTTTTTTTTAAATGGAGGTTCGGTCGAGGCCTACTCCCTTGGGCTTTAACTTTGAAATTGCAACTATACAAGGAAGGGCATAGTACCCATGGGACCCACCTTATCCCACAAGAACAGGGTTTAACATAACTGGGTTGAACAATAATCACAACTACCACTGAGTAGAATATGCATTGACACATCAGCCACATGATACATCATTCCAAGGTTTACATGTCCCTCACAAGTGCTGCCAACAGGGGTTGAACCCTCGCCCCTGCCTCAAGAGACAAGAGGCCCAACCACCAAGACAACAGGCCCAACCACCAAGACAACGGCTTGAGACGCCTGTCTGAATCTTGCACTATTTTACCTCCAAATAATTGAAGTCAATGCTTCACTTTTTATTATCCTATGAGAACACAAGAGGAGAAATCTGATTGCCCAATGATAACTCACCACGTGTAAAGCGAGCCTCAAGACCGGACAAAAGCTGCAAAGGTTGATTGTCTTTTCATGTGTAAGCGTGAGAGAAACATAAGCCAAATTCAGGCAGCAGGCTGCAGACGAGTGACGAGAGGTAATTTTAACGTGGCTGAGCGCACAACATTGCATATGCACTTCCAAGTTCCAATGGCCGATCGTTATTTTTGAGAAAGCCAACAAAAAAAAAACGTTATAAATAAAAAGTTTTCTGAAGTTCGCCGAAAGCTTTTTGGTGTACGCGGGAAGGACAACGTGCGGCCAAGTTCAAGTCTTTCCCGTGGGAAAGGACATCGTGCTAGCACGTCAGAGAAAAATACCACGCTGTAGCCTGTAACCATCAAAACATGCGCCTTCTCTCTCTCTAAGGAGCCATCAGAACATGCGCCTTCTCCCTCTACAGAAATTACTGCGTCAAGCGTGTGTATGTGTCATGCTTCTCCCATGCACACCATCTTTTTTTTTTTGAGATTACAATGAATTGGAAATACATTCACACACCCAACTTGGTAGTTGGAAACACACTCACACACCCAACTTGGTAACATAGAGGCACCCACTTTTGAGTAACTCATAGATATGTCCAGTCTAGACTTGAACTGAGGACTTCCTCCTGAAGATTCAATGCGTCAAACCACGGTCCACTATACTATGCAGGTTTGGACCATACACACCATCTTTTCCCATTGCAGAGAGAGAGAGAGAAAACACGTCAACCCTCTCCTCCTCTCCACTAATAATTGATTTTCAATAATCAAGTCAAAATAATTTTCTTTTTTAAGTAATAAAGTTAAAGTTTATAAAGTATGTTCACATGTGTAAGGTCGTGTGTTTGGTTCTTTCCACTCTTGAAGGGGATGAGGGTTCAACCTCTTCTTACGATAGTAGAGTTATCGGCCCTAAACCAGTGTATTGGCTTCAAACAGATTAAACTACTTACTTTCGGGTAGTCTTTTCAAGTGTCACTTTCGGTCAGCCTAATTCTTGCTTTGTGGAATACGAGAGGTCCCATGGCTATTATACCCGTTCACTTATACAATTGTTTTTTCAATCAATTCAAGCAAGGAAAATTAGGCTTCTTTTTATAAAAAAAATCTATAAAATAGAGAAATAGAGTAAAAGAAAATCAAGGAGAACTACGAAGCAAAAAGAGAGGCATATAGTTGCTTTAAAGTGAAATGACATGAAGTGTTGGAGTTAGACGTCTGCGGAAGCACGCGAACAACACAAGGAAGAAGAAGAAGCTTGGAGCACAACACACAATACTGAATGTATTACTAGAGAATGTACAAAGATAAGTAGCCCATTAGGGCAATAGGCATATATACAAGCCGAAGGAAAAAACCTTCTGAAGAGGGAAAAAAGTGCCTCGACGGTCCTAGTTTGTTCACACACATCTCTACCTAAATATATCAACAAATCACCCCTGGGAGTGATGCGGTGAACAAAGAGATGGCACTCATGTATAAGGAAGTGCCAAGCTATGTGGAATCAATCCACAAAAGGAAGTAAGCCCAAAGCTTTGCGGAAAGCTTCAAACTTCTCCCTAGGCAAAGCCTTCGTGAAAAGGTCTGCAATGTTCTCCTGCGTGGGCACATATGCCAAGCTAATCTTCCCAACAGAGAACCTCTCTTTGACATAATGATAATGCACCTCAATGTGCTTAGTGCGAGCATGAAACACAGGGTTCCTCGCAACTACCAATGCGCTTTGACTCTCAGTGAAGATGGTGGTGGCAGAAGACTGACCAACACCAAATCAGCCATAAGGCGTCTAAGCCACACACTCAACAGTAGATGTGAAAGCTTCCCTATACTCAACCTCACAACTGGAAGTGGCCACAGTAGGCTGCTTCTTGCTCAATCAAGGCATACATGAGCTACCACGCATGAAGCAAAAGCCACTAGGGGACACACGAATGTCATAGCAACCAGCCCAATGAGAGTCAAAAAAAGCATGAAAATCTGGCGGTAGTGATCCCCCCTTGGGATAAAACAACCCAAGTAGTTGAGTACCACTCAAGTAGCAAAAGATGCACTTAACCGCGTGCCAATGCTTGACACCTGGGCAATGCATAAACCTGCTCATCTGTGAGACAGCAAACTGAATATCTGGTCGAGTAATGCATAAGTAAATCAAGCATCCAACAGCCTACTGATAGAGAACAACATCAAATGCATCTCCAACATCTTGAATACTCAATCGTAAACATGTCTCCATAGGAGTGGCCATAGGCTTATAGTCTTCAAGGCTGAAATCGTGCAATAATGTGTCAATATATTTCGTTTGACACAAAGCCATTCCACCATCAACATGCATAAATTGAATGCCCAAATAGTGATGCAAATGCCCCAAATCAGACATCTCAAACGAGTCATGTAAATCAGGCTTAAAATCAGCAATATGCCTCTCATGAGGACCAGTGAGCAGCATGTCATCAACACAAACCACAATGATCAGAAGTACATCACTCACACGCTTAACATATAAGGTGCTTTCAGTTGGACTGTTCTCAAAACCATCTGTAATCAGATAGGCATGTATCTTTTCATACCAAGCACATGGTGCTTGTTTTAAGCCATATAATGCCTTCTTTAACCTGCACACCTGGTTTTCATGCCCTTTCTGCACAAAGCCATGGGGATGAAAAACATACACTTCTTCATGCAAGTCACCATTCAGAAATGTTGTTTTAATGTCCAACTGATGTACATTCCAACCATGATGAACTGCAAGTGTACAGATGCTACGAACAATAGTCATTCGTCAAGTAGGTGCAAAGGTCTCATCAAAATCAATGCCTCTTTCATGCGCACAACCTTTTGCAACAAGCCTAGACTTATACCTGTCAATTGTACCATCAAGCTTACGCTTCAGCTTATATACCCACTTAGTCCCAATGGCCTTCTTGCCACGATGCAAGTCACATAAAGACCAAGTACCATTCTTTATTATAGCATCATATTCAGATTGCATAGCAGCCATCCAATTTTTTGAATTTTGTGCTTCATCAAACGAAACATGCTCATTCTCATCACAGAGACTAGATGCAGCCATAGCATAGCAATATGATGCAAAAGAGGCACTATGAGAGCTCAACGAGTACGATATGACAGAGGTGCATCTAGTTTGCTATCACACAAGTATGCACGAGCCATTTTGGCATAGTTTTTGCCTGCTCAATATCAACTCTCTCATCAATAAGTGCATCATGTAAATATGCATGAGAAATGGAATGATCTGCATCAGAAATGGAATGATCTGCATCATCACATGAAACCTGCAAAGGCTAAGAAGTTGCCTCATTAGGACCCACACTAAACTATCCACCTGTAAAAAGAGGCAGCAAAGTATTATACATGTCTCTAGAGCTAACATATGTCTCCTTAGTACACGAAAGCAATGGCTGAATACCATCTTACACAAAAACAACATCACGGCTAACCAAAATGCGTTTAGTCTGTGGATGATAGAGACGATAGCCTTTACTTTCAGAACTCTACCCAACAAAAATACATTTTACTGCTTTATCATCCAAATTTCTGCAATGTTGTTGAGGCACTAATGCATATGTGAAACAACCAAAAACACGTAGATGAGCAACAGATGGCTTGCGATCATGCCAAGCCTCATATGGAGTGATAGACTGCAGTACTTTAGTGGGACACTTGTTAAGTACATATGATGCACACATGACAGCCTCAAAGCCAGAAACTATGTGGTAAAGCCTGACTCTTGACCATACACCTCGCCATCTCCATGAGTGACCTGTTCTTTCGTTCAGCAACTCCATTCTACTGAGGTGTATACGGCACTGTACACTGGTGTTTTATTCCACGTTCAGCCAGAAATGCATTAAAATTAGAAGACATATATTCCCCCTCTCGATCAGAATGGAGGGTGCCCATTTTACATGCTGACAAATTTTCAGCCAAAACCAAAAACTATTTGAAGCACATGAACACTTTGGACTTTGCCTTCAATGGATATACCCATGCATGCTTGGGAAAATCATCGATGAAAGTCTTGAAGTAAAGATAATTTTTAAAAGAAGGTGTCTGCACAGGACCATCGACATCACTATGTACAAGCTACAATTTCTGAGTAGCCCGAACTCAACCATCTTTTGGAAAGGAGGAACACTGCATTTTGCACAAAATACAGCCTTCACAAACATGTTTTCCACGTGCCTCAAGTTTGGGCAAAGAGGACACCATTTCAGATTTCTGCAAGCGTAGCAAACTAGCAAAATTCAGATGACGAAAGCATGCATGCCAAAGCTTTGCATCTGACATAGCCTGAGAATCATGTTCTGCACATGCCGAATCATTTATAGATCTTTCATAGTCTATGAGCTTATACAACCCACGACATAGAATGTCAGAAGCAATAATCATGTCACCATTAGACAAATCATGAATTGTATAAATGTCATCAACAAATTTCAGAACCAAGCCAATGTTGGCTAATGCAGAAACGGATAACAGATTTTTCTTGATCCCTAGCACAAACAAAGTATCTGACAAAGTGAAAGAACTACCTTCAGTAGTAGTCAAAATGATCTTACCAACTCCCATAAGAGGATAAGAGGAGTTTTTGGCACATGTAACAGTATTCCTTGTAGAGGCAGGCTCGAGTGAAGAGAAGAAACTGCACTGCGAGGTAATATGGTTGGTCGCCCCACTGTCAAAGTACCAAACATCTGAGTCTACTGCAGACATGCACTGCTCATGAGAAGATGGGTCAAGACAACAAACAATAGTAAATGCCCATTCTTCTTCCTGCACAAGATTAGCAGACTCTGTTTTTGGTGTAGAGGCCTCTGCAACAACCATTCCAACCTCTTTCTTCTTTGCCTCTTTAGCAGCCAATTTTGGACAGTTCTTTATGATATGATCATTTCCTTTAGAGTACTTGCAAAACAATTTTTGCTTTTCTGATTTCTTTTCATCTTTGTCTTCCCTCTTCGATTGTGCAGAATTAGCAGATTTCTGCTTACTAGATGAAGAGCTCCATTTTCCTTTGCCCTTCTAACTAGCCAGGAAAGCTTGATCTGCAACATGCATAATGGACTTATTCTGTCTGGACTGATCCTCCCACAATAGAACATAGACTAACTCCTCAAATGACAAGGCATTTGGATTTCCTTTCACCATCAACCGAAGAGTAGATGCAAAACTCTGATATGAATCAGGAAGACCATTCAGAACGGTCCGCACAAGTGAGCTATCTCAATTGTTCCTTCAAGTCTTTGATCTTTGTAAGAAAATTGTCCATAGAATCACCTTCATTCATGTGCTCACTCTCCAACTATCTTCGGAGGTAAGCAACATGAGCCTCATTCCTAGCTTGGTACAATGTGGTAAGTGTATCCCAAGCATCCTTAGCTATTCTGCAAGAGCGAATGTGAGGAATAATGGCACGTTTGGCAGACAAAGATATCAATGCATGTGCCTGGGCATCTGTGCCATCCCAACAAATTTGCTCTACAGTAGGTGCAACAAAAACCATAGCAAGGAATAAGCAGAATATCATCATCTTCGACACCTGTTGATATATTTAGGTAGTGATATGTGTGAACACATTAGGACCACCGGGGCACTTTTTTCCCTCTTTAGGAGGTTTTTTTCCCCCAGCTTGTATATACGCCTATTGCCCTAATGGGCTACTTATCTTTGTACACTCTCTAGTAATACATTCAGTATTGTGTGTTGTGCTCCAAGCTTCTTCTCCTTCCTTGTGTTGTTCGCATGCTTCCGCAGACGTCTATCTCCAACAATTGGTATCAGAGCAGGTCGTCGCTTCATCTAGGGCGCCGTCGACACTCCTCCGTTTGCAGTCTCAAAATCGCACGAATTTTGGTGAGCATACTCAGCATGTTTCCTAGATCAAAATTGCTTCGCTCTGTCGTGCTCAAATTGCGATCTGAGCTCGTTTCGGCCTCCGAACACACTATTGTAGTGCTTGTGCAGGCTATTTTGTCCTTTTGTGCCAAAGGTATATACCAGTTTCTGTTCGCCAGTATAAGCATCTCAAAGTTTGCTACAGGTTTAGCGGAACTCGTCTGGGCAATTTTGCTCAACTTTTTGAGATACAGTTAATTTTCTGCATCAAGGTATTTTAGTCACCAGCCATGGCTGAAAGCAGTGATGTATTCCGTCTATTGGCTGTTGAGGATAAGTTGGATGGTACCAACTACCCATTGTGGGCTTATATGATGCGACATGTATTGGTTGCAAAAGGACTGTGGAACATTGTGCACGGTGTTGAAAAACATCCTATCACACCTGCAACTGTTAACTGCAGGTACTGAAGCTGATGCAAAAGGTGTCGAAGATTATGATATTCTGCATATTCCTGTTCGCGCTACGGTTTCTGTTGCACCTACTGTAGAGCAGATTCGTTGGGATGGCACGGATGCCCAGGCACATGCATTGATAGCTTTGTCTGTCAAACGTGCCATTATTCCTCATATTCGCTCTTGCAGAACAACTAAGGATGCTTGGGATACACTTACCACATTGTACCAAGCTAGGAATGAGGCTCATGTTGCTTACCTTCGGAAACACTTGGAGAGTGAGCACATGAATGAAGGTGATTCTATGGACAGTTTACTAACAAAGATCAAAGACTTGAAGGAACAGTTGATTTCTGCTGATGAGGTTATACCAGATAGCTCACTTGTGTAGACCGTTCTGAATCGTCTTCCTGATTCATATCAGAGTTTTGCTTCTACTCTTCGGTTGATGATGAAAGGCAATCCAAATGCCTTGTCATTTGAAGAGTTAGTCTCTATTCTGTTGCAAGAAGATCAGTCCAGGCAGAACAGGTCCATTATGCGTGTTGCAGATCAAGCTTTCCTGGCTAGTCAGAAGGGCAAAGAAAAATGGAGCTCTTCTACTAGTAAGCAGAAATCTGCTAATGCTGCACATTTGAAGAACCGAGACAAAGATGAGAAAAAAATCAGAAAAGCAGAAATTGTTTTGTCAGTACTGTAAAGGGAATGATCATATCATAAAGAACTCTCCAAAACTGGCTGCAAAAGAGGCAAAGAAGAAAGAGGCTGGAATGGTTGTTGCAGATGCCTCTATACCAAAAACGGAGTCTACTAATCTTGTGTAGGAAGAAGAATGGGCGTTTACTACTGACTGCAGTTTTGACCCATCTTCTCATGAGCAATGCATGTCTGTAGTAGACTCAGATGTTCGGTACTTTGACAGTGGGGCGACCAAACATATTACCTCACAGTGCAGTTTCTTCTCTTCACTCAAGCCTGCCCCTATAGGGAATACTGTTACATGCGCCAACAACTCCTCTTATCCTGTTATAGGAGTTGGTAAGATCATTTTGACTACTGCTGATGGTAGTTCTTTCACTTTGTCACTTGCTTTATTTGTGCCACGGATCAAGAACATGTTATCAGTTTCTGCATTAGCTAAGATTGGCTTGGTTGTGAAATTTGTTGATGACAGGTGTACAGTTCATGATCTGTCAAATGGTGATGTGATTATTGCTTCTTGCATTTTATGTCATGGGATGTATAAGCTCATAGACTATGAAAGATCTGTGAATGATTCGGCATGTGCAGTACATGATTCTCAGGCTATCTCAGATACAAAGCTTTAGCATGCACGCTTTGGTCATCTGAATTTTGCTAGTTTGCTACGTCTGGAGAAATCTGAAATGGT
This sequence comes from Ceratopteris richardii, assembly GCA_020310875.1. Taxonomy (NCBI): domain Eukaryota; kingdom Viridiplantae; phylum Streptophyta; class Polypodiopsida; order Polypodiales; family Pteridaceae; genus Ceratopteris; species Ceratopteris richardii. The sequence goes on along the minus strand of CM035409.1, from coordinate 141,984,630 downwards.
GTCCTCTTTGCCCAAACTTCAGGCACCTAGAAAACATGTTTGTGAAGGCTGTATTTTGGGCAAAATGCAACGTTCATCCTTTCCAAAAGATGGTTCAGTTCGGGCTACTCAGAAATTACAGCTTGTGCATAGTGATGTCTATGGTCCTATGCCGACACCTTCTTTTGGGAATTATCTTTACTTCATGACTTTCATCGATGATTTTTCCAGGCATGCATGGGTATATCCATTGAAGGCAAAGTCCAAAGTGTTCATGTGCTTCAAACAGTTTTTGGTTTTGGCTGAAAATATGTCAGCATGTAAAATGAGCACCCTCCGTTCTGATCGAGGGGGGGATAAAACACCAGTGTACAGTGCCGTATAAACCTCAACAGAATGGAGTTGCTGAACGAAAGAGCAGGTCACTCATGGAGATGGCGAGGTGTATGGTCAAGAGTCAAGCTTTACCACATAGTTTCTGGCTTGAGGCTGTCATGTGTGCAGCATATGTACTTAACAGGTGTCCCACTAAAGCGCTGCAGTCTATCACTCCATATGAGGCTTGACATGATCGCAAGCCATCTGTTGCTCATCTGCGTGTTTTTGGTTGTTTGGCATATGCATTAGTGCCTGAACAACATCGTAGAAAATTGGATGATAAAGCAGTAAAAGGTATTTTTGTAGGGTACAGTTCTGAAAGTAAAGGCTATCGTCTGTATCATCCATAGACTAAACGCATTCTGGTTAGCCGTGATGTTGTTTTTGTGGAAGATGCTATTCAGCCATTGCTTTCATGTACTAAGGAGACATCTATTAGCTCCAAAGACATGTATGATACTTTGCTGCCTCTTTTTATCCTGGCAAGAAGGCCATTGGCACTAAGTGTGTATACAAGTTGAAGCATAAACCTGATGGTATAGTTGACAGGTATAAGGCTAGGCTTGTTGCAAAGGGTTATGCGTAGGAAAGAGGCATTGATTTTGATGAGACCTTTGCACCTACATGTCGTATTACTACTGTTCGAAGCATATGTGCACTTGCAACTCATCATGGTTGGAATGTACATCAGTTGGACATTAAAACAGCATTTCTAAATGATGACTTGCATGAAGAAGTGTATGTTCTTCAGCCCCATGCATTCATGCAGAAAGGGCATGAAAACAAGGTGTGCAGGTTAAAGAAGGCATTATATGGCTTAAAGCAAGCACCACGTGCTTGATATGAGAAGATACATGCCTATCTGATTGCACATGGTTTTGAGAATAATCCAACTGAAAGCACCTTATATGTTAAGCGTGCTAATGATGTGCTTCTGATCATTGTTGTGTACGTCGACGACATGCTGCTCACTGGTCCTACTGAGAAGCATATTGTTGATTTTAAGGCTGATTTGCATGCCTCATTTGAGATGTCTGATTTGGGGCATTTGCATCAGTATTTGGGCATTCAGTTTATGCAAGTTGATGGTGGAATGGCTTTGTGTCAAACAAAATATATTGACACATTATTGTAGCGTTTTGGCCTTGAAGACTGTAAGCCTATTACCACTCCTATGGAGACAAGTTTACGATTGAGTCTTCATGATGCTGGAGATGCACTTGATGTTGTTCTCTAGCAGCAGGTTGTTGGATGCTTGATATACTTATGCATTACTCGGCCAGATATTCAGTTTGCTGTCTCACAGATGAGCAGGTTTATGCATTGCCCAGGAGTCAAGAATTGGCAGGCGGTTAAGCGCATCTTTCGCTACTTGAGTGGTACTCTGCTACTTGGGTTGTTTTATCCCAAGGGGGGATCACTACCGCCAGATTTGCATGCTTTTTCTGACTCTGATTGGGCTGGTTGCTATGACACTCGTGTGCCCACTAGTGGCTTTTGCTTCATGCTTGGTAGCTCATGTATATCTTGGTTGAGCAAGAAGCAACCTACTATGGCCACTTCCAGTTGTGAGGCTGAGTATAGGGCAGATTTCACAGCTACTGTTGAGTGTGTGTGGCTCATATGCCTTATGGCTGATTTGGGTGTTGGTCAGACTTCTGCCACCACCATCTTCACTGACAGACAGAGCGCATTGGCAGTTGCGAGGAACCCTATGTTCCATGCTTGCACTAAGCACATTGAGGTGCATTATCACTATGTTAGGGAGGGGTTCTCTGCTGGGGAGATCAGCTTGGCATATGTGCCCACGTAGGAGAACATTGCATACCTTTTCACGAAGGCTCTACCTAGGGAGAAGTTTGAAGCTTTCCGCAAAGCTTTGGGCTTACTTCCTTTTGTGGAGTGATTTCCACATAGCTTGGCACTTCCTTATACATGAGTGCCAGCTCCTTGTTCACCGCATCACTCCCGGGGGGTTTGTTGATATATTTAGGTAGTGATGTGTGTGAACATACTAGGACGGCCGGGGCACTTTTTTCCCTCTTTAGGAGGATTTTTTCCCTCGGCTTGTATATACGCCTATTGCCCTAATGGGCTACTTATCTTTGTACATTCTCTAGTAATACATTCAGTATTGTGTGTTGTGCTCCAAGCTTCTTCTCCTTCCTTGTGCTGTTTGCGTGCTTCCGCAGACGTCTATCTCCAACAACACCTTGTGCATCAGCTTCTGTACCTGAAGTTGTAATAGTTGCATGTGTGATAGGACGTTTTTCAACACCCTCCACAATGTTCCGGAGTCCTTTTGCAACCAATACATGTCATATCATAGAAGCCCATAATGGGTAGTTGGTACCATCCAACTTATCCTCAACAACCAACATACGGAATACATCACTACTTTTGCCATGGCCGATGTCTAAAATACCTTGATGCAGAATATTGACTGTATTTCAATGACCTTTAAATGTATTCATAAGAATATTTTTTTCCTAAAAGCAATATGATTGCCAACATTCATATTGGACTTGGGTACCTTTCATTTCAATTATTATCTTTTTGTAATGAAAATATGACCAATTTGACTTTGGGATTACAATTTAAAAGAATGGACATGATATTAAAAATAAGTTTCGTTTTCAATAGAATAGGAGCAATTATGTCCCCTGTAGATCCTCAAAGCCGAGCTTCACCATTCAACAACTCCACTAGTCATGGGAATGTGTGACATTGAGGATTCCTCTAGGAGGATCATCGGTTGATGACCATCATACATTTCTGGATCATTATCTGCTACAACCTACATCACATTAGCGTAGTGCTTGGCAATGAAGATATCCAAATTACTGGACATAACACCGGAGCTATGTTTCTAGTGTGTAATGATACTTCTCTTGTGAATGATATTCTCCTAGGAAAAGATTGGCTATTAGCTCATTTGATAAAACTCAACCTAGCTACAAACCATCTCACAACAAGGATAGATGATAAGTGGCTTACCATCCCATTAGGTCAACTCATGAAGAACTCTCCTAGTATCCCCGCACACCATGAAGTAAAACATGCATACTCAAAGGAACACACAAATATGGTTTCCAAAAACTTACCATGTAATAAAGTCTCATAGGAACAAAAGCAACAGGCAAAAGGATATCATCCAAGACCTCCAAAGCAAGTTTGGGTAGTGAAAGGTACTAAGTCTCAACCTTAGCAATACTTATCCGAATCTCAACCAGAAGAAAATGTTGCAACAAAGGAAGTCAGCATATTCACATGAGTCTTATTCTACAAGATAGATTTGGATCTTGAAAGCATTGCCACAAGCTAAGCTCAATATGGAAAGACTCAGATTTGGGTATTGAAATCTAATGTTTCGCTTCAGCCCACATGAAACTTCTATCATGAAACCATCAGTCAAGCTATCCAAGCCTATTTGCCCAACTTGGGGGCTGCCAAGGAAGGGAACTTCTCAACAAGTTTCAAATCCTAAATTTACCAAGATGATCTGGGGAAGAAACAAATCCACCCAAGCGGTCTTATGCAGATGCACTAAGACAACCACCAGCCATTGCAACATAAATGATGTCCCAAATCCGATGTGCAAGAGGATTGTTCTTATGCTCACATAAGAGTAGTTTCACTTCTACAGCTCAATTGCCTATCCAAAAATGGATCTACAAATGATCTCTATTCAATTTAATCCGAAAATGGATCTGCGAATGATCTCTATTCAATTTATCTCATGATCCATGTATAATATTGCTAAATTTGTTGATGATCGTGATAATATACAATATACGAGCCCTTAGTTTACTGTAGATAATGCTACCAAAACTTTGAGAAAAGTTGCTAAGTGAAAACCCATGAACTTATTTGATCCATGCTTAACAGAAAATACATCTTTTTATGTATCCATAAGGACACAACCATTATGGTCTTTCTTAACCTTGATGTGTTTTCTAAGCAACCATAATGGTATGCTTGAACTTGGAACTCAAAACATGCTTATCATGAACAAGTTCTAGCTTTTAACATTCAATGATGCCTCCATTTGGATGATTGCTCAAAAATAATTTGTCTTGATCATTACATGATAATCCCATGGCTATGATCAACTCATCTAGCCAGGTGGTTGTGGCATTAGAGGAAAAAATGAACCCTGCATGGGCCTTTTAGATTAAGGAGTGATTTGGAATGGACCAATGAGAGGAGGGTGGTGGACACAGTCTAGTCCCTTAATCACATAGGCTAGGCATAGGCTTCCCTTGTTTTTTTGTGGTCAAACATGAAAAAACCAGGTAGAACTAGTCGGTTTTCTTTGGAGAATGGTTTTGAAAATCTCGAATTTCATTTAGAACCCTTCGATTGCCTTAAAGATCCAAAGGCTTAGATGAAAGAACAAAAGTCAAGGCAACTTTGATCCTTGACCATTGGATTGGGCTCAAATCAAGCGGCTCGGATCAGAGTAATGATGAGACTAGGTGCCAAATATCGTACAACGTTCGATGAGGAGTTTGATCGAAAGGCCTTGTTTGAATTCGCCTGTGAAATGCGCCTTTATTTCTTGTCCATTGGATCTTATGACCATCTAATGGTTGAGGATTGTCTCATTAAAGCAAAGGGCGTCATTGTGCATGCACCGTTGGATAGGATCTAGATCGGACGGAGCTAATCAATTGTGCAATTCCGCTCAGCCCCGAATGCGGACTATGGTTCGATTTGCCTAGATCTAACGGCTGAGATTCTTGTAGAACCATGCCCAAAAGAAATTCGTGGAGAATCTTTTGGCCTGCACACATGTGAGACTCTCTCTCTAGGTTCTCATGCCTTTTAATCTTGGCCATTAAATTGAAGGATCCAAAGGCTACGAAATATTTCTTTCTGGAATTCAAACACAATATGTCATGAAATATTAATTTATTCTATAATACCACTAGTGGTTTTCTATGAACCCTTCATCTCTTAGATTAAGCTTTTTAATCCCTAAAAATTAGGAATCCTTACAAGGCCCATGCAGGGTTCACTTTTTCCCTAATGGTCAATCCATTTTCACTTCCTAAGAATCCTATGAAGTCTTAAGACCATTGGTTCTAAGAACATACATAGGGACTTTGAAACAATGGGGATTACATTTTGTTTTGGATGTGGGGCAATAAAAGAATTAATATGAGCTTCTTTTTACAAGAGTTTGAAGCCCTCCAAAAGAGCAGCAAAATGATATGCAAAATCTAGGAAGCCCTTGACTTTGGAGCATTCTTGAAGCTTCCTTTAATTAGGCCTAACCTAGAATGATGTGATTAAATAATGTATTTGTTACAGTCACTGAATGGCAAGTCCATAGCTCCAATAACCAACCTCAAAGGCTATCTTATAGAGTTTGATTTGATAAGTGAAATAATTGAGGACGTATTACAATTTGAGCCTAGCATAGACTTCATTGATAGCATAGTGGTGCAAAGAGTAAAAGTCAACAAATAATCTATAACATGGAGCGATTTACAACATCATATGGATATCAATATCTCCATGTGCAAGACACTTGTAATTTGGTAGCAATATTTCCACTTCCATTGAGTTGATCACCACATAATACCACACAAAATTGTGTTTTATTGTATGCAATACTGGTGGAGCTTGAGGTCTACAAAAGCACAAAAACAAATAAATCACCCATGAGAGTGATGTGGTGAACAAGGAGCTGACACTCATGTATAAGGAAGTGCCAAGCTATGTGGAATCAATCCACACAAGGAAGTAAGCCTAAAGCTTTGCGGAAACCTTCAAACTTCTCCCTAGGTAGAGTCTTCGTGAAAAGGTCTGCAATGTTCTCTTGCATGGGCACATATGTCAAGCTAATCCCTTCAACGGAGAACCTTGCTCTGACATAATGATAATGCGCCTCAATGTGCTTAGTGCAAGCATGGAACACAGGGTTCTTTGCAAGTGCCAATGCACTCTGACTGTCAGTGAAGATGGTGGTGGTAGAAGATTGACCAACACCCAAATCAGCCATAAGGCATCTGAGCCACACACACTCAACAGTCGATATGAAAGCTGCCCTATGCTCAGCCTCACAACTGGAAGTGGCCATAGTAGGATGCTTCTTGCTCAACCAAGATATACATGAGCTACCAAGCATGAATCAAAAGCCACTAGTGGACATACGAGTGTCATAGCAACCAGCCCAGACAAAGTGAGAAAAAGCATGTAAATCTGGCGATAGTGATCCCCGAGCTTACAAGATATGAAAACATGATGGAATGAATTAAATTAGAAATGGAAATGACTTACATGAGATGCTCTATGAGCATGGTGACTCCATGAGGAGTGGGAGCACACTCTTGGCAATGCGCTAGAGTGGAATGACTTGAGTGGAGTGAAGAGAGGCCTTGCTTATATGGAGTTTGGGAGAATTTCCTTGCATGTGGGATATATGTGCTTGCATGAGAATGAAAGTAGCTTTGGACAAAAGGGTGGAGCATGGAACTCTCAACACCCCCCCTCCATGTGATGACCCTTTTGTTTTTAATATGGGGAACTAGTGACATATGGGATCACTTAGTCCATTTGGTTTTTAGGATCTATGGACATATGGGATCCTTAGACATAACTTGGACATATGGCATCCAAGTGTGGGACATCTGGCATCCCTAGGATCTTGGGACATATGGGATCCCAAGACATATACTTGGACATTTGGGATCCAAGTGGTTTTTAATGGGATCTAGGGACATATGGGATCCCTAGACATGTACAAGGGTTTACATCATTGGGTAGGTAGTGTTTTTTATCCATTAGCATCTTCTTCTTTTGTACTCCTTTTGCCTTGTTGGTGTTGTAGACTCCTTGGGATCCATTGATGGGATCTTTGGTAGGCTACTTTTCCTTCTTGTGGGCTTTGAGTAGCATGTGTTCAAGCCATAGGGAAGGTCTTTCTCGTTTTAGAGAGCAGTGTCTAATCCCTTTACATGGGGTTGAAATGATCTCGAGCTCAATAAGATTTTTAACTTTTGGAGAGCTAGTACATTTTCACTTGAGTATATGTAGCTTCAAAACTTAATGGAATTGGGAAGGTCCTACCTTCTTGAGTGAAGGTGGTGTCTAGTCCCTTACAAAGAGAGCCATATATGCAAAGTGACTTCTCAAAATACTATAGCTTGAGTTACATGGAAAAAATGAATCCATAACTTATAGTAGTTTAGACCCTTGAATACAAATGGCACTTAGTTCATGTATAGTGATCTTCATCTTTCAGAAATGAAATCATATCTGGACTTTATAAGCACAATCACTCTTTCCTATTGTGAAAAATCTCCTTAAATTTACCAGATTAACTTGCAAGCTTGAGCTCGACGAACCAGCATGCTCAGTTCAGAAAAGTTGCACTTATGACATCATAGGTGCTGGCTAATGTTTCTTCGTTCATCAAATCCGGCGAAAGATCCGTGAAAGGCTGGCTAATGCTTCGTTGCTTCAATGAATGAACCAATCCTGGCGAATGAGAAAACAGCTAGCACAACGATCATTCTCTATCTGGAGCAGATTAGATCATGTCCTTCTACGAGAGGTAAATGCTATTTCGAGTCCTATAGCAATGACCATATTCAGCTCTGGAAAAGGCATGCAATCACTCTCTATGGGTGGATCACATCTGTCACAGACTATTCGATGACCCTAGAAGGTTCGTTTCCATGCCAAATCAGGGGTAAATCCAGCTACCACCAAAATGAAAGGCACTATTATGGAGAACGAGCAAGAACTCTCCACTTTTAATCTTTGCAGGTAAGAACAAAGATGCACACAAAGCATAGAAGTTGTCTATCATCTGCAACCATCACAATTGATGCACCATATCTGATGACCTTTTTGTTCACAGTAGCCACCGATCCTTTTTCTGGTAATGTCATGGTGATCTATTCCTCTTGGTCTCCTGAGACTCATCCTCAACGACTAGCACAACAAGACACTTTGTGGAAGTGTCAAGTCCCGATGGATGTGTAAGCCATAGTTATAGTTTGCTCAAATGTTGAACACACAGATCGGATGAAGGCGCAAATCCTCTTGCTCTTCTCTCTTCATAAAAATGACATAGCGTCATCAGTAGTCACTTCCAAGGACTGGCGCAACATCATCTATAGTTTCTGAAGTCATCAGAGATTTCTTCTACTCTCTCTCACTCTGTGAATGCGCAGAGATAACCTCGCAAATGGAAGGTGTTGCTCCCGAATTTTTGGCTCTTTTCCACTGTGAGGCACTGGTTGCTAGTAGACCACTTCTTTCCCACTTCTTCTCATGCTGATGGAACGAAATTTCTGAGGAGGAGCTTATGATGAATGACTACCACTACATGTACTCCTAGAGTGTGCTCTCCCCTCACATGATCGTTTCGCTCTTTAATTTTTGCGAGAGATTGAATCAGACATAGTCAGTATTACCATGTTCCTCTCATCTTGCCGCTTGTTTCAGCCAAACATGCACCATGTACTCTTCATTTCATCTCTACGTTCCATGGCAATGAGATCCTGGTTCGTATGAGACTGACACTTAAGTCGATGATGTCTACTTTGCATAAAGCTCGGGCTCTCTGTAATCAAACTCATACAAGAGAAAAAAAAAAGGCAGACATCTATTGCCTCCTTCGCCAGGATGTGCACCTTCTGCAGACTTTCATAGTTCCAATTTTCATGATGATGTGGAATTTAATGAGTGAGTATAGTGTTAATAAACACTTGATATATCAAATAGAAGTGTTGAAAAGCACTTTATTGTCTAGAGCTAAGTACTAGAAGAGAAATCGCCAGCGGAAGATATGAGATGCAAGGGAGGGATGAAGGGATTAAGAAAGAAAATAGATTGAATTTATGATACAAAAAAGGAGAACATGAAGACACTAATAGTGCTTGAGAGCACTCTTATTGAGATATGGGAGGGAGGGATTAGAAATGAAAAATAGGCTAAAGATGAAAAATGAAAATCAAAACATAAACTCGAAAGGAAAAACAATTAACCTATGCTCTGATACCATGTTGAAAGGAAAAAAGCAACTACTCCTAATCTCATAGTTATCACACAATTAACAAACTATGGAGGAAGAAATAAAAGATATGGAAACATGATGGAATGAATTAAAGTAGAAATGGAAATGACTTACATGAGATGCTCTATGAGCATGGTGACTCCATGAGGAGTGGGAGCACACTCTTGGCAATGAGTTAGAGTGGAATGACTTGAGTGGAGTGAAGGGAGGCCTTGCTTATATGGAGTTTGGGAGAATTCCCTTGCATGTGGGATATATGTGCTTGCATGAGAATGAAACTAGCTTTGGACAAAAGGGTGGAGCATGGAACTCTCAACAGTAGGTAGGTACCACTCAAGTAGCAAAAGATGTGCTTAACCGCCTGCCAATGCTTGACACTTGGACAATGCATAAACCTGCTCATTTGTGAGATGGAAAACTGAATATCTGGCCGAGTAATGCATAAGTAAATCAAGCATCCAACAACCTCTTGATAGAGAACAACATCAAATCCATCTTCACATGCCACAAGAGTGTAGTTATGGCAAGAGAAATTTTCGGTTAAGCGAGCTCTAGGGGGAACAAATTGGGATGGGTGACCTCCCTGAAAGTGTTGGGAACCTTTGTCTTCCTTGATCGTTGAGGTCCTCCTTCACATGCAGCCAATGGTGCCAATGGTGACTTTCATGACTCAGATGACAAGGTACGCTTGGGTTGCCGTCTTAGTCATAAGCCTTGGAGAAAGCCTTGGGTGGGTGGGTAGGTGCTCGCTTGGCTCGCACAAAAGAAACAAAGCTTTTGTGTCGAAATGCTTTGATATCAGTGAAGTATTTGGATGGCAACGCACCACATTGAACTCTCCTTCTTGAGAGGTTCACAATGATACCCTCAGAGTAAAAAAAACAAGCTCCAAGCACCACACAAAGTAGTCTACATAAAGGCTACAGAATACGCACAAAAACACAATACACATGGAGCACAAAGTTAGATTTCATAGGTGTTACAAATACGGTCGAACTTATATAGGTGAGCAGGCCACTATATGTTTTATTAAGGAACATATAGAAAAGTGTCTATCAGCCATTTGGCCTTTCACATGGACACTAATGGTAGCATTATCCCTCATATCCGCTGTTACAAAACAACAGAGCATGCTTGGGATACACTTACCACTTTGTACCATGTTGCTTACCTCTGAAAACAGTTGGAGAGTGAGCATATGAATGAAGGAGATTCTATGGATAGTTTTTTGACAAAGATAATAGATTTGAAGGAGTAATTGATTTCTACTAATGAAGTCTTGCAAGACAATTCACTTGTGCAAACTGTTCTAAATGGTCTTCCAGATTCTTATTAGAGTTTTGCTTCTCCTCTTTGGTTGATGATGAAAGGAAAATCAAATGCCTTAACATTTGAGGATTTAGTATCTGTTTTGTTGCAAGAAGATTAATCCAGGTAGAATAGGTCCATCATGCATGTACTAGATCAAGCTTTCTTAGCTAGTCGAAAGGGCAAATGTAAATGGAGCTCATCGACTGGTAAGCAGAAATCTGCTAATTCTACATAGTCAAAAAATGAAGACATTGAGGAAAAAAAACAAAAAACCAAAAATTGTTTTGAAAATACTATAAAAGAAATGATCATGTCATAAAGAGTTGTCCAATAATGGTTGCAAAAGAGGCAAAGAAAAAAGAGGCCAAAATGGTTGTTGCAGAGGCCTCTACACCTAAAACAGAGTCTACTAATCTTGTGTAGAATGAAAAATGGGTGTTTACTACTATTTGCAGTGATGACTCATCTTCTCATGAATAGTGTATGTCTGCAATAGACCTAGATGTTTGGTACTTTGATCCTGGAGCAACCAAAAATATTGCCTTGTAGTGCAGTTTATTTTGTTGACTTGAGTGTGCCCCTACAGGGAATACTGTCACATGCACTAACAACTCTTATCCTATAATGGGAGCTGGTAAGTCATTCTCACCATTGTTGATGGTAGTTCTTTCACATTGTCAGATGCTTTGTTTGTGTCTGGGATCAAGAAAAATATGTTATCAGTTTCGACATTAGCAAAGATAATCTTGTTTGTGAAATTTGTTGATGAAAAATATACAATTCTGTTAGATATGCTCAATACTCCACCCTCATGTGACCACAAATGATCCATGGTGCTCTAAGTTGTAAGGCCCCCATTATGAGGAGAAGCCACTATGAGAGCCCGGACATTTGTGGAACCCTAACTTCCAAGTTAGATGAGGTCTATGTGTGACCATTGATGGTTGTGGATGATCTGTGTGAGCCTAGCCATTAGGTTAGGTAGGGCATAAACTTCCATGCCATTAAGTTGCCATTTAAGGTGAAAATAAAGGCCCTGTGGAGTCGTGCGGTTTCCCCATAGAACCTTAATGGGGGGAGTGCAGAGGGGGGCTTGCCCCCTTTTGCGGGGTCTGAGGGGCCTATCCCTCCTGGCCCGTAGGGCCGAGATGGTAGGACTTTTGGTCGTGGAGATATTGTCGGATCATATATTTTATCGACTATTTTGTATCTCCCGACTACGTTTATCTATATCGAACTGCCTTGTAAAAGCTATATAAGCATGGCCCAGATTGAGCTTTACATAGCATTGCGCACTAGTAAGCCCTTCATCTAGAGTCTGTCTAGATTGCCATCTAAGCTCCACATTGGGAGTGCACGAGTGGATAGCACCATCATTGTAACTGCATTACGCTTGGCAATCTGAGAATTTGAGTTCTCTATCTCTCAGTCTGCGTCTGTCTTTGTCTGTGTTTTTCTCTCAACTCTGTCTACAGGTCTATTCCGCTGTGCTGTTATTTTCTTACATGGTATCAGAGCTCAGGAGGCTCTGAGTGGTGCAAAAGCAGAAACGCAGAGGTTGCAGAGGTCTGAACAACAAAAGGGAGAAGATGTCAAGCGGTGCGTCATCATCTACAATCGGGAATCAAGGCGGTTCATCAAATGGAGTAGGTGGCACACAAGCAGGAGCAGCAATGATGCTGGTCATCTCAACGTTGCGGATACGGCCACCAGCCTTCACAGAAGGTAAACTTGATGGTACGAACTACACCCTATGGAAGTTCAACATCACTTCTATTCTTGATTTGTATGAGCTTTTGGAGACTGTTCTTGGGACTGATCATGAGCCCCAAGAAAGACCTGATCCAAATAATCCTGGTCGAATGATTCCTCCTGATGCTGATCTTCTACGTGCTTGGAAACATAGAAATGTAGATGCACTGTGTGCTCTTGTTACAAGTACTTTTGATAGTGTTCTGACTCTCATTCAGCATACTACAAAGGCATGTGAAGCATGGAACATATTGAGAAATCAATATGAAACTCGTAATCAGACACAGATTCAAAACTTGGAGAATCAGCTTGCAGCAGAATGGTTTGCTGATGGGGAGACTGTAGAGGTGTTTATCACTCGCATAAAGAATCTACGAGATCAAATGGCGGGAGTAGGTGTTCAAAAGTCAAGTGAGGAGCTAGCTTGACGTTGTCTTCGAATCTGTCCACCTAAGTTTGATGGTTTGGTAACTGCTCTTAACACTCAAATCAGACCTCAACCACTAAATTTTGACGAATTCAGTGCCTTACTCATGGAGGAGGAGCTACGGCTCAAGGCAAGGCGTGGTGGTAGCAAAGGAGATGCTGCATTCACAGCAAATGCCAAACACTACAAGGAATACGGGCACATAGCGACGGTTAAGGCGACACAATTTCATCGCTATAAAATTACAAAACGTTTTGCAATGAGCGTCGAGCGCACATCGTCGATTAAACGACGAGCCAAATGATGTTTTTTTTGAGGTGTGGCACGACGGGGTGTGCGACACTCGCATAGAGCATCATTAACACGACGATTTTAATGAGCGTCGCATAAGTGACACTAAAAAATGTCGCTTATGTGATGTCAACTCTAGTGGTTTTTTCGACGCGTTAGCATCGCTTACACGACGGTCTCTTGACGGAAAAAAATTAAAACGTTGGAGGCTCTTCGATCGGCATTTTCACCCATCTGATTGAAGAGCTCTCCAACGTTCGCAATTGCGCTGCGCTTACGAGCTGAAACAAGTATATGCAAAATTGTTGTTTTGCCTAAGCTCTCTCTTATTGTCTCCCTCTGTCTCTATTTCTCTCTTTCTACATTTCTTTCTCTCTTTCAATTCTCTCTCTCTCTCTCTCTCTCTCTCTCTTCTTTCTCTCTTTATTGCAGGTTATTCAAGAAGCTAACCAAGCAAAAAGTATGGCTAGCTATTGTAAGTACAATTTCTATTCTTTGTATATCATTTGAATTGTGTTATTTTCATTAGATAGCATACTCACACTTATTGAAATGCACTTATATACTTATACATGATGAAGATGCACTTTCACACATATACACATATACACATGCACATACACACACATATATACACACAGATACATGTGCACATACACTTAGACATACACACATATACACATGCATATGCACAAACATTTCTACAACCACAAAGACTTACATGCATGCATTATTGCATATATATATATATATATATATATACACATACACACATTAACATATACGTAAATACATGTATATGCACATCCACATGCATGCACATTCACATGCATGCACATGGATGCAAATGGAAATGTATCCACATACACATGCATGTTTCATACATTTACACATGCATATACATACATTATACACATATATACACATCTATATACACATACGTACACACACACATGCACATACCTACATATGCACATATACATGCACATACACACATATACACATAGAGTTACACATATACATGCACATACATATGCACACACATACACATGCACATGCACATACTCATACACACATATACACTTACACATGCACATGCACATACATACATATACACACACATACACATGCACATACATACATATACACACACATACATATACAGTTACGTACACACATATGAATGAATTATATAATTAGAGTATTAAAACACATGCTTAATATAAACAATAATAACAATCAATAGAACAAAACTCTTCATTACTTAATACCATACACACAATTCAAAACATAACTGAAATGAAAAATATATAGATAATATATATATATATATATATATATATATATATATATATATATATATATATATATATATATATATATATATATATATATATATATATATATATATCAATGTAAATACATATAATCCAATGTCATAATCAACTAGAATCCTAATCATCATCATCATGATCATCATCATCATCATCAACAGCATCATGATCATCCTGATCATCCTCATCCTCATCATCATGATCACCCTGTGACGATCAAGATCATCCCTCATGTGTCTGTCTCTCCACCTCATCCATATCTGTCTCTCCATAATACTCTTGTATTACATATAACAAACATAAATAAATAAAACAATTAAACCATTCATAAAAATAAAATGATTATATAAAATTTAATAATACTCACAAAGGCATCAGGATGATCTTGCATATACTCGCTCAAACGCCGATATCCAAAATGTGTAGCATACTCAATCTCATGTTTCGTAGGATATCGGCTATAATACTTTCGCTGCATTGAAACAAATAAAAACGATTAGTTTCTTGCATTTTAACTAAAATAAAAAATATACTCACAATAACACAGATACTTACAAATGTAGCTACAAAACCATTATGGCCCATTTCGCCTAGGTGCGATGTGTGGCCCGACTCCACTCTCTTCTTTGCAGCAACCTGTTTATTTAAGAAAAAAATACATAAAGTAAATGTAAAAATTACTAAAATATATAAAAATTATAAATATAAACTATTAATTTGTGTACCTTCTACTGAGGAAATGACTTTTGAAGACGTAGCTATCTACGAAAAAACTGCCACGTCTGAGGTGGTATGTTAGATCACCTCTTATTTTTTTCCACCATACAATATCTCCTGTTAATTTAATCTCAAACAGAAAAAAAAATCAGAATACATACACATATATACATGCACATACACATACACATATACATGCAAACATATACGCATACATATATGTATACATATACACATATACATACATATAACATAAACACACATATACATATCCACATATATACTTACACACACATGCATGCATATACACTCATTCATACAAAATACATGTATTTATCCCACAATAATGTGTAGTTGTGTATATGTGAATATGTGTGTATGTGTAAATGTGTATATGTGAATATGTGTGTATGTGTAAATATGTATATGTGAATTTTTTGTGTATGTAGATAATCAGATTATTAATATCAAATACCATTATTTGTAGATTCTAATCAATCAGATGGAACTCCACCACCATCTCCTCATCGTGCAACGACTATATACTGTAAGTATATCAAACATTTAATTTTAAATATATTTGATGGATACATAACTTTTTTTTTTCTTATTATGTGCTGATTCTGATCAATCAAAGGGTAGTCCACCACCTCTTACCCATGCAACGGCTTCACATGTGTCCTCCGATAGGAACTATGATGAATTTTACTATCAAGAGCATATTATATGTTGGTGTAACTCTTGTTATGGCACGTATCAAAGACCACGATTGAAATGTATTGAACATGAGGCAGAGTATGGTACTTTTGAGCGTGCACCATCACCTGGTTAACGTGATAATGCTTGGGTATGTATTTTTTAGATATATTAATGTCATTATTTTATTTAAAAACCACATACAAAATCAAATTATTGTTGATATACAAGAATACTTGCTCGATGATGATGATGATGATAATTTTTCTCATAATGTTAATATACCTCGTACACGTCATGAACTTCTGTTCATCAATTACAAGTAGAGGTTTCTAGAAATCCTCTACCTCCTGGTTTAGAGACTGAAACGGATGGAGATTATCCATTGCCAGCTCGTGATCGTTCTTTAGTACAAACATATGATAGAAGAAGATATGGAGGATGGAATAGAGGACCACTTCCTTTAGATGGAGAGGTTTTCAACTTTTGGGGTAATCGCTATATGATTGCTCCATCCGCTATTACTAATGCTGGTCATGGTCTCTTTATTGTAGAGGATTTGTATGTGCCTCCGAACTCTGAAGTCACTCTTATGTCAGTCCTATATATGGATGGGGAGATTGGCATCGACTTTCACGTTATGTTCAAAGCATGAGTACTTATGGAATATGCTTGAACGCAGCATCCCTTACTAGTAGAAGGATTTTTCATGCAGAAAATGAAAGATTATATATTGATGGAAGACCTTACACACATGGAAATATAGCAGGTTTAATAAATAGTAGTCGAGGGTTACATAATAGTTCAAGGACTAATTGCACATTTGAGGAGCATGAAAATAGTCATGAATCACCTACATGAGTAGAGATGTATCAAGATACATAGTTGTCAATGCTATTACTACATTACATGCCGGTGATGAACTATTAGTGAATTATGGATGGCGTAGACCTCCAAGAGCACCTTTTAGCTAGAGAGAATAAAAATTTTCTATCCATATTTAATAACTTATATACTTAATTTTATATTTAAAGTTTACTTTTTATTCATTTATGGAATACTAATGAATTTTATTTATATGTGTAGATTCCAACGTATGATGTTGATGATATTCCTCCACACCATTCACAATTGCCAGTAAGACCTCATTTATCAGAAGCTTCTATGAGGAGGCTACGCAAAAGTAATCATGTGGAATATGCAAGGTTGAAAGATCTATATTCAAAAGACGATAAATCACAAGATTTGTGTGACAATGATGAAGATGATGGCATGGTAGATTTTATTGAGGATTGGTATCAAAATGATAGTGAGAGCATTGATATTTCTAAAAATGAGAAATATCTTTAAGAGGAATGTCTAAAGCATGTATATGAATCAAGTCGTTTGACATGACTAAGTGCGAGCTTACTTATTCTCAAACTTCAAAATCGTTTTGGATGCAGTAATGTATCTGTTTCGACACTATTAAGGTATAATTTTCTATTTTCTATTTATTTATATATATATGCATAAATATATATATATATATATATATATATATGAATATATAAACATACACATAATATACATGAATGCATACACACATATAAACATACACACACATATACACACATACACATGTTATGAGAGTAAGGCCAAATTATACATACCTGTATCGAATGAAGATATTTTGTCCATCTAACCTTTAGAAGTACCCACCCAACCTTTAGAATCTTCTTGACACATATGTTTCCCCTATTTTAGTCGACCTAATACTTGTGCTGCTAATTATACAAATATTAAATAGCAGTTACCAAGGAAGGTATTAAGCCACATGTAAAATGGGAGGAGCAAATTTATCTTGAAGATTTTGAAGGATGGAAAAATAATTTTAAAGGATGGGTGAACAAAAAGTGTCCATTCAATGCAGGTTTTTATTCTTACTTTAGATAAGGTAAGAACAAGAACTTGAATTGATGGACACTTTTTGTCCTTGCATCTTTTAAAACTATTAATGCATCTTTCAAAATATTCGCAAAAAAAAATGATTGTTTGGATGGCAGGATACGATTGTTTGTTTTGGAGGATATGAAGTATGTACCTTCATTGAATGATTTGTCGATTCTATCATATGTTCAATTTGAAAGTGTGAGAAGCGGGTTTATAATTGCTATTCAAAAAAATTGGCACTGTTTATAGGCCATACAATGGTGACCTGGATGAATCGCATGCACAGAGGTTACTCAAGATAGAGCAACCTGATTATAATGGACTAGTGCCAGCAAGATTCCTGGGGTATGCAGTAAACCTCTTGCATGTCAATGATGAGCATCTGAACTTTAGGATACAAAGTGGAAATCATGGTGGCTTGAGAGGATCACTTTTATACAACTTGTTCAAAGAACTTCAGGTTTATGACACTAGGAGGAATCTTTTAAGAGCGAAAGATGCACTTAAAACATATTTTTATCATTTTCATGATGCAGGAATATCTACTAAGGGTTATAAAGCTTGTCCATGTTGTGGTGATTGGTTGAGATCAATCTATAGTAAGAATCTCAACAAAAATATTTATCTTCGACATCGACGATTCTTGCCTGATGATCATCCATTAAGATCTAAAAGAGAAGTGATACATTTTAATGGAAAACTTGAAACAGGTCAGTGTCCAAAACCTATGACACTTATGGATTGGTATAAAAATGGACAGATGGACCTCTGATAGATCCAGAATCAGAAATCTTCAGTGATGATTCAGATAATGAGTATGTGAAGAGAGGTAAAGGAAAATTGGCACTCGCAGAGAACATATCAATATGGTATTCTTTGGAGTATTGGAAAGAGTTAAAAGTATGTCATCTTCTTGATCCTATGCATATATTCAAAAATATTGGTTATTCACTATGGTAGCATCTTCTTGGACTAAAAGATACCATAGCATCAAAGAATGATTTGAAAGATAAAAAATCCAAACCAAAGTTATGGCCAGTTTTTGATAGACATCGACAAGAAAGGACTTATGCACCTGCTCCTTGGGTACTTACAACAAAAGAGATACAGACTATCAACCATAGAATTCAATTGATTAAGACTCCTACAGGATATGGAGCATCTTTTCAAAACATGTTTACCATGGATGATAAGAGCTTATCTAGGTTAAAGACCCATGACTGGCATAACTTTTTGAAACATATTTTACCTTTGGTTATCGATGGATGTACAACGAAAGGAGTACAAGATGTGATCTATTGTCTTGCATCACTTATAAGGTAATTATGATACTTTTATATTTAATATGTATGAATATTGGATATCTTCTATTTTTTAATTAACTCTTTTAGATACCACTTATGCGACCATCCTGTTCCAAACTCTGTCTCAAGTGAACTAAGTACGTATTTTTTATCTCTCTCAACATGATCACTACAAAAATTAAAAAAAATAATGTAAATAAAACATAAGATATTTATTTCAATTTATATGTAAAATTTATACTTACTTCCATGGTAAGTGGACAAGGCACAGGTAAGAGTCGCATAATGCCCGCATTCTTCTCTTGAACTCCAATCCATTCCCTATGTACACAATGTTCCCCTCTGGCTCTATATCGCACTCTAGTCCTAAGGTGCCTATGCATGTCCTCATAGGCAACTCTGCTCTCCTATCATGATCTGGAGGTGGTATAGGTGTGCTGAAAATAGATAGATAAAAATAAATAAAAATATGTGTTATAATATCATTAAAAAAGTTTATGAAAAAAAAACATACCTATGAGAAGATAGCTGTCTTCTTGCATGTGGAGCCACAGAAGAGCCCTCCTCTGATCGCTGGGTAAGCATCTGGATCGTATAGTCTAGCTCATCATCAGACATCTCTGAGTAATCACGCATGATGGCTCCTAGAGTATCAGACTGAACTCTTGCTCTCGTAAGACTTTTTATGAGAGTGAGTTTCACCTTTCTCTCTCTATAGGATCCATAATACCTAACATATAAAACAAAATGGGTTAGAAATCAATATATATACGTGTACATATGTATGTGTGTATGCATTAAGTATGTGTATGTATGCATGTGTGTGTGTGTATGTATGTGCATGTATGTGTGTGTGTATGTGTGTATGGATGTGTATGTGTGTGTATGCATCATTATGTGTGTATGTGTCTATGTGTGTGTATATGTGTGTGTATGTGTGTGTGTCTATGTGTATGTATGTGCATCTATGAGTGTGTATGTGTTTATGCATGTGTATGTGTCTATGTGTGTGTATGTGTCTGTGTGTATGTGTATGCATGTATGTATGCATATGCATGTGCATTATGTATGCATATGTGTGTGTATGTGTGTGTATGCATTATGTATGCATATGTGTGTGTATGCATTAAGTATGTGTGTATGTGTGTGTGTATGTATGTGCGTGTATGTGTGTGCGTCTATGAGTGTGTATGTGTTTATGTGTGTGTATGTGTCTATGTGTGTGTATGTGTCTATGTGTGTATGTGTATGCATGTATGTATGCAGATGCATGTGCATTATGTATGCATATGTGTGTGTATGTGTGTGTATGCATTATGTATGCATTATGTATGCATATGTGTGTATGCATTAAGTATGTGTATGTATGCATGTGCATTATGTATGCATATGTGTGTGTATGCATGTAAGTATGTATGTATGCATATGCATATGCATTATGTATGTATATGTATGCATGTATGTGTTGAGATATCAAGCTCAACATGTGATGATCCAGGATGACACGTACCAGATTTTTGTTTCTCTGACATGTATAGTGGTCATGCCAGTATATGTCAGGGATACTTCATTGAGCTTTATTAGACTATCTACCGAGAGTGATGGCACATTTGTTTCTTGCCAGCTCACTCATTCGTGGACATTAGGTTTTTCCTTATGTACTGGTCTTTATATATTGCACTTGTTGTATTCTTGTTTTTAGGTCATTCTTGTACATTCCTTTTTATGTAATAGAAGAAGAAGAAGAAGATCATTCTTCCTTGCCTCAATCTGTGTGTGTGCTTCTCCTTGAGAGTGAGAGTGTGTGTGTGAGCTCTCTTCCTCATCTCCTTCCTCGTGACATGGTATCAGAGCCAGCGTGCCTGTAGAGAGCTCGTGGAGAAGGCGACGGTGAAGACTACGCGGCAAGGCGTGGAGAAAACGCGATTTCACAAACGGCCTCTGTTTGCTACGAAAATCGCCGTGAAGGTAGAAAAACCAGGTCAATTTCAAAAACTATAACTTGCGTTGTGTTCGACAACACTCATATATTCCAGATCCAGAATTTCAAGCGATTCCGTGTACTATTGATACACGAAAACTGTGTTTTTCTGAGATCAAACTGTCACGTCATAGTGCGACAGTGTTCAAGCAGAAGTGCTACTTGTAGTGTGTTGCGGTGTTGTGAATTGTTGCAGAAATGGCAAACGCAGATGGAATGAGTCAACTTATGAGCGATAAACTGGACAAGAACAACTTCCATGCTTGGAGATTCAGAATGACAAATTTCCTGATGGGAAAAGGTTATTGAAAGTACATCGAAGGAGAGAATGAAAATGCTCCACAGTTACCATAAAGGAATCGAACTGTAGAACAGTTAAGAGCATATGAGGAATGGAATCAAGGAGCACGAAAGGTAATGTATTGGCTATCTGTTAGCATAGAAGATAGCATGATTGGACACATACAGGATGCCAAGACTCCAAAAGAGGCTTGGAACAGTTTGGTCACTTTGTACGAGACCAATACAAAGGCACGGAAATTGCAACTCAAGAACGAGCTGCATACATTGGAGAAAAAGAGCATGTCGGTAAGTGACTACACTCTAAAAATCAAAAGCATATGTGAGTCACTTGCATCTATTGGCGTGAATGTAGATGATGACGATAAGGTGGAAGTGTGCCTTCGTGGTTTAGGAGCTGCATATAAGTAGTTCAGAACTTCTATACAGACCAGGGAAAATATTCCGAATTTTGCTGATCATTGAAGAAAAGAATCTTGGTGAGGATTCAAACCCCCAAGGAAAGCCCAGTTCTGAGCAGGTATTCTACTTTGGCAGAGGAAGAGGCAGAGGTAGAGGTTTTGAAAGTGGAAGAGGAAACAATAACCAAGACCACGGTCAACAACAGAATCATGCAGGAGGAAGAGGACAGTTTCGAGGTAGGGGGAGTCAAAGAGGTCGCAAAAATTTCCAAAGAAATGATTCAGGTAATGATAGTAAAGGATGCTGGAATTGTGGTAAACCTGGACACTTTGAACGTGATTGCAGGTTAAAGAATCAAAATAACAGAAGGCAGCAAAACAACTATGCATCCACAAGTGCAGATGATTCTGAGAAGCTGTTTATGGTTCAACATCACATGATGAATACGATGTCTGTTGGTGTTTCAAAATCGAATGATAATGTCTGGTATGTTGATTCAGGTGCTTCAAATCACATGACCAGTCATGCAGAATGGTTTAGTAGTTTGCAGAAAATGCCAGTTCCTGGATATGTTGAAACAGGTGATGACACATCACATCCTATTGAGCATACAGGAAACATAGCATTGTCTATGGAGGACGGAAAGGTAAAACATCTTGCTGATGTGCTGCATGTTCCAAATATAACAAAGAATTTTGTTTCTGTTGGACAAATGGTTGACCAGGGATTACAAGTCAGGTTCAATGCTGATGGATTATATGTAGAAGAGTACAAGCAAGATGGACGATTGGTTGCCAAAGGAAACAAAGTGGGTAGGATGTTCACCTTAAATGTGAAGATTCCTGAAATGAATGCAGCCATGTTTGCAAAAGGTGCAGGAGTTATTGCAGATATAGAGATATGGCACAAACGGATTGGACATGCGAACTTGCAAAGGCTGAAACTGATGCAGTCAAAGGAGATTGTCCATGGACTACCAAATTTCAAAGTTGCAGAAATGCAAAAGGTATGTGCAGCATGTCAATTTGGTAAACAGTCAAGAGCATCATTTCCACATGACAAGCATGTTAGTGAGAATGTACTAGAAGTAGTACATACAGATGTTTGGGGTCCAGCAAAGACCACATCTATGGGTGGTTGCAGGTTTCATGTTACTTTCATTGATGATCATACACGCAAAGTATGGGTATATTTCATGAAAGAGAAGAGCGAGCTGTTTACTCATTTCCAGAATTTTAAAGTTATGGTGGAAAAGCATACAGGGAAGTACATTCAGACATTAAGATCTGATGGAGGAGGTGAATACATGTCAAATGAGTTCAGCAGTTTTCTAAAAAATCATGGAATTTGGCGTCAGTTTTCATGCAGGTACACACCACAACAGAATGGTGTTGCTGAACGCAAAAACAGACATATTGCAGAAATAGCAAGAGCCTTAATGGCTGAGAAGAATATGTCTCATTGTTATTGGGCAGAAGCTGTGCATACTGTTGTATATATCATGAACAGAACTTCGACTGCTGCTGTACATCAAGTTACACCTGAAGAGAAGTTTACAGGTAAAAAGCCAAACTTATCACATCTGAAAGTTTTTGGCTGTATTGCATATGTACATGTTCCAGATGAGTTGAGGACGAAGCTTGATCCGAAAGCAGAAAAATGTGTCTTCATTGGATATTCCCTTGAGCAAAGGGGGTACAAATGTTATAACCCACTCACACGACAGGTGAAGGTGAGCAAAGATGTGGTATTTGATGAAATGTCAAGCTTCTATGCAGATGCCAAAGAAGGACTGAATCTTGAACCAAATGACAAAGAAAATGCTGAAAAATCTAGTGCAGAATCTCAAGTTTTGAGTGGACCGGATGCATCACCAAGCAATAGTTCCAACTCAAATCCATGGAGTGGAAGACTGTGTGGAAATTTCAGTCCAGCAAATTCATCAAATACATCGAAGAAAGGTAAAGAAAAGCTTTCTGCTGGTAGTAAAACAGGTGCAGGTTTTGAAGACGTTGATGGAGATTCAAGCGGTTCAGAAAAGAGTCTTGATGAGGAACTTGGATTGCCCTCTGTGAAGACTCTAGGAGTAAGAAGGGCACATGCAGATGATACAAGAAGAAGTGACCCAGGACAAAGAAGATCTGGGAGGATGCGTAATTCAGTGCAATGATTGACATATGATAGCTACATGGCTCGCCATTGTGCCTACATGACAAAGGTAATACAAGATGTTGAACCTTCTTGTTTTGAAGATGCAATTGGTAATGCAGATTGGGAAAAAGCTATGGATGAGGAGATGGCTGCACTTTATGGAAATGATACATGGAAGCTGGTTCCATTGCCACAAGGAAAGAAATCCATAGGCTGCAAATGGGTTTACAAGGTAAAGCATAGTGCTGATGGTAGCATAAGCAGGTATAAAGCACGATTGGTAGCTAAAGGTTATGCACAGACATATGGCATTGATTATGAGGAAACATTCAGCCCTGTAGCTAAAATGTCTACTGTCAAAACACTTGTTGCATTAGCCACAACAAAAGGATGGACTTTGCATCAGATGGATGTGAAGAATGCTTTCCTACATGGTGAGTTACAGGAAGAAGTATATATGGACCAGGCACAAGGATATGAAGATTCAAAGCATCCAGAATATGTCTGCAGGTTGCAAAAGGCTTTGTATGGGCTGAAGCAAGCTCCGCGTGCATGGCATGCAAGGATTGCTGATTACTTAACCAGCATTGGGTTTTCTATGTATGATGCAGATCACTCACTATATGCAAGGAAGGCTGATGATGGCATCACTATTGTGGCTATTTATGTTGATGACCTGATTGTAGGTGGTGATAATGAAGAAAGCATCAAAGAGGTAAAGAAACTTCTTATGCAAGAATTCGACATGAAAGATCTTGGTGTGCTTCGCTATTTCTTGGGCATTGAGTTTATACATACAGAAACAGGTATATGGATGTCGCAAAGGCAATATGCCTTGAATATGCTGCAAAAGTATGGTATGGCTGATTGTAAGCAAATTTCTATGCCTTTAGATCAGAATTTGAAATTGGATACTACATCAGGTGAAGCATTGGAAAATGCTACTATGTACAGGAAAATTGTGGGAAGTCTTATATATCTTACAATTACAAGACCTGATTTAAGCTACACTGTTGGACTTGAAAGTCAGTTTATGTAGGTTCCCAGGAAGCCACATTTGGATGCTCTGAGGCGCACTCTACGTTATGTGAGTGCTACTTTGGATTATGCATTGTTTTATGAAGCTGGTGTAGATTTGCAGGTCCATGGATACACCAATGTAGATTGGGCTGGTAGTACTCCAGATAGAAGATCTACTAGTGGCTTTCTTTTCTCACTTGGAGGTGCAGCTATTACATGGAGCAGTAAGAAGCAACCCACTGTTGCTTTGTCGAGTACAGAGGCTAAGTACAGAGGTGCTGCAATGGCAGCATGTGAGGCATCATGGCTGGAGATGTTACTTGCAGATTTAGGTGTGGAAGTGCAAAAGCCTATCACTATCTATTGTGATAATCTTAGCAGCATACAGTTAGCACAGAACCCTGTTTTCCATGCTAGAACAAAGCATATCGAGGTACATTATCACTTCATCAGAGAGAAGGTATTAGCAGGTGATATTGATCTTGTTTATGTGAGAACAGATGAGCAGGTTGCTGATATTTTCACCAAAGCACTTGGAGCTGAGAAGTTGAAGAAGTTTCGGAAGATGCTTGGATTATAGGATATGGTGTTGAGCTTGAGGGGGAGTGTTGAGATATCAAGCTCAACATGTGATGATCCAGGATGACACGTACCAGATTTTTGTTTCTATGACATGTATAGTGGTCATGCCAGTATATGTAAGGGATACTTCATTGAGCTTTATTAGACTATCTATCGAGAGTGATGGCACATTTGTTTCTTTCTAGCTCACTCATTTGGGGACATTAGGTTTTTCCTTATGTACTGGTCTTCATATATTGCACTTGTTGTATTCTTGTTTTTAGGTCATTCTTGTACATTCCTTTTTATGTAATAGAAGAAGAAGAAGAAGATCATTCTTCCTTGCCTCAATCTGTGTGTGTGCTTCTCCTTGAGAGTGAGAGTGTGTGTGTGAGCTTTTTTCCTTATCTCCTTCCTCGTGACAGTATGTGTATGTGTGTGTATGTCTCTCTATGTTGTTGGCAAACAATGTGCAATTGGTCCATTTCTTTCCAGATTGTACAGCATAAAGTACTCCTTTTATGAGTCCTTCTACAGCGATCAACGCGGACAGCGTTGGTTAACTTAGCATGTATAGCAATTTTCTCTAAGGCTTGTACAGCCGAAACACGCTCGCAGCATGGATAGCACAACAGATTCCCTAGTCGATGACCTGAGTTCGATTCCCCCTACCGGCAACAATGCGCGAAAGTTTTCTTCATGCTTTTGATTTTAATTAACTCAAAGATACACGAACGGACAGCAATGGAGTTTTGCTTTTCGGATAAAATCAGCGATGGAGTTTTACGATCGTGCTTTATTTGATTTTGGAGGAGTGCTTTTCAGATAATACAATCTACTATATAAGAAGTATTTTGGGTCACTTCTATGCATCCTTCACCTAGTTTTCAACACAAGCCTTGAGCTTGGACCTCAATAGAGGTGGTGTTTCTTCTAGCACATGGGGCAGCCATGGTGCTAACTTGAAGCATGTTGAGGAGCAGCTATGGAGTTCTTCTTGGTGATTCTTCTTGGAGAAGATGAAGGGTGTGCTCACACTCTAGCTCATGGAGAATAGGTTATCTCTTGTTCATGGCAAGAAGACTTGGTCATTAGCAGCTTGATGGTGAGGATCGACCATCTACATGGTGTATTTGAAGATTGTCTTCTACAAGAAGATATCAGGTTGAAGATTGTCTTCTACAAGAAGATGTCGGGCTACTTCAAAGACATTGGATGGTGTTTAACATAAGATTTACATCTTATGTTAAGTATTCAGGTACATATTCTCTTTATGCACACAGGTACTACTTGAATTTTATGGAGGCAGTAGCGTTCATATCAGGAGGAGTCCTATTCAGCATAGGTACAATAGAAACAGTACGTATATGCTTTATGCATATTTTGATGAGGTGTTTGAGAAGGTGTGTTCACATGAGTTTGAGGATTTCCGGCAACAAACTTGTTAGCATTCCTTGCTACTTTATAAGTATGTGATCTTTTCACACACATATCTAACTTAGGGTCTTCCATAGCCTAAGTTCAGATGAGGGTTTGTTGACTATCAGTTTCACACTGATCCTTCCTCTTTCAGTCACTCATATTCACTCTTCTATAACCCATTAGGTCACACATCTCATGTATATTTAGATTACTGCCCATACATCTGAATATGTTTGTTACAATTGTACATTCACTCATTCATCTATTTCTCATCACATAGAGTGGTTGAGAGTTTTGCTCCCACATTGTACATTGAACATTGGTATATATGATACTATGGGTAAGCGATGGCTTACGTAACACCTTAGACATGTCGTCTATTCTTTCTCTATCTTTCTCTCATCATCTGTATGATTAAGTTGTGGTATGTTCATGTTTTGTCAATATGGAAGATTGTTGGAATTAATGTTGTACATAATTGGAACTATGGAACCATGGACCTATGACATGAGCCTAAGGGCCTACCTCACTTCCAACATTTGGTTTCACTAAAGTTTTGTTTTGAGAACTTTAGATCTTTTGCATCAATTCATTAAGGCTCATTCATAATCCCAGGTTTTCCAGGATTCCATATTTACAACATATGATTTGAAAGCATCTTCTAACATTTGACATTTGACATACACACTTAATCTAGATGAGTAGAGATTTTAGAATTAGACAATTCAGTCACATGTGTATTCATCAATGTGGAGTATGAAGTTGATGATCTGTTAATAGCCGAATATTTTTGGAAGAGTATGCAAATAATTTACAAAAGTATTGTTTGAAGACCCAGACTTGATGAAGAGAAGACTACTTCAAATTCAAGGAAGAACAATGGTTTAGAGAAGATGAAGGAATCAGATCAACATCAAATCACAGGTATCAATTTTTACTATCAGATTATCATTTACAGGTCATGTCTTAGAAGAGCAGTTATGAAGAGATTTGAAGAATTTCAAGGAGTTCTTTTATACACTTTCATCTTTTGAAAGTTAAAGGCTACATCAAAACAGGTATCTAGAGGTTTTTCTAGAGAGTTTTGAGAGATCTCTTTCATGGCAAGAAAGCTTATCTAAGAAGAAAAATTTGAAGATGGGATGAGTTTTTTGTTTTCAGCCAATTTTCTGTTGTAAGTTGGTTGGATATCAAGGTACAAATGTATCTAGAGAAGGTAACTCTAGAAGGGTAATTCATCATTCAGACAACAATTGGTGAAATTAGTCATTTCAGACATTTGAAGCAGAATTTTGATTCAGAGATATGAGGAGATGATAAAACATGTTTCTATATTCAACTTCCATTTATATACCATGTTTGTTTTATCTCTTACTCTTAGCATTAGAGGAAGAGAAAAGTTCAGTTGAAGAAGTCAAGAGTGTTTGCTACTTCAAGATGAAGAGAACAAAAGGTATGGAAGAGAAGTTTGAAAATGTTGACATCATCAAGTGGAAGAAAGATGCAAAAGAAGAAAATCCATCATTTCCAAAAGAAAAGTAAGGCTTCCTTTTCTCATATAATTTTCCATATACTTTTCCTATTTTATCCTCTACATCCAAAGACAAGTCTACGAGAACATCTTGTTTAAAGAAGAAGCAGTTTCTTGTTTTGCATTACACTTGGTCATGTAGATTTGACAAAGAATTGCATTGAGAGAAACAAAAGCACTCATATGTGTATGAGTTATGTTGAAGCTTTTTAAGCGGGCAGCTTATATGTTCCCTCAAAGAATTCTTGGAGTGTCAATACAGAGCTACTTGGTATATGACAAGTTGTAGAGAAGTTTATTTCTTGTTTATCTAACTCTTAAGGTAAAAGAGTTTTTTGTAGCAGATGTTGGAGACTTGGGTTGAGGTTTTATGTTTGGAAAAGGTTACCTCATATTCAGTATTTTCAGAAAACTTCAGAAAATTCAGCTTGTTGATGTACCAGTCAGTTGAAGAATCTACTTTTTATGATTGTCTAGTTTTTTGGATACATGTTTGTATTCAAAAAGGTGTTCCATCATATCCTATCACTTGATTGAGAAGTGGAGTTAGCCAAAAGAAATTCAAGCAGGTACTGTCACATTTCACCCGGGTAAAATATGAAAAGTTATGAAGTATCAACTTGCAGCTTTTGGAGTTCTCAAGGTGAGAAGTTTGTCCACTTATGTTTCAAGTAGGAGTTACAGATTCTTGGAAAGGATTTGTTTACAGAAAAGTTTTACAACTTTGTAAGAAGCATGGACACTTGGAGACATTCAGGTAGCAAATCAAACATTCAAACATGAAGGTTTGATAAGAGCAGATTCTACACAGGAGAGATCATTGATCTTGTATGATCTTGAATGATCTTGAATGATCTTGAGTATTTATGATTCAGTTGTCTATCCTTTGTTTGAGAAGATTCTTAAACATTGGAAGAAGTAAGTCAAAGATTCAGGTTCTATCAGATTTGTGTTGCAGAGAGATAGAAGATACTTGTTATGTTACTGAAGGTTATGAATCCTATAAAGATTTCAGCAAGGTTTTGTTATGTTAGGATCAGCTAACCTTATTCTAGATTTTGGAAAGCTGAGGAATGACATGGAAAGCTATTGGCATCTGATCAATGCTAATAAAAAGGATTCAGAATTTTTGTTTCAGATACAGGTATTGATCACTGAACATCAGATTTATGAAGGAAGACGTTCCACATTTCATAAAGTTTGATATACTTTGAAGAATACTGGATACTAGTGTTAAGTCATCTAGGGGGGTGATGAAACATGAAGACTTATTTTCAGCCATATGTAAAAGAATATAGATTCCTACTTACAGGTATTCCTATATTTCCTTTGTCAGGTTCTCTTTATGTTCCATCTTTAAAAGAAGAAGGAAGTAGAAGAATGTTTGGAGAAAGTTCCTGTTAGGATGTTCCTGTTCAGGAGAAGGTTCTAGAGTTCTATTTGAAGAGAAGCTTGATATTTCAGAATGGTATATTTGAGAAGTGCGCACATATATGTTTATACCAAGTTCTGAAGGAAAAAGGTATGAAGGATTTAAAGGATGAAGACATGATGACATCATAGATTTTTTGACTCATATTTCAGTTGATTTCAATTGAGTTGAGTTGATTTGATTTGAGTACAGTCAAAGATGAACCGGTAGTGTTCATAATACACTAAGTTGTGAGTTTTCAGTCACAGGTTCCAGGATTCAGTTCTTGTTTAGTGTATTTACATGACACAACAGAAGTACATTGAGAAATCTTTTTTGGAAGGTAAATGCAAATATATGAATCCTAGTGTATGTTTTCAGGTTTTTGAAAACAGGAGATAGCAGGTTCAGAGACAGTTCATGCTATATTTGTTGTCAAGCAGTGATTGCTTGATGAGAACACTATTGAATATCTACTTTGTATATTTTCTCAAGTATTATGGTTCATATACAACAAGTTCAGGTTTTCTTGAAGGAAAGTCAAATTCAGTTTTGAAGAAGACTTTTGAAGAACAAGTTCTGAAGTTCGGGAGTACAAGCTTGAAGCTTGTAATAGTTTACAGCTTTGATAGTTTGTAGATCCAGTCCACGTTGTACCAATATGACATTGTAGGTGGGATTGTTGGCAAACAATGTGCAATTGGTCCATTTCTTTCCAGATTGTACAGCATAAAGTACTCCTTTTACGAGTCCTTCTACAGCGATCAGCGCGGACAGCGTTGGTTAATTGAGCATGTATAGCAGTTTTCTCTAAGGCTTGTAAAGCTGAGACACGTTGGCAGCGTGGATAGCACAGCAGATTCCCTAGTCAATGACCTGATTTCGATTCCCCCTAGCGGCAGCGAAGCACGAAAGTTTTCTTCATGCTTTTGATATTAATTAACTCAAAGATACACGAATGGACAACGATTGCAATGGAGTTTTGCTTTTCGGATAAAATCAGCGATGGAGTTTTACGATCGTGCTTTATTTGATTTTGGAGGAGTGCTTTTCAGAGAATACAATCTACTATATAAGAAGTACTTTGGGTCACTTCTATGCATCCTTCACCTAGTTTTCAACACAAGCCTTGAGCTTGGAGCTCAATAGAGCTGGTGTTTCTTCTAGCACATGGGGCAGCCATGGTGCTAACTTGAAGCATGTTGAGGAGCAGCTATGGAGTTCTTCTTGGTGATTCTTCTTGGAGAAGATGAAGGGTGTGCTCACACTCTAGCTCATGGAGAATAGGTTATCTCTTGTTCATGGCAAGAAGACTTGGTCATTAGCAGCTTGATGGTGAGGATCGACCATCTACATGGTGTATTTGAAGATTGTCTTCTACAAGAAGATATCAGGTTGAAGATTGTCTTCTACAAGAAGATGTCGGGCTACTTCAAAGACATTGGATGGTGTTTAACATAAGATTTACATCTTATGTTAAGTATTCAGGTACATATTCTCTTTATGCACACAGGTACTACTTGAATTTTATGGAGGCAGCAGCGTTCATATCAGGAGGAGTCCTATTCAGCATAGGTACAATAGAAACAGTACGTATATGCTTTATGCATAATTTGATGAGGTGTTTGAGAAGGTGTGTTCACATGAGTTTGAGGATTTCCGGCAACAAACTTGTTAGCATTCCTTGCTACTTTATAAGTATGTGATCTTTTCACACACGTATCTAACTTAGGGTCTTCCATAGCCTAAGTTCAGATGAGGGTTTGTTGACTATCAGTTTCACACTGATCCTTCCTCTTTCAGTCACTCATATTCACTCTTCTATAACCTATTAGGTCACACATCTCATGTATATTCAGATTACTGCCCATACATCTGAATATGTTTGTTACAATTGTACATTCACTCATTCATCTATTTCTCATCACATAGAGTGGTTGAGAGTTTTGCTCCCACATTGTACATTGAACATTGGTATATATGATACTATGGGTAAGCGATGGTTTACATAACACCTTACACATGTCGTCTATTCTTTCTCTATCTTTCTCTCATCATCTGTATGATTAAGTTGTGGTATGTTCATGTTTTGTCAATATGGAAGATTGCTGGAATTAATGTTGTACATGATTGGAACTATGGAACCATGGACCTGTGACATGAGCCTAAGGGCCTACCTCACTTCCAACATATGTGTGTGTATGTGTGTATGTGTGTATGTGTGTGTATGTGTGTGTGTATGTATGTGTGTATGTGTGTATGCATGTGTATGTGTGTGTATGCATCGTTATGTGTGTATGTGTCTATGTGTGTATGTGTGTGTGTGTATATATGTGTGTGTCTATGTGTATGTGTGTGCGTCTATGAGTGTGTATGTGTTTATGTGTGTGTATGTGTCTATGTGTGTGTATGTGTCTATGTGTGTATGTGTATGCATGTATGTATGCATATGTGTGTGTATGTGTGTGTATGCATTATGTATGCATATGTGTGTGTATCCATTATGTATGTGTATGTATGCATGTAAGTATGTATGTATGCATATGCATGTGCATTATGTATGCATATGCATATGCATTATGTATGCATATGTATGCATGTATGTGTATGTGTGTGTGTATGCATATATGTGTGTGTATGCATATATGTGTGTGTATGTGTGTATGTGTGTGTGTATATGTGCCTGTATGTGTGTATGCATGTGTATGTGTGTGTATGCATCATTATGTGTGTATGTGTCTATGTGTGTATGTGTCTATGTGTGTATGTGTGTGTGTATATGCATGTGTATGTGTGTGTGTGTGTCTATGTGTATGTGTGTGTGTCTATGAGTGTGTATGTGTTTATGTGTGTGTATGTGTCTATGTGTGTGTATGTGTCTATGTGTGTATGTGTATGCATGTATGTATGCATATGTGTGTGTATGCATGTGTATGTGTGTGTATGCATCATTATGTGTGTATGTGTCTATGTGTGCATGTGTGTGTGTACATGTGTGTGTATGTGTGTGTGTCTATGTGTGTGTGTCTATGTGTATGTGTCGCTACGCGTCTATGAGTGTGTATGTCTTTATGTGTCTATGTGTGTGTATGTGTCTATGTGTGTATGTGTATGCATGTATGTATGCATATGTGTGTATGTGTGTGTATGCATATGTGTGTGTATGCATTATGTATGTGTATGTATGCATGTAAGTATGTATGTATGCATATGCATATGCATTATGTATGCATATGCATATGCATTATGTATGCATATGTATGCATGTATGTGTATGTGTGTGTATGTCTCTCTATGTGTGTGTGTGTATGCATATATGTGTGTGTATGTGTGTATGTGTGTGTATATGTGTTTGTATGTGTGTATGCATGTGTATGTGTGTGTATGCATCATTATGTGTGTATGTGTGTGTGTATATGTGTATGTGTGTCTATGTGTATGTGTGTCTATGTGTATGTGTGTGTATCTATGAGTGTGTATGTGTTTATGTGTGTGTATGTGTCTATGTGTGTGTATGTGTCTATGTGTGTATGTGTATGCATGTATGTAAGCATATGTATGTGTATGCATGTGTACGTGTGTGTATGCATAATTAAGTGTGTATGTGTCTATGTGTGTATGTGTGTGTGTATATGTGTGTGTATGTGTATGTGTCGCTACGCGTCTATGAGTGTGTATGTGTTTATGTGTGTGTATGTGTGTATGTGTGTATGTGTACGCATGTGTGTATGCATTATGTATGCATATGTGTGTGTATGCATTATGTATGTGTATGTGTATGCATATGTGTGTGTATGCATTATGTATGCATGTGCATTATGTATGCATGTGCATTATGTATGCATGTGCATTATGTATGCATGTGCATTATGTATGCATGTAAGTATGTATGTATGCATGTATGTGTGTGTATGTCTCTCTATGTGTGTGTGTATGCATATATGTGTGTGTATGTGTGTATGTGTGTGTATGTGTGTATGCATGTGTATGTGTGTGAATGCATCATTATGTGTGTATGTGTGTGTGTATATGTGTGTGTATGTGTGTGCGCGTCTATGTGCATGTGTGTGTGTGTCTATGAGTGTGTATCTGTTTATGTGTGTGTATGTGTCTATGTGTGTGTATGTGTCTATGTGTGTATGTGTATGCATGTATGTATGCATATGTGTGTCTATGTGTGTATGCATTATGCATATGCATATGTGTGTGTATGCATTATGTATGTGTATGTATGCATGTGCATTATGTATGCATATGCATTATGTATGTGTAAGTATGCATGTGCATTATGTATGCATATGTGTGTGTATGCATGTAAGTATGTATGTATGTATGCATATGCATTATGTATGCATATGTATGCATGTGTGTATGTGTGTGCATGTCTCTCTATGTGTGTGTGTGTGCATATATGTGTGTGTATGTGTGTGTGTGTATGTGTGTGTGTATGTGTGTGTGTATGTGTGTGTGTATGTGCGTGTGTATGTGTGTGTATGTGTGTGTATGTGTATGTGTATATGTGTGTGCATGTGTATGCATTATTTATGTGTATGTCTGCATGTGCATTATGTATGTGTATGTCTGCATGTGCATTATGTATGTGTATGTCTGCATGTGCATTATGTATGCATATGTGTGTGTATGCATATATGTGTGTGTGCATGTATATGTGTGTGTGTATGCATGTATATGTGTGTGTATGCAACATTATGTGTGTATGTGTGTGTGTATTTGTGTGTGTATATGTGTGTGTGTCTATGTGTATGTGTGTGTGTGTCTATGTGTGTATATGTGTGTGTGTATGCATATGTATGTGTGTGTAACTGTGTGTGTGTGTGTGCATACCTAGCTTCAACGATGTGTGTCTCTCTCTCTCTTGCTCTCTCTCTCTCTCTCTCTCTCTCTCTCTCTCTCTCTCTCTCTCTCTCTCTCTCTCTCTCTCTCTCTCTCTCTCTCTCTCTCTCTCTCTCTCTCTCTCTCTCTCGTTCTCTTGCTCTCGTGTCCAAATCTCGAATTTTTTTTTAACATTCCAGAGCGTCGCTTATGCGACGCTATCTAGTTTGCCAATGTCGCAAATAACATCGCTAGTTAGTGACGCTATTTGCGATGCACACATTTAGCATTGCATAAGCAACGCAGGCATCGCTTATGCGACGAATGCCCGTAAAAAGAAAAATCCGAAAATAGCACCGTTGCTTATGCGATGCTAGCGTCGCATAAGCGATGGTGCTTGTTATTTTTTCAATTCGGGGGCGTCGCTACGCCCCCCTATTTCTTGTAGTGAAAGGAGGCAAAATAGACTCTTCAAAGCTTGGTGTGGTAAAGCAAGATAGCTCTTATGATACATGAAGGATTTACTGATTATGCAATCATTCTTTGATTCTCTCATACTAGATGATGACATGGATATATTACAACATGTTGGTCTTGATGATGATGCTTTGGATGTAAGAT
This sequence comes from Ceratopteris richardii, assembly GCA_020310875.1. Taxonomy (NCBI): domain Eukaryota; kingdom Viridiplantae; phylum Streptophyta; class Polypodiopsida; order Polypodiales; family Pteridaceae; genus Ceratopteris; species Ceratopteris richardii. The sequence continues at coordinate 141,949,242 of CM035409.1, read as the reverse complement.
GCCTTTTGGTGTTTTTTCTAGCAACATCAAAAGGCTTGGTTGATAAACGGTTTAGTGAGTTCTCGGACTTAATGAAGGAAAACTTCAAAAATCATTTAAAAAAATGTAGTATCATTGAGAACGTTATAGAGGAATTGGAAAGTTTAATATTGGAAGCAGGAGAAACATTTTCTAAGTTCATCTCTAGGGCCAAGGTACTCATGGTTAAGTTACCATACCCTCTGCATGACTTTTGTTAAAAGTGGCTAGCTAAGCCATTCTCGGTGTCTACACAATTAAAGATAAAGGAGCTTATGATTCCTATAGATAGAATCAATGAATTTATTACCACTGCATCTAGGATAGAGTAGATAAGGCAACAATATGCGTTTGGCTCTTTTGACTCCCACTCTCCATGGAACCCCAAGACCCATTGGCTCAACCAAGAACGGAACTATAAAGATTTGATATGATGCCCAAGTTTGGTGTCATATTGAATCTTTAAGGCTTAGAAAGGAGGAGAATCCCCAAGCAAAGGAAGTGGCACAACTTTGCCAAGAGCTTCAAGAACTCCAGTCATGAGGTGGAGTAAAAAGTGAGCTTTGTGCACACCATGTCGAGCTTTGTTATACCTGTAGATAGACTTTGAGGTGCTTGTACTCGCAAATCAAAACCTTTGTATATGTTTGGCACAAAAGGACAAAATTACATGCATAGGTGTTACCATAGTGTGTTTAGAGGCCGAAATGAGCTCATATCCAAATTTCGACACCACAAAGCAAAGCCATTTTGAACTCTTAATCGCCCTGATTATGCTCACATCCATTGGTTATTACATCCATTGGTTATTACATCCATTGGTAATGCATTTTCCGTTAGAATCTATTAGAGATGCATGCGGAAGGTAGTAGCATACTCCTATACCATTTGATGAGGTTTTTGTTTATTATTTTGTAAAAAATCCAAGGCTGAGCAAGTGTCCTCTTTCATATGAAACATTGCAAGAAGGGCTCTTGGATTGCTACGTATGTTTGAAAATGGTCGAGCTCAAATTATGTTAACCACCTAGCATCTTCATTAATGAGGGTTGCTTGGAACACCCTGGCCTTATATTGATTTGCTCAAGGTGTATTAGGAGAATTTTCTAAAACTTCATAATTAATTTTGAATGTCCTAACATGAGAATCTAGATTGTCACCTATAAATCCATCAAATCTTGCATAGGACAACCCTCTTGGAAATGATCTTCGCAAGATTCTCTTCTCCTGCCATCGTAGGAGGACTGAATTGTTCCACGATGTCCACCACTTTTTCGGAGTCAGAACTTGTCACAAGTAGTTCTATTTGAATTTGGGGAAATTGCATAAAGGTGTGCTTGGATCATGATGGATTTGATAGGGGTGGTTCTAAATGCCATGGGTTAATATCTTCTACGTTTGGCTTGTTGATTGGTTTCCTACAAGTCCATAAAATATGGAAGAATCCAATATCTCCCCTTTCGGTGTTTGAAGATTAGTAGCTTGACTAGTTTTGATGGAATGGTTTTCGTAGAAGGTATTGCGATTCTAAAATGGTTGATAGGTGGGGTAGGCTGCATTTGTTCACCAGACACTCTAGGGGTCTAGCCAGACACTTTTGAAAAGGTTTTAGTGCAATAGCTATTGATGTTTTCTGAGCTGTAATAATTTCGGGAGACACTAGAATTGCTTCTAGCTCCACTATGTTCTTTGGTATGGGGTCTATACTTAAACCAAACCACATGTTCATTTGAGGTCTTTATCGATTTTAGAACACCAAAACAACTTTTCATTGGTCACAATTACTTATCTTCCTTGTACTTCTAGTAATGTTCACTTGATCGCAATAAAGGCATGTGTTCTTCTACTCTTTTTAATGTATTTTAATCCCCAACGGGATCACTAGTGTTAACCTCTGGTTTGGTGTCTCCCACTCCAATGCTTAACTACATATAGAACACCAAAACAACTTTTCATTGGTCACAATTACTTATCTTCCTTGTACTTTGGGTAATGTTCACCGGATTGCAATACACACACGCATTCTTCTGCTCTTTTTAATGTATGTTAATCCCCAATGGGATCACTAGTGTTAGCCTCTGGTCCGGTATCTTTCACTCCAATGCTTAACTATAGACAGAACAATATCTCCACCAACCATACAAATCACACTCTTATCTAATGACAAACCAAACACGTTGCAAGGGTTCTTGGCTGGAAGGTTTTCCTTGAATGGGCCCCTTGAATTTTCCTCACTCTTCGATAACCATACTTCTATCTTTGATAAAACATTGTACACTACTAGACTTCATACAATCACACTTCAACTGCAAGGTCAATTAGTACACCATAATCACCAATAACAAAACCAAAGATTAATCATTAACTACACCACAGTGAATAGAATAGAACAAAACACAATACTACAACAAGCAAGTTCCAAAATCCAATGTGATCTATGCCCAAAGCACCACCATCGACAACCTGCTTTCTGATGGTTTTATTCTTCCTCACCACACCGATATATATTAAGTATGTCACTCTGAAAGAGTCACATCCCTTTTTAAAATAATTCGAGCTAAATATACAAAAGATTAATTTACATAAGTCAGTGGCCCTAACAAATTTGAAGTTGCAAAGCTATTAAAATCCATGAAGAGGGAAGTAAATGTGTTTGAACTTTTGAAATTGATGCTAATTTCATATCATAAGTACTACAAATTCAACTCTGGTGGCAAAGACTGACACTCTTAGTGCATTTAAAGTGTTTTGGGGAGCCCCCTTATAGTTTAAAAGAGCCCCATACCAATTATAAGTATCAAAGGGCATGTGTTCCAGGTACTTATTGTGGAAGACAAATTAGGTATCAAGAGTACACAATGAAAGTGCTTAGACTCAAGCCTTCAAAGAGGCCAACTTTATAGTAACCTTGGCAGACCATAGCAAAGTAAACACTTTAGGAGTAGTTCCTAGAGTAAAAATTTTAGTTTGAAGTAGCATCCACCCTAGATTTTGTTGTGTTGAGACTCCCATGGGTGGCTAGAGGATTCCCACTTTTGATTGGAAGGCTATGAATAAGGCATGCCATTGTTCTACATGATCAAGGAAAGGATATGATGTGGGTCAAGGGAAGGAGTTAAAGCAAATCCACCTTGAAGAAAGGTCAGATAGTCATGGGCATACCAAGATGACTCAGGCAGGTAGCATCAGTATTGAGTAGGATCTAATAGAGGATCCAAGCTTGGATGATGGAGAGGAAGAGGATATTCTGGCATGGTTAGAAATAGGTAATTCATTTCCTTATTATGGGATTTCCCTATATGTGTCAAATGCAGAGAAGTATGAAGAAAATCAAGAAACCATACGAGGTGTTGGATTGGGTGAAGCTATAATTTTTTATCAAAGAGGGAAGAAACCACCCCTCAAGTACATCATATATTAAGTTGATATAGATGTTGTGAAGGAGGTAAGCTACAAAGAGAAGGTAAAACAATCCAATGAAGAAGTTTCCTTCCCAATTCGTGAAATCTTATAGGATGGACATAAGGAAAGGAGGAATAGATTGATGTCCAATGTGTTGCTGCATATGATAAGAGGACTATGTGGAGTAAAGTTATGGAAGAATCAAAAGAAATAGATGATGAGAAGCTACAAGACAGATTTTTGGAGTGGATCCCAATCAAGAGATTGAGCTAGGCACCAAAGAAAACTCTTGTCCCATATTGGTTGCCACATGGTTATGGTTATGGGATCATCCTGATTTACTTTCAAAGGTAACTTCTTTTCACCTGGCAGTACAAAGATTTGCAAAGGGTTCCTACAACTAGCTTATGAGGTTGGGTGTGTGAGTGTTCTCTCAAAAAAAAAAAAAACTTATTTTGATACAACCAACAGACATTACATACATGGAAATAAAAGAAGCAAATGTCGTCATCATTGATGATATCTCCATGATCACAAGAATGACATTTGACATGGTTGTTTGAAACATTGTGAACATAATAGATGGATCTATGTTAGGTCCTTTTGCAAATATGCTAATCTTATTGTTTGGCGATCCACCACAACTTCCACCAATATGCAACCATGATGAACAATCATGCAATAATTATTTGCCAATTAACTCAATGCACTTAACACATGTAAATTTTCATCACATTATATTTTTAGTGTGCCATGCCAAAGATATACCATTCTTGGAATTCTTGCAAATCATTAGGTGCACACTACCACCATTGTCAGAGATAAAACAAATACTCTCAATGTGCATTATAGATGAGAATACATCCTAAAAGCTTATTGAAAAACAAACAACAATAGTTTGCACACATAGAGAGGATATACATAGGTACCACCACATCATTCTCAAACCTGCATACATGGAACAAGACATACATAGCATCAAAATAAAGACAAATGCTTAACAAGAGCCTTGCCAACAAAATTTGTTGAAAGACACATCTTTCAATGAGATCCAACAACTTGCCATTGGTGCAACTTGTATGATAATTGAGAACATAGGACTTAACATCAGAATGGAAAATGGTTCCATTTGTATCATCGAGAGCATAGACGACAATAATGACAATATGGTCGATTTGATCAAAGTGATGATAATAAGCACAGACAACACAATCATCATCTGAGAAACTAAGCATGCAAGGAGAGCATTCAAGAACCAATGGTTTCACAATTCCACATTTCCATTGACATTGGCATATGCAATGGCTTGCCACAAGGCCCAAGCTCCACAATATCTAAAAAGGCACTATATTTCACATTTTCTTGTGTGACCAGTGCGAAAAACCTTAGGATCATTGAACCACTTACTCTGGAAATGTTCATATCAATGTCACAACACCTATACTAAATGATAATTGAAAATATTCTAGATCTCATTTTTTTCATCCACTTGTCTTGTATCGACACTCTACACAAGTTTAGATCATGCTTGTAACCATGTCACTTTATGAAAAACATGTAAAATTGGACATAAATATTATGTTATTTCTCAGTTCAAATATCCAAACATAAAAAATAACACAATAATATAGTAATCATGTTACCCATTAAAAAATTAAAGCAATATTAATTTCATACAAAGTTGACTTCATGAAACCAGAATCTAACAAGCTCCATGTTTGTTTTCCTCTAGGTGATCTGATCAAAATCGAGATGGACAAAAATAAGGTACTCACAAATGATTTAAAATAAATTTCTTAACACAATTTAAGCACTTATTCAAAACACTCACTATGTTCTATTTACAACAACATAGCTTCTCTAGATGTTGAAGAAAAACATTCTCACTACAAGGCATTATAATGCAAGACGAAGTATGAAAACGGTATTCTTGATTATCAAGCAAATGTGGACGTCAAAGCTTATAGGAGATGACCCATCCGAGTATTTAAATGGATTTGATACCTACAACATGTTACAAAAAATACATGGATAAGTGAACTCCCATCCGAGTATTTAAATGGATTTGATACCTACAACATGTTACAAAAAATACATGAACTATGCAAAAGACAAGAACATGATGTTGACAATATATTACAAAGGATCATGTTGAAGAAGCTTTAGGTTGTGTTGGATAAGGTGAATAGCACATTCTTAGATGAGGAAGCATAACACATGCTCAATGAAAAGACACAAGGGATCACTACATGTGCAATAGAGATGCTTCACTTCAACTACAACATCGACCTGAACAATTTACTTCACATGAAGAGAAAAAAAATGCATGATATCCTCTCTCAAATGATGAAATATTTTAATCATACTTTTGACAAGAAAAGGAACATTCTCAATGACATAAAGATTACTTGGCACTTCAATAAAGACTTTTCTAATGACCATTTTGTGGAGGAAATATATCCTTTCATGATGTGTAAGGGTAACGACAATACCTATTACTATCTTTTTGTTTTTGGGTATGTGCAACAATAGAATCAAGATAATAAAAAATAACATCTTCTCATTCGTAGGATAGTTATTCAAGCTAGAATCTGAGGGTCCACATCTTCAAATGTTAAATGAGGAGGCCACTCAAATCAAGGAACCAACAACAAAATGACAACACTAAACAAGGAAAATCTTTACACAATCTCCAATATGACATGCAGGAGGAATGGAAAGAAGTACATAGGGATTACATGTAGTTATCCTACACACATAGCTAAACATACATGAAATCCACCTCCAAAAATACTCCTAGATGTTAAACAATACACTGCTTTCCATTCCAAATTTGTTCTCAATGTATTACATGAAGCAACATATAGACAAAAAGGCATCTAGTAAAAATCGACAAGAATATTGAAGTTTGAGGTATATGGAAGCACATTAACAACACAAGGACGGAGAAGACAAAGTATCTTGGAGAACATCACAATACAAAATGTATTACCAAGTGAATGTAGGTGTATATACAAGCCGAGGAAAAAAAACCTCCTAAAGAGGGAAAAAAGTGCCCTGATTGTCTTAAATTTGTTCATGCACATCATTATTTAAATATATCAACACCCCCCCCTAGGGGTGATGTAGAGAACAATGAGTTGACACTCATGTATAAGGAAGTTCCAAGCAATGTGGAAAGAAATCAATCCACAAAAGGAAGTTATCCCTGTTGATATAGTTAGATAGTGATGTGTGTGAACACTCTAGGACCGCCGAGGCACTTTTTTCCCTCTTTAGGAGGTTTTTTCCCCAGCTTGTATATATACGCCTATTGCCCTAATGGGCTACTTATCTTTGTACATTCTAGTGGTAATACATTCAACATTGTGTATTGTGCTCCAAGCTTCTTCTTCTTCCTTGTGTTGTTCGCGTGCTTCCGCAGATGTCTAACTCCAACAACTGGTATTAGAGCAGGTCACCGCTTCATCTAGGGCATTGTCTACACCTCTCCGGTTGCAGTCTCATAATCGCATGAAATTTAGTAAGCATACTCAGGGTGTTTCACAGATCAAAACAACTTCGTTATGTGGTGCCGAAATCGCGATCTAAGCTTGTTTTGGCCTCCAAACACACTATCACAGTGCTTGTGTAGGCTATTTTGTCTTTTTGTGCCAAAGGTATATGCCAGTTTTGGTTCGCCAATATAAGCATCTCGAAGTCTGCTACAGGTTTAACGAATTCATTTGGGCAGTTCTATTCAACTTTTTGAGATACAACCAATTTTTTGCATCAAGGTATTTTAGTCATCGGCCATGGCTGAAAGCAGTGATGTATTCTGTATGTTGGCGATTGAGGATAAGTTGGATGGTACCAACTACCCATTATGGGCTTATATGATGCGTCATGTATTTGTCGCAAAGGGACTATGGAATATTCTGCAGGGTGTTAAAAGACGTCCTATTACACCTGCGAATACAAGTACTACAAATACATGTGCTGGAACTGATGGAGATGGTGTCGAAGATGATGATATTCTGTAGATTCCTGTTCTTGCGGTTGTTTCTGTTGCACCTACTGTAGAGCAAATTTTTTGAAATGGCAGAGATGCTTAGGCACATGCATTGATAGCTTTGTCTGTCAAACATGCCATTATTCCTCACATTTGCTCTTGCAAAATAGCTAAGGATGCTTTGGATACTCTTACCACATTGTACTAGGCTAGGAATGAGGCTCGTGTTGCTTACCTCGGAAAACAATTGGAGAGTGAGCACATGAATGAAGGTGACTCTATGGACAGTTTTCTGACAAAGATCAAGGATTTGAATTCTTATGAGAAGGTATGTCTAATCTAAAAACATTATCATTAATTTCTTGAATAATACAGAAAGGTCCATGATAATCTCATAGTACAAGATCCTATCGAGTTATTTCTTGTATCTAGTCCATCTCCCTCAAAGGATTTCTTCTAATTTAGCGATTGAGTTTCATACCTTTGGTCCCAAGTTGTGGGATCTCTTGTATTCCATCTCGTCCAATTATCCACACATATCAGTCTTGGATTGTGGGACTTCTTGTATCAGTTATATATTCTTGTATTATATTTCCCTATGTGGGTGATCTCGTAATAAAAAATAGAAATTTGAAATCTTGTTTAGTCTATTCAGAGGACACAATCTAGTGCTCTCTTGACACTTATTGTACAAAATACTATTTTCTAAAAAGAGATAATTAGATTTAATTCATTTCTTCATACATTCTTTATAGTGTATAACAAGATAGTTTTCTATGGCTGATTGTCTACCAAAGTGTTCCAATCAATAAAACAAAGATAGGTGGAAAAAAACTGATACAAGGATCAAGAATTTCACATCCTATTCAGCCTAGTTATAATAATTTCATAGCTACTACAAAATTTTAGATGCGACAAAGATTCCTCTATCGATACCATATTACTTTGCCTGTAACATGTCACATCTCTTCAATTACATAATGCTTGTCATATTCCTTAATGATTCTCATTCTTGTTTCTTCTTTACGTGTGTATGTAAGTAGTAACCAATTGGGAATCTCATAAACATGTTGGTTTCATATTCATTTTCCCAATAAACATCCATGCTAATGATTTTTTTTGTTGTGTGTATCCAAGTACAATCGCACTCTCTCTTCCACTCTTGCATCCCATGCCAAGTAAAACATTACTAGCTACTACTTTCTTGCTTGCCTTGTAATTTTTTTCTCTTTAGAGGCTTCAAAATCTGCAATGTGTGTGAAGTCGGTGGGATAATCCAAAAGATTAATTTATTTCTCTAAGATTGAAGGAGCCTTGTAGTGGGATGAGCCCTCACCTTGACTAGAGTATGGTACAAGAAATAAAATAACGGTGCTGAAATTTGACTACTCCTTTCAATCTCCTAGGTATTACTACAATCAAGGGAATCATTGGTTGTGCATTAAATGTTTGTTAGATGGTTCTATGTTCATTCTTGTTTCTTAGGTTGATGACATTCTACTTTTGCAAAAGATAAGAAAGTTTTTGCAACCTGATGTGGAAAATGTAGGGATGCAATAAGGCCATTGGCATGCATATCACTCGCAATACATCAACCACAAGCTCTAAATTTTCAATTTGAATACGTCAGCAAATTCTTGCATGATTTTAGTATGCAAGTGGGAAATTCTTCACAATTTTTGTTTGCTTGCATATATAAAAGTTTTAATAAAATCCATTTTCAATGAATTTATGGAAAAAATCCTCTCTTTTTCCTTCCTCATGTTTGTATTGGTAGTGTCATGTTCCTTATTTAAGAGACAAGACCACACATTGTGGCTTTTAAGTGGATTAGTCTACATATTTGTATCAATCCTTAGCAAAAAACATTGAGAAACTCTTCCTTTGATGTATTCACTTAGGGAAGATCAAATAGGAAAAAGAGTCAAGGTGTTTGTGGGGTATATGAAACAAAAATGTCTTCTTCCTCCTTCCATCATTACCTCAAGCTTTGTAAAATTTAGGTTGATGCATTTTGAGATGTCACAATAGCTTAGTTGTCACAAAAGATAACAAAATTCGATTTGCTCAACTATTATTGAGAATCCAATTACCACTATAATGGAATAATCTCACATGGAGACAAAGAAAAAGACCCCCTTTTCAATAAGTTCACTATGAAAAGAAGTCAACTCCTTTATATGAAGACCATTAGAGGATACTCACTCTTTAATATCATGTGTAGAAGTCCAATTATTTTTATGAAAAACATTTATTTGGTGGGACTATTCTTCCTATACAAGGACCCATCAAATCGATGAAAAGTAACTACTATATAGAGTGCCAAAATATAATCATTGCAAGGGTAATGAATAACAAAAATTATATGGAGAAGAATCAAATCTTAATTCTATGACGCTATTGAATGAAGGCTTATCAAAGGTCAAGCCTACCCTAAAAGGAAAATTATATTGAGAAATCAACATGAATTATTATAGGGAGCAATTAAAGTTAGCTAATGAAAATGAACATGAATTATTATAGGGAGCAATTATATTGAGATCAAGTCAACTAAGTTTAATTTTCCGAAGGGTTGCTAATGAAAATTCAAGGAGTCACTTGTACCAAATCACCTTAAGCTTAATTTGCACTGGCAATACCAAAACCCATTGATTATAATAATACTACAAAATTATAATGGCATATTTTTCCAAGATCCATGGATACCAAAAGGGTTTCAAATCTCATATAGTTTTTTTTTTTGGAAAGTCTAAAACTATTTTAAGTTCAAAATCTAATAAAATCCAAAACCTTAAAACTTATATGTATTATGTGCATTGCTTTTGAGACTCATTGTTATGTAAATATACTCAAAGATGGTACTTTGTTAAAGTTGACATCAATATCAACGATAGTAAAAATGCATTATCATCAAATTATTGGATGTTGCTCTATCCCCTCCTTATTGAACCACAAGGAATCTCCAATGTCCATACCATACATGGGAGGAATGTGTCTAATCCTCAAGAATGAAGGCCATTTAAAGCCAAATGGTAAGATGTGATTATCTTCCTAAACCACTCTCTATATTAGCTCTATAGAAATTCACATTTTTTATATTTATATTACAAAGGACATGTGTCAATAAACATGAAAACTTGATATATAACGTGAGGAGTACATCTTGTTACACTGAGCTAAGGGTTAGGCTCATGCGAACTTGATGACAAGAATGAAAGTGAAAGGTGAATAGTACTTCTTCTCATCCTTTTCCTCATGAAGTCCACAAGCATCTTTGACATGGAGAAGCACAACTTCTCCTGCTTAGAATCATGTCTTCAAGCCCTATGAGCTTACCATTCCAATTATCAGCCCATTTGGCGTCACTTCTAAGGGGGACACCTACACTTAATTGGGCTAAAAAAATTGGTTATTTTGGTTGTATCGTGTACATTTTTAAGAGATGGGTGGCATGATAGAGCTATAGAGCTTCTACCATCTTGCATTACAATGATGGTTAGTGATCAATGTGATCTATTTGTGCATATAGAGTGAACTTAGGCTTGGATTCCATAAGAATGGTGGAGTTGCAATGAATAATATGAATATGAATGAAATATCTATTTCATTTCTCAAATATGAATAAAATTTGGATAAAAACATTTGTTTTGAGTGATAATATATTCTAATGAACGATTTATTTGCACTTAAAGAAAACCTTTTCAAATTCGGGAATTGAGTTGACTTGAACCTTTATATATAAAAAGAATTAAAAAAATCCTTATGAGTATATGTATTTTTGTTATTGTTATTATTAATTTTTAAGAAGAAGGTTTCTATCTTGTGATCTATTTTTCTTTGATAATTTTAACTAACAATGAAAGACATAAAATCCCAGAAAGAGATTAGTTTTTATCTCACTACATCACATGGATGCAGAGTGCCCGAACACACAAATTCCAGAAAGAGATTAGTTTTTATCTCACTACATCAAATGGATGCAGAGCATCCTGCTAGCACAAGTCACGAGTCATGAATCCATGTCCCCAAGATTGACAAAAGGAAATATGCAATTTTTTCTGTGAGCTTGAACGGTCTGTTCTACCGTGCAAGTTAAACTGAATTGGGAATGCTTTGCCGCTGTCTACAATTGTGGCGGCAGCACCCATACTTAGAAATTGCATACACTGATCTGTTACTATTCGTGAATGAGAAGTAACCGAAACATAGCCATGGCTCTTTGATCCCAAGAAGAAGATGAACAGGGTTTTTCTTAATCATGTTCAATCATGTGTAGTTCTTGCATTGATTTGCACGTTGAGACGTGATCTACTACATGAAGTGGTTTCATGGAGATCTTGATCATGGGAACGATCGGAATTCTATGACATCACGCAAATGAAGACTTTTCCGATACGCTTTACACACTGCATTGTTCACCACTTCGGCGCATTTTTCTTCTCCTCCCCTCTCCGTCTTCTCTTCAGCTCGAACCTCCCTTTAGAGATCCCCCCCTCGAAATCCGGGTGGTTCTTTCCTGAATTCTATCACCATTCCATTTTCTTGCTTCTTCTTCTTATTGCGTTATGTGTTGGTTGCTGCGTCTCAACCATAGCCTCTCGTCGCTTTGCGGTTTTCTAGATCGTGGTGAGTGGGGGAGTTCATTGACGAGGAACACGTGCTAGTGAGGAAGTACGCACACTCCATACTTACTTGTAATGGAATTTCGAGCCCATTTTCGTGTTTGAAGGTCAAAATGGCGGTTTCTCTGCTTTGATAGGGGGTTGGCCCGTATCTTTTACAGTATTATGGAAGAACCTTCCTCGTAATTGTTAATCCGTGATGAAGCTCGGACTGTTAAATCTCTGCAGTTTGTTCTCTGGCGATGACTGCGTTCCGGTGACAGAAAGACATTCTTCAAGCGCTGAAGCGAGATTCAATCACTATTTCAATTTGTTTGGAATATCCAATCTGCACGTCCGGACCTTCCAGCCCGTAATATCTCCGCACAACAGTTTTCAGCTTTCTTGAGTCTTTACTTGGAAGCATGAACTTCTCGGGCTCTTTCTTTCTATGTTTTGTTGCATTCCTGGCGTTTGTTGTGACCTACACCACGATCACGGCAATTACACATCTGAATGTCAGATCTGAGGGGGAAGAAAGTATGGTGAGGAAGGAGTCTGAAACGAGCTATTTTGACCCTTTAGTGCGAATGCCTGTAGGGTTGCGTATGGCAAACAAGGGTAAAAGGAGGCTTTTTCACACGGCACTCACAGCTACAGATGCGCCCTACACACGATGGCAGTCCCGTATCATGTATTATTGGTTCAAACACTTCAAGGATCTTCCAGGCTCTGAGATGGGTGGATTTACACGTATTCTACACTCTGGAAAGCCTGATTCTTTGATGGACGAGATTCCTACCGTTGTGGTGGATCCTCTGCCCGCTGGCATTGATCAGGTAATTTTCAATTCGCTCTTCAGTTGCAATCTATGCATTACCTGATTTACCTGCTAATCGAGTAGGTTCTGCTCGTTAAGCTTCTAATACATAAAAATGACGGAAAAAAACTAACGAAACTTAAACGACATAGTCTAGCGTTTCCACTCTATGCACTATCATGGGTGATTGGATAATCGAGCAATTTTGATTAGTTGAACTATTGAATAAAATTCAACGCATTTTTTTAGAGGGTTTTTCCTTTTCTTTTTGGTTATATGTTTTGATTTATTTGCCATGCTCCATGAAGAAAGAACAAGTGCAATAAGGAACTGTTCATCCTCGAATGCTTGGCTTAAATATGTCGAAGTTAAGGGCTCTATGTTCGGCATGTTTTGACTTTCACGCCAGCGTTGTACCTGCATGTATGCAGCGTGCTTTATCTATGCCAGTTTACTGTAAATATGACATAAATGCCCACGAAACATGCGTAATTTAGCCATGTATGCGGGAAACTGCAATTGTGTGTTTTTATAAGCAGAGCTTGTATCTGTGCAGGTGCACATGGATTACATTTCACACTGATTTATGTCTGCAAACAAGAGAGACAAAATACAGACATGCATGCAGGAAACCGTAATTGTGTATTTCTAAGCAAAGCCTGTATCTGTGCATGTATGCATGCTGTATCACATTTGTTTGTGTATGCAAGCAAGAGACTAGTATTTACGTGCATGGTGATGGTACACATCCATCTGTCTCCAATGAAGGCAGATATGGGCATAGTGCATATACATATGATGTATAAGACGAAGGTTTATATGGCTGTTTATAAATACATGTATGCTGCGTTAGTATGTGCATCGATGCCTGGTGCACGTCCATATGATGTATGCAATGAAGGCACAAAACTTTGTTGTAACTTGTCATACGTACATGATATGTTAGAACTTAGAATGTGCAAATGCAAAACGCAATGTGCCAAAGGGAAGATAATTCTGAACTTCTTCCATGTGCTTGGTGCAACACTGCAACTATTAGGCCACTACTTCAAGACGCGATGGATAACCAATTTTGGGGGAGAGAGAGAGAGAGAGAGAGAGAGAGAGAGAGAGAGAGAGAGAGAGAGAGAGAGAGAGAGAGAGAGAGAGAGAGAGAGAGAGAGAGAGAGAGAGGGAGGGAGGGAGCGAGAGAGAGAGAGGGGGAGGGGGTGGGGGAGAGGGGGGGGGGGAGAGAGAGAGAGAGAGAGAGAGAGAGAGAGAGAGAGAGAGAGAGAGAGAGAGAGAGAGAGAGAGAGAGAGAGAGAGAGAGAGAGAGTATATAAGAATGACCTAATACAACATTACAACTAGTACAATAAAATATTTAAAGAAAACCCTAATGTTTGCGAATGATTGGGTGTGAAAGAAACAAATTGCTATCACTCTTGGTAAAGAAATCTAGTAAAGCTCACTAAAAGTATTGAGAGAGAGAGAGAGAGAGAGAGAGAGAGAGAGAGAGAGAGAGAGAGAGAGAGAGAGAGAGTATATAAGAATGACCTAATACAACATTACAACTAGTACAATAAAATATTTAAAGAAAACCCTAATGTCTGCGAATGATTGGGTGTGAAAGAAACAAATTGCTATCACTCTTGGTAAAGAAATCTAGTAAAGCTCACTAAAAGTATTCCTGACATATATCGTTGTAACCACTACACATGTCAGAGAAATGAAAAGTGGTACGTGTCATCAAAATAATCTGCAATCCTTGCATGCCAAGCATAAGGGGCTTGTTTGAGCTCACATTCGGATACTTCGAAACCTCATATCTTTATGGCTGGTCCATGTATACTTCTTCCTCTAACTCGCCATGTAAGAAAGCATTCTTCACATTCATTTAATGCAAATCAATCCTTGTGCTGTAGCCAAGGCAACAAGTGCTCTAACAGTGACCATTTTAGCCACAGGGCTGCAAGTTTCCTCATAATCAATGCCATATGCCTTGTGTATCCTTTTGCTACTAATTGTTGCTTATACTTGCTTATGCTACCATCAACATTATGCTTTACCTTGTAGACCCACTTGAAGCCTATGATGCAACCATCTTTCGTCCATTTTTTCATGGCCCCAACTTTCAGACGCGAAAAGGAGGTCTAAATGGTTTCGAAACAGTTTTGTGCCTTTTGCCTGCACACCAAATTTTGTAGCAATCTGAAATCGTTTGGGAGGCACACATTCTCCATGCCTTCTCACATACTCTTCACTATCGGCCTTCTTCATGAGCTCCTTACAACCACACTGGCTCTGATACCATGTCAAGAAAAAGGAGAAGGAAAAGAGCTCTCACACACTCACGTACACAAAGAAAAGAGCACAGAAAGATTGAGGCAAGGAAGGATAATTGTTGTCTAATTCTTTTAGAAGACGATTATTTGTGAAGTAGATGACAATTATCCTTCCTTCTGTCAGAGAAATGAAAAAGTGGAATGTGCTACCTCCGATCATGACACGTTGAGCGGTGTAACCACTATACATGTATGAGAAATAAAAAAGTGTTAGAGAAATGAAAAAGTGGAATGTGCTACCCCCGATCATGACATGCTGAGCGGTGTAACCACTATACATGTTAGAGAAATGAAAAAGTGGAACGTGTTACCCCCAATCATGACATGTTGAGCTTGATATTTGAACAAGGGGGGGAAGGGGGGGGGGAGAGAGAGAGAGAGTAGGGGGGAGGGGGGGAGGAAGGGAGGGATGGGGGGGGGGGGGGGGAGGGAGAGAGAGAGAGAGAGAGAGAGAGAGAGAGAGAGAGAGAGAGAGAGAGAGAGAGAGAGAGAGAGAGAGAGAGAGAGAGAGAGAGGGAGGGGGAGGGAGGGAAAAGAGGGGGAGGGAGGGAAAGGGGAGGGGGGAGGAGGGAGTGAGACGTTCAACCCAAGCATGCACAAAACTGAACAGGGGACACCAAGATGATTGCCAAAGAACGCGTTTTTATATTATGTTCGCCACTCGCTTTTACAGGGGATGGCAATGAGAGCTTGGCATGAGGAGTACTAGTACCGCTCATAGTTGCTCACAATTTGGCGCAGCAGGGCATACCCCCCAAGCATTGAAATGGATTGGATAGAAAAATAGGCTTGTGACATCCTCCCCTGGCTTGGAGAGCTTGTTGCCCTCAACAAGCTGCTGCGGGTCTTACAAAAGTTGGGGTGATTACAAAAGGTGGGAACATTACAAGGGGTTGATAGCTAAGATTGGCTTAAGTGTTTCGGTAGTATTTGTGGACTAAGGGGTGGTCCAGACCAAAGGTGTCGGCCGGAATCCAATTGGCATCGACTAAGGGATGGCCTTTCCACTTGATGAGGAATTGAGGGCCTTTGCGAGTGTTGCGATCTCATAAGATGGCCTCATGCTCGAATTGGTTCTCCCCGTCATGAAGTACTGGGACCTCGGGTCCATATTTGGTGTCGAGTTTGAATCGTTTGAGGAGGCTTGAAAGACTTCACTGGGTCTCCGTTTCTTGTTCGCATATCTGGCCATGCGCTCTTTGCTTCGTTGGAAGTTGGACTTTGCCTCTTCTAACTTCGTCTTCCACTGATCCAAGAAGGCTGTGCAATCGGGGTTCGTCGATAATGTGGAGTCATGTGTGAGAGCTAAGGGAGTGATTACCTCCTTGCCGGTCCCTAATTCAAACGATATCATCTTTGTGCTCGAGTGGACCAAGGCATTGTAGTGGAACTCCATGATGTTTGAGTGTTTGGCCTAGTCCTTCTGATCGGTTCGAACATAGTTGCGGATGTAGTCTTCGATTGTCTGATTTAGCCGCTAGGTCTGTCCATCTGTTTGCGGGTGGTAAGCTGACAAGAACCTTAGTTGTGTTCCCAAGAGGCGGAAGAGTTCGGTCCATAGCTGACTCAAAAAGCGTACGTCACGGTCTAACACGATGGCCAAGGGGAGCCCGTGGTACTTCACAATGTGTGTGAAGAGATGGACCACTTCCTTTGCGCTGAAGAGGTGGTTTGGGTAGAATGAAATGAGCCTGCTTAGTGAAATAGTCCACTACCACGAATATGGTGTTGTATCCTTGGGATGGTGGGAGTTCGATGATAAAGTCCATGCTAATCATGTCCCAAGGTCGGTTTGGAACCGGGAGGGGTTGAAGGAGGCCTGCGGGTTTGATTCGATCTTGGCGGACCAGTTAGCACATGGGCACGTTTCTACATATTTCTTCACGTGAGCGTTCATGTGGGGCCAGTAGAAGTGCTTGTTGAGCGTCTCGTAACTGCGGTTTTGGCCGCCGTGGCTGGCCACTTTGCAATCATGTGCCTCCCAAAGCAACTCTTTGTGTAGCTCGAAGTCGGCTGGCACGTAGATTTTGCCTTTGTGGTATAATATGCCCTCTTGAATTGTGTAGCGGCCTGCTTGGTTTGCGTTTCGGATCTCGTTTATGATGTCTTGGACATGGGCGTCCTACTCCTGGGCATGTTGAATTCTACCTCTCAAGTCAGATGAGACGGTGGACATTGCTTGTATTTCGGGTCTTCGGCTCAATGCATCTGGCATGACGTTCTGTTTGCCCGGTTTGTGAAGAATTTCGATGTTGAACTCGGCGAGAAAATCATGCCATCTAGCTTGTTTTGAGCTCAGTTTTGGTTGGGAAGCAAAATACTTCAAGGATATGTTGTCGGTGAAGACCTTCGTATGCTTGTCTAGGACATAGTGCCTCCACTTGTGTAAGCAATGGACCACGGCGAGCATTTCCTGTTCATGTGTGCCCCACCTAAGTTCGGGTCCAGTGAGTTTGTGGGATTTGTATGCCACGCGTTGCCCATCTTGCATGAGTACGCCGCCTATCCCCAAGCCGGATGTGTCTTCATGGACCTCGAATGGTTTGTCGAATTTCGGGAGCTTGAGGATGGGCGCGTTGCACATGGCCACCTTTAGTGCTTCGAAGGCATCTTCTTTGTCGGGACCCCATTTGAATGGTTCCTTTTCCTTCATTAGTTTGAGAAGTGGAGCTGCGATCTTGCTAAACCCTTGGATAAATCGACGGGGAAATTGGAAGAAGCCAATGAATTCCCGCACCTCCTTCACGGACTTCGAAGGAGCCCACTTAAGGACCGCTTCCATTTTTTGAGGGTCGATGTGAAGCCCAAGTTCCGACATGGTGAACCCCAAGAATTCCACATTTTTCATGCATAACTCGCATTTGCTGGGCTTGGCGAAAAGTCGACGTTCGCGTAGGCGCTGCAAGACGGCCTGCACGTGCTCGTAGTGTTCCTCCAAAGTGCGGGTATAGATGAGGAGGTCGTCGATGTAAATGATGAGGAAAAGATCCAACATATCTTGGAAGCCGTCGTTTATCTTCTATAGATCGTGGTTGGGGCACCTGTGAGGCCGAATGGCATGACAAGCCATTCATAACTGCCATAGCATGTCCGGAAGGAAGTCTTCTCGATGTGTTCTTGTGCTACCCGGATTTGATGGTACCCGGAGCGGAGGTTGATGCATGTAAAGTATCAGGCTTTGCCGAGGCGGTCAAGGAGTTCCTGCATCACCTCGACGGGGGTACTTACTTTTAATGGTGTTTTTGTTGAGCGCTCGATAGTCAATGCATAAATATAGAGAGCCATCCTTCTTCACAAAGAGGACCGGAGTGCCGTACGGTGAGGTGCTTGGTCGGATGTACCCTTGTTCCTCTAACTCGAGCAGTTGCCGTTTTGAGTTCTTGTAGGTCGGTCTCGTTCATCTTATACAGGGCCTGAGATGGGGGTGGTTGGTCCGGAAGTGTGTCGATCTTGTGTTGGACATTCAATAAGGGAGGGAGACTGGGTGGGAGCGTGTCTTTGAGCACGTTTGTAAATTCTTCCATGAGGAACTTGAAACTCGAGTGCCCAATTTTTGATACGTTGATCGGTTTCGGTCCCGTCTCCTCTTCCACTGGCCTGAGAACGCATAAGTGTGCTATCTCGCCTTGATACAATGCCCGTCTGAACTGCTTGTGAGATAGTGTCTTTTGTGGGTACTACGCCCTTGCATGTGATTCCTCTTTGCCCTTGTGTTTCTGCTTGTGGCCCTTGTGTTCGTTGTCAAATGGCCAGTCTGCCCGAGGAGCACGGACCCGGTTGCAATCGACGAAGAGGGCCTGCCCATTCTGGTCCAAGAGTACCTTGTCTACCCCTTTCCGGAAGAAGGAGATCAGGTGTTGGTCCACAAATTCAAGTCAGAGACAAATTCAAGTCAGAGGATGACTTCGAATGTCTCCATGGGGATGATGAGGAAGTTCAAGTGGCCGAACCGTTGGCCTAGCGTAATCGGGATCCCTTTTGCATGCCTCACATGACTATCTTCCCCTTGGGCAAATACCATAGACATGCGGAGGCGTTTATTGACCTTCAGTCCCAAGCCTTGAGCGCATTGCGGCGTCATGAAGTTGTGTGGGGCACCGATGTCTAGCATCATGGGCAACCTTTTGCCCATGACTTCTGCCATAAAGAAAACTTGATGTATGATAGGCAGTGCAACCGAGTGGCATTGAGCTTTCCCTTTCAAGGTGGACGGCCTGGGTGACGAGGAGTCCTCCGAATCATCGTTGTGAATCTCGGTGATCTTTGGCCGGGAGGTGGAGGTTTCTTCTCCCGAGGGTCCCTTCGTCGTTTGCACTATGGTGTCAAGTCGCTTTCTCCAGCACCGTTTTGTTGGGTGGCTTCCTTGGCACTTTTTGCTTATGGGTTGAGGGTCTCTCCGGTTTTGGTTGGCTCTGTTCGGAGATCTCGAGCGTGTTTCTGGTGGTGCCGGGAGGGCTTTGACTCCTTGTCCCCGTTGATTTTCGGTAGGCTTGTGGTAAGTTGATCCTTGCTCTTTGTTTGAGGCAATGTCTCTGCAATTGGTTTGACCTCCATCGCCCGTCCGTGCGAGCCGGTTGGAGTATGCGTCGTTGAGGCGTTCTGCTATTCGAAAAGCATCCTCCCAAGCGGGGGGGGTCTTGTTTTTCCTCGTCCTTTTGGTAGCATGGGGAACATCCATAGAGGAACCCGTGTAAGCGGTCGATTTTTGGCACGTCATTGATTCCGAGCATCAGTTTGCGGTATTGGGAGACATACGGTTTGGTGAACTTCTCTTGGTGTAGGTTGCGCCACTCATCCCTCGCCTGGAACGCTTCGTTGCGTGGTACAAAATAGTCTCTGAGGGAGGTTGTGAAGCCCTCCCATGAGGGCCAGGCTTGCTTCTTTTGTTCCACCATGTACCAAGCCGAAGCTTCATCTTGTAGGAATTGGCCAGCGATGCACGTCCAATTGTTGCGGCCAACCCGGAGCATCTCGAGGTAACTTACCATTGCTTCAATCCATCGGTTGATGGCTATGGAGCTTCTCCCGCCTTGATACTTGTCGGGTGGATTTGGTTTGAAGAAGCCGAAGGAATCTGGGTCATCGAGATTCACCGGTTGGAGTTGAGTGATTGGGGAGGGGTTTATGGGGTATTTGATCCGGTTGGGACGTTTGGGTGGTGGTTGGTTGGGACATTGGTTGGGGGCTTGGTTGAGGTTGCGGTTGGGGTTCCGGTTGGTCCTTGGTTAGGATGTGCGTTTTGACTAAAGTTGCTAGGCGGGAGAGGGCGTCTTCTAGCCGGCCGATGCGGTTGTGGACTTGGTCGGGGTTGGGTGGGACTAGGTTGGTATCGGGTTGGGTGTTGAGCTCGGCGTTGAGTTCGGCCTCCTGGAGGCGTTCATGCATGTGTGCATTCGCTAGGAGCAAGCGGTTCATTTCCTCTTCTAAGGCTTCCCGTTGGGCTTTGTGACATCGGCACCGTTCAGTCACATTCTTGGCACGTTCTGTCCCCGAGGTCAAACCGACTGTGCCAACGTCGTATTTGCCGGCCATGATGGCGTGGAGCCAAACGGCGGTAACCCGGGAGGGTGAGGGCACCTAGGGGAGCGAGAGGATGCTAGGGCACGCGAGCACTAGGGGGGCTGTGCTATGGTCCAACGGGTAATGGAGGGTGGGGCGATGCCTAGAGTGAGGGGGGGCGCCTACCTTGGAGGGGTGGAGAGGATGGGAGCTTGCCTTGAGGGGGAGGAGAAGGGGGGGCAAGGGGATGCCTTTCTTTTTTGGGGGGGGGAAAAGAAAAAGGGGGGGCAAGGGGGTGCCTTGCTTGAGGGAGGGGACAAGGGGGTCACCCCCTTGCTTGAGAGAGAGAGGGGGGGCGGGAGGCAAGGAGGTGCCTTGCTTGAAAAAGGGGGGGGGCCCAAGGGGGAGGTGATGGTCCTTGCTTGAGAGGGTGGGAGGGAGGGTGAAGGAACTCTCGTGACGTAAAAGAACTTCCCATGGATAGGCCCGGGACGTAGATGGCGCTGCCAACACTGGTGTGAAAGTCCGCTCGTCCAAAGGCTTCCCCTAGGGTCGTTGCTCTGATACCACTTGAGACGTTCAACCCAAGCATGCACGAAATTGAACAGGGGGACACCAAGATGATTGCCAAAGAATGTTTTTGTATTATGTTCGCAACTGGCTTTTACAAGGGACGGCAATGAGAGCTTGATATGAGGAGTACTAGTACCCCTCATAGTTGCGCACAATTTGGCGCAGCATGGCATACCCCCGAAGCATTGAAATGGGCTGGATAGAAAAACAGGCTTGTGACGGGGGGGGGCGGGGGAAGAGGGGGAGAGAGAGAGAGAGGGAAAGAAAGAAAGAAAGAAAGAAAGTCATATTAATGTCTTTTGGAGGCCAAACTTGGCCTATGAGACAAAATCCATGTACAAGTGTAGTAACCCTGTGTGGAGGATGAAATGAAATAAAAAGTATATCGCGACACAAAGATATATAAGGCTGGAAAAGGCTGGGGAGACGTGGAACTGGGAGGGGTTAAAGGAGGCCTGCGGGTTTGATTCGATCTTGGCGGACCAGTTAGCACATCGGGCACGTTTCTACATATTTCTTCACCTGAGCGTTAATGTGGGGCCAGTAGAAGTGCTTGTTGAGAGTCTCGTAACTGCGGTTTTGGCCGCCGTGGCTGGCCACTTTGCAATCATGTGCCTCCCAAAGCAACTCTTTGTGTAGCTCGAAGTCGGCTGGCACGTAGATTTTGCCTTTGCGGTATAATATGCCCTCTTGAATTGTGTAGCGGCCTGCTTGGTTTGCGTTTCGGATCTCGTTTATGATGTCTTGGACATGGGCGTCCTACTCCTGGGCATGTTGAATTCTACCTCTCAAGTCAGATGAGACGGTGGACATTGCTTGTATTTCGGGTCTTCGGCTCAATGCATCTGGCATGACGTTCTGTTTGCCCGGTTTGTGAAGAATTTCGATGTTGAACTCGGCGAGAAAATCATGCCATCTAGCTTGTTTTGAGCTCAGTTTTGGTTGGGAAGCAAAATACTTCAAGGATATGTTGTCGGTGAAGACCTTCGTATGCTTGTCTAGGACATAGTGCCTCCACTTGCGTAAGCAATGGACCACGGCGAGCATTTCCTGTTCATGTGTGCTCCACCTAAGTTCGGGTCCGGTGAGTTTGTGGGATTCGTATGCCACGCATTGCCCATCTTGCATGAGTACGCCGCCTATCCCCAAGCCGGATGTGTCTGCATGGACCTCGAATGGTTTGTCGAATTTCGGGAGCTTGAGGATGGGCGCGTTGCACATGGCCACCTTTAGTGCTTCGAAGGCATCTTCTTTGTCGGGACCCCATTTGAATGGTTCCTTTTCCTTCATTAGTTTGAGAAGTGGAGCCGCGATCTTGCTAAACCCTTGGATAAATCGACGGGGAAATTGAAAGAAGCCGATGAATTCCCGCACCTCCTTCACGGACTTCGAAGGAGCCCACTTAAGGACCGCTTCCATTTTTTGAGGGTCGATGTGAAGCCCAAGTTCCGACATGGTGAACCCCAAGAATTCCACATTTTTCATGCAGAACTCGCATTTGCTGGGCTTGGCGAAAAGTCGACGTTCGCGTAGGCGCTGCAAGACGGCCCGCACGTGCTCGTAGTGTTCCTCCAAAGTGCGGGTATAGATGAGGAGGTCGTCGATGTAAATGATGAGGAAAAGATCCAACATATCTTGGAAGCCGTCGTTTATCTTTTATAGATCGTGCTTGGGGCACCTGTGAGGCCGAACGGCATGACAAGCCATTCATAACTTCCATAGCATGTCCGGAAGGAAGTCTTCTCGATGTGTTCTTGTGCTACCCGGATTTGATGGTACCCGGAGCGGAGGTTGATGCATGTAAAGTATCAGGCTTTGTCGAGGCGGTCAAGGAGTTCCTGCATCACCTCGACGAGGTACTTACTTTTAATGGTGTTTTTGTTGAGGGCTCGATAGTCAATGCATAAATATAGAGAGCCATCCTTCTTCTTCACAAAGAGGACCGGAGTGCCGTACGGTGAGGTGCTTGGTCGGATGTACCCTTGTTCCTTCGAGCAGTTGCCGTTTGAGTTCTTGTAGGTTGGTCTCGTTCATCTTATACAGGGCCTGAGATGGGGGTGGTTGGTCCGGAAGTGTGTCGATCTTGTGTTGGACATTCAATAAGGGAGGGAGACTGGGTGGGAGCATGTCTTTGAGCATGTTTGTAAATTCTTCCATGAGGAACTTGAAACTCGAGTGCCCAATTTTTGATACGTTGATCGGTTTCGGTCCCGTCTCCTCTTCCACTGGCCTGAGAACGCATAAGTGTGCTATCTCGCCTTGATACACTGCCCGTTTGAACTGCTTGTGAGATAGTGTCTTTTGTGGGTACTTCAAGGTTGAGGCCCTTGCATGTGATTCCTCTTTGCCCTTGTGTTTCTGCTTGTGGCCCTTGTGTTCGTTGTCAAATGGCCAGTCTGCCTGAGGAGCACGGACCCGGTTGCAATCGACGAAGAGGGCCTGCCCATTCTGGTCCAAGAGTACCTTGTCTACCCCTTTCCGGAAGAAGGAGATCAGGTGTTGGTCCACAAATTCAAGTCAGAGACAAATTCAAGTCAGAGGATGACTTCGAATGTCTCCATGGGGATGATGAGGAAGTTCAAGTGGCCGAACCGTTGGCCTAGCGTAATCGGGACCCCTTTCGCATGCCTCACATGACTATCTTCCCCTTGGGCAAATACCACAGACATGCGGAGGCGTTTATTGACTTTCTGTCCCAAGCCTTGAGCGCATTGCGGCGTCATGAAGTTGTGTGGGGCACCGGTGTCTAGCATCATGGGCAACCTTTTGCCCATGACTTCTGCCATAATGAAAACTTGATGTATGATAGGCAGTGCAACCGAGTGGCATTGAGCTTTCCCTTTCAAGGTGGACGGCCTGGGTGACGAGGAGTCCTCCGAATCATCGTTGTGAATCTCGGTGATCTTTGGCCGGGAGGTGGATGTTTCTTCTCTTGAGGGTTCCTTCGTCGTTTGCACTATGGTGTCAAGTCGCTTTCTCCAGCACTGTTTTGTTGGGTGGCTTCCTTGGCACTGTTTGCATATGGGTCGAGGGTCTCTCCGGTTTTGGTTGGCTCGATTCAGAGATCTCGAGCGTGTTTCTGGTGGTGCCGGGAGGGCTTTGACTCCTTGTCCCCGTTGATTTTCAGTAGGCTTGCGGTAAGTTGATCCTTGCTCTTTGTTTGAGGCAATGTCTCTACAGTTGGTTTGACCTCCATCGCCCGTCCGTGCGAGCCGGTTGGAGTATGCGTTGTTGAGGCGTTCTGCTATTCGAAAAGCATCCTCCCAAGCGGGGGGGGGGGGGGGGGTTTCTTGTTTTTCCTCGTCCTTTTGGTAGCATGGGGAACATCCATAGAGGAACCCGTGTAAGCGGTCGATTTTTGCCACGTCATTGATTCGGAGCATCAGTTTGCGGTATTGGGAGACATACGGTTTGATGAACTTCTCTTGGTGTAGGTTGCGCCACTCATCCCTTGCCTGGAACGCTTCGTTGCGTGGTACAAAATAGTCTCTGAGGGAGGTTGTGAAGTGCTCCCATGAGGGCCAGACTTGCTTCTTTTGTTCCACCATGTACCAAGCCGAGGCTTCATCTTGTAGGAATTGGCCAGTGATGCACGTCCAATTGTTGCGGCCAACCCGGAGCATCTGGAGGTAACTTACCATTGCTTCAATCCATCGTTGATGGCTATGGAGCTGCTTCCGCCTTGATACTTGTCGGGTGGATTTGGTTTGAAGAAGCCGAAGGAATCTAGGTCATCGAGATTCACCGGTTGGAGTTTGAGTGATTGGGGAGGGGTTTATGGGCATTTGATCCGGTTGGGACGTTTGGGTGGTGGTTGGTTGGGACATTGGTTGGGGGCTTGGTTGAGGTTGCGGTTGGGGTTCCGGTTGGTCCTTGGTTAGGATGTGCGTTTTGACTAAAGTTACTAGGCGGGAGAGGGCGTCTTCTAGCCGGCCGATGCGGTTGTGGACTTGGTCGGGGTTGGGTGGGACTAGGTTGGTATCGGGTTGGGTGTTGAGCTCGGCATTAAGTTCGGCCTCATGGAGGCGTTCATGCAGGTGTGCATTCGCTAGGAGCAAGCGGTTCATTTCCTCTTCTAAGGCTTCCCGTTGGGCTTTGTGACATCGGCACCGTTCAATCACATTCTTTGCGCGTTCTGTCCCCTCAAACCGACTGTGCCAACTTCGTATTCGCGGGCCATGATGGCGTGGAGCCAAACGGCGATAACCTGGGAGGGTGAGGGCACCTAGGCGAGCGAGAAGATGCTAGGGCACGCGAGCACTAGGGGGGCTGTGCTATGGTCCAACGGGTAATGGAGGGTGGGGCGATGCCTAGAGTGAGGGGGGGCGCCTACCTTGGAGGGGTGGAGAGGATGGGAGCTTGCCTTGAGGGGGAGGAGAAGGGGGGGCAAGGGGATGCCTTGCTTTTTTGGGGGGGGGGGGGGGGGGGGGAAAGAAAAAGGGGGGGCAAGGGGGTGCCTTGCTTGAGGTAGGGGACAAGGGGGTCACCCCCTTGCTTGAGAGAGAGAGGGGGGGCAAGAGGCAAGGAGGTGCCTTGCTTGAAAAAGG
The DNA here is from genome assembly GCA_020310875.1 of Ceratopteris richardii. Lineage (NCBI taxonomy): Eukaryota > Viridiplantae > Streptophyta > Polypodiopsida > Polypodiales > Pteridaceae > Ceratopteris > Ceratopteris richardii. Next base: position 141,923,468 of record CM035409.1, on the reverse strand, counting down.
GGGGGGGGGGGGGGGGGCAAGGGGGAGGTGATGGCCCTTGCTTGAGAGGGTGGGAGGGAGGGTGAAGGAACTCCCGTGACGTAAAAGAACTTCCCATGGATGGGCTCGGGACGTAGATGGCGTTGCCAACAATGGTGTGACAGTCCGCTCGTCCAAAGGCTTCCCCTAGGGTCGTTGCTCTGATACCACTTGAGACGTTCAACCCAAGCATGCACGAAATTGAACAGGGGGACACCAAGATGATTGCCAAAGAATGTTTTTGTATTATGTTCGCAACTCGCTTTTACAAGGGACGGCAATGAGAGCTTGATATGAGGAGTACTAGTACCCCTCATAGTTGCGCACAATTTGGCGCAGCATGGCATACCCCCGAAGCATTGAAATGGGCTGGATAGAAAAACAGGCTTGTGACGGGGGGACGGGGGAAGAGGGGGGGAGAGAGAGAGAGATAAGGAAAGAAAGAAAGAAAGAAAGTCATATTAACGTCTTCTGGAGGCCAAACTTGGCCTATGAGACAAAAACCATGTACAAGTGTAGTAACCCTGTGTGGAGGATGAAATGAAATAAAAACTATATCGCGACACAAAGATATATAAGGCTGGAAAAGGCTGGGGAGACGTGGCTCTGACTCTGTAGATAGTGGCCACCTAATACATGGGGGACATGTGAGTAAAAGTGTGAGTAAAACACCCTAGCTACTGGTGAATGGGTGAAGGTGGGTGTAGTATGTGGTACATCGGGGGTGGTATGAGTGCCTCCTCAAGGAAGACAACCCATGGGGTGGTGGTGCACCGATGCTCCATCATGTGGTCGTAGGCTGTCCTGATGCGTGAGATATCCTCCTGATATAGTCGTGGTCGATGATATCCGCCCATGCGTGGTCGGCGCCGTGCTCTCTGTGTTGCTGCTTGGTAGAGCGTGAGCCCTATAGATGGACCCCTCTGATGTGGCTCAGTCCGAAAAACTGGGTAATGGTGTGCTGCGTACTCACCCGTGGCTGATGTGTGGGCTGGAGTGACCGATCTCGCCTCTCGTATGCTGCTGCGTGGAAGCGTCCCAAGCGTCGCTGGTCTCCCATAGTCATGCATAACGGGAGTGACTCCTCTATCTGGAACTGTGCTCGTAGGTCCAAGTATGCTGGGCATCTGATAACAAAATGCTCCTCACTCTCTACCTTTGTCTGGCATACTGGGCACCACCTCTCCTCACGGGGGACTCCCCTGGACCGACCCCTCTCAATCTCCAGCTGATGTGATGAAACCCGGAGCTGCCCGATGACTACTCGAAGGTGGTGGGGTAGATATGTCTGCATGTATCTCGGAATCTCGATGAAGCCCTCGTCCGATATATGTAGAAAATGCTCACGGTAATAGAGCATTTTCAGTGGCAATGTATCCCTAGGGCTCACCCATGTCCTTTGTATGTATGTATGCCATATCTCCTGATGAATGACCCTATTCCTCTCCTGATGAGAGAGCGAGTAGGTTGGTGCATGAGAGTCGTACTGTAGTGGTGGTAGCCTGTCTATGTCAAAGCCGTGGTGGGCCAGCCAATCTCGTGTCTGTGCATACCACGAGGAGGTGTCGCCTGCTAATGCCATGTCCCGTGATGCTTGGAAAGCCTGATAAGCAATGCGCTCTGTATCCATGCTCCGGAGTCTGTGTAATAGGCATACTATCTGGAATAGTGCCTCAACTAGCATCGGAGGTGCAGCGAGCTCTGCTCTAATGATATCATGTGGCACTGAAGGCTTGCTGCGGATAAGTCTGGAAATCATGAGGACCTGTGGCCTCTCTAATGCTGTCCATACTGATGTGGCTAATCTTGGTCCCCATATGGCTGCCCCATACATGAGGGCTGGTGTAACCAAAGTGTCGAAGAGCCACCCCTTTGTGCGGGGCTCCTGAAAAGATGCCTGGTGGCACTGTCTCTCCATCAAGGCAAGTGTTGCATACCCACGTGTTATGCGGTCACGTGCTGCCTGAGACATAGAGAAGACCCCTGATGCTGCTGTAAATGTCACTCCCAAGTAAACATATGATCCGACCACCTCAATCGGTCCACCTGCTGCTGTGAACAAACTATGTCTGCGTACCTGTGCTGATGTATGAAAGATCATAACCTTGGTTTTACCAAGGCTCACAGATAACCCTCTGTGTGTGCAAAAGTCATCTAGGCCATGTAGATGCCACTGTAGACCTTCTGTAGACTCTAAAACCAGTACAATGTCATCAGCGTATAGAAGAATATGGATAGTGGACCCACGTACCTCAATGCCATCACCCCCCTGCTGCTGTATGTAGTCCACTATCTCATCAATGTAGAGACCAAAGAGGGGGGGTGAAAGAGGGCATCCTTGCTTCACCCGGATAGTGTTAGCAAGTGGATGAGATAAGCCCCCCGGACATCTGACTCTGCCAGATACTCTCTCGTATAAGGCGTAGATCCCCCATATCATCTCCTCTGGAGCTCCGATATCAAGTAGTCGTCTGAAGAGTCGTCCCCTCGGAACGGTGTCAAATGCTTTGCGGAAGTCCACAAAGCAGCAATATAATCTCCTCTTCCTCACCCTTCCCTTGTCGATCAGGCATCTCAAAGTGAAGATGTGGTCAATGGTAGAGTAATCTCGTCTGAAGCCTGCCTGTCCTTGAGCTCTGATACCCTTCCTCTCAGCGAGAGTACTCAACTCTGTCTCTAGTACCGCCCCATATAACTTGGCCAATATAGGGCCAATCATGATCGTCCGGTACGTAGCTGGATCCATAGTATCTCCTGACTTATGAATGGGCACTATGGTGTGCTCAGTCCATGAGTCAGGGAACCCTTCAACCAGTGCACGGTTGAAGAGGTGGGCAATGAGCGGTGCAAGGGTCGTGCCTCCGTAGATGAGGTGCTCAGCCTGTAAACCGAAAAGGTCATGGGCCCTTCCATGCTGTAGACGGGCAATAGCGCATCCCACCATAGTGGGTGTGAAGAAGTCAGAGGTAGTAGGACGTGAGCTCTGTGGTCTGGGAATGGGGGGCTGGTCTGGGATCTCGTATAGGCTCTGTGCATAGCTATGCCAAGTGCTCGGGTCTCGGATGGGTGTCTGCTGTCTCCTCTCTCTCAAATGTCGCCATGCCATTGCACTGTCTCGACTCATGAGTAAATGATAAATGTCCCAGTACTGTCTTTCCTCCCAATCTCGTCGTTTGCGGCGAGTAAGGCTCTGCATGCGACGTTGTGCCTGTGGGGGTGTGTGTAATATCCCCTCTATGCTCTAAAATGCGTAGGTGCTTCCGTAGCTCGCGGCAATCTACATCATACCAGCAGTTCTGAGGCATGGAACCTGTGCGTGGAGGGTGTATATATGTGCGGTGTGGGAAACTGCAGAGAGCTGAGTCGTGTAGGATGGTGGTGAACTGTGATGTAAGTGTATCCAAGGGTGAGAGTGGATCGAGGGAGAGTAGGCGGGTGTGTAAATGGTGTGCATAAACGTGTGAGAGCTCATGTGTGAAGTGTATCGTGATGTGTGTCTCCGTGGGTGAGGGAGGGTCTAATGGAATAGGAGATGAGAGTGTGAATGTGATAAATGTATGGTCAGCACCAAGTGGGCGTCGTCCAATAGTAAGTGAGGTGATGAGTGAAGCTCCAGAGGTGGTACCCAAAATGTAGTCCACTGTGCTCTCGCCTCCCCCATGAGGGAAGCAAGTAAGTCCGCCCGAACCTGGCCAACGATGCATCCCGTTATATATAACGAGCTGATGTCGGCTGCCTAGCTCAAGCAGATGTCTGCCATACCCTGTGGAGAGAGAGAGGGGGGGGGGGAGAGAGAGAGAGAGAGAGAGAGAGAGAGAGAGAGAGAGAGAGAGAGAGAGAGAGAGAGAGAGAGAGAGAGAGAGAGAGAGAGAGAGAGAGAGAGAGAGAGAGAGAGAGAGAGAGAGAGAGAGAGAGAGAGAGAGAGAGAGAGAGAGAGAGAGAGAGAGAGAGAGAGAGAGAGAGAGAGAGAGTAACAGTGACAAGCATGTTGGAGGGCGTTTTTTGTTTACAACTTTGGCAAACATTGGGTGAATTCCCATGTTCCTTGGATGTTTAATATGTATTGTCCTTTCAAAGGGTAGCTTTACATATATGCCCTCCATAATCTGGTTTAACTAATGATAGTAAGTCTCATGGTTGGAAAATAAGATTTAACTTGTTTATCTACTGAGGAGAACATCCTTGCTATGTTTAAAAGATTTCTAAAAGGATCAGGGCTACTGTACTAGTGTAAAAATAGTTTGCTTTAGTGAGGGATACTGCACATAGGCTTTGAACGTTTTTTGAAATGATCACGGGAATGGTGATAATTATGACACACTTCTTAGATCGTTGATGCAAAATATCCTTGGGATTGTGATTGCAATGGTGTTTTAGCATGGTGAAGGAAGCTTAAAATCAATTCTAACACAATTTTCACTCCCTAGATGTGAAATAACCTTGGAGGTTGCTGTTACCAAATTAAATTTGCCAGTGGTCTCTGGAGGATTGTGGATATAGCTTGTGTCGTACAAGAAGCACATTTGTTACAACCCATGGATATGATTTTGAAAATTGAGGCATACAAGATCATAACTTCAGTACAATAGTGAAGAAAGCATTGAAGTAGCCCAAAACACAAGAATTCATAATTGCAGAATCATTGGAGAACTCTTTTATACCAGCAGACATTCACTCAAAACATTTACTCAGTTGTATACAGCGGGCGATCAGCAGGTACAGTGTCAAAAGGTTTCAAGGCCACAACCTGTATGCAAAGAGGGAGCAACCTATGATATGCAGGGAAAAGACAAGAACTGAGAATTAGCGAAGATTTATGCAGCAAAACTATCTCGAAGTTGCACCCCCAGAAACAGAAGCACAATTGTATGTAGTATCAGATTAGCAAACATCTAGTAGCAAAATGCAGATATGGCTTTACAATCATGCAAAGCAAGCATAGTAGGTATGCCGTAACCTCCACACAAAAAGGGAGCAACAGATGATGTGCTAGGAAACAAAGAAGTAGAGAGATTGGCACACTTTTGAAGATGAGTTCATCTGGTGATGATGAACCTTAGAAAACATTGCAATATGATATAAAGAGTTTTTAGGGTGAAATTAGGCTCTCTAATTTGGAACTGAAAGAATTCCTATAAATTATTATAATTGCAAATGTATGCATTAAAATTTTGCCAAAATGCATGTAATGGATCAAGTTGGTATGATCGTGTGCTTATATATACCAGTTAATTTGTAGAATGAAGGGAAATTTAAAATATACTAGGAAAAATAGCATTGGGGTTGTATTTGATTTATATTACTCCAACATATAATACATCATTTATGGGATCCTTGAAGATCTTTGAATTTGTAGAATGAAGGGAAATTTAAAATATACTAGGAAAAATAACATTGGGGTTGTATTTGATTTATATTACTCCAACATATAATACATCATTTATGGGATCCTTGAAGATCTTTGAACAATTGTTAGTGGTTGAAGGTGAAGACAAAATTCAGACACTCCTCTCAACTGGAAGATGTAAAATGCCCTTGAGTGTAGTGTTTATTAGCTAAAGTGATCATGGAGCATATGGATTGTGGCTGATGGTATTTTACATCATATTGGTTGGGCAATCTAATAAATGAGAAAATTGAGAGAGAGAGGTTCTTTTTTACTAAGTGTTGGTGTAGAAGTACCCTAGGTTCCTCCCGCATATATTTGTACCTTGTAGAAGCTCTTTAAAGAGCTCTTCATTTTGTTTTTTCCATGCAAAGATGGACGCCAAAATGATGATAGGCCTACACTTATAGAAACATGAAAAAAGGTGTCTCTTTCTTGAATAAATCAACTCAATTTTGGATACCTCAGTTGGGCCTTGGCTTTACTTTAAACTTGTCTCCCTTAAGTAAGGGAGGAACCCTCCCTCTCTCTCTCTCTCTCTTTCTACACCCCTTTTTTTTTTGGTTTTCCCCCCTTTGATTGTTGACCTACTCTTCCATTCAGGCTTGAATATGAAATGGAGAACTCATGCACCTTGGAGACCCCTCGAAAGTGGGCTTAACATCATGCCACACTCCATGGTTTTGAACCTTGGACCTCGCACTCCATAGTCCAAAGTGTTTACCACTACATGAATCCTCGACCTACCTATTTCATCTGGCTATCTAGCTAGCTTAATATGTATCTACTTACCCACATTATATTTACCTATCTACCTAATACCTACTTACCTACTTACCTACCTACATACTTACCCAACTACATATTTACTTTCCGGAAGTGATAGAAACTCAGTTCGTTGACTTTGTTAGAGATCTTGATTTAGAAAGACTCTTTATTAAAGTTTGCACCTACTCTAGGGCACTGACGACGCGAGTAGAGATGTCATAGCTATTTGTCCAAGCTATGCATGATAAAGTTTAATTCTGATACTTCTTGTTTAGGACAGACATAGAAGTTGACGATGCATATTTTATTTCGTTTTGTTTTTGTTTAATTTGCTTATATACACATATATATATATATATATATATAATCATTATTTATTTATTTATTTATGGAATTATTATTATTTATTTATTTTCTTTTATTTTAAATTCTATTTTTATATATTTTATATTTTATATTTTTTATATTAATTTGTTTCTTTTTTAATTTATTATTATTTTTTATTATTTAATTATTTATCATTTTTTTATTTTTTATTTTTTATTTTATTTTTATTATTTATTTATTATTTTTTGTTTTGTGTGTGTGTGTATGTGTATGTGTTCGTGTTCATGTGAGTGTGTGTGCATCTCTTTTTGTATTGGTTTTCTTTCTTGGTTTTTTCTTTCTTGGTTGTAACTTTCATGTCTTATATTGGTCTTAAGTCTCTTGCTTTTGTTTGTTATTTTTTCCAATGTATATGTATTTGTGTTCTCTATCTTGAGTTCGTAAGTTTGGATAACTTTGAACTTATGAAGGTATATATACATATTTACTTACCTACATATCTATTACTATCTACCTTGTCAAACTTTGTGCCTGTCTATCCATCCTTGGAGGTTTACATGGATATATGGTTTCAAAGCTCAATCAAGAGTGTTTATAATATTCAAGCATTTATTTATTAAAATTGAAGGGGGCTTAAAGTGCTCAAACACATTATATAGACAATAAGGAGTGTATATATTGAAGGAACTTGAAGAGTGTTTACATTATAATGACATAAAGCATCAACTTACCATCAAACTGCTCACCAAAATAGTTATAATGACATAAAGCATCAACTTACCATCAAACTTCTCATCAAAATGGTGTTGCAGAGAGGGAGAACATGACTCTTCTAAAAATGAGTAGGCCTATTCATTCCATCAACGACAAGATACACTCAGTAGTCCTCCGATGGGATGTAGGGTATAGGCAGCATGAACTTCCACAATGAATTTGCATCTCCACAAGTTTGCCATATCATCCTTTAGGACATAGCTCATGAGTGTTAATAGGAACCATGTTGATATTGGCTAAAACAACAGCTGGTTGAGAAGTAACGGGCAGAGGATCTGAAATCGCCCAGCCACAAGGCAAACAATCTATGGCCACTTAAGTATGGAAGTGCCTAATGTGCAAGCAGGGGATTTTTTTCCTCGTGTGCAAAGTGATGCTAATAGTGCCACAGTTCACAAAGGAAAAAATATTATCATGCTGGAAATTCCCATCCCAAATGGAAGGCATCTCCACGATAGAATAGTCACATGTTCCTAGAAATTAGAAACCTCATCTAGAATTTAGGGAGAACTCCTAAATCAATGGAACCTCTCACCTCCCTAGAATTCAGGAACCAAGATCTTCTCCTAAAATTCAAGAAACTCCTCTGAATTCTAGGACCCTCCCTAAAACTTAGAAACCTCCACTAAATTATAGGGGTTTTAGTTAAGTATGCCCAAGGCATCTCTCAGTGAAATCAAAATTTGAGAAAAATTAAAATTTCTGTTTTCTCAACTTTCGTACACCTCAACAATTTCAGAAATAAAATAAAATTTCCATAAAATTTATACGTTGGCTGATTTCCTTATGTATGCTTGAGGTTGAACCCCCTTTAACATTTCAAGGCCACCATGATTGCTGGCTGTCCTTTTTGTTTTCTCTACTGCCTTAAATTATAGGCTCCTGCCATCGCCCTCTTGTGTTCCTCTTGGGGTTGGGGAAAGTCTCTCTTTGGTCAGCATTGGGCTGCCCATAGGGCCAGCCTCAGGCCTTGGAGCTGCCTTGGGCTGCCCATAGATCGGCCTTTTGGCTGCCCTTGGGTGGCTCACAGATGCCCTTGGGTGGCTCACAGATGCCCTTGGGTGGCTCACAGATGCCCTTGGGGTTGCCTTGGGCTGCCCATAGGGCTGGCCTTTTGGCTGCCCTTGGGTGGCTATCAAATGCCCTTGGGGCTGCCATGGGCTGCCCACAAGGCGGACTGGACTTTTGGCTGCCATTGGGTGGTCTTTGGCTGCTCTTTAGATGGCTTTTGTGTCACCAAGGAAGTTTTTCCTTCATGTTACCCAAAACACTGTTTTCAACATTTCAAGCCCTCACAATGAGGTACACAGAAGAAGACAATGTTGGGGACTGAACTTCGAGGCAATTTCCTGCTTCCTATGCATGTGGGCCTCAGTAGTCTCCATCCACCTTGGATTCTTCTCCCAATCCTCATGCATGAGCTTCCCCCTTCTTACTTGCATGGAACGCAAGAAGGGGGCAGTCATCATGGTCATGGTGGAGACCTACCCATCAGCCTGCTATTAACATGAAGACACATGGAAGGAGAGAACTTATTATCTATGGAAAGGGAGAACTTATGTGTGCTCCAACCATCGGCTTGCATGCCCCCCCTTGTCTTCTCTTCTTATTGGAAGCATCCCATACCATCACGAGCAAGAGGGTGAAGGACCTATCAGGCTGAGCCATTTCATCTTTGCCAAAGTGTCAATTTTAAATTTGACTTTTTAAACGAACTTTGACTTTTTGCTCAAAAATCAGGGTTCGACTTTTGTGCCCCAAAATCTTCTCCGAATGTTGTGTCATATATCATTCAAGTGCTCTACATTCCAATTGACCACTTTTTGCCATTTTGTTGCCTTGATTTGACCAAGGTTGACTGTCTTTTTATGAAAGTTCTCTACATTCCAATTGACCATTTTTCGCCATTTTGTTGCCTTTATCTGACCAAGGTTGACTGCCGTTTTATGAAATTTTCTTGAGATATGTGTAACCCCCTTCTTGAGGGTTGCTATTTCACACTTGGGCATACAATCCTCACTTGGTTGGACAATTGAACTACAGGTGTCCATCAGTGATGTACTTTGGATTTAGGACATAACACATAGTGAGCCTGCTAGGCTAAGCTATCCCAATTCCATGAGCTCTAATGGCTTTGTGCATGTTGCTATGATGCCTTATTCACTAATGGTTGGATCTAACAATTAGTCCAAGAGTTGTTTTGTAGCCTATTAATAATGGGAGCTAAGATAAGGTACCTCCATGGTTTGCAACTATGAGAGGAAGATGGTAGGGAAGTTTTCCACCATCATCGGATTGCTTTCTAGATGGGGCAAGGAAGATGTATGCTAGGATGGTGTCTTGTGTTAAAAAAATTGTCTTATTCTAGTATATTGTACCTTGGGCCTAGTTGACTAGTATTTCTACTAGATAAAGTATCCATTGAGATGCATGTAGTGATCAACTACTTAGGGCTATCCATTGGATATATGCTTAGTATTATCTTGGTTCTAGAGGCTTGCTAGTGTTCTATGGATCAAAGTCACCAGGGGATGAGGATGGGTCCCGAGAACGGTGGTATCCTTGGGACAGGGATGGAGTCAAGGGCGTCCTTGGGTCGTGTCCCTGAGACTACACCAAAATGTTGATTTTTTTCAAAATAATAAAATGAAAGTAATGTGCATAAAATTTATGAAATGACTAATTAGAAGAAAGCCATGTGACAAGTGACAAGTTATATGTATCGTATCATGTCAAATAGTGTGGATACATCATCATCATATTAACATATGAAATGACTAATTGTTAGGGGAGCACTAGATTGTGCTCTCTGACTTCACTAGACAAGATTTCGGAAATACACTTATGATTACAAGAACACCCACGTAGGGAAAATAATACAAGAAGACGGATTTGATACAAGACGTCCCACAACCTGGGACCAATAGGTATGGAAAACTGGACTAGAGATGATACAGGAGATCCCACAACCCGGGATCGTAAGTATGAGACAAGATGTCAGGATTACAAGAACTCCCTTCTGGGAGATGAACTTAATACAAGAAAGAACTTGACAAGATCTCGTACTACGAGATTACAAGAGGACAAGAAAGGATGTCCAAGAACTAGACTAGACAGGACTAGAACAAGAAACAAGACAGGAAGTGGAACTGGAACTTGGAGAGTACTTGGCGGTCACGACTCCTTGAGCTCCCAAGATTGGTATTGGCAAGACTGATTATGAATGTGGCCAACCCCTCCTTATATAGGTTTTCCAAGGGCGGTTCTAGGGAGGTTACGAATTGATGATGTCATCAATTCGAAGCATGGTCTCTGGATGTCAGAATCAAGCAAGAAGACAGTCGATCTTAGGGTTTTGGCACGTTCCGGACGCAATGGAAGCATTAGTTTCCCCAAATTCTGAGCCAATCATGAGATATAGGATTCACATGGAATCTGAGATTCAGGATGGTTTCCTTTGTCCATGACACTAATAAGAAGAAAGCCATGTGACAAGTGATAAGTGATATGTATCGTATCATGTCAAATAGTGTGTATACATCATCATCATCATCGTATCAAAAAGATGTTACATCATGAGAACAAAGAGATGTTACATCAATGATCATAGTTCATAGAGTCCATCGAGAAAAAGACTACATATGGCTAGAACATAAATGTAGAGACTACAACATAAAT
>CM035409.1:141900017-141902517 GCA_020310875.1 Ceratopteris richardii | reverse complement strand
CTGTTTTTTTCTTGGGTTCTCTGTTCTTGAATGAAGGTTATAAGCAATGTTAATGAACAAAGGAGCAAACAACAATGTTAGAAAAATGTCCATGCATGTACAGTGCTCGAAGACACTGTAGTTTTAATAAAGGAAAACCAAGTTAGGTGTTAGGCAGAAGGGAGCTTTATGCTTGAATGAAATGGTTTACAGCATAAAAACTGACCATATAATTGCATGGAAGGTCGAGGGAGATCGAATCAGGTTCATTTTAAAGGGCTGGAATCCATTCATCTCTTAAAATGGGGACACAGGAAACTCCCAACTGTTTCTAACATATGAAGTTTTCACTGTTGTGCTTGCACCATCAGTAGATCGATCCCTACCTAACCTCATGGCATCAGAAGCACATCTTTTGAAACCTAGACCGAAGATATACTCATCTATGTGTCAGCATCATGCTCTAGGGGCTTGTTTTAGCCCATATAATACCTTCTTCAACTTACATACCTTTGTTCTCTGAAGGGAGCCTTTGTACTTCTTCAAAGTACCTTTGGGTACTTAAGCTTTTAGGCCTAGCTCATGTCAATGACTTTGTGCTTAGGGGTCGATTGGCTAGCTTCCAAGTTCCATTCTGCATGATATTCATTATTGTTGTATTCTATTTGCATGGATGCCCTGCCATTGGGATCATAGTAGGATTGGTTCATGTTTTTCTACCTATTGGTACGTTTGGTTCGTACAATACGTTTTCATACGTGCGGTTTGTGTTCACTTGACAAACTTTGTCTTTGCCTTCTAGAGGTAACAGGCATATACGATACCTTATTACCTTCATATATTACATATAATACATTACATATTATACATAATACAATGCATATTAGTAATACTAATTATATATAATTTACTGTTTACATAACTTGTAAAATACATATGTCGCACACACTTCTCTGTTAAGGTATATACTATACCTTATTACCATATAATACATTACATATTTAACATAATACAATGCATATTAGTAATACATATACAATGCATACATATATGAATAATGACATTAAAGTTTAAACATACATAATTTATATTATATAATATATATACATATTACATATACATAATAAATTATATAACAGAAAATTATAAATATAAGTTATAACATATTACACAAGACATAATAATAAGATAAATATATGAGACAAAATATATAACTTGTTAGTACTACACACACACATGTGTACATACATACATACATACACACACACACACACACACACACACACACACACACACACACACACACACAGACACACACACACACACACACACACACACACACACACACACACACACACACACACACACACACACACACACACACACACACACACACACACACACACACATGCTCACATGCATGCATACATATGTATGTACGTACATACGTACGTACACACACACACACACACACACACACACACACACACACACACACACACACACACACACACACACACACACACACACACACACACACACACACACACACACACACACACACACACACACGCGCGCGCGCACACATGTGCGCGTGCATGCACACACAAACATGCAAATAATGAACAATGTACCAAACACATTGAACCCCAGGGTTCTGTTCGGAACTCCTACATGTATTGCATGCACGGAACCGAACCCATCGTTCCTCCTTGGTAGGGATCATGGAGTGCCTCTTCCATATTTATTGGTTCATTTGCTTGTTTTTGAATGACCTCAACCATCAAGGCTGAGTTTACAATATAGGCACTTTCCCATTTCTTCTGCTCTATTCTGTATGATCGCCTTTGTCCATCTGCAAGTTGTTCTAGTGACTCTAGGATTGGGTTTTCAGATTCATAGAGCCGTCTCATTCAATGGGACAACAGCTTTTTCGTTTGAGTGACCATAGGTTGGTGACTTTAAGACTCATCAGCTGAGGATGATGCTTCTTTCTTGTGTAGAAGGGATAGATCTTGGGCCAGGTTCATTGTGGATTGTCCCTTTGCCTGATGATAAAGTGGAAGCTTTCTTTTCCTCCACTGCATGTGGCTGCTGTGCCTTAAACACCACATTGGGACTCGCCATGAACTTCTTAGCCTAAGGGTCTTACAGCTTATAAGCCTTGTTATCCTCACTATACCCTAAGAAGACACATTTGATGCTTTTTGGTTGAAGCTCCTCAGCCTATCTGGGACATGTACATAACATTCACTTCTAGATACTTTGAATGGGAAATTGATGGCTTCTTACCTGTGTAGGCCTCTTGTGGAGTTCTTCCATTAAGGGCCATGTTGTAACTCAGATTCAAGATGTGGACAACAGTGTTGATGGCCTCTTCCCAAAGTTGATTAGGCAAGTTTTTCCCTTCAACATGCACTTTGCCACCTCCATGATGGCTCAATTGCAATGTTTTTGCAACACTGTTTTATTGAGGGCTATGTGCCACTATGAGTTGATGCTTGATTCTTCTATTCTTGCA
>CM035409.1:141775017-141895017 GCA_020310875.1 Ceratopteris richardii | reverse complement strand
TCAGATGTGATTTTTATCAAAATAAAAAATCCATGATATGAAAGGAAAATTATACACATTCCTTGAAAGATAGAGCACATATGATGAAACTCAAACAATCATGACTAGTTTATGAGCACAAGATGAAGAGATGATCCAATTTCTTCACATGAACCAAGATAATAATACCTCAAACAAGGTATACACAAGGTTACTACCAATATTTGAAAAAAGTTTTCCACTTCTATTACCCAAACAAAGTAAATATATGTGTGGATACCAACCAATATATTCACATACAAATATCAATCCAAAGTATGAACATTTAGCTTGATATCTAATTAAAAAAACTACTTCCTACCAAGCAACAAGAGTCACTTACACAGAGAATCAAAAGAACATATAGTTTTAACATATTTAGTAAAAATAATTTTTTGATAGTTGTTATATGCACAAACACACAGTCCCATGCACGCATTGAGATATACTCAAAATAATACTCAAAAGTATTTGATAGACTCTTCAATATCATAAAAATTATAAGCATCACTTGAAAACATTTCATCTTTTCCATCATGGATGTCATCTTTTCTCCAAATGAAATATGTATATGAACTTTTTCCTTCTCACAATCACCATTATCTATCACATCTTTGGTAATGTTAGGAATGACCACATGGCATGAAAGCATGCTTTGGTAAGTTTATTGTTGATATATTCAGGTAGTGATGTGTGTGAACACACTAGGACCGTCGGGGCACTTTTTTCCCTCTTTAGGAGGTTTTTTCCCCGGGCTTGTATATACGCCTATTGCCCTAATGGGCTACTTATCTTTGTACATTCTTTAGTAATACATTCAGTATTGTGTGTTTGTGCTCCAAGCTTCTTCTTCTTCCTTGTGTGTTCGCGTGCTTCCGCAGACGTCTAACTCCAACAATTGGTATCAGAGTAGGTCATCGCTTCATCTAGGGCGCAATCGACACTCCTCCGTTTGCAGTCTCAGATTCGCACGAAATTTGGTGAGCATACTCAGGGTGTTTCAGAGATCAAAACGGCTTCGCTCTGTGGTGCCGAAATCGCGATCTGAGCTTGTTTCGGCCTCCGAACGCATTATCGCATTATCGCGATCTGAGCTTGTTTCGGCCTCCCAACTACCCATTATGGGCTTATATGATGCGACATGTATTGGTTGCAAAAGGATTGTGGAACATTGTGCAGGGTGTTGAAAGATGTCCTGTTACACCTCTGACTATAGGTACTGCAAATACAGGTGCTAGAGCTGACGAAGATGGTGTTGAAGATGATATTCCACAGATTCTTGTTCGTGCTGTTGTTTCTGCTGCACCTACTGCAGAGCAGATTCGCTGGGATGGCAGAGATGCCTAAGCACATGCATTGATAGCTTTGTCTGTCAAACGTGCCATTATTCATCATATTCGCTCTTGCAGAACAGCTAAGGATGCTTGGGATACACTTACCACATTGTACCAAGCTAGGAATGAGGCTCGTGTTGCTTGCCTCCGAAAACAGTTGGAGAGTGAACACATGAATGAAGGTGATTCTATGGACAGTTTCCTAACAAAGATCAAAGACTTGAAGGAACATTTGATTTCTGCTGATGAGGTTATACCAGATAGCTCACTTGTGCAGACCGTTTTGAATGGTCTTCCTGATTCATATTAGAGTTTTGCTTCTACTCTTCGGTTGATGATGAAAGGCAATTCAAATGCCTTGTCATTTGAGGAGTTAGTCTCTGTTCTCTTGCAGGAAGAACAGGTCCATTATGTGTGTTGCAGATCAAGCTTTCCTAAACACATTCTGGTTAGCCGTGATGTTGTATTTGTGGAAGATGCTATTCAACCATTGCTTTCATGTACTAAGGAGACATCTGTTAGCTCCAAAGACATGTATGATATTTTTATGCCTCTTTTTATAGGTGGACAGTCTAGTGCTGGTCCTAATGAGGCAACTTCTCAGCCTTTGCAGGTTTCATATGATGATGCAGATCATTCCATTTCTGATGCAGATTTACATGATGCACTTGTTGATGAGAGAGCTGATATTGAGCAGGCAGAAACTATGCCAAATGGCTGGTGCAGACTTTGCGTGACAGCAAATTAGATGCACCTTTGTCATATCGTACTCGTTCAGTCTCTCATAGTGCCTCCTTTGCATCAGATTGCTATGTGATGGTTGCGTCTAGTCTCTGTGATGAGAATGAGCCTGTTTCTTTTGATGAAGCACAAAATTCAAAAAATTGGATGGCTGCTATGCAATTTGAATATGATGCTATAATGAAGAATGGTACATGGTCTTTATGTGACTTGCCTCCTGACAAGAAGGCCATTGGCACTAAGTGGGTATACAAGCTGAAGCGTAAACCTGATGGTACAATTGACAGGTATAAGGCTAGGCTTGTTGCAAAGGGATATGCGCAGGAAAGAGGCATTGATTTTGATGAGACCTTTGCACCTACATGCCGTATGCCTATTGTTCGGAGCATTTGTGCACTTGCAGCCCATCATGGTTGGAATGTACATCAGTTGGACATTAAAACAACATTTCTGAATGGTGACTTGCATGAAGAAGTGTATGTTTTTCAGCCCCGTAGCTTTGTGCACATGGTTTTGAGAACAGTCCAACTGAAAGCACCTTATATATGTTAAGCGTGCTAATGCTGTGCTTTTGATCATTGTTGTCTATGTTGAAGACATGCTGCTCACTGGTCCTATTGAGAAGCATAGTGCTGATTTCAAGGCTGATTTGCATGCCTCAATTGAGATGTCTGATTTGGGGCATTTGCATCACTATTTGGGCATTCAGTTTATACAAGTTGATGGTGGAATGGCTTTGTGTCAAACGATTGCAGCGTTTTGGCCTTGAAGACTGTAAGCCTATTGCCACTCCTATGGAGACAGGTTTACAATTGAGTAGATGTTGGAGATGCATTTGATGCTGTTCTCTATCAACACGCTATTGGATGCTTGATTTACTTATGCATTACTCGGCCAGATATTCAGTTTGCTGTCTCACAGATGAGCAGATTTATGCATTGCCCAGGAGTCAAGCATTGGCAGGCGGTTAAGCGCATCTTTCGCTACTTGAGTGGTACTCGGCTACTTGGGTTGTTTTATCCCAAGGGGGGATCCCTACCGCCAGATTTGCATGCTTTTTTCTGACTCTGATTGGGCTGGTTGCTATGACACTCGTGTGTCCACTAGTGGCTTTTGCTTCATGCTTGGTAGCTCATGTATATCTTGGTTGAGCAAGAAGCAGCCTACTGTGGCCACTTCCAGTTGTGAGGCTACTGTTGAGTGTGTGTGGCTCAGATGCCTTATGGATGATTTGGGTGTTGGTCAGTCTTCTGCCGCCACCATCTTCACTAACAGTCAGAGCACATTGGCAGTTGCGAGGAACCCTGTGTTCCATGCTCGTACTAAGCACATTGAGGTGCATTATCACTATGTCAGGGAGAGGTTCTCTGCTGGGGAGATCAGCTTGGCATATGTGCCCACGCAGGTGAACATTGCAGACCTTTTCACGAAGGCTCTGCCTAGGGAGAAGTTTGAAGCTTTGCGCAAAGCTTTGGGCTTACTTCCTTTTGTGGAGTGATTTCCACATAGCTTGGCACTTCCTTATACATGAGTGCCAACTCCTTGTTCATGGCATCACTCCCAGGGGGGATTTGTTGATATATTCAGGTAGTGATGTGTGTGAACACACTAGGACCGTTGGGACACTTTTTTCCCTCTTTAGGAGGTTTTTTCCCCCGGCTTGTATATATGCCTATTGGCCTAATGGGCTACTTATCTTTGTACATTCTTTAGTAATACATTCAGTATTGTGTGTTTGTGCTCCAAGCTTCTTCTTCTTCCTTGTGTTGTTCGAGTGCTTCCGCAGATGTCTAACTCCAACATTTATTACTTATAAGAGTTTGAAATTGGATGTTAATGCTGTAATTTCCATGGCATGAAAGCATGCTTTGGTAAGTTTATTGCTTATAAGAGCTTGAAATTGGATATTAATGGTGTAATTTCCTTGGTAATATTCCCAGATGCTAGAGGTCTTCTATTTACTATTTTAGCTATTATTAGCATATTCTTCTGAAGTAGGCATGATCAACTTGAAGGGCAAGACATGCTTCTATGGGTGTTATTGGAATTATGAAACCCTTTCTTATATCATGGTCTAGTTTTATGGTCTCCTTTATAAATGGACTTCTTGGTTTCCTTGCTCTACAAGAGTGATTGTGACTCTCAATTTTGTTCTCTTATTGCGACAACTAACTAAAACATGGCTAGGGTTTTTCCATAGTAGAGGCATAATTTGTTCTCTCTCCTTCTTTGTTTCTCTTATGGGGTTAAAGGCTAGAACCTAGTTATGTCTATCTACATAGGTTCAAGCATAGGCTCTTCTTTAGGAATGGGTTGGAAGGGTATCTATCCTTCTACTTGTTTTAATTGTTTCCTTTTGAAAAGGCGGTTATCACATTGAATGGATTGGTTGATGTATTCATTTAATGTCTCAACCAATGGTATCATGAGTAGAAGTTCCTTCACATCATCTATTAAGTCCCATATAAATTGGCTTATGAAATAATGCTTGTGCCAAGTGACATCACATATCAATTTGCCTAGATTCTGATGCATAGGTAGAGGCAAGACAATTATCTTGATGTAGCTTCCAGAGTTTTGTTTTTGCCACTCAACTGGTGTCTACATCTCCTAATGTAATGGAGAGCTCTTAGAGAAACCCCTCATAGTCATGAAGTACTGACATGTTCATTTCCAAGATTGGGGTGAATCATGATAATTTTTGACCACAAAGTAGGATTCCAATAAAATGATCTTGGATGTCTCATTAGGATATCTATTAGGCTGCATATGGATGTATAATTTAACTTGCTATAGGAATCTGTAGAACTTCATACGATCACCATGGGACTTTCTTGGCATACAAATCTTGGGTTCCTTCATGAGGGATCAACTAGGGCATTGATGTACTTGAATGCCTCCTTGATTTGCTTGAAGATTTCTGATTCATTCTTGTAATTCTTGGATAAGTATGCCTACATGCAACGGATGTCCCGTCTTAACTGGTCTCTATCGATGAGTTAGGTCTTCGACTTGTTGCTAGAGATTTTGAAGCAATGCCACAATTTATTCAACTTTGTTCTCCATGATGCTTGGACTTGGATGGAAACTAGGCTTACCAAAATGTTAGGGGAGCACTAGATTGTGCCCTTTGACTACACTAGACAAGATTTTCGGATTTATACTTTTGATTACAAGATCATCCACATAGCAAAACTAATATAAGAATATGCAACTGATAGAAGAAGATCCACAACATGGGATTGATAGGTATGTATAACTAGACTAGATAGGATACAAGATATCCAACCTATGATCATAGGTATGAAATAATATATATGGGTTACAAGAACTCCCTTAAAGGAGGCTGATCAGGTATGAGAAAGGGATGGTTAGGATCTCTTACTACAAGATCACAAGAGGACAAGATAGGATGTTCACGATACTAGACTAGACAAGACTAGAAGAAGGAATAAGACTAGAATTGGAACTCGTACTTGGAAAGTACTTCCTTGAAGATCATGAGTCTTTGAGCTCCCAAGATTGCTATTGGCAAGAATAAGGATGTATGTGGCCATCTCCTCTTTATATAAGTGTTCAAGGGTGGTTAAGGTTGATGATGTTATCAATGATGTGAGCAATCCAAAATAGAACCCACAAATGTTAGAATCAAGCAAGCAGATGATTGATCTTAGGGTTTTGGTATGCTTCTGGCGTGACAAAAGCATTAGTTTCTCCATAGTATAACCAATCATAAGATATTGAAAGTCATATGGAATTTGAGGTTCAAGATAGTTTCCTTTGTCTCCATAGTGTAACCAATCATAAGAGATAGAAAGTCATATGGAATTTGAGGTTCAAGATAGTTTCCTTTGTGTTCATGACAACCAATTCCAAAACGTAAAATGCCTTATGAGGTAATACATTATGTAAAGTAGCTGGTATAAAATTGAAGGATCACATCTAATAACATGTTGTAGTTGTGGTTCCTCTGACGTATTTCAATTGATTTCTACTTTTGAGTTCTTTCTTCAGGAACAAAATTGGAAATCAATACGATTTGTAATTTTTGTTTTATCTCATAGGATCTTAACAGAAGTTTGTATTCATTAGGTGAATCACAAAAAATATACTTTACTCATATTTATATGAGGATTGACAATGTTGATTAAAATGTTTCTTAAATTTTAGCTCCCTTCTCTTAGAATGGGAATTAAGTAGTTAAGACTAGTATTTGAATATCGTTTCCCTATTTCTTTGTGAATAAGATTTGATTTAACGAAAAATTGGTGAGTTAGTTCTTTTCAAAATGATGTCATCTTTTTAGTTTATGATGAAATTGATAAAGACTGGCTGACTTGGATTCATGTGGATTTTTTAATTGTAAAAAGGGTTTAACCCTCATCCAAGTTGAAGGTTTAGTTCTTGATAATTTTTTCTTAATCTTTGGGAATTTTGAAGAATTTTGTCTTTTCATCTATATGAAAAATGTTGATGATTGTTATTGTTATAATTTTTAATAGTATTTTCAATGTTATTATTACTATTATAATTATTGTTATCATTATTAGGAGTTTTTGATTGCTAAGCTAACCTTGATTGAATTATACACAACATTTGATATTAACATCTTGATATATTGATTGGTTGGAAAAGAATGAAAAATAAATGTTCATTATTTTATGTTACTTTGTGTGCAATTATCATAGATGTAAAACTTGATAAGTTTTACAAGCTTTGAATATATTTTCAATGCCTTAGATGCTTGTTCTTTTCGAAAAGATTTTATCCTTGCACTATGTGACTTTTAAACTAATAATATTCAAAGAGAATTGATTTCTACTTTCTTTTTTAGTATGCACACAATGTAGTGTCGATATTTTGTTTGATTTTAAGACTAAAAACTAAGAATGTCCATGAACTTAGTTTATTTTTTTGGACTTCATAGTAACGCTAAGCTAGAGTGAATAAAGGATTCTTTATACAATTCTAATCAGAGATATACGAAGTCTGAATGAGTACACATTGTCAACATGTTTATTCTCTATTCTTAGTTGTGAATTTTAAATGATATACTAAGATGAATTTCACTTTATCTTATTTTTTCTAATGAATCAATACCATCTATTAACATGTTTAATAAAATGAATTTCACTTGATCTTATTTTTTCTAATGAACCAATACCATCTATTAACATGTTTATTCTATGTTCTTAGTAACAAAATGAATTTAAAATTTTATGCTAGGATGAATTTCACTTGATCTTACTTTTTTTTCATGGAACAATACCATTTTATTAGAGATAGTAAGTTTGAATGAGGATACTGCAAATATGTTTATTCTCTATTCATAGAAGAATTTCAAATGATATATTAAGAAAAACTTCACTTGGTCTTATTTTTTTTATGTGAACCAATACTCCCATATGAAGTCCCTTACTTGAATATGTAGTTCAGAGTGAATCCAAAAAGATTGCCTCACTTTCGGTTGTTCTCTACAACTTTAGAACATGAAGTTCGAATTCCTGGTAATTGTGGATCAACATGCAGGGGTGACTACATATTCGAGCCTTGTACACACTACCTATCACACCTTGGGAATTGGTTTCACCGATTTGGGGAAGGTAGGCAGGTGGCAAGTTGAATCGAACTTTGATTTGCCAAAGACAAGGTTCTTGTTCTTAATGGCTTTATCCCAAGATGTGCCTATAGCTTTTGGTAAACTCATGACCATAATGGATTTTGTGTGCTATTTATAATTATTTATGATTTCTCAAGATATATTAATATGGTTGGTCTATTTATCAACTTTTTTTGTGCCCCGAAGTTAGAAGAGTGGGTTTGTACTTTATGTAATGAATTGTCGAAGAATCGTACTACAATGTGTGAGGAAGTTACCTAATGTTGTCTTGAGGATGTCCTTCTGTTACCATATTTGTTTCTCCTAATAATATGAACAATTAATTTACCATTTAAAATAAACCCTTACACCAAAATATCTCATTTTATTCATTTCCTTGTAGAACCATTACCTAAACCTCTATTTAACTTCATTCACTAGCATTGTCTTGCTAAATACTAACCTAATTATCCTTGTTGTCTAGTTCAATGGCTAGTGGAGCAAAAAACAAGGAAAATGTTCATCAAAATGATGAAGGCTTCTAGCTTGTTCGAATCCGAAAAGGAAATAAGTGTGACCTCCTCAATTGTTGTTAGGCATTGATGTTATGGTTATACTAGGAGCTTCAATGTGGATTAGGATTGTTGAGTCTTTAACATTTCTCCAATCGACGACAATTATGATGTGTGGCCTATCAACTTTCACTATTTGTAGCACTATGATTAGCCTAGTTTTTCTAGAGTTTTTAAATATGTGACAACCCCTTCTTAGGTATTTAAGTTGTTTCAATATTATGCTACCATGTCATGTTTCATAATGACTAAAAATACATTGCCTATCTATGTTTCTATGTTTATGATATTCTTTATAGCGCAATGTGCCAAACTTTGATAGTCCTAAAGAAATAAGTTTTAATCACGATCTCATTAGATGTAGTAGACTAATGAAATTATTTTGATCCTTCATGTATTGTATATGTAATTGGAACCTTTAACATAGACTTCAAATAATGTATTATTAAGTGCCTACTTCTATTCTAGATTAAAATGGAAGATTTGTGCTTTTGATTCCTTAACCTTGGATTGTATGGAAAAATCTATGAGTTCTCTTATTTTGGGCTACTTTGGTATTTATAGTATTTTTCCGTTATGTAGTGTGTGCTTAACAATATTTTTTATGATTTGAATGATTTTTTAAATAATTTAAGTGCAATAAAAATATCAGAGCTAGAAAGAAAATGCAGAGAAAGATAGATGCAGACTTAGAGATAGAGAACTCGAATTCTCAGATTGCCAAGAGTAATGCAGTTACAATGATGATGCTGTCCACTCATGCACTCCCAATGTGGAGCTTAGATGGTGATCTAGACAGACTCTAGATGAAGGTTTACTAGTGCACAATGCTTTATAAACCTCAACTTGGGCCATGCTTATTAAGCTATTACTAGGGGAGTCAGTATAGATAAACATAATCGAGAGAGACAAAATAGTCGGCAAAATATATAATCTGAAAATATCTCCATGACTAGAAGTCCTACTGTCTCGGCCCTACGAGCCAAGAGGATAGGCCCCCCGAACCTTGCATAAGGGGGCAAGCCCCCCTCTGCACTCCCCCCATTAAGCTTCTATGGGGAAATCGTGTAGTGCCACAAGACCTTTATTTTCATGTTGAATGGCAACCCAATGGACTGAAATTTTAGTCCCTACCTAAGCTAATGGCTAGGCTCACAAATATCATATATTACCATCAACCGTCACACATAGACCTCATCTAGCTTGGAAGTTAGGGTTCCAAAAATGTTCGGGCTCTCATAGTGGCTTCTCCTCATAATGGGGGCCTTAGAACTTAGAGAACCCTGGATCATTTGTGGCCATTTGAGGTTGGAATATTGAGTATATCTAACACCCCCCCCCCCCCCCCTCAATGTCCACCCTATGATGAACTACCTCCTTGGTCCAATGGCAAGCTTTGGAAAGTGTCTTGGTGAAAATGTTTGCTCCATTTTCTTCAATTGGACAATAACTTATCTCCATGATCGCATCCTCAATCAACTCACGCACATAGTGATACTAAATTTCTATGTGCTTGGTACGCGCAGGGAAAATAGGATCCTTGGTGTTGGCCATGCAACTTTGGTTGTCACATTTCAATCCTGTAGCCTTCTGTCCTTGTACTCCTATGTGCCATAAGATCCTCCTCAACCATTCTACTTCACATGTTGCAACACATGCTGATTTGTACTCAGATTTAGTAGAAAAAATGCTACAATTTTTTGCTTCTTACTGATCCAAGAGAAAAGCCCAGATCCTAAAGAAAGCAATATCCAAAATTTTATTTTCTGATATAAATATCTCCTGCCCAATCTGAGTCATAGTATCCAACCAGAGATGACCCTTCTTCATAAAGAATACCATAATCAGTGGTTCCCTTCACATACTTGAGTATTCACATACATGCCTTCCAATGAGTTTGGCAAGGCTTATTAGAGAACCTGCTTACTACTCCAACAACATAAGAGATATCTAGTTTGCTATTGCACAAGTAGACGAGGCTTCCAACTAATTTCCTATATCTTCCAATATCCACTTGAGGTGAAGTATCTTCAATAGATAATTTTGTGTTGACCTCTATAGGTGTAAAAATTTCCTTGCAATACATGCCTTGCTTACTTTTGTTGCGAAATGAAGATCTTCCCTGGTTCTTGGCAAACTTCAAGGCCTAAGCAATACTGCATTAAGCCCAAGTCTTTCATTTCAAATTTTGAGCTCAGGTCATCTTTGGTTTGTTGAAGAAGAGCATCACCATTTCCTGTAATCACAAGATCATCTACATAGAGTACAGACACAATTGTCTTCCCTCCTCTCTTCAGAACATATGAGTTAGCAATAGAAGCACATCTTTTGAAGCGTAGATCCAATAGATACTTATGTATCCACCCATATCATGCTTTAGGCTTGTTTCAACCCATATAATGCCTTCTTCATCTTACATACCTTGTTCTCTAAATGGGGATCCTCAAGCCTTGGTGGCTGAGACACATATACCTCCTCCTTGAGGTATCCATTCAAGAATGCTGATTTGACATCCATGTGATAGATTGGCCATCACTTATGTGCAACCATAGTTAGTACTACTCGGATAGTAGTCATCCTTGTAGTCGGGGAAAATGATTCACAAAAGCCAATGCCTTCAAGTTGTGAGTAGCCTTGTGCAACAAGTATCGCTTTGCACTTTTTCGGAGTACCATCAACCTTGTACTTTAGCTTCTAGACGTACTTGGTGCCAATGAATTTACGCTTAGGGGCTCGATCCACTAGCTCCCAAGTTCCATTCTTCATGATATTGTTGTATTCTATTTGCATGATAACTCTCCAATTCGGATCATGGAGTGCCTCTTCCATGTTGGTTGGTTCCTTTGCTTTTTCTTGAATGAGCTCAGCCATAAGGGCTATGTTTACAATAAGGGTGCTTACCCGTCTCTATTCCTCTATTCTTTGTAATTCCCTCGATCCATCTGCAAGCTATTCTAGAGACTGTGGGATGGGGTTTGCAGAATCATAGAGCTACCTAACCGAACGTGGCAATGGCTTTTTTGCTTGGGTGATGACAAGTTGGTGACTTTTAGGCTTATCATTTGAGGATTATGCTTCCTTCTCTTGTGTAGAAGGGATAGCTCTTGGGCCAGGTTCATAGTGGGTTGCCCCTTTGCCCGATGATAGCTTTGCAAAAATCTTCAAACTCTGTTATTGTGAAGTCACAGCAACCATCTGTCTTAAATTTCTTCATCTTCTTCCCTATTTCAATTCAACAAGCTGAAGCCATTCTTTAAACTTACCAAAAGCTTGAGCCTTATCGAAGGAAGTACACCCACATCTTCCTGCTATAGTCGTCGACAAGTAACATGAAGCAGGAAGATCTACCCAAGGTTTGTGTAGGCATTTTTCCGCACAAGTCAACATGCATCAACTCTAGAGGATAACTTGCTCTGTTCTTGCTTTGTTGTGGAAACACCTTCCTCTATTGCTTGCCCATCATGCAAGATTCACATGGTAGGTTCATTTTTGCAATCGATGGTAGGTGTGCAACTATAACCCTGTGATGCATCTCCTTTAGTATAGAATAGCCGAAGTGGACAAATGTCTCATGTCATTAATCACTTGTGCCTCTACTTGTAGTGGAGAGGTATTGTGTATCACGAGAAACCAAAGTAACCCTAAAAAGAAAAGTGAAAGAAAACAAGAAAGTGGGAGAAGCTTGGAGGGCCAATTGCGATTAGAAAAGACCTAGCCCCTAGGTGGTGAATGAACTTGAGGTCCGGACGAGTGTTAGGCAGTCGAAGAAGTGTCATATCTTCTACAGGAAGTGCAACCCAAATAAGCCATCACTCTATCTACTTTGACACATCTAGTAACTCTAAGGAGGAAATACCCATGGATTTTGAGGACATGCATAGTTCAATACCTAGGGAAGGCTTTATGTCGACTCTGGAGGGAGAATATCAGACTTCCCTGCAATATGTGTCGACTAGCCTACAAGGAGTACCCATCTACCTTGACGGGTTAAATAGGTCGGTAGCAAGAATGATAAATATTACAGAATCGGAGATTGTTCCCAGACTTGCTGTCAAATATGAAGGAGGAGTTTACATGGACAAGATGGGTCAGATGTATGTAGTCACTGAAAATCCTGACCAGATTAATGATAGAGGAGAGTTAGAGGGACTCCCAGGAGACCTAACAATGGAGACACTATGACTACCCCCAAGGGAAAGTTGTTGGTGACTCAAATACTAAAAGGGGGCCTAATACCTCAAGATGAATATTTGTTGGATGTGTACTTGGTACATTGTCCAAACTTACTTCTTCAAACCGATTCACTGACACAAAGAGAAAGCAACAATCTAGTAACTATATATGAGCTGAAGGATCCTAAAGATGCATCAAGAGTCACATATCTAGACCAGAATCAAAGGAGATATTGGTCGGTAGATGAAGTGGATAGGTCAGGAATAAAGTAGATGGGGTTGCCTATATTCCCTCCTTGAGAGCAGACAAATACCTCACAAAACCTATTTGGAACCCATCAAGGTATAGAAAACATGACATCAAGACAAACTAGCCAATGCAGTGTTCCCATTAGACCTCACATACAATTTGCTATGCCAAGAATGAATCCCCACAACCAAAATAGTCCAAGGAAAGGAAATATGGATAGGCCAACCTTTAGAGCAAGACCACCTTAAGGCGTAGGACTGGGAATGCACCCAATAAGACCAGCGATTCCTGTCATAATTCAACCCCCAGAGCCATGAAGGAGACTTAGACCAATCCAAGTGGCCAAATGTATGTGGAATCATTACGATAGAACAAGAGAGCCTTATGAACACATTGAAGAATTTAAACAAGTATTGCAAGTGGAGCAAGTGGACGACTTTTTCGTGCAATATGAATCCTTTGGGCTAACCCTCATGGGAACGGCCTTGACTTGGTTCCAAACGTTGGACCCATATCACTTTGGCAATATCGAACAATTCTTCCAAGAATTTATTGAGGAATTCACTAAGCGAGGGATATATATATATATATATATATATATATATATATATATATATATATATATATATATTTATATATATGAATTCACTAAGTGAGGGATATATATATATATATATATATATATCCATATTTTCAAACAAGCTCCTAATGAAACACTGAAAAATGCAACTAGGAGATTTAATCATTATGTGGACTGATGTCTTGTGACGGAGACACCTTCCCAGCAAAAAATGATATCCTTATTTCTAGATGGACTAACTAATGGAACATTGAGGAACTTAGTAAACATAAAACAATTGAAAACACTGAGTGAGTGTCTCCAGGAGTGCATAGATTTGGAAGGTAATTTAGTCGACGATCTTAAAATTGGACAAAGTTCTACTAAATCAGAGGACATGAGGAGCAATGTGACTTCTAGTTTGAGTAATGTTGATGAATTGGTAGAGTTAGTAGCGAAAAAATTGGGAGTGCAAGGACATAGGAACTACTAGAACCCCCCTTTGAGAGTACCAATGTCAAGGAGATGCTCACTGTGCAGTGGAGATCATCCATCCCATGTCTGCACAAGAGGAGGTTTAGGGATGTCACAACCTTATCCCTACAATAGAAACCCAATTCGGGGACCTACCATGTACTGTCACATTGAGCAAAAGTACACCAACCATATTTAATAGGCAGCCAAGACGAGTGGTACAACCATAGTATAGACCATATGGATATCCTCCTAGGGAACAAGACAGAGAAGCTTCAAGATATAACCCCTACCCAAGACCATAGGGAGCACCTAGACCATATGAATAGGGAGGATATGGCCAACTACAATTGGTGCTAGGACAATAACCACCCCACCCACAGAATGTAGTACCAATAAAGTACACCCAACCAAAGGAAAACCTAGAAAGAGCCATAGTACCAATAACATCACTGACCAGCTCGAAAACTGCTAATTAGGGTTTCAATTAGATCCAAGGAGAGTACTACTCGTATGATGCAAGCCTAATGGAATATGACGAGAATTATGACCAACAACACTATGGTTACGAGGGATATGAAAATTCTTATGGACCGGAGTATGCGAACCTCATGTACACAGTGCCCAAGGTCCCAACTCCAATGAAACCACCCACTAGACCACCTGGCCCTAGAGGACCATGCTATAGGTGTGGAGGAGATCACTTTATAAGGGAATGCACTTTGCCATACAACCCACCATCCCCCAAGGTATGGAAATGCTATTGTAATGACTGTGGCAAGGAACATCTGTTTAGAGATTGCCCTAAGAAGCCCAACAAGGTTCCCACCACTACCCAAATCAATGTGATAGAAGTGATAGAATCATTAGGGAAGTGATAAAGAATACACAGTGCCACTAAAGTCTATTACTCGAGCCCAATCCAAGGGGAATGTGGTAAAAGAAATATTATCCAAGCATGGAATGGATAAAAGATTAGAACCTGAGATTCACGTAGTTGAGGATTCAGAGGTGTTGGAGTTAGACGTCTGCGGAAGCACGCGAATAGCACAAGGAAGAAGAAGAAGCTTGGAGCACAAACACACAATACTGAATGTATTACTAGAGAATGTACAAAGTTAAGTAGCCCATTAGGGCAATAGGCGTATATACAAGCCGGGGGAAAAAAACCTCCTAAAGAGGGAAAAAAGTGCCCCGGCGGTCCTAGTGTGTTCACACACATCACTACCTAAATATATCAAATTTTGTTAACATATTGCATAATATCTTGTTTGTGCTCTCGGCCTGTCCGTTGGCTTGTGGATGATAGGGGGCTAACTTCTTATGTACTACCAAGAATTCTTGGAGGAGATGTTCAATGACCTCATTTAAGATGTGCATGCCTCTATCACTTACTAGGTCTATTGGTAGCCCATATCTGGCAAAAACATTCTCAAATAAGAACTTAGCTGTCGTTTGAGCATCATTCTTTGTTGTGGCTTTCACTTCTACCCACTTGGTTAGATAGTCTATGGCAACAATGATGAATTCAACATGTGAACTCTTAGCTGGGGGGTTGACAGGACCAACAAAGTCTATTCCCCACTTAGAGAATGCACATCCACCCATCATATGTTTCAATGACATCTCATCTTTATGTATGGGATACTGAGTTCGCTGACAAACATCACATCTCTTCACATATGTATGTGCATCCATGTGAAGAGTGGGCCACCAAAGACCAGCAAAGAGTATTGCATTGATCACGGTCCAAAGTGTCCTCCTGCTACCCCTTGATGAGCAGTTTCTTATATCTTAAGATACTCACTCTCATGGACACATAGTCTAGGATATCAGTCTTTTCCTCCTTTGTATAGAGTACCACCTATGAGTGTGTAATCTATTGCTTCCTGTTCTCAACTTCATTGTCTCGCCAATGTCATATCTTGAGGGAAGGTTTTTGTCCTCAAGAAGGCTACTAATGGCTCACTCCAATCTAGCACTAAAGACACTCGATAAAGAGTGGCATGTTCCACTGGAGGTCTAGTGCTACAGATTGAGCATTCTTTGCATAGCTTGTGCACATCTGCTTCCATTGTTGGCCAATATACCCCTAACCTTTGTAGAGTTTGAAGGGTCCTATGTTTCGAATGGTG
Organism: Ceratopteris richardii; assembly: GCA_020310875.1. Taxonomy (NCBI): domain Eukaryota; kingdom Viridiplantae; phylum Streptophyta; class Polypodiopsida; order Polypodiales; family Pteridaceae; genus Ceratopteris; species Ceratopteris richardii. The sequence goes on along the minus strand of CM035409.1, from coordinate 141,879,163 downwards.
TTGTTGTAGTGCACCCACATGTGCTAATTGCAACCATTTGGCATGCTCATCTTCGTCTACACAGCAAGCTAGTATGCCTTGATTGGTGTGCTTATACATGCTGCCTACCATTATGTGGTTCTTCTGAGACCTGACTACTTCCTTGTCTCTAGTTCTCAACACAGGATGTTTAGGTTTAAAGGTGAGAATAGGCACTATACTTTTGGCCCACTCAGGCAATACCTCTAGATTGAACAAGTAGGCATCAGGGAGGTCATTTGACACTCCTTGAGAAGACTCTCCAGAAGTTAGTCTAGAAAGGTGGTCTGCCCTAAGGTGAGTTCGAACTTTCCTAACCACAACTTCAAAGTCATATTCCATTAATAAGAGGAACCATCTTACTAATCTAAGAGTATTGCATGGTTTGTTCACTAGATATAGTAATGCTTGATGGTCTGTAAAAAATTTAAACTTATTTGCCAGCAAATGGTGTCTAAACTTTTTTAACACATATACCATGCCTAATCCTTCTCTTTTGATCCTAGTATAGTTTTGTTCAGTGACATTCAACTGTCTACTAGCATAGGCTATTGGGAGATCCATATTACCTTCACCAGTAGGTTGTGAGAGTACACATCCAATGGCATAATTGGATGCATCCACATGAACATGAAATGGCTTGTTCTAATCTGGCGTAGTCAAGATAGGTGCTGAGCACAACCGTCGCTTAAGCTCATTAAAGGAGTTTTCACAGTCTTTTGTCCATTCAAAGTTAGTCAAAAGGGAGTATAGAGGCTTTGCAATGATTGCATACATATGAATGAAGCTTCAATAATATCCACAATGTCCCATGAAGGCTTGCACTTCCTTGACATTCTTTGGCCTAGGTAGCTCTACAATAGCTCACACTTTCTCTTCGTCTATGGATATGCCATTCTTTGACACACTCTGTCCTAAAATCTTTCCTTGCTTGACCATGAAAATGCACTTTTCTTGGTTCAAGCAAACTTGATATTCTCTACATTTGTCAAAGATCGCTCTCAGCTTGGGGATATGTGTCTGTCTAATGTTGGAATGAGCACAGAGGTCATCAACATAGACTTCCAATTTTTTCCTCAAGAACTCTTTAAACACATGGAACATCAGCCTCTGAAAGGTAGTTGGCACATTGGTGAGACCAAATGGCATTACCCAAAAAGCAAATATGCCCCACTCTGTGAAAAAAGTTATCTTATGCTGATCTTCTGGAGCTATGGCCACTTGATTGTAGCCAGAGAATCCATCAAGGAAGTCGTATACTTCCTTGCCTACAAGTTCCTCTTCCTTAGTCAGGTCATGTCCTATGTAGGTGCATCTTTCTTCTTCTTCTTCTATGGTTACAACAATCTTCTTGGTGGTTTTTTTGTTATCATAGGCCTCTCCTGCTTGTGCATCACGTTTAGGCATTCTTATCATGACTCTCCTATCTTCTATCTCATACTTCTTAAAGTTTTCAAGGACCTCAAACCGAGATTCTTCCTCATCTGATGTGGTTTCTCTCTTCTTTCTTTTCTTGCCTCCATTCTTAGTGGTTACTTGTGTGGCTAATCTCACATCACTCGTAAGTTCTTTTTATCTCTGAGGGTGAGCCTCTACTTCGTAGAAATATTCCTCATCTGATGCAAAAGGTGGGTCCAAAATAATTGACTCTAGATCGGAGTCACTTGCATCCTCGAATGCATCAATGCTAGGTTCACATTCTTCAATAACCAAATCATACATGATTGGCTCTATTGTGAAGACTGAAATATCTACGAGTTTCCTTCACACCTACCTCTCTAGCCTTCTCTCTTTTCTCTTCTTCTTCAGCCACTTTACACATCCATAAGTGAGTGTCTTCATGCATCCATGAGGATCCTAATCCTAAGGAATGCACTGACTCCGTATCATGTATGACTCTATGGATGGGATTCTATTGAATGGGGGGTATGTCTCTATGAGAGTAATCCTTGAGATTGACTTTGGTTGTGATGCCTAAGTGTTGCAAATACAAAGAATTGGTTCTCCAATCCTGTACTACTTGCAATTCTCTCAATAATGTTCTTCCCATAATCATCTCATAGGCGTGGTTTTGGCTAGAGTCACATATAGCAAAGGTGTGCTCAAACTCTACCCCACAAGTGGTGAGAGTTATTCCCTCTAGCAATCCCAAAGATCTCTCTATATGACCATCAACCATCTGCAACTTTATTCTTGTTGGCCTGAGTGTTGGCTTGCCCCAACGCTTCCATAGGGAAGTGGTAGCAATTGCAACTCCGGCACCTGAGTCCAAAATAGCCTTGGTTTTGTATCCTTGATGAGTGATTGGAAGATAACTGCTTCCTTATTCTCCTTCACTCATGTCTCCTATCTTGTCCAAGGGTATTTTTGGCACTGTTCTATGAGATCCTACCTGAGAACGAGGTTTAGCTAGTTAAGGCACTTGGTTAGCTACATGTTTCCACAATTCTGGCTTAACCTTGAGTAGCTCTTCTAAAGTGAGGTTGCACTTCACTTTAGTGTTCTTCACTATCTGTGTGGTCCTAGGTATGACTGAGTCTTTATTTCTTGTCATGAATGTGGGTGCTGTCATACAAGTAGACTTAGCTTCCCATGCGCTTGTGAAATGGGGTAGTTCCTACAAGGAATTAGACTCAAAGTTTTATCTCTCATGAGATTGGACATCCTCTTGCTCTCCATAAATGGAAGGAATGTCTTGTGGGAGTTGATCATGCAAGTCATCCACAATTTCAATGGGAGGAGGAGCTTCACTTTCTTAAGCCCATTTCTCTTCTTGGATCTCTCTTAAAAATTCTGGGGAATATCGATTCATAGAAGAAGATGGGTCTGGTTCTGTGGAATTAGGCACATAAGCTTCCTGGGGAGGAAGGCTTATCCTTTCACGTGCCTTGTTTTTCCTTGGGAGGTGGCTTCCTTTTAGATCTTGCAATTAAGCTCTCCAAGAGTCCATCAAAGTGCAACTGTGTCTTAGCTGAACAAGAGTAGTTGAAAAGGCGACTAGCTTCAAACATCGTTTGAGCCAATTCCACCATCTTTGCACAAAGCTTGGTTCTTTCTATCTCTAGGTCAGCTCTAGGGTAACATTTTGCATGATCTGTCTAGGTCTTGAGGAGTGGGATCTGCTAATACTGATCCTACTCTAGGTGGTAGTGGAATTGTATGAGGGGGGTTAGAAGGTGATGGATTGGAGGGAGATGGGAATGGTGGTGGTGGAGTAGCGTGAGAGTGAGTTTGAAATGTGAGTTCAATTATCTTGGCTTTTTTTCTCTCAAGCTTTCCTCAAGTTCGCTCATCTTCTTTGCCCATTGCCTTTTCATTCTCTCTCGACTATCGCTCCAGGTTTTTGATCTTTTCTTAGTTAGGCTCTCATTCTCACTAACCTCAAAACTCTTTTCTTGGCCTAATTCTTGGTTTTGCTTAAATGCCTGAGCCCTTGTGATGACTTGCACTGGGGTAGTGGAAGTCACACTTCCCGTAGAGTTTACCACTAACCCAATAACATTGATAGGAGTGATGTTTGATATATTGTTGGGATTCTTAAGACAATCACGTAACACGTGCTCCTTCGCACAATATGGACAAAAGCCTTGAATTGTCACAGATTGGGTTTGTGTAGGTGCATGCATAGGGCAATCACGCACGAGGTGATCTCCTTGACATCGATACATGGTCCTCTAGGAAATGGAGGTCTTATCTACCTAGACTGGGATCTAGACTTGGGATTTGCATACATGATATTTGCATACTTTGGCTCCCAAATAGGTTTTCTCGGATCTTCATAATAATATGACTCATTATGCTCAGGTGACTGCATGTAGTAAGCCTATGGGCTATCAATATGAGTAGAGTCAAGAGTATGATCACTTGGGTCACTTTTTGAAAGCAATGGTGTTACTGGCACTAAGGTTCTATTCAGATTTTCTTTTGCAGCTGCATACTTCACTAGAATCACATTGGTTGGAGGAGGGGGTTGCTGCACTAGAAATGGTTGAGGTCTTTGCTACCCATGATAGGGTGATTGGTTGGGTTGTTGGGGCCTATCATATTGTTGTGGTGGATACTGGTTCTGGTATCTTCCCTATTGTGGATATGGCTGAGGATAATTTTTTTGACAGTTTGTTTGTTGTAGGGGCAGTCTTGTGCAGTGTGGTTGGTATGTCTCCTTTCTATGGTGCAGTATTAGCTGTTAGGGTTCACTTGGGGTTGAGTCATGACAGGGCACACATTAGAAATATGATCTTCTCCACAGGTATAACATCGTTTCACTGGGGAAAATCTCGGTATTTGTTTGCTAGAGACTCATAACTTCTGAGCTACCTTCTCTGCAAGTTCCTCAATAGATGTGGATGGATTTGAATTGAGGCTAGTAGAGGTATCTGAATCTTTGTAGATTTTTGAAAGCTATAATTCCTCCCGTAGGTTATCCTCAATGTCGATGCACATGCGTACACACTCTTCTATGGTTCTAGGATCCTTCAAGTACACATAAGATTCAAGTACACATAAGATCTCAATTTGGTACTTAGCAATCCATCTAAGAATAAAGCCACTTGTTTGGATGGTGTGGGTAACTCGAGCACATGGCATCTCTCTAGGTATTGCCGAAATCTTGTTCCTGCAAGTCTCATTGTCTCTTGAAGTGTTTGTTTAGAACTATGAATCAATGAGGAAGTGTTGTGCCTTATGCCACTCTTTGAAAATTTGGTGATGAAGGCTTGTAGCAACTTGTCTATGTCTTTGTTAGACCAAACACGTTGTACTCTGTGAACAGGTCATCAACTTGCTCAGCTCTCAAGACTTGCCTAAATTCTGCCACATGATCATATGGGTCTTCTGTGCCATCGACGCAATTCTTCATGGACCTAACCAATTGTGTAGGCCTCAACGTCATAGTGTGTTCTCTAGTCTTTGGCAGAGGGAATTCATCTACATTTCTCTGATTCCTTGGGTCTCTAAGTTTCTCATTTTCCATTCTATCCGTCTCTATTCTCGTCCTTTCTCTTTCGAGTGGGTTAGCAAAGCTTACTTCTAGCCTATCTCTACTCCTGTCCCTTTGAGCTCCATGAGCTTGGGATGTTCCAGCTCCTTGGTGACCATAAGAGACATTAGATCTTGGTTGGGGAAAACAAATTCACCCTTCCAAGTGTAGGCATGCCTACCATGCTGTATGACCACAAAGATCTATTCTGAAGTATTGTTAAAGTAGGTTACTTGTCCTGGGATATCTGGATCTTTGAATTCATAGATTGTAAGCATTCCCACTTCATAAGACTAATCAAGTTTATATCTCTAGAAGGCCTCATCTATATCTTGGTTTAAGAGCAAATGTATGCTCTTATTGTCTTGGGGAATCCATTCTGGAGTGAATATTCTAGTCAGTACTGATTTGCCTCTAGGGGTTTTGGGATCTTTTCCTAAGTTCCCTTGCTCTATGTCACCTGTTTCAACTTCTGAGATTATATTGCCAAATTCATCCATCCTATCTGGTTGAGTGGTGACTACATACATTGTCCCTTCTTTATCTATGTATGCACCATCCTAAAATTTGATGATTGGATGTTCTAGTCCAATGGGTTGATCTAGGTTTTTAATCTGGACAATCGATCTTCTTAGACCATCCTCATAGATATGAGCACATAATCGATTGGTCCTAATGTATTCAAGTTGAGTTTTGAAAGGGCCTTCAAGTTTCTCTAAGTAAGCCACACCTGAACTTCCTGTGGGTCTCTCCATACCATGAGACATCTCTGATTCGCTAGCTTTAGAGCTAGAATAGTACGGATAATTGCTCAACTACTGGGCCCAAGACCTAGTAGTGTGATTGAACTAGCCTTTGAAGACCTAAGGCTTTGTCTATCTCTCACTAGATGTCATCTTGATCTAAGGTTCATATGCCTGATTGAACGACCCCAATTTTACCCCAAGTACAACCTCGTTGCAGATCAATTTGTATTGGTCACTTGGTTCTTTTTTAGTAGGTTATCATTTTTATGCTCTTGTCTAATAACAAGTCCTCAGGAATACTTGAGTGAATTTCCGCACTCCAAGTTGATCGTACCATGTTAAATTCTTTCCTTTAAAGTTATCGCTCACAAAGAGAAAATATTTGTGCTTAAACTTGAGTGTTTAAGTAGTTTTCAACTTGATAGATGCCTATCTTCACCTTGAATTTCTCTAGCAGGACTCACACTTAGCTAGGAATTGACTGAGGGGGTTAAGAGAATTCCCAACCTCGAGCCTCTTGCTTTTCAGATTGCTAAGTGAGCCCAGGACACACTTTCCCATGATGGAGAGTGTTAATCTCCAAAAGAACAACCTACTCTTGAAATTAGAGCACCTCTATATCAAGAGTAAGTCAAAACCTTCACCAATTTAGAGGATCAATACTCAATTATAAGGATTTTGGAAAATCTGTGAAGAGGATGATTCTACAGAAAGTCTACTGCACATATCTCTCTCGTTGACTTATCAAACGTGTAAAGTTTTTGATAAAGCTTTGCACAAGGTGTCGCCTAAAGATTGCGCACCTCCTCCAAGTTTAATTACTCCAAAAGATTCAGTATAACTTGAGAAATGAACTCAACAAGTTACCTATGTCCAAAACTATCTCCCTGTAGAGTCGACTTTGACACCTGTAACTTCTAAGACATGGTTCTCCAAGACTAGAACCCGTTTAAGCAAATTCTTTTAGCCACAAGTAGCTTACCTTCCAACTTAAAGATTAAGTGCTTACTTGCTCAAAACTTTAAACTATGGAAGGAGAACTGATCAAAACATTGACTTCGAATTTTGCGCCTCTTTCAAGAACCAGTGAACACTTCTTCACATATGAATGTTCCTACACATAATTCTCACAGCCTGATCACAATTAGGCTCTCAGAATTTAACCATAGACTCATTAACTATAGACTTAGAAGTCTACAAAAGGATTCTTGAAATGATTAAGCACAGATGGAGAATGCACAGAAATATCGGGTGCAACTTCTCTTTATTTCTGACAGAAATTACATCTGGATGAGAGATCTATTCTAATCTCTTCATAAGTGTCTAACAACTTCTAATTCTTCTCAATTCTCATGCTCTACATTCTCTCATCTCGTGTCCCGACATTTTCCAAGTATATATATAGACAAAAAATTTACAAGCTTATGACTAAATTAATGTATATATGTGTACAATTCTTTATCTTCTGAATATGAATTTCTTCCATGCTTCATAAGTTGGTCTTTTCTTCAGTCCTTGACTTCCAAAGCTTCAATTGTTAATTGCCCTGCACCAACATCCCAAGCCCGATGTTCACCTTGCCAAGTTTGCTTGAAGCACCCTGAATGCCTATCATGTGAGCTTTAGTTGGTGTTATGGTCGTTTGAAGATGCGTGATGACCGTCCTTTGTATGCAACTGAGTGCTGCGCCTGAGTCTATCAAGGCATCTATTAGATAGTACTTTGTCGTTCCAATCCCTAGATTTAAATATGGTTGGGATTAGCTGAGGTTGTTCATGTTGGCCTTGTGGACTTGATAGTTGGCCATGGGAATAGGCTCTTCTCCTTGTAAATACCGTTCATTCTGTTGCTTTATCCACTCCTGTTTCTTGATACGCTCTAGGGCTTCTTGCCTTGCCTCCTCTCTAATCCTCTCTTCCTCTTTTTTTCTATTTTGTGTGCCTACAAGTCGTGCTAACATTTGATCCGTCAAAGGCTCGTTGTAACGTTTTACTCAACAACCACTTATGTAATTAGGAAGAACATCTCCATCCAGAGTAGCTAGGTTAATATCTCCACTTGTTGAAATCCTATTGATTATGAGAGGTCCATATCCGCGTTTCTGTAGATTTTTGGCGTGTTGTTTCAAAGTATATACCAGAACTAAATCTCCTTCTTTTAGTCCTTTATCTTTGATGTGTGCATCATAATATGCTTTCTATCTTCTCTTCGCTGCATAAATTCTCGCAATAGCTTGTATTCTAGTCTCATGTAGCTTCTCAATTTGCTCTAGTTGCTTGGATAATTCATGCCTTGTCCATTCATGCTGTTGGGCTACTCTCAAGGTAGGCACTAAAAAATTGATTGGCAAAATTGCATTTTGTCCATACACTAGGTTAAATGGTGTAGTTCCAATGGCAGTCTTGTAAGCCATGCGGAAGGCCCAAATTGCATGATGCAATTGTTTGACCCAATCTCACCTTCCACTATTGACTATCTTTGTCAATACAGTGCACAACACCTTATTGGAACTTTCTGCTTGACCGTTGGCTTGAGGATGATAAGGGGCTGATTTTTTATGAATTACTAAGAACTCATTCATTAAGGACTCTATTACTTCATTGATGAAATGCGCTCCTCGATCACTCACTATTTCTATAGGTAGTCCAAAGCGAGTAAAGATATGCTCAAAAAGAAACTTAGCTTTGGTCTGTGCATCATTTTTTCTAGTTGCTTTTGCCTCTACCCATTTAGTTAGGTAATCAATTGCTACTATTATGTATTCAGCGTGTGATCCTTTGGCTGGTGGATTAATGGGTCCTATGAAGTCAATACCCCATTTGGAAAATGCTCTCGCACAAACCATGGGTCTTAATGGCATATCATCTCGTCTAATCGGATATTTAGCTCTTTGGCATGTCTCACAACTTCGTACATTGGTGCCTGCATCAATGTGTAGAGTTGGCCACCACAAGCCCGCAAAGAGGATCATTTTTACAGTTTTTTCGGTTGAAAAATGTCCTCCTGCAGCACCTGCATGTGCCCTTTCTAATATGGGTAAGTACTCTCCTTCATGTACACATAGTCGTAGTTGATTATCCTTCCCTCTTTTGAATAATTGTCTCCCCATGATAACGTAGTCCTTACTCATTTCTTCTAGGGATCATTTCCTTGCTAAACTGATTCCTTCCTCATGCTCTCGTGTCTTTAAGAACTTCACTAATGTCTTACTCCAGTTGGGTGCTATTGTAGAAAAGGTCGTCTATGTATAGTTCAGTACTCTATCTTAGGAATTCTTTGAAAACATGACACATCAACCTTTAGAAAGTAGCAGGGGCATTCGTGAGTCCAAAAGGCATCACTCTAAAAGCATAGACTCCCCATTCAGTCACCAATGCGGTCTTATGTTGGTCCTCAGTAGCAATCACCACTTGGTTGTATCCAGAGAATTTGTCCAAGAAACTATATACTTCTTTGCCTGCAACTCTTTCCAATAGGTGATCAGTGATAGGTAATGGGTAGCTATCACACATCGTGGTTGCATTGAATTTCTTTAGATTAATGCACACTCTTAGTTTCCCGTTCTTTTTGGGTACAACTACTAATGGTGACACCCATTTGGTATGTTCTATCTCGTAAATGAATCCGGCTGCTAATAGTTTGTCTATTTCTTCTTTGATTTTTGCATCATAAACATCATTATAGGTGTAAGGGCATTGCTTTGATGGTTTTGCATCAGGTGTCATTGGCATTCGATGAGAACAAATGGAGGCTTCAACACCTTTGAGATCCTTGTAGGTCCATGCAAACATATCTCGATAGTCTCGAATCAGTCTTATCAATTCTTCTTCCTCCTCAAGTGACACATCCTTTCCTATGTATGTGCATCTTTCTTCTCCATTTTCTACTGTCACGATGATTTTTTTTCGTTTGTTCCTTGTTGTCATAAGCTTCTCCTTCTCTTGCCTCTCTCTTAGGCATCTGAATGGATATTTTCCTTTCCTCTACTTCGTGTCTTTTCAAGTGTTTAGGAACTTCAAATAGATCCGGGGTTGGTTCACTTTCAATACGATACGATATTATGCAACGAATCATAGAAGGGAGCACCACAAATAATGTCCAAACATCATTCAACCATAAAAATGATATCTCCACAATGAACATAAAATGGGGAAGGGTGGCACGTGAAGTAGGTTGGCAGCCAACTAGGAAAAGCGTGCAGGTGATGTGACAAGTAAAATTCTGAAAATAAGAGTACGAAATATATTATGGTTAATGGATCAACCAAAAAAACATGGAAACACCTATGAGAGATTTAATGTGAAAATCGAAATGGCTACCGAAACGGAGCAATCAAAAAACAAGGACACATTAGATGTGAATGCAAAAATTCATGCTAAGCCATGCGGATGTGGAGGAGGGACAGTAGTGTCGTAGCTTAGAGCCATTTACTAGGTTGGGGAGAACCGCTCTGGTGAGTGTGGCCAACCGGAAAGTGGTCAGACCTAGTTGTGCTGAGATATAGTAAGGACCAAACCACTAAAGCTTAAACTTTCATGCAACTCGATCAGATTTAGAATTTTAGAATAAAACCAATTGGCCAACTTTAAAAACAAGAGTGCACAAAAAATGATCATGAGTCTTGGCCTGCCGAATCTGAACTTCTTGCATCAACAAAAAACTTTCCAATATTTGCTCATCTAGAGAACGCAAGACATCGAGATGTATAGATAAAGAATTAGTTGGCAATAACTTCTTGTCAATAGCCACTTGCAAACTGGGAATGACCATTTCCATGGGAGCTATAGCTTCCAGACCATAAGCTAATTTGAATGGTGTGCATCCAATAGAGACTTTGTATGTAGTTTCGTAGGCTCTAAGGGTAGAAGGGAGAAGTTGATCCCAGTGCTTAGGGCATTTGATAATCAGCTTCTTGAGCATGGTGAGTAAGGTCTTATTTGTACTTTTAGCCAATCCATTGGCCCTCGAGTAATAAGGCGTACTAAATTTATGGATAATATTTAAAAGTGTGAGTTAAGACCTGCATAAGAGTGTTCATAAAGTGGGTGCCACAATCTGAAACAATTTTCAGAGGCAACCCAAACTGGAGAAAAACATCTTGAGTCAGACATTCAGCCACAACATGAGCTGTTGCAGAGCAGACTACCCAGGCTTCATCCCAACACGTAGCATAATTAGTACAGGTGAGGATATATCACTTATTAGTTGAAATAACTAGCGAGATGATGGGTCCAATAAAATCTAACCCCCATTTTTGAAAGGGTTCCAAAGGAAGGACTGTTTGGAGAGGAAAATGGTGATGATGCAAGGGCTGTCCTATACGCTAACAGGGATCACATTGCTTTACATAAGCACAAACATCACACTGCATTGTAGGCCACCACAAGTCACTTTGCATGATTTTTTGATAAGTTAAGTCTATAGAAAAATGTCCACTAGACAAAAGAGAATGAGCCATTGCAACCACAAGAGGAACTTCATGCATGGGGATACATCAAAGCAAGACCCCAGAGGGATCTGCATAATATAGTTGGTCGAGAATAATACAAAACCAACATCTGTAGATGGCTAATTTATGGCAAGCCATGTTAGACACCGAACTTGATGGACACCCAATCGTGAGAAAAATCATTAGAGTATCGTAGTAAGAGTCGGAAATTGGTAAAGTAGCCTCTGTTGTGGTTGAATAAATCACTGGAGAAGAGTCATCCACCCCACTTGGAGGTTCATCGAAATCTAGTCTAGACAGAAAGTCTGCTATGGCATGTGTCGAACCCAATCAGTGGACAACATCATAATCAAATTCCTACAGCAATAGTACCCAGTGAGCAATCCGTCCACCTAAATGTTGTTGTCGGACTAGGTACACCAGTGCAACATGATCTACATGAAAGGTAAACTTATGGCCAAGTAAATAGTGCCCCAACTTTTTAATGGACTATATTAAACCCAAGCATTCCCGCTCAGTTATAGAGTAGTTGCATTCTACTGAAGCAAGACGGCCGCTAGCATAATAAATAGGTCTATACCATTTGTCCTATTGTTGCATTAATACACTTCCAATGGCAATGTCAGATGCATCAACAAAAACATGGAATGGTAATTGTGAGTTGGGGGCCTATAGGATCAGAGCCTAGGTAAGGAGAGCTTCAAGGCGTTCAAAGCTCATCTGGCTTTCGTTAGTCCAACAAAATTGGTGAGGTGACATCGTGGTCAACCAGGTGAGTGGAATAGTTAAATGATGTTGAGATATCAAGCTCAACATGTGATGATCCAGGATGACACGTACCCGTTTTTCATTTCTTTGACATGTATAGCACTCATTCGTGGACATTAGGTTTTTCCTTATGTACTGATCTTTATATATTGCACTTGTTGTATTCTTGTTTTTAGGTCATTCTTGTACATTCCTTTTTATGTAATAGAAGAAGAAGAAGATCATTCTTCCTTGCCTCAATCTGTGTGTGTGCTTCTCCTTGAGAGTGAGAGTGTGTGTGTGAGTTCTCTTCCTTATCTCCTTCCTTGTGACATGGTATCAGAGCCAACGTGGCTGTAGAGAGCTTGTGGAGAAGGCGACGGTGAAGAGTACACAGCAAGGCATGGAGAAAACGTGATTCACAAACGACCTCCATTTTGAGCCTGCAAGGTGGGGCCCATAGAAAAACCAAGTCAGTTTCAGAAACTATAACTCTCGTTGTGTTCGAAAACACTCATATATTCCACATCTAGAATTTCAAGCGATTCTGTGTATTGTTGATACACGAAAACTGTGTTTTTCTGAGATCGAACTGTCACGTCATAGTGCGACAGTGTTCAAGCAGAAGTGCTGCTTGTATTGTTTTGCAGTGTTGTGAATTGCTGCAGAAATAGAAAACTTAGATGGAATGAGTCAGCTTATGAGCGATAAGCTGGACAAGAACAACTTCCATGCTTGGAGATTCAGAATTTCTTGATGGGAAAAGGCTACTGGAAGTACATCGAAGGAGAGAATGGAAATGCTCCACAGTTACCAGAAAGGAATCGGACGGCAGATCAGGTAAGAGAATATGAGGAATGGAATCAAGGAGCAGGAAAGGTAATGTACTGGCTATCTGTTAGCATACAGGATAGCATGATTGGACACATACAGGATGCCAAGACTCCAAAAGAGCCTTGGAACAGTTTGGTATGAGACCGATACAAAGGCATGGAAATTGCAACTCAAGAACGAGCTGCATACATTGGAGAAGAAGAGCATGTCGGTAAGTGACTACACCTTGAAAATCAAAAGCATATGTGAGTCACTTGCATCTATTGGCGTGAATGTAGATGGTGATGATAAGGTGGAAGTGTGTCTTCGTGGTTTAGGAGCTGCATATAAGTAGTTCATAATTTCTATACAGACCAGGGAAAATATTTCGAATTTTGTTGATCTGGTATCTATGTTGATTATTGAAGAAAAGAATCTTGGTGAGGATTCAAACTCCCGAGGAAAACCTAATTCTGAGCAGGTATTCTACTCTGGTAGAGGAAGAGGCAGAGGTAGAGGTTTTGGAAGTGGAAGAGGAAATAGTAACCAAGACCAAAGTCAACAACAGAATCATGCAGGAGGAAGAGGATAGCTTTGAGGCAGAGGGAGCCAAAGAGGCTATAAAAATTTCCAAAGAAATGATTCAGGTAATGACAGTAAAGGATGTTAGAATTGTGGTAAACCTGGACACTTTGAACGTGATTGCAGATTGAAGAATCAAAATAATAGAAGGCAACAAAATAACTATGCATTCACAAGTGTAGATGATTCTGAGAAGCTATTCATGGTTCAACATCACATGATGAATATGATGTCTGCTAGTGTTTCAAAATCAAATGATAATGTTTGGTATGTTGATTCAGGTGCTTCAAATCACATGACCAATCATGCAGAATGATTTAGTACTTTGCAGAAATCACCAGTTCCTGGATATGTTGAAACATGTGATGACACATCACATCCTATTGAGCATACATGAAACATAGCACTATCGATGGAGGATGGAAAGGTAAAGCATCTTGCTGATGGATTATATATAGAAGAGTACAAGCAGGATGGACGATTGGTTGCCAAAGGAAACAAAGTGGCTAGGATGTTCACCTTAAATGTGAAGATTCCTGAAATGAATGCAAGCATGTTTGCAAAAGGTGCAGGAGTTATTACAGATATAGAGATGTGGCACAAACGGATTGGACATGCAAACTTGCAAAGGCTGAAATTGATGCAGTCAAAGGAGATTGTCCATGGACTACCAAATTTCAAAGTTGCAGAAATGCAAAAGGTATGTGCAACATGTCAATTTGGTAAACAATCAAGAGCATCATTTCCACATGACAAGCATGTTAGTGAGAATGTACTAGAAGTAGTACATACAAATGTTTGGGGTCCAACAAAGACCACATCTATGGGCGGATGCAGGTTTTATGTTACTTTCATTGATGACCATATATGCAAAGTATGGGTATATTTCATGAAAGAGAAGAGCAAGGTGTTCACTCACTTCCAGAATTTTAAAGCTATGGTGGAAGAGCACACAAGGAAGTACATTCAATGATGGAGGAGGTGAATACATGTCAAATGAGTTCAATAGTTTTCTAAAAAATCGTGGAATTCGGCATCAATTTTCATGCAGGTACACACCACAACAGAATGGCATTGCTGAATGCAAAAATAGACATATTGCAAAAATAGCAAGAGCCTTGATGGCTGAGAAGAATATGCCTCATTGTTATTGGGCAGAAGTTGTGCATACTACTGTATACATCATGAATAGAACTCCGACTGTTGCTGTACATCAAGTTATACCTGAAGAGAAGTTTACAAGTAAAAAGCCAAACTTATCACATCTGAAAGTTTTTGGCTATATTGCATATGTACATGTCCCATATGAATTGAGGATGAAGCTTGATCCAAAAGCAGAAAAGTGTGTCTTCATTGGATACTTCCTTGAGCAAAAGGGATATAAATATTATAACCCACTCACACAACAGGTAAAGGTGAGCAGAGATGTGATATTTGATGAAATGTCAAGCTTCTATGTAGATGCCAAATAACAACTGAATCTTGAACCAAATGAAAAAGAAAATGCTGAAAAATCAAGTCTAAAATCTCAAGTTTTGAGTGGACCGAATGCATCACCAAGCAATAGTTCCAACTCAAATCCATGGAGTGGAAGATTGCGTGGAAATTTCAATCCAGAAAATTCATCAAATACATCCAAGAAAGGTAAAGAAAATCTTTCTGCAGGTCATAAACCATGTGCAAGTTTTGAAGATGTTGATGGAGATTTAAGCTGTTCAGAAAAGAGTCTTGATGAGGAGCTTGGACTGCCCTCTGTGAAGACTCCAAGAGTAAGAAGGGCACATGTAGATGATACAAGGAGAAGTGACACAGGACCAAGAAGATCTGGGAGGATGCGGAATTCAGTGCAACGATTGACGTATGATAGTTATATGGCTCGTCATTGTGCCTACATGAAAAAGGTGATACAAGATGCTGAGCCTTCTTGCTTTGAAGATGCAATTGGAATTGCAGATTGGGAAAAAGATATGGATGAGGAGATGGGTGCACTTTATGGAAACGATACATGGAAGCTGGTTCCATTGCCGCAAGGAAAGAAACCCATAGGCTGCAAATGGGTTTACAAGGTAAAGCATAATGCTGATGGTAGCATAAGTAGGTATAAAGCACGATTGGTAGCTAAAGGATATGCACAGACATATGGCATTGATTATGAGGAAACATTCAACCCTGTAGCTAAAATGTCTACTGTCAGAACACTTGTTGCATTAGCTACAACAAAAGGATGGACTTTGCATCAGATGGATATGAAGAATGCTTTCCTACATGGTGAGTTACAAGAAGAAGTATATATGGACCAGCCACAAGGATATGAAGATTCAAAGCATCCAGAATATGTTTGCAGGTTGCAAAAGGCTTTGTATGGGCTGAAGCAAGCCCCTCGTGCATGGCATGCAAGGATTGCTGATTACTTAACCAACATTGGGTTTTCTATGTGTGATGCAGATCACTCACTATATGCAAGGAAGGCTGATGATGGCATCACTATTGTGGCTATTTATGTTGATGATCTGATTGTAGGTGGTGATAATGAAGGAAGCATCAAAGAGGTAAATCAACTTCTTATGCAGGAATTTGACATGAAAGATCTTGGTGTGCTGCACTATTTCTTGGGCATTCAGTTTATACATACAGAAACAAGGATATGGATGTTGTAAAGGCAATATGCCTTGAATATGCTACAAAAATAATATGGCTGATTGTAAGCCGATTTCTATGCCATTAGGTCAGAATTTGAAGTTGGATACTACATCATGTGAAGCATTGGAAAATGCTACTATGTACAGGAAAATTGTGGGAAGGCTTATATATCTCACAATTACAAGCCCTGATCTAAGTTATACTGTTGGACTTGAAAGTCAGTTTAATGAGGTTCCCAGGAAGCCACATTTGGATGCTCTAAGGCGCACTCTACATTATGTGAGTGCTACTTTGGATTATGCATTGTTCTATGAGACTGATGTAGATTTGCAAGTTTATGGATACACTGATGCAGATTGGGCAAGTAGCATTCCAAATAGAAGATCTACTAGTGGTTTTCTATTCTCGCTTGGGAGTGCAACTGTTACATGGAGAAGCAAGAAGCAACCCACTCTTTCTTTTTCGAGTACAGAGGCTGAGTATAGAGGTGCTGCAATGGAAGCATGTGAGGCATCATGGCTAGAAATGCTACTTGCAGATTCAGGTGTGGAAGTGGGAAAGCCTATCACTATTTATTGTGATAATCTTAGCAGCATACAATTAGCACGGAATCCTATTTTCCATGCTAGAACAAAACATATCGAGGTACATTATCACTTCATCAGAGAGAAGGTATTAGCATGTGATATTGATATTGTTTATGTGAGAACAGATGAGTAGGTTGCTGATATTTTCACCAAAGCACTTGGCGCGGAGAAGTTGAAGAAGTTTTGGGAGATTCTTGGATTACAGGATATGGCATCGAGCTTGAGGGGGAGTGTTGAGATATCAAGCTCAACATGTGATGATCTAGGATGACACGTACCAGTTTTTCATTTCTCTGACATGTATAGTGGTCACGCCGGTATATGTTAGGGATACTTCATTGAGCTTTATTAGATTTATCTACAGAGAGTGATGGCACATTTGTTCCTTGTCAGCTCACTCATTCGTGGACATTAGGTTTTTCCTTATGTATTTATCTTTATATATTGCACTTATATTCTTGTTTTTAGGTCATTCTTGTACATTCCTTTTTATGTAATAGAAGAAGAAGAAGAAGAAGAAGATCATTCTTCCTTGCCTCAATCTGTGTGTGTGCTTCTCCTTGAGAGTGAGAGTGTGTGTGTGAGCTCTCTTCCTTATCTCCTTCCTCATGACAAATGAGCCGGCCACTAGAGATGGCGGCCATGCCAGTAGATATAGCCTAGGAAATGTATGACTTCTTTAGGTGTTTTTGGTGGAGGTGCATCTAAGTTCGCTTGGACTTTATCCGGGTCCACCTGAATGCCTTGCTTAGAAATAATGTGGCCCAATACTTTACTACATGCAACCGAAAAAATAAACTTGTTAGGGTTCAAACAGAGATGGTATTCTCTGCATTTTAAAAAGTAGCACCGGAGATACTATAAATGTGCAAAAGTGCCACCAGACAAAGAGAAGTCATTCACGTACACTCTCATGAAACTCTTTAGGTAAGGTGAGAATATCTCTTGCATACAACACTGAAAAGTGTTGGGTGCGTTTTGCAAGCCAAACCACATGAAAATACATGCATACATTCCCCAATTAGTAATAAAATCAGTCTTAGGAATATCTACTTCAACCATTCTAACCTGATTGTACCCACTATAACCATCTAAAATTGAGTACATCTTGCCATCATAAAAAAACCGTCTAACATATGCACACTCTCTGCTACATATGGCCGCGCATGAATCTCACAGAGTTGGATGTCATCTAAAGGAACCACATATTTATAGTGGTTGTATTTAAAGATGAGTTGTTGTGAACACCAGTCTTGCAAAAATCTTGCTTGCCATAGATCAAATTATAATCCAAGCTAGATTTGGGTAGGTCCATAATAACAAAAGTCATTTTAAATCTAATGTAATAGGATTATTATGTACAAGTCCTCAGATGGACTTGATACTGATCAACCATGCACACAACAAATTTCACTGGTTTGATGTGATTCCAGACTAGCTTTTTGCAAATTAATACAGTAGCAATATTAACTCTTGATCCTCCATCAACTAGCACTTATGAAATCTTGTGATTCTTAAACCAAACTGTAATGAGTGGTACTGTGTGATCAACTATAGAATCAATCTGCGGGTAAATGGTAGCAGTAGCCGTTGCCCGGGTTGAACTTGGGTCAATCTGCTGTTGGAATTACTGGCAAATACCCAAAACAAGGGATAGGAGTTATCCCAGTGGAATGGTTATTGATGCTTTAGCTATAATATCCCATGATTCACTTGGAGTGGGTGGTTGCAGTGAGGCTTTCGGTGAGTTTGGTAGCTAGACTGGTATCGAGTCTAGTGAAGATACTACTGATTGATCAACTTTTTGTCGTGTCATTGGTGTAGGGTCGGGGAAAATTAGCCATTCCTCTATAGCCCACTTAGATGCTTTGACAAATGTCTGATGCTATTCCTTTAACCCTGGCTAGAACACTTCAGTAACCTGATGAAGGGTTTTAGTGGATTGAGTCTGCACTACTGCTGTTTGCGTATCCACTACCATAATGTAGACCATATTTTCCATTGGGCTCTGTCGATCTTTTTTCCATTGGTGGCACATAGCATGTGGTTGATTGTCCATGCTCTTGAAGAAATGCATTAATGGCTAATCTATTGTGTCTTTGCATTATAGGGGCAAGTATCTATTGAATGGCTAGGAGTATCATAGATAGCGCAGTAGACTTGATTAAGAGCATAGTTTGTTGCTACATGGCCAAGGTTTTTACATTTTGTGTAATAAAACTATTTTAATGGATCACCATTTTTACTTTTGCTGGCATGCAACCACTTCAGGTCTTTGGTGAAGCTGCAAACTTTTATGCTCCAACTACAACACCATAGCTATTACTGCATCCAAAGTCATTCCTCCAATGTAGTGAATAATCATACCCTATTTTAGCTGAGGATTTAGTCCATTGATAAACCAATCTGTAATCAAATCATCTGGGAGAATTGCATGGGCTAGAGGCAGTTGGTCTAAGTGTGTGCGGAACAATGTAGCATATTCTTGCACACTCTAGTGCATTTTATGATGATTATTTTATAAATAGTCTATTACACTTAGGCCATAAGTAGACAACCATTCTCTATGTGGTGTCACATGGAAAGAAGCACTAAAATCTAGCAGCCAAGTGTGAGAAAGAGAATCAGCCATAAGAGCCTCAGTAGGCATAGTACTGTCAAGCATCCACACATTAGCATCATCAGAAATAGCATTGATTTCTTCAATCTTCACAGTTAGAGTAGATGGTGCAGATAGTTGTTCAACATGCCCATCAACATTTTTCCCTTTCCTTTAGCATTCTTTAATGCATAGCAATCTTTCTTCATGTGTCCTTTCATGTGGTGGTACTTGGTACTTAGGGATATTATTCAACTCTTACTTCAGTTTAGTTTATTGTCAATAGAGAGAGCTATTCCAACCATTCGCCTTCTCCATGTGTCTTGCTGCATTTGTGCTCCTTGTGTGTGTTTCTTGTGTGTCTCTCACACTTCTACACACAAAACCAACAGTGGTATCAAAGCAGGTTCAACTCCTTAAGTTTTGGTTTTTCGTGTCGCGATGCACACACATGTTTAATAGTGAAAATTGACTTCAGAGCATAGAACATTGAATTTTAGCAGCCAAGAAACATTTCCACCAGATGCACTATGGTTTTATCCCCATTTCAAAGCCATTCATGCAGTCAGAATCACCATCAAAGTGACGGTTTGTGAGCTGAAATTTCAGCATTCATTTCGACTTTCGTCAAAGTAAAGATTTTGTGACATTGTTGTTCTTTAGTGAAATGGCGGGCAACAATGACTTGTTTGGCATGCTTCAAGCTCAAGATAAGCTTGAAGTGATCAAGTATCTGATGTTTTCTTACATGATGAAGCATGTTCTTGTTGCTCAACAACTTTGGAACATAGTGGTAGATGTAGATCGAAGACCCACAGGTTCTTCTACTTCATAGTCTACTATCACAGATGGAGCTTCTTCTTCAAGTACAATGGTTACTCCTTATCCACCTACATAGAAGAAACTTAGATTGGATGGAAAAGATGCTCAAGCTCATGCATTGATTGTGGTTGCTATGAAGCATCATATAGTTCCACACATTCGGTCATGTTCTACATCAAGACAGGCATGGGGCACTCGTGCTTCTTTGTATGCCATTGAGGAAGCAACTTGAGGATGTATGTATGGTTGAAAATGAGTCTGTGGATGTGTATGTGACACACATCAAGGACTTGAAAGAGAAATTGGTTGTTGAGGATAGAAGAATCTTGAGGATAAATAGTTAATCTAAATTCTGAAAGTCTGCTAACTCAGATATTACTCAATCGGATGTTGCTGAGTCAAAAAGTTGCTGAATTTGTATTTTCTTGCTTGAATTTTAACAGACAGTTATTTTTTGTTAGGCACTGATGTCGCAATAAAGAGAGTAGTTGTAATTCTTTCACAAGAAGGGGGTTAGGAAGGGGAAGAAGCGTCTCCAAGAGGGAGAGCAAAAGAAACCAGAAGAGGCAAGAAGAAATCTTTCCAAGAAGAAAAAAGAAAGAAGCGTCCTCAGAGAGAACAGTGCTAGAAGAGAAAGAGACTCGATTCTTCTAATGGTGCAAGATAATGGTGGAACAAAAATGATGAAATCTTGATTTCAAAGGCATATTTACCTATTTTGTAATGTATTTTCTATAGTCACAAGTTCTAATGAACTTTTCCATCATGTAATACCTGATGTAGAAGAACTCTAATGGAGTAATTTACTCATGTACATTCAGTGCAAGAATGAATGCTTGTCTATTTGTGTTATGTTCGTTGAAGAGAGATTTTGTCGTAGTGTAACATTGCTAAATCTGAAATCTGTTGGAAGTGTATTCTTTGTGTGAAGTAGATCAGTGCTAAAGTTTGATTGTTCAGAAACAAGTAGAGATGTGTTGAATGCAAACCCCAACACATTTGGCGATCCTACTATGCAACTAATGAAGCAAGAAATGCATGAAGGAAAGAAGGAAACGATTTGGTAAAGTGTATTTTACAAGAGCGTAGACAAAAGCAGCTAACGTGGAGTCATCCTTAGAATTTTACGATTGGCACAAAGACGAGGAGGAAGCTAATCTGGAAATAGAACAGGAAATGGGAGAAACACGTGCAACAGACGTAAGGTTAGTGGGCGGTATACTTGGAGCGCTATTCCTAATAGAAGCAACTGTAGGAGTAAGAAGATGACTCCAGTTCGACCCACTTGCAGGGGCGACCGATCAAAGAACTAGGCGTACACCTCAACCGCAACCAATGGTGCAACCACCTCCCAATCCCAAAATCAAAGCAGCTCATTTCAGAGGAGGCTCTAAAGAAGACGCTAATTGCCATGTGGCTCAATTTGAGATAAAATGGACAGCTAATGGCTACCCAGCTATATATGGTGATGACATTAAACTTCAGCAATTTGCTACCACGTTGGAAGGACGAGCAATGAGCTGGTTCATTCAATATGGTATTTCTCATTTTGCTACATATGATGCATCAAAAATAGCATTTTTGCAACGATTTAGAAAAGAGAAGACTCCTTTCGATGTGTTACGGAAATTGAGAGCTATTAGGCAAAAAACCATGTTAGTGGAAGATTATGCTCAGAAATTTAGAACCTTAATGGAACGATTGCAAGGTAATGAAAGACCTACTGACAAGATGTTGGTAGGTTATTTTCTAAAAGGATTACGAAGTACCATTAGACATGCAGTTGCAAGTGTGGATATTGCGAATGGCTTTGATGTATTAGTGTTAGCAGCTGCACGCGTGGAAAGAAGATTTGGACGGGCTAAAAAGAGACATTCTGATTCTAGTTCACAGGCTGACTCTGATTCAGAATTGGAGTCAGACAAAGGTTCAACTGATTCTGACTCTGATACCCAAGATGAAGAAGTAGTAGGGAGCAAGCATCGCAAGCATAAGGCTAAGCAAAGTAAAGAGGAAGCATGGATTAGTAAGTTAAAAAGACATGGATATTCCATTGTAGCTCCAAAAGAAAGGAGATTTTGTGATATTTGTGATAAAGACGGACATACAACAAATCAATGTTGGTACAACCCCAAGAATAGAGGGCAAAGTTCACGGCAAGAGAATAGGAATAATACTGATGTGGCAGCCAATCAGGCTATGCCTGTGCAAGGGAGAGATAATTTTCAGAGGGAGCAGCAAGCAAGACCTCTATGGGGAGATCAGGGGAATCAACAAGGACATAACCAGCAAGGTCATCAGCAGGGGCGACCACAAAGAGTGATGCCTTGTGGATATTGTCTAGCGCCTGATCATTGGATAGGACCCAATTGTCCATTATGGGTAAAACATAGAGAAGAAAGGGGCGTTCTGCCAAAAGGAATTATCCGGTGATTGAAAGGGAATCTTTAGTAATGGTATATTCTCTCAACAAGTTTTGACATTATTTGTTGGGAAATAAAGTGGTTTTTCATGTGGATCACCAGGCTTTGATATATTTGATTAAGAAGCCTTTGTTGATAGGAAGACTAGCCAGGTGGATGCTTCTTTTGCAAGATTTTGATTTTGTGATTATTCATACTCCAGGCAAAGAGCATGCAATGGCTGACTATTTCAGTCGGTTGGAATCAGGAGAGGCACCTTCAGGTGTCAATGATGAATTCCCCGATGCGAAATTGTTTAATGCATAGGTTGCTGAACCAGATTCTTGGTATGATCAGTTTTTTAATGGATGGGTCATTACCACAACATTTTTCACATGATTAGAGAAAGAAATTTGCACTTAAAAGCAGACCGTATTTGATCATAGCCGGTGCATTATATAAAAAAGAGGTGGATCAGGTTATTAGGAGGTGTGTACCAGAATTTGAGCAACCAGCAGTGTTACAAGAGGCACATTCAGGTCCAGCAGGAGGTCATTTGTCTGGGGACATTACAGGAAAGAAAGTGGTACAAGCAGGTTTATGGTGGCCTACTGTGTTAAAGGATACACATGAGTATGCAAAAAGATGTGTGATTTGTCAGAAGATGGGCCAACCAAGCAATTTAGATCGGATGTCTAATCATCCAGTTTTACCATTGGATCCATTACAAAAGTGGGGTATGGATTTCGTGGGCCCTATTAAACCAATTAATCAGCGTGGAAATAGATATGTTTTAGTAGCCACAGATTATTGTACAAAGTGGGTGGAAGCAGTGGCATTGAAAGATAATAAGGCAGCAAGTGTGGCAAAATTTCTTTATCATAATATTATGACCAGATTTGGTTGTCCTATTGAGTTGGTAAGTGACAGAGGTGCTCATTTCCTTAATGAAGTAATTTCAGAATTAACACGAACTCATTTGATTATGCATAAAAAGTCTACAGCATATCATCCACAGGCGAATGGTCAGGTTGAAAGTACAAATAAAACATTAATGCATATCCTTAAGAAGCTTATGCATGACAATCAGAAACATTGGGATTTATTACTTGACTCAGCTTTGTGGTCATTCAGAACAGCATTCAAAGTGACAACAGGTATGACTCCATTCCGACTGGTATATGGATTAGAGGCAGTGGTACCCATGGAATTTGTGGTTCCAAGTTTGCGAATTACAACAGAAAAGATGTCTCCTGATTTATCGATTAAACACAGAATCAAATATCTTCTGCAGTTGGAAGAGGATTGTTTGGCAAGTGCGTACTACTGATGTAATTCAAAGACGAAGACAAGCTTGAGTGAATCAGAATGTGAAGTTTAAGTTATTTAAAGAAGGAGATTGGGTAATGGTGTATAA
This sequence comes from Ceratopteris richardii, assembly GCA_020310875.1. Lineage (NCBI taxonomy): Eukaryota > Viridiplantae > Streptophyta > Polypodiopsida > Polypodiales > Pteridaceae > Ceratopteris > Ceratopteris richardii. The sequence continues at coordinate 141,855,363 of CM035409.1, read as the reverse complement.
TTCTAAGCTAGGACCACATCCGAGAAAGCTCACATTGAGATATCAAGGTCCATATCAGATTGTGCAAGATTTAGGGCAAGGAACTTTTCTATTGGCAGATGTATTTGGCACAAGAATGGAAAAACCAATCAATGGATTCCGGCTAAAGAAATTTCAAGGGAAGCCGCCACATTTGGATTGATTATCTTCTAATGTAGTGCAAGTAATGGTTAAGTCTAAAAATCATATTACTAACATGTCTGATCACCGGAGCAAGAAGGCTTATTTATCTACATTTTCATCCTTGATGACATGTTTCCTTGATTGTTGTTCGTAAAAAATGGCATTAACCGCGTTCTTACGAATCCATTGGGGGATAGGTTATAATCAGAGGCTCACATTTTTGTTAGCAGTTATTCATCAGCATACAACGAAGAAGGGAGTGTTGGTGAATCGGACTGAAGTATTTGAAGAATATCAGAAGCAGATCGATGATCATGTGCAAACAATCAAAGAACTGCAAGAGCAATTGTTGCAAAGAGATTTGGAGCAAAAAGTGGATGCAATAGTTGAGCAGCAACAATTAGTTGATTCAATGGAACTGCAGGAAGCATAGAAAGGTACTGAGGAGGATGTGAAAGTGCTGTAGAGTCAAGAAGTTGGAACAGAGGAAGCTAACAGTCCTAAATAGTCGATGGAAATAATACTGTATGATCAAGGGATTGTAAATTCGGGTCTGATTTTTTGAAAAATCCCCCACCGGGCTATGCCAGGTGTTGAGGATAGAAGAATCTTGAGGATAAATAGTTAATATGAATTCTGAAAGAGAAACAAGTAGAGATGTGTTGAATGCGAACCCCAACATTGGCAAACATAGATGAGATACCCTTTTGGTATGCTCAATTTTGTAAATTAATCGTGCTTCTATCAAACGATCTATTTCTTCTTTAATCTTAGCAGCATAGTTATCATTCTACGTGTATGGTTTCTGTTCTGTAGGTTTGGCATCTAGAGTCATAGGGATTTTATGGGAGCATATATCTGGGTCTACTCCTTTCAAGTCTTTATAAATCCAAGCAAACACATCTCTATATTCTCGTAATAGGGAAATTAACTCTTCTTCTTCTTCTTCATTGGTCAAATCATGCCCTATGTATGTGCATTTTTATTCCCCTTCTTCTAAGGTAACTATGATTTTTTTGGTTTTCTCTCGATTATCATACGCTTCTCTGATGCCTGCTTCTCTTTTGGGCATTCGTATCATGATCCATCTATCTTCTATTTCATATTTCTTGAAGTTCTTGGGTACTTCCATAAGTGGTTCTTCATCTTCCTCTGTCTTAGGTGATTTCTTTCTCTTTTTTCACTTACTTTCTGTATCTTTTATGAGGGACTCATGTCGTTCCATTTGACTTTCCTTTTCCTCATCAAGGGTTTTGGCTTCTACAAAAAAAGATATTCCTCTTCTGTGGAATAGAAAGGTTCCATGATGATGGATTCTAAATCTTCATTACAACTCTCGTCAGATTCTTGGGTCACTTCCATGCACTCATCTAGGATAAAGTATTCCTCAATAGGTTCAATCATAAAGATGGAAATATCAAATCCGTCCTCATCACAATGAGGGGTCCATTGTTCTTCATTTACCGCTATGTCCATTGTAGCTAAGATTTCTACCCAACCATGAGGCTTGAATTCCTCGTCTGGAAATACTATAGGTGCATAAGTTGGGTCTTGAAGAGTTCGTGGTTGTCATTCTGAAGCTAAATTCCTGGCTTCTAACCGTTTTCCTCTTGTTTTGCTACTTTACACATCCATAGATGAGTATCCTCGTGCAACCATGAGGGGTCTAATTCTAATGAGTGTATCTGTTTCTTCTTGTGACCTATGGATGGTGTTCCATTGTATTGGGGGTACGTCTTGATGGGAATAGTCTTTAAGATTGACTTTGGTGGTTACTCCTAAATGCTGCAAGTACAAAGAATTAGTTCCCCAATCTTGTACGATTTGCAACTGACACATGAATGGTCGTCCTAAAATCATTTCGTAAGCGTGATTCTTCCCAAATATCACAAATGGTGAAAGTATGGTCAAACTCCATACCACAAGTGGTGAGGATATGCCTTCTAGTAAGCCCAATGGCTTCTCTATATGTCCGTCAGTCATTTGTAGATTCATCCTTGGGTCTTAATTCTGGCTTACCCCAACATTTCCATAAAGGAGTGGTAGAAATGGCTACTCCGGCCCCTGAATCTAGAATTTTTTTGGTGGTGTAGCCCTGGTGGGTTATCGGGAGATAAGTGTTACCTTCCTCTCCCTTGCTCACATCTCCAATTCGTTCCACTGGTATTTCTGGTACCTTCTTGTGTGATTCTACTTGTGAGTATGTGGTCATGATCTCAGGGAATTGGTTTGCTACGTGCTTCCACAGCTCTGGTTTGATTTTCAACAGTTCTTCTAAGGTGAGGTGACACTGGACTTTGGTGTTCTTGATTACTTCCATGTTTCTAGGGATTACAGATTCTTCATTCCCCATTATTATAGTGGGTGCTCTCATGCTAATAGACTTTGCTTCCCAAGGTCCTATGAACTGAGGTAATTCTTGCAAAGAATTGGATTCAAAATCTGTTTGTTCACTCAGTTGCTCTTCCTCTACATTGTCATCGATAGAGGGTATGTCTTGGGGAAATTGTTCCTGCAAGTCATCTATCTCTTGAATAGGAGGATGGATTTCTTGCTCTAGTCTCCACTTCTCTTCTTGGATTTCTCGTAGAAAGCCTGGTGAATACTTGTGTATGGAAGACATGTTGTCTTCAGCTTCTGTATTTGGTACTTGAGACAGGGATGGTGCATTTCTTTCTTGTGTCTCATAAATAATAGGGTTCCTATGCAGATTCTTCTTCGCATGCTATTGATCAAGTATTCTTACCTCTCCAGTAATCCTTGAAAGTGTAATTCAGGTTTTGCCATGTTGTTCCAATTAATATAACGAGAGGAATCGAACATAGCTTGTGCTAATTCTACCATCTTCATGCAAAGTTTAGTTTTCTCAATCTCTCAGTCTGCTCTTAGGTAGTTCTTACTCATTTCAACTACTTGGGGTCCCTCTTTTAATCTCTCCTAGTATGCACAAAACATCATGTCTAGATTTTGAGGTATAGGTTCAGCTAAAATTGATCCTGATTTCTGAGCTAGGTTCTCTTGATTACATTCTTGCAAAGTCAATTCTAGAAATTTAGCTCTAGATTCCTTGAGACTTCCTTCCAACTCAGTTATCTTCTTACTCCACCTCCTTTTGATTCTTTCTTGTGAGTCCTTCCAAGTTTTCCTCTTTCTACTACTAGATTCTCCAACTTCACTAGTTTTGGCTATTTTTTCAGAATTCTACTGCTGATTTTGTAACAACGCTTGGGCTCTTGTTATAGATTGGATAGGCACATATGTAGGGTTGGATCCATCTGAGTTGTGTACAATGCCTATCACAATCCAAATGCATTGTACGGTATGAACATGTCTTCTACTTGCTCTACTCGTAGCATATTTCTTAAGTTCCACAACATGGTCATAGGGATCTCCTGTCCCATCAAAGTAGTTTTTCATCGACTTTACTAATTGAGTGGGTCTTAGTATCCTGGGGTGTTCACGTGGTCTTGGTAGAGGAAAATCATCTCTACCACCAGGTATTCTTCGTTCCCTTTGTCTTTCCAATCTATCGATGTCCATGGTTGGTATATCTCTCCCTAAAGGATGAGTAAAACTTACTTCTGCTCTTTCTTTGTTCTTCTCTCTTTGGGTACCATAGGCTGAGGATGTCCCAACCCCATGATGGCTAGTATTTACATTTGTTCTTGATGGGGGGAATACTAACTTGCCTCTCCATGTGTAGGCATGTCTCGCATGATCCGACACTACAAATATTCTCTCTGAGGTATTGTCCAAATATACTACCTGTCTAGGTGTATCCAGGTCCATGAATTCGTAAATCATAATGGAACCTACCTCACTAGGTTGTTCCATTCTGTATCTCCAAAATGCTTCATCCGTGTCCTTGTTCAAGAACAATTCTATACTTCTATTATCTTGAGGGATCCAATCTCGGTTTAATACTCTTGTCAATACAGATTTCCCTCTAGGTGTCCTAGGTTCATCTCCTAGTGTTTCTTTTCCTTGGGATCTTGCTTTCGTATCGAGATTAACTACACCAAACTCATTGGTGTGGTTAGGTTGAGTACTTATGATGTACATTGTTCCTTCTTTGTCTATGTAAGCATCTCTCTCAAATTTCACCATTGGATGTTCCAATCCAATGAGTTGGTCAGAGTTATGCAACTAAACTACTAATCTTCGCAAACCATCCTCATAGACGCGAGCACCTAGGTGGTTGGTTCAGACATATTCTAATTGGGTTCTGTAGGGTCCTTTGGGTCTTTCCAAATATGCTACGCTTAACCCTTGTTCTCGTCTTTTCATGCTAAAAGCCATTTCTGACTCACTGGTATCTGAGCCCAAATCATAAGGGTAGCTATTCAATTGTTGAGCCCACAAACATGCAGTAGTTCCTAAACTTGCTTCTGATGATCTAAGGCTTCATCGATCTGACTTACCTATATGCTTGCCCAATCTAAGGTTCATGAATTTATTTCCTAAACCACTCAATACACACTCTGATCATCAATGCATCCTTGTTCTTAGTCTCTTGTTTCATTTTTGATTCCTTCAGATTCTTGTCTTGTCTCAATGTATGCGTCAAGAGTGAACTTTTCGTTGTACTTTTGAGTTCTCGTTCTGTCAGACTTAAGTTCTTTCCTTTAGGTTTCTCGTATAACACACTTTTATCTTGTTCCTAGACTTGAAAAATTAAGTCTCTTGGACTTGATGCATTCCTATCGTCAGCCTAATTTAATCCACAATGCTAGACATCTAGCCTAAGCTAATAATTGACTGAGGTGGTTGAGTATTCTTCTAGCCTCAAGTCAGCTTCATTGATAACCCTGATGCCCAAGAAGTTGCACTTCCCAAGCCTTGCGTTCTTCACCTGCCTTGCTTTGATTGCCATTGGATAGCTCTTGCTAGACCTGCCAAAATCCAATGTTTAGACCAATTTCTTAATTTGATGATTAAGCACTTTGATATGTACACCTTTAAGCGTCCCTTTTTCTCCTTATGAAATTTCCAAGTGCCCCTTGGCTTTCCTTATCCCACAAATGGGTCAACCTCAATTTATACTACCTAAATATCAACACATTATTCTTGAATAAAATATTTGAGGTCGCTTAGAACTCGTAAAGAGCTTTCTAATGAGCCTTAGAGCTCAAAAAACGGACTTCGAATGAAAACATTATGAACGTTTAGGCCCTCAGGGTAAAAGTTGACAAACATGTTTTTCTTCAGATATGAGCTAATAGGGGTCTCCAATATGCTTAATCACCCAAAAATTCACGCAAAATGGCCTCAAAATAGCCCAAAAATCAAACCCTAAATTTGGTATTTTAAGTGGACAATCGTGATGGTATGACATAATCGTGATGGTCTAGGACCGTCGCGATGTTCCAGTTGAACCATCACGATGGCCTGATTGTGCGAGGCGACACGATGGTCAAAACTGAAGCATCATGATGGTCAAAAGTGAAGCGTCACGATGGTCTATCTAGCGAGCAATCGTGATAGCGTGAGCACTCGTGATGGTCAATCGTCAATGCAATCGTCGTGATGGCATAAGCCAATCTCGATGGTCACAAGGCACAATGGCTTGAGCCAATGAGGATTGTCCGGAATTGAAGCGTCGTGATGGCATACCCAGTATCATCACGATGGTTAGTGAGGACACGTGGCAAGTGGGTCGTCGTGATGAGATGGGCCAATCGCGATGGCGTGGGGTTGGGGGGATCGTCGTGATGGTCAGTGACCGTCGTGATGGTCAGTGACCGTCGTGATGGTCAGTGACCGTCGTGATGGTCAGTGACCGTCGTGATGGTTCAAGTGAACCATCCTGATGGTGTGAGACCATCGTGATGGTCCGGTCGAGCCGTCGTGATGGTGTGAGCGAATCGCGATGGTGTGAGACAATCACGATGGCATGAGCCCGTTGGATGGTCCACCAAAATGCAAATTTCAAGAACACGTTTGTGGATTTATGTGTGTGCAAGGATCACATATACCGTGGTGTACTCGCTTACCAAAAAAGTCGACTGTGTCAGACCATCACGATGGTTTGACACCTACGACAGATCTGACAGAAGTTGATTTCTCACCTTTTGGAAGCTTTCTTGCTATTTTGGAGCACTGTACCTGCAAGAAAACTAAATAACACACATGCACAAAGAAGCACAAAAGCTCTCTCTCTCTCATGCACAAATGAGGGAAATGAGGAGGATACGTGGATATGGTGAAATTTTTGATTTTTTTGGAGTGGAAGAAGATGATGCAGTGGTGAAGGAGGAGTATAGAGGAGATGAAAAAAACAAAAAACTACCTAAAAACAACAACAAAAACTGAAATTTTTACCTTCAAACACCACTTCTTGCTATACTCTTACCATCACGCATTCGTCCTAGACTCGATTCCCGACAACGGTGTCAAATTTGGTGTTGCTCTAGCACAATGGTAAGCACCACATTAAGAAGCTCCACCTCCTTAATGTCAATCTATGGAAGAGATAGGAGTGATATGAAGATCATGAATGTGTGATGTAGTGAGAGTGAAGGTGAGAAGCATAGGGATGCACACACACATACACACACACACAAGAAAGTGACAAGCAAGACACAATGGAAGATAGGAAATAGACTCTATTGCTCAAGATCACTATTACAAGCTCAAAATAGCTCAAAGCTCACACTAACCAACCTAAAAAATGAGCTCTCTAGCTCTTTTTATAGATTCTAGACTAGTTTTGACCAGTTTCACATCTAGTGTCCGGCATGAAAGAAACTTGGAGAAGCTTCTAAGAGGTAGAAAAGTGCATTTTGAAGCGATGAAGTTTGGTCTAGCCAACCGGCACAAGACCAATCCTTGAGCTTATGGAGACTCAAATAGACCTTATAGGCATGCGTTAAGTGCAAAGAAATGCACTATGTACTTTGGAGCATCAAGGAGAAGGAGTCGATTCAAAACAGATAGGTTCACGTGTCGACTAGCTCTAAAAACTTACTATCTATGGAAGAGACAATGAACTTCAAATGCCCATAGTGGCCAGCGTGATTACAATTAAAAAAAATCCTTTTATGGGAGTGATTCACATAGGGTTGAGTGTATAGAATGCATAGAAGTTTAATGAATAAGCAAAATATGCTATATGAATGAATCAGACACTCAACGCTGGTACTTCTTATTTTTCAAGAATATGCAGAGATTGACCCCGAGACAGACAAACTGCGATTTCTCCCCATCTACTAAACGAAATGCTATGAAAATTTATAAGAATAAACTAGAATACCTTTCTAATGAGCCATCTTACACTCAATTTGGAGCTCTGTAGAGAGAGCAACAGCCTCTGCAAGATTACTGTTGGTGAAGAAGATGATGCAGAAAATTGAAGGAGAAAGACAATGATGGTCAAAAGTCTATGTATATTGCTTCCATGTATTGCACAAGTGATTTCAAGTCTTTATATAGACTCTAGGATTGTTCCACGACTTCTACAAGTGGAGTTTGAATTCAAATGAAGGTGGGAATGGTTGTTGGAGGGAATCAATTCACTTTCCTACAATCTAGGAAAAGTGAAGATCTAGTTTGATTTACTTTTAGGTGATTGATTGCTTGATTGAATGCAACCCAACCACCAGAAATTTGTGGTATTTAGGCTCTATCTTTCTACTTTTACATGTGTAAAGCTCAAACTTTTTACAATGGTAAAAGATGTTGGAGATAGACGTCTGCGGAAGCACACGAACAACACAAGGAAGGAGAAGAAGTTTGGAGCACAACACACAATACTGAATGTATTACTAGAGAATGTACAAAGATGAGTAACCCATTAGGGCAATAGGCGTATATACAAGCTGGGGGAAAAAAACCTCCTAAAGAGGGAAAAAGTGCCTCGGCGGTCCTAGAGTGTTCACACACATCACTACCTAAATATATCAACAAATCCCCCCTGGGAGTCATGCGGTGAACAAGTAGCTCGCACTCATGTATAAGGAAGTGCCAAGCTATGTGGAAATCACTCCACAAAAGGAAGTAAGCCCAAATCTTTGCGGAAAGCTTCAAAATTCTCCCTAAGGAGAGCCTTCGTGAAAATGTCTGCAATGTTCTCTTGCGTGGGCACATATGCCAAGCTAATCTTCCCAGCAAAGAACCTCTCCCTGACATAATGATAATGCACCTCAATGTGCTTAGTGCGAGCAGGGAACACAGGGTTCCTCGCAACTGCCAATGCGCTCTGAGTGTCAGTGAAGATGGTGGTGGCAGAAGATTGACCATCACCCAAATCAGCCATAAGGCATCTGAGCCACACACACTCAACAATAGCTGTGAAAGCTGCCCTATACTCAACTTCACAAGTGGAAGTGGCCACAGTAGGCTGCTTCTTGCTCAACCAGGATATACATGAGCTACCAAGCATGAAGCAAAAGCCACTAGTGGACACACAAGTGTCATAGCAACCAGCCCAATCAGAGTCAGAAAAAGCATGCAAATCTGGCGGTAGTGATCCCCCCTTGGGATAAAACAACCCAAGTAGCTGAGTACTGCTCAAGTAGCAAAAGATGCGCTTAACCGCCTGCCAATGCTTGACTCCTGGGCAATGCATAAACCTGCTCATCTGTGAGACAGCAAACTGAATATCTGGTCGAGTAATGCATAAGTAAATCAAGCATCCAACAGCCTGCTGATAGAGAACAGCATCAAATGCATCTCCACCATCATGAAGACTCAAACGTAAACCCGTCTCCATAGGAGTGGCAATAGGCTTACAATCTTCAAGGCCAAAATGCTGCAATAATATGTCAATATACTTTGTTTTACACAAAGCCATTCCACCATCAACTTGCATAAACTGAATGCCCAAATAGTGATGAAAATGCCCCAAATTAGACATCTCAATTGAGGCATGCAAATTAGCCTTAAAATCAGCAATATGCCTCTCATGAGGACCAGTGAGCAGCATGTCATCAACATAAACCACAATGATCAGAAGCACATCATTAGCACGCTTAATATATAAGGTGCTTTCAGTTGGAATGTTCTCAAAACCATGTGCAATCAGATAGGCATGTATCTTCTCATACCAAGCACGTGGTCCTCTCTCTAAAGGATACCCGTTTGTCTCTCTCCAGAGTAGGCCCCTCATCACTGGCAGACCCTAGAGCAGCATAAAGGAATGCCGCTGCCGAGTCCTTGCAGCTTTACAGCTCAAGGTACAATCATAATTAAAGAAGGGTTTTTCCCCCTAGCCAATCGACGGCCAGGGAGATTCCCCAGCCAACCGGCAGTCGGAAAAGGAGCTTTCAGGGAGCCATATGATCAGCCCCTCTAAAGTGTATCAACAAAGAGAGCTATTCCACACGGATACCCGGAAGGATCCCTATTGCCCACGTGCTCAGAGGTGCTGCCGACGGACGACCAACTACAAGCAAGATATTTTTGAAGTCGACTTGAAGTTGAATTTTTATGGTGAAACTTTGAAGTTTATTTTGCTGCACACATGGAAAAATAAAGACCCCCCCTCAACAGAGGCCATCTGATGATCGACATTCGACAAGTTTCATCGATTGAATCTCCAAAGAAGATCACACGATTTATAGTCTCGGTGAATCATCCAAGGTGGCCGAAGCCGACCTACAACTAGAAGCTGATATCAAAGAAAAAATCGGGGAAGTACTAAATTTAATTTTCATCTATTTTCCTTCAGTATTAGAAACGGCATTTTCTTATTTCTAGTTGATTCCAAAGTATTCACTAAATTATGGGGGATTCCTACGAAAGTAACATGTTATTAGACATACCTAGGTAGGAAGAGGATTATGCACCTCAGGAAGGGGGTAGACAATTAGATTACACTCCAGGTCTTCCAGAGATAGGCCAAGAAGAAAGGCAAGAAATAAATATTTATAAAGATTTGAATGGTTTGGATGAAAAAATGAACGATATCCAAGCGGATATGTTCATTGTTAAAGAAATCCAAAACGAAATGGGTACCCTTCGTACTTCAATAAATGAAGTTAAAGGAAAGATGGAACAAATTCTTAATACGATTTGTCCATCCTTACCCTTACCTTCCCAAATGGGTTCCTTGTCTATTCGACCAAGGAACCCATCATATAGTAAAGGAACTGATGCCCCTTTACCCTTGCATAGTAACATATCTTTAAAAAATAAAGATAATGAGGAAATCCTCCTCATTCTGCCATTAAGTCTAGAAGCCTGTCTTTTGCAAAAGACTTGAAACCACCTCAATTTTCAGGGGAAGATAAAGACCGAAACAAAGATGCAGTCTTGACATTTTTAGAAAAATGGCAAGACTTGCATCACTTAAAAAACACCCCTGAAGCTTATCAAGTCTTAGAAACAAGTTTATCACTTGGACCTAAGGCTTATAAGTGGTGGATGAGCTTAAAGGAGGCTCACAGAATCCGAAAAACTTGGAATGAATTTGAAGAATTTTTTAAACCGCTAGACCTTCACGGCCTAGGCTAGACCCCGAGGTTTGGGAAAAAGCAAAAAATGAGAATCTTTCCTTTAAGTGCCTTAACCCAAGACATCTTAGTAAGAATTGCATGACCAGGGGACAACAAAAAGCCACCCGTAAGGTAAGAGGGAAAGAAAAGACAGGAATACACTTAGTCCAAACATTGAATCTCGAAAATAGTAAATTTTGGAAGAAAGTGGAAGTCCTTCACGAAGACGACAAGCATCAATGTTGTTTGTCTAACTCAATGTGGGTCCAAAACTAGTTTGGGCCTCATGACTTGGTCAAAATTCATGCTTGTATAAGTGGTGAAAAGGCCATAGTCATGATAGACGACTCAGCCACCCACAATTTCCTAAACTACTCACTGTGAAGAGACTAAAGTTGCCCCAGCAAAAGTCACCTCATCAGTATGTTGTATCTATGGTGTAGGGTCAAGACAAGAAAGTTTGGGATACTATGATCTATAACCTCGAAATAGAATTTCAAGGTTATAAAGATAAATTAGACTTTCAGATCATGCACATGGAAAGAACTGAGGTGGTTTTGGGTAGAGAATGGCTTTGGGGTTTAGGGAAAACACTTAAAAGAAGCTATTAGCTGAATACTTTGGAATTTGAGAGAAATGGAATCTGTTATCTAATTCAAGGAGAGCATGGTGTGCCCAGTACTCCTTTGATTTCTAGCATGGAGTTGAAAAAAATTGTAAATACTCAAAAAGCGAAAGTTTTCATGATACTTCCAACTGATGTAAACAATGTACATAATATGAATCCAGTTTCTTATATCTTGTCTCCCTTATCTGAACATGAAAGGTATAAATTAAAGTGTTTAATAAATAATTATCGGGATGCCTTTCCAAAAGAACTTCCCCATGGCTTACCTCCTGTTCGTGGGCAAGTCGACCATGCTATAGACTTGCTCCTAGGAACTAAGCCTATATGTAAATCCCCTTATAGACTCCCTTTTTCCCATCAGGTTGAAGTAGAAAAGCAGTTAAATGAATACCTAATTAAGGGATTCATTCAGCCTAGTCTTTCACCCTAGGCAGCACCCATTCTTTTAGTCAAGAAAAAAGATGGATCAATGAGACTATGCATTGACTATCGAGCCTTGAATAAAGTTACAATCAAGAATTAATATCCAATGCCCCGAATTGATGATTTATTTGATCAATTGAAAGGAGCTAAGATATTTTCAAAACTTGATCTCCGTCAACGATATCATCAAATTGAAATTAAATCTGAAGATGTTCCTAAAACAGCTTTCAGAACTAAATACGGGCATTTTGCATTTTTAGTCATGCCTTTTGGACTAACAAATGCCCCAACCACGTTCATGATACTAATGAACACTATATTAAGCCCTTATTTGGGAAAGTCTGTAGTTGATTTTCTTGATGATATTCTTGTCTATAGTCAAGATACATCCTCTCATCTAGAACATTTGGAAAAAGTTTTCCAAGTTCTAAGAGAAAATAAATTATTCGGAAAAGAAGATAAATGTGAATTCTTTTCATCAGAAATTAGATATCTTGGACACATCATATCTGATAAAGGGATTCAAGTGGATCCTGATAAGGTCCAAGTTATTCTTAACCGGCCTCACCCTAAAACTATTACAGAACTTCAAAGTTTTTTAGGGTTAGCAGGATACTATAGAAAATTTGTACCCAACTTTGCAAAAATCTCAACCTCTTTATTTGAGATATTAAAGGGTAAACCCAAAAGCCTCACTTGGGAGAAGGAACAGGCTGAAAGTACGGAAGTAATTAAAAGAGCTTTAGCCTCAACCCCAGTTCTACATATAGTAGATCCAAATGAACCCTTTGTAGTTGAAACAAATGCTAGTGATCTAGCAATAGGAGCTGTGTTGATTCAAAATGGTCGACCAATTGCTTTTGAAAGCCAAAATCTAAATTCAGCTCAAAGAAATTATTCTACCTATGAAAAAGAGCTTTATACAATTGTGCATGCTCTGAAAAAATGGAGACATTACTTGATTGGTGCCAAGGTAACTATAGTTTTTGATCAGGCAAGTATTAAATGGTTTGCAAACCAATCCAAATTATCAGGTAGAAAAGCTAGATGGGCCAAATTACTCGAAGAATTTGATTATGAACTCAGATATAGAAAGGGAAAATTTAATATTGTGGCAGATGCATTAAGCAGGATGCCCATGTTTAATTCTTTGAGTTTCATACAAATTTCTAATGAGTTAGTAACACTCATGAACGGAAAGTATCTAGAAGATACTAGTTTTAATAAAGCCTGGAAGAAGGTTTCTACTCCAAATACAAATTTATCAAATGAAGATAAGTTTAAACATTACAATATTCAAGATGAATATCTGTTATACAAAGGAAAGATCTGTGTTCCTTATACTTCTGAACTTAGAAAAAAAGTTTTGTTTGAATGTCATGATGCCCCAAGTGCAGGACATCCTGGAATCAACAAACTTATGAATTAGTAAAAAGGCAGTTTTATTGGCCTAGTTTACATAAAGATGTACATAATTATGTACTTAGATGCACTAAGTGCCAAGTTAATAAAGCTAAAAAGTTTAAGATAGGGGGTTTGTTGCATCCCTTAGAAATTCCAAACGGAAAATGGGAAAGTATTTCCATGGATTTTGTTACAGACTTGCCACGTACCCCTAAAGGTCATGATGCTGTTTGGGTCATAGTTGACTGATTGACCAAAATGGCTCGTTTGTTACCTACTCGAACTACAGTAAAAACTCTAGAATTGGCTAAATTATTCATAGAATAACTATATAGACTCTATGGATTACCTCAAGACATAGTGTCTGATAGAGATAGAAAATTCACTAGTCATTTCTGGAGAGTTGTATTCAATCGGTTAGAAAGTAAGCTTAATTTGAGTACTGTTGAACATCCTCAAACGGATGGTCAAACTGAAAGAGTCAATCGAATACTTCAAGATATGTTACGAGCATACGTATCTTCTACCCAAACTAACTGGTAAGACTATCTACCGATAGTAGAATTTGCTTACAATAGTGCAAAGCATTCTGCAACAGAATATAGTCCTTTTATGTTAATGTATGGGTTTCAACCTAGAGCACCTTATGCAGTTGGACTTCAAAACGAAAAAGTCCAAGCAGCAAAAGATTTCTTAGAAGATATGAACTTTAAGCTAAAACTAGCCAAGGAAAACCTGAGGAAAGCCCAGGATAGAGCTAAATCTTTTAGTGACCCTAAAAGGTGAGATATTTCCTTTCAGGTTGGTGAATTAGTATATCTTAAAGTTCCTGAGAAATCTGAAACATTAAAAACAGGACCTTGTCCTAAACTCTCTCCGAGATTCTGTGGCCCTTTTAAGGTTCTTAAAAGAATAGGGACTTTGGCTTACGAGTTAGAACTCCCAGAAGATTGTTTACTTCATCCAGTATTCCATGTAAGTCGATTAAAAAAAACTGGTTGAACAAGACAATCTTGTATCTTTGGATACAATCATTCAACCAATCTCCCTTATTAACATCCCTCATGAACCTGAGAAAATACTACGCACTCGAGATAAGAAAACAAGAAATCATTTATATAAAGAGTGCCTAGTTAAATGGAGGGATGGAACCGAAGAAAGTGCTACTTGTGAACGAGTAAGTTCCATAAATAAAAGATTTCCATCTTTTTTAACTATTGGTTAAAAATGAGGAAAGCATCTTTTGAGAGTGAGTCCATGATCAAAAGAAGTGAATCATGGTGCACGGGGGAATACTCCACATAATATACCAAAACACATTTTCGAGGACGAAAATGTTAAAGGGGGGAAGAATGTTGTATAAATCATGGGTTAGACCCTCCAAAAGGAACCTATGTTTCTTGGATTCAACCCTTGAAGTTTTATTTCATAGAAGTCTCAATTGAAGGGTTTGTTACCTTAGGAAATTAAACTAAGGGAATAAAACCTTTTTGGGAGAAGCTTCTCCCAAGTGACACCTTGACTCCTACGTGACTTCAATTGAATGAGAAGCCATGTGATTCTCTTTGGAAAGTATCCACATGAAGGACACTTGGAAGGACACATGGCTAAAAATTAAGGCACGCAACTCTTGGACCTTTGGTATATATATGGGTGGAGTTGGATGGGTGGATATGTACTCACTCACTCTTTGGTGGATGCTATACTCTAGGAAGAAGTTTTCACAACACCCATGCAAGGGGTTTCCACACCTCCCAATCCTATAAGATATGCTTCTATAGGATTGACACTTAATTTCAGCTTTTGACAGTAAGAAAGTTTAACAACACTAGTGGCTGCACCTGAGTCAATCAAGGCCCATACAGTCCTTGCACTCTTTCCTTGTCCTACCTCTAGGGTCACAAATGGAACTTACTCCTGAGACTTCACACATAGCCATATGATATCCTGGATCTGCATAGGCATTTGTCCTAGGCTGATCTCTACCTTGTCTTCTCAATTTCATTCTTTCGATGCGTTCCAATGCTTCAGCCTGTGCTTCTTCTCGAATTTGCTTTTCATCTTCTTTACGTTTCTTTGCAGTATTGAGTCGATTTAACATCTCCTCCGTGAGGGGTCCTGATATAACTTGACTCTACACCCACTGATGTAACTTGGTAGGGTGTCCCCTTCTAGAGTGGATAGTTGAATTGCTCCACTTGTGGAGATCCTATTGATAATCATTGGTCCATAGCCACGCTTTTCTAGTTTTCTTGATTGTTGTTTCAGCATATACACCAAAACTAGGGCTCCTGCCTTCAAGCCTTTATCCTTCACATGGGCATCAAAGTATGCTTTTTGTCTTTTCTTGGCTGCATAAATTCCTTCTGCTACTCTTAATCTTTTTTCACCTAATTGTTCCAAGTCAAAGATTCTAGATGAGAGCTCATGGCCTGTCCACTCGTGCTCTTGTGCTAGTCTCAATGTAGGTATCAAAAAGTCCAATGGTAGCACTGCATTTTGGCCAAATACCATTTAAAAGGGTGTGGCTTGGAGTACCATTTTATTGGCAACTCTGTATGCCCAAACAACGTGGTGTAGCTGTTTGTCCAATAAGAGCGTTTATTATTCACTAATTTGGTCAGCACATTGCATAGAATCGTATTTGTGCTTTCGGCTTGCCCATTAGCTTATGGATGATAGGGGGCAGACTTCTTATGTACTACCAAGAATTTTTGGAGAAGATTTTCAATGACTTCATTCAAGAAGTGAGTGCCTCTATCACTTACTAGCTCTATAGGTAGCCCGTATCTTGTGAACACATTCTCAAATAAGAACTTAGCAGTCATTTGAGCATCGTTCTTCGTTGTGGCTTTTACTTCTACCCACTTGGTAAGATAGTATGTGGCCACAATGATGTATTCAGCATGGGAACTCTTAGCTGGGGGATTAATAGGACCCACAAAGTCTATTCCCCACTTAGAGAATGCACGTCTACCCATCATGGGTTTTAATGGCATCTCATCTTTGCGTATAGGATACTGAGTTCGTTGGCACACATCACACCTCTTCACGTAGGTATGTGCATCCATGCGAAGGGTAGGCCACCAAAGTCCTGCAAATAGTATTGCCTTGATCACCCGATCTGGACCAAAGTGTCCTCTTGCTACACCTTGGTGAGTAGTTTCCAAGATTCTAAGGTATTCGCTCTCATGGACACATAATCTGAGGTAACCATCTTTACCATGTTTGTATAGATTATCTCCAATGAGAGCATAGTCTAGTGCCTCTTGTTCTAAGCTCCTTCGTTTAGCCAAAGTCATTTCTTGAGGGAATGTTTTCGTCCTCAGAAAGGCTACTAATGGTTCACTCCAATCTGGCACTAAAGACACTTGGTACAGTGTAGTGTGCTCCATAGGTGGTCTAATATGACAGACTGGGCATTCCTTACACAATTTATGGATATCTGCTTCCATAGTTGGCCAATGCTCCCGAGTCTCCTTAGTTTCTGTAGGGTTCTTTGCCTCGAGTAGTGTTGCTCTAATGCACCTACATGTGCTAATTGCAACCATTTTGCGTACTCATATTCTTCCACGCAACAAGCCATGAGTGTTTATTACTGGGTGTTTGGGTCCATATGTCAATACTGGCACTATTGTTTTGGCCCACTGCGGCACGACTTCCAAATTAAACAAGTAAGCATCAGGAAGGTCATCTGATACTCCTTGTGGGGCCTCTCCAGATGTGAGCCTAGAGAGATGGTCTGCTCTCAAGTGAGTCTTGCCTTTCCTCACCACAACCTCAAAGTCATATTCCATTAGCAAGAGAAACCATCTTACTAATCTGCCTGTGTTGCATGGCTTGTTTACCAAATACAACAATGCTTGATGACCCGTAAAAAAATTTAAACTTATTTGCAAGAAAATAATGTCTAAACTTTTTAACTGCGTATACCATGCCTAATCCTTCTTGTTCAGTGGTCGTATAGTTTCGTTCAGTTGCATTCAACTATCTTCTAGCATAGGCAATTGGAAGATCCATATTACCTTCACCAGTAGGTTGTGCTAACACACATCCAATAGCATAGTTGGATGCATCCACATGCACATGAAGGGGCTTATTCCAATCTAGTGTCGTCAAGATTGGTGCTGAACATAATCGCCATTTAAGCTCATTGAAAGAGTTCTCACATTCATCAGTCCACTCAAAATTGGTCAAAAGGCCATACAGAGGTTTTGCAATAATGGCATACATGTGTATAAAACGTCGGTAATAGCCACAATGCCCCATGAAAGCTTGTACTTCCTTGAAATTCTTTGGCCTAGGTAGTTCTACGATGGCTCTCACTTTCTCTTCGTCAGTGGATATGCCATTCTTTGACACTATGTGTCCTAGAATCTTGCATTGCCTGACCATGAAAACACATTTTTTTGGGTTCAAGCATACTTGATATTCTCTACATTTGTCAAAGATTTGCCTGAGTGCAGGTATATGTGTCTGTCTCATGTTAGAATGAGCACAGAGGTCATCAACATAGACTTCCAAATTCTTCCTCAAGAACTCTTTTAAACATGAGGCACATCAGTCTCTGAAAGGTAGCATGCGCATTGGTGCGACCAAAGGGCATTACTCTAAAGGCGAATATGCCCCACTCTGTGGCAAAAGCTGTCTGATGCTGATCTTCTAGAGAAATGGCTACCTGATTGTAACCAGAAAACCCATCAAGGAAACTGTATACTTCCTTGCCGGCTACTCTTTCTAATAGATGCTCAGTGATAGGAAGCGGATAGTTATCTCGAATAGTGGCTGCATTAACCTTCTTCAAGTTAATGCACACACGTAGCTTTCTATTCTTCTTGGGCACCACTACAATGGGGGATACCCACTCAGTGTGCTCAATTTCATAAATAAATCCAGCTTCAACCAAGCGATGTATCTCTTCTTTGATCTTGGCCGCATAGTTATCGTTGTATATGTATGGCTTCTGTTTAGAGGGTTTGGCATCTGAGGTCAAGTCCTTGTAACTCCAAGCGAATACATCTCGGTATTCTCTTAGCAAGGCTATCAACTCTTGCTCTTCCTCTTCCGTCAGATCATGTCCTATGTAAGTGCATCTCTCTTCTCCTTCTTCTATGGCTACCACTATTTTCTTGGTGGTTTCTTTGTTATCATAGGCCTCCCCTGCTTGTGCCTCACCTTTAGGCATTCTTATCATGACTCTCCTATCATCTATTTCATACTTCTTAAAATTTTTAGGGACCTCAAACAAAGATTCTTCCTCCTCGGGTATGACTTTGCTCTTCTTCCTTTTCTTGCCTTCACTCTTGGTGGCCACTTGTGAGGTTAAACTCACATCGTTGGTAATCTCTTCATGTCTCTGAGGGTGAGCTTCTACCTCATAGAAGTATTCTTCATCTGATGCAAAAGGCGGGTCCATAATGGTTGACTCTAGATCAGAGTCACTTGCATCCTCGAATGCATCAGTGCTAGATTCACATTCTTCCAGAATCGAATCACCCATGATTGGCTCTATTGTGAAGACTAAAATGTCATAGCCATCCTCATCACAGTGGGGTGTCCATTGTTCTTCATTGATGGCTACATCCGTTTTTGCTAAAATTTACGCCCAACCATGAGGTTCAAACTCTTCGTCAGGGAATACTACAGGTGCATAGGCTGGGTCTTGAATTAATGTATGGGTTTCCTTCGCACCTATCTCTCTAGCTTTTTCTCTCTTCTCTTCTTCCACCGCTACTTTACACATCCACAAGTGAGTGTCTTCATGAATCCATGAGGATCCTGACCTTATGGAATGCACTGACTCAGTATCATCTTTGGCTCTATGGATGGGATTCCATTGGATGGGGGGTACATCTCTATGAGAATAATCCTTGAGATTAACTTTGGTTGTAACACCGAAGTGTTGCAAATACAAAGAACTGGTTCCCCAATCATGCACCACTTGCAACTGTTGCATAAATGTTCTTCCCAAAATCATCTCATAGGCCTGAGTTTTGCTAAGGTCACATATGGCAAAAGTATGTTCAAACTCCACACCACATGTAGTGAGAGTTATTCCTTCTAGCAGTCCTAAGGGTCTTTCAATGTGACCATCAGCCATCTACAATTTCATTCTCGTTGGTCTGAGTGCTGGCTTGCCCCATCGCTTCCATAAGGAAGTGGTAGCAATGGCAACTCCTATGCCTGAATCCAAAATTGCCTTCGTTGTGTATCCTTGATGGGTAATGGGAAGATAGGTGTGTCCTTCTTCTCCTTCGCTCATGTCTCCTATCTTATCCAAGGGTAATTATGACACTGTTCTATGAGATCCTATCTGGGAACGAGGTTTTGCTACTTCTGGCACTTGATTGGCTACATGCTTCCATAGTTCTAGCCTAACCTTGAGTAACTCTTCTAAAGTGAGATTGCACTGCACTTTAGTGTTTTTCACTACCTCTATGTTCCTAGGTATGACTGAGTCTTCGTTTCTTACCATGACCGTGGGTGATCTCATGCAAGTAGACTCTGCTTCCCATGTGCCTGTGAACTGGGGTAGTTCTTTGATCTTTCATGAGATTGGGTACTCTCCTGCTCTCCATAAATAGAAGGAATGTCTTGTGGGAATTGATCATGCGTGTCATCCATAAGTTCAATGGGAGGAGGGACTTCACTTTCTTTAGCCCATTTCTCTTCTTGAATCCCTCGCAGGAACTCTAGTGAATACCTATTCATAGAAGAAGAGGTGTCTGGTTCAGTGGAATTAGGCACATAAGCTTCCTGGGGGGAATGCTTATTCTTTCGCTTGCCTTGTCCTTACTTTGAGAGGGGGGTCCTTTTCTGATTGTGCAATTAACCTCTCCAATCTTTCTAGCAGTCCATCAAAGTGCAACTGCATCTTAGCTGAACTAGAGAAGTTAAAGAGGTGACTAGCTTCGAGCATGGTTTGAGCGAATTCCACCATCTTAGCACAAATTTTAGTTCGTTCAAGCTCTAGTTCAGCTCTGGGGTAACACTTTTCATGATCCGTTATGTTTGGCCCTTCTTAGATTCAAGCTTGATATGCCTTAAGCATCATGTTTAAGTCCTCGGGAGTGGGATCTCTTAGGACTGATCCTACTCTAGAGGGTGGTGGGATTGAGTACCGTGGGTTGGACGGTGATGGGTTGGAAGGAGATGGCGATGGTGGTGGTGGAGTAGTGTGAGAGGGAGTTTGAGATGTGAGTTCAATGATCTTGGCTTTCGTTTCTCTTAGACTTTCCTCGAGTTCACTCATCTTCTTTGCCCATTGTCTTTTCATTCTATGTGTCTATCCTTCCAGGCTCTAGTCCTCTTGGTTATGCTCTTAGTTTCGCTAACCTGGGAACTCTTTTTTGCACCTAAACCTTGGTTCTAATGCAAAGCCTGAGCTCTGGTGACCACCTGCACAGGGGCAGTGGAAGTAACATTTCCTGTAGAGTCTACTACTAACCCAATGACATTGATATGAGTGATTTTTGGCATATTATTGGGATTCTTTGGGCAATCTCGTAAGAGATGCTCCTTTCCGCAACCTTGACAAAAGCCCTGGATTGTTACTGACTAAGGTTGTGTAGGTGCAGACATGGGCCAATCACGAATCAGGTGATCTCCCTGACATCGGTAGCATGGTCCTCTAGGAAATGGGGGTCTTACCTGCCTAGGTTGGGGTTTGCATACATGACATTTGCATACTTAGGCTCCCAACTAGGTTCACTCGGGTCTTCATAATAGTATGACTCATTATGCTCGGGTGACTACATGTAGTAAGCTTGTGGGCTCTCAATGTGAGTAGAGTCAAAGCTATGATCACTAGGGTCACTTTCTAAAAGCAATGGTGTTACAGGCACTATGGCTCTATTGAGATTCTCTTCTGCAGCTACATACCTTATCGGGATCATATTGGATGGGGTTGGGGGCTGTTGAGCTAACACAGTCTGAGGCCTTTGTTGGTTTCGGTAGGGTTGCTGTGGCTTGCCATATTGTTGTGGTGGGTATTGGTTCTGGTATCTTCCCTGTTGTGGATATGGCTAAGGGTAGGTTTGCCTAACTGCTTGCTTATTGTATGGGCAATCTTGTGCGGTGTGATTAGTGTATCTCCGTTCTATGGTGCAGTATTGGCTACTAGGGTTCACTTGGGGTTGAGCCATAATGGGACATACATTCTCCATAGGGTCATCTCCGCAAGTATAGCATCTCCTCACTTGGGCAAACCTTGGTATTTGTTTGTTTGATACACCTAGCTTTTGAGCTACTTTCTCTGCAAGTTCTTCAATGGATGTGGACTACGTGGAGGTGAGGCTACTAGAACTATCTGAATCTTTGTAGATTTTTGAAGTTCCAATTCCTCCCCTAGGTTATCCTCAATGTCGATGCACATGCGCACACACTCTTCTATGGTTATAGGGTCCTTTAAGTACACATATGATCTCAAATTTGCACTCAGCAGTCCATAGACTAAGAATAAAGACACTTGTTTGGCTCGTGTGGGTAACTCAGGAATCGGACATCTCTCTAGATATTGCCTAAACCTTCTTCTTGCAAGTCTAACGGTCTCTTGAGCTGTCTGCTTGAAGCTATGAATTAGTGAGGAAGTATTATGTTGTATACCACTCTTGGAGAATTCAGTAATGAAAGCCTGTAGAAGTTGGTCTATGTTCGTGAAGTGTCTTTCATTTAGTGGTTGAAACCACGTAAGGGCAGTGCTCCTAAGGGTTAGACCAAAAGCATTGTACTGCGTGAATAGGTCCTCAACTTGTTCAGCTCTCAAGACTTGCCTAAAATCGGCCACATGATCGTATGGGTCTCCCATGCCATCAAAGTAATTTGTCATGGACTTAACCAGCTGGGTTGGCCTCAAGGTCCTAGTGTGTTCTCTAGGCCTTAGTAAAGGAAAATCATCAGCATTTCTTTGGTTTCTTGGGGCTCTAGGTCTCTCAGTTTCTTCTCTATCCATCTCTATTCTCATCCTTTCTCTTCCCAAGGGGTTGGCAAAGCTTACTTCTGGTCGATCTCTACTTCTGTCCCTATGAGCTCCATGAGCTTGGGATGTTCCAGCTCCTTGGTGCCCATACGAGACATTAGATCTTGGTTGGGGAAAAATAAATTCACCCTTCCAAGTGTAGGCATGCCTACCATGCTTTGAGACCACAAAGATCCTCTTTGAACTATTTTCTAAATAGGTCACTTTGCCTGGGCTATCAGGATCTTTGAACTCATAGATTGTGATAGTTCCTATCTGATTCCGCTAATCAGGCTTATAGTGTTGATATATTTAGGTAGTGATGTGTGTGAACACTCTAGGACCGCCGGGGCACTTTTTTCCCTCTTTAGGAGGTTTCTTCCCCCCCCCCCCCCCCCCCCCTTGTATATACGCCTATTGCCCTAATGGGCTACTTATCTCTATACATTCTCTAGTAATACATTTAGTATTGTGTGTTGTGCTCCAAGCTTCTTCTCCTTCCTTGTGCTGTTCACATGCTTCCGCATACGTCTATCTCCAACAATTGGTATTAGAGCAGGTCGTCGTTTCATCTAGGGCACCGTCGATACTCCTCCGTTTGCAGTCTCAGAATCGCACGAATTTTGGTGAGCATATGCAACACTTGTGCAGGCTATTTCGTCTTTTTGTGCCAAAGGTATATACCAGTTTCTGTTTGCCAGTATAAGCATCTCAAAGACTGCTACATGTCTAGTGGAATTTGTCTAGGCAGTTCTTTTCAACTTTCTGAGATACAATCAATTTTTTGCATCAAGGTATTTTAGTCACCGGCCATGGCTGAAAGCAGTGATGTATTTCGTGTGTTGGCTGTTGAGGATAAGTTGGATGGTACCAACTACCCATTATGGGCTTATATGATGTGACATGTGTTGGTTGCAAAAGGACTGTGGAACATTGTGCAGGGTGTCGAAAAACGTCCTATCACACCTACAATTGTTACAACTCCAGGTACTGAAGCTGATGCAGAAGGTGTCGAAGATGGTGATATTCTGCATATTCCTATTCGTGCTGCGGTTTCTGCTGCACCTCCTACAAAGAAGATTCGTTGGGATGGTAGAGATGCCCCAACACATGCACTGATAGCTTTGTCTGTCAAACGTGCCATTATTCCTCATAATCGCTCTTGCAGAACAGCTAAGGATGCTTGGGATACACTTACCACATTGTACCAAGCTAGGAACGAGGCTCGTGTTGCTTACCTCTGAAAACAGTTGGAGAGTGAGCACATGAATGAAGGTGATTCTATGGATAGTTTCCTAACAAAGATAAAAGCTAAAGGAACAATTGATTTCTGCTAATGCGGTTATACCAGATAGCTCACTTGTGCAGACCGTTTTGAATGGTCTTCCTGATTCATATGAGAGTTTTGCTTCTACTCTTCGGTTGATGATGAAAGGCAATCCAAATGCCTTGTCATTCGAGGAGTTAGTCTCTGTTTTGTTGCAGGAAGACCAGTCCAGGCAGAACAGGTCCATTATGCGTGTTGTAGATCAAGCTTTCCTGGCTAGTGAGAATGGCAAAGGAAAATGGAGCTTTTCTACTAGTCAGCATAAATATGCAAATGCTGCACATTCGAAGAACCAAGACAAAGATGAGAAAAAATAAAAAAAGCAGAAATTGTTTTGTAAGTACTGTAAAGGGAATGATCATATCATAAAGAACTGTCCAAAACTGGCTGCAAAAGAGGCAAAGAAGAAAGAGGCTGGAATGGTTGTTGCAGAAGCCTCTACAGCAAAAACAAAGTCTGCTAATCTTGTGCAGGAAGAAGAATGGGCATTTACTACTGTTTGCAATTTTGACCCATCTTCTCATGAGCAGTGCATGTCTGCACTAGACTCAGATGTTTGGTACTTTGATAGTAGGGCGACCAAACATATTACCTTGCAGCGTAGTGTTAGGCCACCGGATGGGAATAATGTAATTTTATTTTCCATAGTCGCACTCACCGAAAAGGCGTAGCGAATAGTTGTAACTTTTTATCCCTTAATGAAAAGGCATTACGGTGTTCTTCGGCATAAGAGAGACGGGTTTGTCAGACTGTTTGTTTGGGCGACCGTTGTGGAGGTGATCGCAATCCGGGTGGATCGGGTCCGGTCGTGGCACACACAGGGTGTATGAAGCTAATGAATGTTGGAAGGTTTAAAGATGTGAAAGTGAAATTAATGTTGAGTATGGAGAAGAGAGAGATGTTGAAATGATTATGGGAATAGGAATGTAGGAGTGCAAGTTAGATTTATGAACATGAATGATAAGAATGAAAGAGAACCATACATACGAATGAAATTTGGAAGGAAGAATGGTCCATTGAAGGAGCTTCTTAAACACTTCCTAATCAATCCATATGCATAGTCTTCTTTGGATGATATGTATGCATGACGAGAATAGATGGAACCCTTACACATAAACCAGTTTCGAAAGGAAGAATGGTCCAATATTGGAGCTTCTTATACACTTTCAGAAACTAATCAATATGTATGGGTATGTATGGATTATATGCATGCAAGTGAATTATGATGATAGAGTTTACTCACAAGCTCAAAGAAACATCCTCACTGGTTCAACGCAATACTGCGGAGCCTTCTCACACATAGAAGAAATAGAAGACATGTAAAAATACTTAAGAGACTGAGAGAGGAGACAAGAGACAAGTGACAAGTGACATGAATTAAAAGGATTTGAATTAAGTTACATGTAAAATATCGTCGTGGTACGTCATGCTAAGCAGTCTACTGATCAAAGGTGGTTCCGACCCTCAAACCATGACAGTTCAACCGAATGTCACACGTAAGAAGGTGAGTTCCACTCCAGTGACCCTATGTCTGTCTAGGCTCGTAACGTCTAACTAAAGAAGTCTAAGACTCATTAAAATCAGCTCTAACTCACTCACACGCTCCACCAAGGGTGAGTCAAGATAGAGATGCTGGTTTCAAGAGCCTATCCTAGATTGGAGTTCTAACTTAAATTTGAAGCGAGGTTCTATACTCATACTAGCTCACCTTGGATCCTCACTCGCTCAACCGAGGGTGATCGTCTCAAGGAAACCGTAAGCTAGCATGAGCCCTATGGATGCCTAACAATGATGCTCTAGGAGTTTGGAGGGGGGTTTATATAGTTTTTTGAATGAATTTGGGCCCTTGGATCTAGAGAAATCAACTCTCAACTCTAGGATCACTACTTTCGATTACAACCATTTGATTAATCAAATCAATGGCTTGGAATTATTCTTTCTATCAAATCTAGTGTAAAGGAGTGAAATTTAGGCGCCCTCATTCTCCACCATTGGATCTGGGGATGATCTGGACCGTCGGATCAGTGCTGACATCAATTCGGATAAGATAAGCCACTATTTTTGGAGAAATGCTGCATTATTGATCTTTGATTGTAAAAAAGGTCTTCTTTTATGGAAAAAATTCGTGGATCCTCCTTCCTTTATGCTTTAGTGCATCTCCACCCTTGAATATGAGCTCATCTTGACCGTACAACATGGTTCAATCATATTTTGACATGTGGCAGACATTCAAGCCTTCAATTTTCTTATTCTAGAAAACTGCGGTGACCTTGAAAACTGGACTTTGTGCTCTTTGACCCTCCAAAGAGTCTTTGATGAAGATGAAACATTATAGGACTATGTTTCCAAAGATCTCCTTCAGGAATATGCAGAAAAAACTCCCATCTGAATCTAACTTGTACAAGTTTGACTACATTTGGAAGCTTGCAAGGTGGCATTAAGGTGTCTAGGAAGCTCGGATAGCCTTGAAAATTTGTACAAATATGTAGCCACATATGATCTTTATACATGCCAAACCATATGGCTAACATAATTTTCTATACAAGAATTTGTAGGGTCAAACTAGAAAAATTACATTTTTACAAAATGAACATAGCATATCAATGTGCTACAAAATCCATTTTCTGCTGAAATTTGGGCTATAGACTGCCTTTGACAATCTTTACAAGTATATGGATTTTCATCTAATTTGGTGACAATGAAATTTTTGCCGTAATTTCCCAACTTTGACCAGCTTTGACCAGCTTTGACCGCTACCATGGACTTTCTTGATTTCTTTGAAACTTTGTATGTGACCTTCCTTTGACATCCTTGATGCATCCTGGACTTCTCGAGGAATTCTGGCTACCTTCGCCAAATATGTTTTTTGTAGGCCTTCACAAGTGAGAGAGGAGAGCAAATCTCGACGACATTCGCCCCCACTAAACCTGCGATTCCTCCGGAAGCGCCACTCTAGCATCTGTGAAAAACAAAATGTTCCAGGCATCAAATTCTTTTATAGGCAACATAAGAAAGATGGAAGGAAAATTGATTATATGCATGAATAAGTAGGTAACGTGACATGAAGCAAAATTTGCATGAAAGAAATAATTGAAACAGGCAACATGAATATGCATGAACAAATAGGCAACATATATGCAAATGAACAAGCAACATTGGCAACAAGAAAGAAAAAAAACAAGCATCAATATGAAGTGGAAGTGGATGTATTGAGTCGTTTTAAGCATCAGTTCCTCTCATCTTGAAGAAAATTTTGTACCTTTTTCATAAAGCAATCTACCTTAAATATGATTATAAACAAAGATTTAGGATTTTCAAGAGACATCTTTCATCTTTAGCTTATTTTAGATCAACTCCTTTCCTACATAAATATGAATATGCTCTTTCTCTAATAACATGCAAGGAAATCTAACTAAACTCCACTAATGCATAAATCTGCCTATATAGCCCATGATTTATTCTACTCTACCTCTTTATCCTCCTTTGGCTTGCTCTTTTTTTTTTTTTTTTTTTTTTTGATGATGATGATTCGGCAACTTTATGGTTACGATCACTTTTTTGGGGTGGAAGAAAGTGTAAACTTCTTGGTAACATGTAGCAACTTTTTTTTTTTTTTTTTTTTTGATGACGGGGAAAAATTAAACCCCGATACAAGGTACAACCATTTTTGATGACGGAGAACAGTCGTTTTAAACTCCGATACAAGTGCTGTGAGATGGACTAAGGATGTAGAAACATGCAATAGCAGGAGCTAGGATTTCAACAATTATGCTTTCGATACTGGATACATATGCATGTTTATATATGAAAGTCATGTCACCAAAATAAACCTCCAAATCTACATGCCCTATCTTTCCACAATCCTAGATTATAATCAATTTCTTAGTAGATAAGTTACTACTTAAGATACAATTTTACACAAGTAGAGAAATCATCATTTGCCTTTTTTAACTCAAGTGATGTGGATATGCAATGTGATGCAAAGACTGAAAAAAACATGCATGAAACAAGCATGGAAAAAAAATAGAATGAACTTGAAAAAAAACAAAGCAACATGAACTTGAAAAATTAATGATGTTTTTTTTTTTTTTCTTTTTTTTTTCTTTTTTTTTATAACATGGATACTCCTGTTTATGAATCGGCCTCATTGTTGTCATCTTCTTCAATGTCCTCATCCAAAATGTACTCGTCATTATCACGCTTCTTGAATAACTTTATCCTTTTACCTGCAATCAAAGTTTTTAGTGCAACACCATTTAATTCACAAAGAGCATATGTACCATTGTTGTTGACTTTTGATACAATGTATGGCCCAAACCACCGTTGAGTGAGCTTTTTGCGTGCATCATATTGAGAGTCAAATGTACTATCATAAATGAGCACCCAATCTCCTACTTCAATTGGCTTAGGACGCAATCAATGAGTTTTATCAAAATAATGCTTGTTCTTCATTCTAGATTCTCTTAATTTTTCAACAGCATCATCAAGTCTTAATTTACCTTGTTCTAACTGTTTAATACGCAAACTCAAAAAATCATCATTAGACATGTTTTCAGACCAAGGCAAATTTGACCATGCAGAAATATGAGACTGAATTGGAAACAATGGTTTTTGACAGTACATGAGTTCAGCAGGCATATATCCAGTAGTTCGTGTGCATGTCATTCTATCTGCCCAAAGTGCAAAAGGTAAGAATTTAGGCCATTGTTTGATGTCACCATTACATGCTTTAGATATGGCTTTCACAATAGGTGGATGCCCTCTCTCTATTTTACCATTGGCCTCTGGGTTATATGCAGTAGTGAGAGACAAACGAATACCGTGACGCTCAAAGAACTCTTTAGCTTCTCTCGCATTTAACTCTCCACGATCGGCAACTACTTTCTCTATGTACCCAAAGCGACTTATGACATCTTCAAGCAAGAATTTGCAAACATTGTAAGTGGTCTTAGATCGTAATGCACGTCCCTCTACATGATTAGTTAAATCTTCTCTTGCAAGTACAATGTAACGCATTTTGTCAATACCTTTAGGCATAGTTACAAGATCTACTACCCACTTGTAGTGAATACAAGGTGGATAAGTAGGATGCAACGGATCTCTATGTTTGACTGATGAATGAAGTTGACAAGTAGAACATGTAGAAACATAGCTACTAATGTCAACATACATCCTAGGCCAATAATAGGTACTTCTAATTTTTTCATATGTTCCAAAAAATCCTTTATGACCGGCCCATAATGTCTCATGCATTTCCTTCATTACTTGCAATTGAAGACCTCTTTTTCCTAGGACTCGTTGTGGATTCTTAACCTTACCCTTAGCATGTCTCCAAAGATAACCATTACATAGGAAAAAGTTATAAGCTCGTTTCCTAATGTTACGGAATCTGTTTGTAGTCCAGCTAGGTAATGGTTGTAGTGTACTGAGATACTTTCCTATGTCTCTCCATTCATCTTCGTACTCAGACTCATGAAATTTCTCATACTCATATATATGTGGAACATAGTCAACTAAATTCACATTCTTTATTAGATCACTTTCAAGATCATCATCAAATCTAGCTCTCGATAACATATCAGCAACTGAGTTTGACTTACCTGAAATATGAACTAACTCAGGATTTATGAACTTAATATATGAGATCCATCTAAGCATGGCTATATCAGGAGATGAACAATTGGCTATCATTCCAATGAGAGGCAAACAATCAGTCTTTACTTTGACATTTGCACCAATGAAATATTCTTTGTCTGTTTTCAAAGCTGTTACCATACCCCATAGTTCTCGTTTGATCTGTGGATATTTTCGTTGTGTTTCATGTAGAATTTTGGCACCAAACCTAATTGCATATCTATTCCCTTCACTATCATCTTGACTTATGACCCAACCTATACCAATAGGACTAGTATCAACAGTCAATATAATAGGTTTGTTAGCAGAATAGTCTACACGCTTAAGGATGGGAGCTTTAAGCAATAATTTCTTCAATTTACGCATAGCTTGAGTGTGTTTGTCAGTCCAAATAAATTTTTGTTTCTTCCTCAACAAGTCATAAAGACAATCAGCAACATGAGCAAAGTGAGGGATCCAAATAACATAAAAGATGCAAGCACCAAGAAATCTACGTACCTCACTCACGTTGTTACATGTTTCAGAAATCTTGCTAATGGCATCAACTTTTTGTGGGTATGGCTTTCGACCATAATGGCCACATAAATGTCCAACAATAAGTACCTCGTTGATACCAAAAACAGATTTCTCTATGGAAAATGTGAGACCTATCTCTTCAAATCGTTGAAATATTCTTTCACAATCAGAGATATGGTCAAGAACAAATTTACGACATCCCGATGAATCTAAAGTAATGTCCTTTACACGTTCCTCACTCCCTTTAATTGGAATATCATCAATGAATGGCATAGTTATATGAGGGATAAAGTCATGTAAGACCATATTCATAGCACTCATCATATGAGCCACAGAATTAGTCGCTCCTTGAGGTAAAGTACACATTCGCACTAAGCCTAAAGGAGTTTTCATTGTGGTTATGTCACGACTGTCAATTGCTAACTGGAATTGGTCATATCTAGAATATAAATCACCCATTGAATAGATAGAATGTCCTGAAAATGATTCAGCAAACTCATCTACAATGGGTCCTGTTCCTACATTCCTTATGGTGACTTTATTGACGGGTTGGAGATCTTGAATAAAACGTAGTTTCCCATTCTTTTTAGGCACAGTGAATCATCTGTTTGAGTAAGGTGCAAAAGATGGCTCTAAAATTCTCATGTTTATCTTCTCCTTAAGTAGTTTCATTAGCTCAGGTAAGTGAGCCTTTGGAACAGGTATAGGACGAAGATTCCATGGAATATGTGGAATAGTAAAGATTATCATGGGTGCAACTAGCTTAGGATCTACACAACCAATCTCATGAGGATACATAGTAAAGGCTTTTCCATGGCTACGTATAACTCTCTCAAATTTATCTCTCTCTGCTGGCAAAAGAAAGTCATCATCTCTACCAATTTTCACATGTTTGATTGTCTCATCCGTGAATTTATGTCCTATGTTTTTCTTATCCCGAAGAATTGGATCATTTTTCACATCAATAATTTTTTCATTACTTCCTTGAGGTAATGGTTGAGCTATGGGTTTGATTTTTTTGTCTACAGTTTTGTACTTTGTTTCAACTAAGGCATCATGTGTTTGGTTAAATTTTGAGCACTTGTCAACATTGAGAGCATACTCTTGGATTAGAGCATACTCATCAAGGGAAGAAATAAGAATAATATGGGAATTAGAATTTTGTTGAAGACATAACTCTAACTCCTCAAGAGTAGAGAAACAATGAGATGTCTCAATCACATGCTCAATGTTCTCATCATGTTCCATGATTTTGTTGTTTTTATAATTTTTTTGGCTTTTTTGGATAAAAGACTTGGACAATTGACTCTTATGAAGAAAATCTAATCTAGAGTGTGGAAAACAAAGTGACAAACTATTGAACAGGTTGGTTGGCTGCGAGATGTCAAACCAATATCCACTGTTGTCCCGCTCAACAATGGATTCTATCCGAAATTTTGATCATATGTAGCTCCAAACATGAATCGAGGTGCACAATCACTACAAGCATGCTCATGACCCTGAGTAACAATAGGTTTCTTTCTGATTGACAATCGATTCCTAGGATGATTCACTCCTACCGTCATGACTTGAAGTGATTGCATTCCATCCTTAGACTTAAATCTAGCATAGGTAGACCCATCATCCATGGCTTTAGTTTCCATACGACTCTCACAAATAAAGGGTTGACCTAAGAGAACTTCATAGGAGCAATTATCTTGAATAAAGAAGTGAAACTCTTCTGTGATTCCTCCTATGGATATGGGCACACTAGCACAAGCTCCATACAGGGTACCTACACCATTATCTGCAGTTCTCATACGCCATCCACAATCTTTATCTATGGGCCATCGAAAGTTATCATAGACTTCTCTTGAAATCACATTGATTTCAGAGCCGGAATCTACTAATGCATTTACAGTGATAGTGTTCTTATCATTTCCTATTTTGACATGCATCTCTGATGTACCTCTAGACCAAAATGTTCTTTTAAAGTGACTTTCAGGATTGTTTTCATGATTTTCATGGTCAGGTTGAATAGGTCCTAAGAAATTTTTATTAACATTTACTTCATCATCATCAAAGTCCTCTTCATCAGATTCATCAAAGTTTAAGGCTTCATTCATAGCTTGATCTTGATCTAGAGAATCTTGCATCTCAGTATCTAGATTAAGCGGAAACCTCTTCCTTTTAATTAGGCCGATAAAGTTATCTTTAAAAACAGGCTTTGCAATAGAGAAAACTTGTTCTAAAGACATAGTCACTTGACTCTTAAGCAAAATGTCATCTAAAATCTCCATAGGATCTATTTTTCTCTCAATTTCTGAAATCAAGATGGCTTTAGGTTTTCTCTTTGGTTTCTTTTGTTTTTGCTCAGGGTCTTGTTTTTGTTCATGTTCTTGTGTTTGGTCTTCAGTTTGTTTTGATTGTTCTTGTTTATCTAAAGGCTTTGGTTCTGTATTTCTTTGCTTTGTCTTCTTCCCTTTTTGTTTCTCCTCTTGTTTTTGTTCATTGGGTTGTGATTCTTGTTTTTTATCTTTAGATTGTGATGTTTCTCCTTGATCTATGATTGTTTCTATTCCCTCTGAGGTTTGTTTTCGAGTCACTCTTCTTTCACTAGGCTCAGCTTCATCTCTTTTTCGTTTTTCTTCTACATTGGATATGTGAGAAATAAGAGATTGATCTTCTATTGGTGATTCCCAAGCCGTTATTCTCCTAATCTCATCTCGTGCTCTTACTAAAGCCTCTATGGAAAAATCACCTTCCTTTGTGGGTTTACTTGATTCCACTTGTTCGTCAAGAGCTTCTAGTTTCACTCCTCTAGTTCCTACATCCGTTATGGTTATATTTTCATAGTGTTTTTTCATTCCTCCCTTACCATAATTTCCTTGCAAAGGTAGCCTAGATCGATAGTCACAGATTTTTTTGACTATGTCTATTACTAGTCGTTGCTCCTTAGCAGCCTTCAATAGTTCACAATCTCTCAAAAAGTGCTCTAACGAATCACACCAAGGACACCTACGAGGGCCACGCACAAAACCATTTTGATTTTGAGGATTTTGATTAACTTGTGGTGGGAAATTTTGAAATTGAGGATTTTGTTGATAAGGTATTGCTTGAACAGGATAATTAGGATTTTGAAAATGCAATTGATGTATTTGAGGAGCTTGGGGAGCAACATGTGGTACTTGAGGTGCAAGAGGAGCTTCCATATTATACGGTTGATGATTTTGAAAATTTTGATTTTGAGGATTTTGAAAAGCTATTTGAGAAGCTTGAGGATACAGGTTTTGATACATTTGAGGATTTTGCACATGAGGATGAGGATTTTGCATTGAAGGATTATGCATTGGAGGATTATGCATTGAAGGATTATGCATTGGAGGAACTTGATATGCTTGAGTAGGAGCTACTTGTGGATTTTGATTGGTAGCTATAACATGTTGATTAGGCTCTTGAAAAGTCATTGGGTTCATTTGATTTTGGAAAGTTTTGGTGTAATTAGATTGTAAAGCATCTATAGTCTTGGCCAAATGGGATTGTGTAGCAATAAGACTTTCCATTTGCTTAGTGAGAATATCCACTTGAGATAGTTCAACTACACTTTTATTTGGCTCTACTTTAAAACCTTGAGTAGGCTCCATCATTTGAGGAATAGGAGTAGAGTCAAAAAGCATAGCATGGGATTGTTCTCTAACTTGCTCCTTAGTTTGTGGAAGGCTAGCTTGAGGAAGACTAGTTTGCTCATAAAGCATGGATTGTCTTTGATGTCTATGGGCTACAGCCTCTACTACTTTACGCACTTTTTGCCAATTGTCAGTAAGACCATAGCGCTTATCTGGTTCTTCTAATCACCGTTCAACTTCCCTACGAGTTTCAGGATGAAGAAGCTTAAGAAAATTGATCACAAGATCAGGTTCCAAAGTTATCTTATCCTCATTAGGAAGTTGTTCATAGCGTCTAATATACTCATTTTGTAAGTGAGTAATAGAGCTACTAGGCTTTGGAGAATTGACCCATCGTAAGAATCCATCTCGATTATGTTGGCTATAATCTTCAAGATAGAATTCTTTGAGCATCTCCTTTCTAAAATCACTCCAAGGAAGACTATCATATTGAGTGACATGGTTTATGATAGAGCTATCAACAATTCGTTCAAAGAATGATATCAAAAGATCTTCGGGAAGACCAAAAATCATAGATTGCTCTTCAAACAAATCTAAGTAGCTTGTGATGTTGATGCCATTGAATTTTCCCTTCTCTCTCAACATAGAAGAGACTATTCTTTGGCCTTGTTTCTCAACAATAAGGGATTTGAATCCTTCCTCCATCTTATGTGAATAAGCAAGTGATGCACGATGCTCTAGATCTCTCACAAATGCGTTTACTTCACGACGAAGATGTGCACGATACTGTGAGAAATCCAGTGCAACACTCAAGACTGATGATGATGATATGATGAGGATGAAAAATATGAAACAAAGGATATGGATCACAACCTCCCAACAAGATCAGAAGCAAATGCCACGAAGCGTTTCACGTCGGGTTCAAATGTGGAGGTGATCGCAATCCGGGTGGATCGGGTCCGGTCGTGGCACACACAGGGTGTATGAAGCTAATGAATGTTGGAAGGTTTAAAGATGTGAAAGTGAAATTAATGTTGAGTATGGAGAAGAGAGAGATGTTGAAATGATTATGGGAATAGGAATGTAGGAGTGCAAGTTAGATTTATGAACATGAATGATAAGAATGAAAGAGAACCATACATACGAATGAAATTTGGAAGGAAGAATGGTCCATTGAAGGAGCTTCTTAAACACTTCCTAATTCCAATCCATATGCATAGTCTTCTTTGGATGATATGTATGCATGACGAGAATAGATGGAACCCTTACACATAAACCAGTTTCGAAAGGAAGAATGGTCCAATATTGGAGCTTCTTATACACTTTCAGAAACTAATCAATATGTATGGGTATGTATGGATTATATGCATGCAAGTGAATTATGATGATAGAGTTTACTCACAAGCTCAAAGAAACATCCTCACTGGTTCAACGCAATACTGCGGAGCCTTCTCACACATAGAAGAAATAGAAGACATGTAAAAATACTTAAGAGACTGAGAGAGGAGACAAGAGACAAGTGACAAGTGACATGAATTAAAAGGATTTGAATTAAGTTACATGTAAAATATCGTCGTGGTACGTCATGCTAAGCAGTCTACTGATCAAAGGTGGTTCCGACCCTCAAACCATGACAGTTCAACCGAATGTCACACGTAAGAAGGTGAGTTCCACTCCAGTGACCCTATGTCTGTCTAGGATGTTGGTGCAGACCAATCACCAATTGAAGGCTTGGAAGATCAAATGATGAAGGAAGAATCAATTCCTAAAGTGTGGAAGAAGATCACATTCAGAGGACAAGAGAAATGTACACATATGTACATTAGTATAGTCATAGATGACTTAGATCTTTTGTTTAGTAAGAATCATGTACAAATTATCTATAAATACTTTGAGAAAAGTCGGGGCATGTATGAGAGCATATGTGACAATAGTTAGAAGTCAAGAATGGGGGAGATAGAAGTTATGAGATAGAGGAAAGTGAATTTGAGTTAGCTCTCATCACTCAGTTGTAATTTTTTTGAGTAAAGAAAAATATTTGCGCCCGATGTTTCTGCGTGTTCTCCTTCTACAGTAGATCAATTGTGGAATGCTTTTGTACAAGTCTAAGTTGAGAGTTGCTTGACCTCTGTGCAAAGTTTTAGCTTCCAATTGTAATCAGGCTGAGTGAATTAAGTGTAGGAACATTCATATGTGAAGTATGTTCACTGGTTCCTAAAACAGGCGCAGATTTCGAAGTCAATGGTTTGGTCATTTCTCCTAGCACAGTTTAAAGTTTTGCATGAGTGAGAGCTTAATCTTTAAGTTGGAAGATAAGCTACTTATGTCTAGAAGCATTTTGTAAAACGGGTTCTATTCAAGGAGAACCAAGTCTTAAAAGTTACAGGTGTAAAGTCGACTGTTCTGAGTAACAGTTTCTGACATAGGTAACTTGTAAAGTTGATTTCTCAAGTTATACTTAATCTTTTGAAGTAATTCAACTTGGAGTAGATGCGCAATCTCTAGGAGATACTTCGTACAAAGTTTCATAAAAAACTTTACACGTTTGATAAGTCAATGTGGAGAAATAGTGCAGCAGACTTTTCTGTGTTTCATCTTCTTCACAGATTTGTTAATCTTTTGATAATTAGCAATTGATCCTCTAAATTAGTGAAGTGTTTGACTTACTCTTGGTATAGAGGTGCTCTAATCACAAGAGTAAGTTGTTCTTTTGGAGATTAACATTCTCCATCAGTGGTATCAGAGCAGGAGACATCAATTTGAAGAAAGAAGGATCCCGACTGCTGCAGATTCAAGAAATTCAACACTTGAAGGACTAAGAAGTGAAAGCTTGGAGTCAAAGCTTGAGGAGAAGATTATTTGACATCAAGAAAGGCAAAAGGAGTTCAATTCGAAGTAAAGGTACATACATTGTTTGTAAAGCTTGAAGATTTCAATACACAGGTGGACACAAGATGGGAGAAAGCTTGCAGATTGATAAGCTAGATAGGGAGAACTATCCAGCATGGTCCATGAGGATGGAAGCACACCTCATGAGCAAAGATCTTATATCATTTATTACAGGAGATGAAGAAAAACCTGAGTTTGCAGATCCAAGTATTCCTACTAGGGAAGAGCTTGCAATGTTGAAGACTTGGATGAGAAAGGATGCTCAAGCAAGGAGCATCATCTACATGGCTGTAAATGATTATCTTTTACCTCACATCAGAGGTTTGGAAAGTGCCACAGATGTTTGGAATGCCTTGGAAGAGCATTTCCAAAATACTACTAAGTCAAGGAAGTCCTCACTATGGGCTGAGTTCACAACCTTCAAGAAGAAGAGCTCACAATCAATTTCAGATTATGTGGCAAGGATGAAAGATATTGCAGATAGCTTGGGAGCAGTGGATGAAGACATTGAAGAGGAAAAGTTGGTAAGACAAATACTTACAGGTTTGAG
The DNA here is from genome assembly GCA_020310875.1 of Ceratopteris richardii. Taxonomy (NCBI): domain Eukaryota; kingdom Viridiplantae; phylum Streptophyta; class Polypodiopsida; order Polypodiales; family Pteridaceae; genus Ceratopteris; species Ceratopteris richardii. Next base: position 141,818,836 of record CM035409.1, on the reverse strand, counting down.
AGGAGATGAGAAGTGGAAGCCTTTCATATTGTCCATAGAATTGTCACTTGATCACTTTACTCCTGACCTTAATCAATTGCTAGGACACATGCTAACCTTTGAGCAGGATCTTAAAGGAGACAATGATAGAAGTACAAGTCAAGCTATGTATTCCAAGGACAAGAAAAAGAATGGCAAGGGAAAGCAATCAAATGATGATGAAGGGAATTCAAATCAAGCTAACTTCACAAAAGGGAAGAAAAATTTCAGAGGTAAAGGAAGAGGAGGTAAGAACAAAGATAATGCTAAAGCTTGTTGGATTTGTGGCAGAACAAATCATTTGGCAAATGATTGTTGGTATAACAATCAAAATGGTGGAAACAATAATCAGAATTATAGTCAAAGAGGTAGAGGAGGCAGAAACCAAAGAGGCAATTTCAGAGGAAGAGGAGGTAGGACATCATATGGTAGAGGAGGTGGAAGAAACTTCCAATCTCAGTCCTACAACAATAATTATTACAATTATGCATCAGATCAGAAGGATGACATGACTCTTATCTTGAATGCAACTCATGAATCAATGGGAGAAGATCAAAGAGTGTTTTATATTGACTCAGGGTGCAGCAACCATCTGAGTGGGAATCTATCCTTGATGACTGATATGGAAGCAAGGGTGAATGGACATACAGTTCAAACAGGTGACAATACCAAACATAAAGTGGAGAGCATTGGATCAGTGAAGACAAAGAGTGGAAGTACACTTCTGAGCAAGGTACTTTATGTTCCTACTATTCCTAAAAATCTGATAAGTGTAGGGCAAATTGTGGAGAAAGGATATGAGGTAAGATTCACAAATGATGGTGTTTATGTACAAGATCCAAATCAGGGATATAGAAACATAATTGCAGGTAAAAAGGAAGGAAGATTGTTCACTCTCAAAGTCCAAGGTAATGTGGGACATGCATTGTTTACCTATGGAGGTCAAAAGGTGTCTGAATTAGACCTATGGCATAAAAGGCTAGGTCATTTCAATGAGAGAGCTATAAAGGAGATGTCAAAGAATCAGGTGGTGCTTGGATTGCCAAATATTGAAGGGCAACATATGGTGTACAAGTGTGAAGCTTGTCAATTAGGTAAAGCACATAAGAGTTCTTATAACAAATCAGGGTACAAGTATTCAAATATGCTTGAATTGGTTCATACAGATGTATGGGGTCCCTCAAGGGACTATAGCATAAATGGATCCAGATATTATGTGTTGTTTGTTGATGATGCAACCAGGTGGATTACTTTGTATGTAATCAAGGATAAATCAGAAGTTTTCAAGACATTCAAACATTTTCATGCTTATGCAGAAAGGATCACAGGACAAAAGCTAAAGAGGTTAAGATCAGATGGAGGGGGAGAGTATTTCTCAAAAGAGTTTGATGATTATTTGTGGAATGCAGGTATCAAAAGAGAAGTAACTTGCAGGTACTCCCCTCAACAAAATGGAGTAGCAGAAAGGAGGAATAGGACTCTTGTAGAGTTTGCAAGAGCCATGATGAAGGAAAAGAATTGTCCAAATTACTTATGGGCAGAAGCCATTAACACTGCAACATACCTTGTGAATAGGTTGCCTTGCAAAGCTTTGGATGGAGGAACCCCTTATGAAGCATGGTGGGGTAAGAAGCCTAGTCTTGATCATTGTAAAGTATTTGGATGTATTGCATATGCTTATGTTCCTTCACAATTAAGACATAAGCTAGAACCAAAAGCAGAGAAGTATGTGTTTATTGGATATGATGATAGACAGATGGGTTACAGGTTGTGGAGTCCATCTACAAAGCAATTTCTTGTTACTAAAGATGTGACATTTGATGAGCAAAATATGTGGTATACAGGATCACCAAATGAGTATACAGGTGTTGAAGAAATACAAAGGAAAGGAAAGGCAAAGGTAAAAGTTTGTGAAGAAATTGTTGATGAAGTTGACTCTAGATGTAGAGTGCAGGATCATGTAGAAGAAGGGCCAATATTTGATTCAGAATCAAATGAGGCTGAAACTTCAAGAAGTGCAGAAATCAGGAGATCTACAAGAGAAAGGAAAGAGCCTATAAGGTATAGTTATGATACATCTTTCCTAACAACAAAAGATTATGCCTACATTGTGAAAACAGAAGAAGATCCAACCACTTATGAAGAAGCCAAAGGTAAATAGAATTGGGAGAAGGCAATGCAGGAAGAGTATGATGCTCTACTTGAAAATGAAACTTGGGAACTAGTACCAAGACCAAAGAATCAGAAGGTCATTGGATGCAAGTGGGTATATAAAACAAAGAGGTTTGCAGATGGTAAGGTGTCTAGATATAAGGCTAGACTTGTGGTCAAAGGTTATGCCCAAACTTATGGGGTAGATTATGATGAAACCTTTAGTCCTGTTGCTAAGATGTCTACAATTAGAACATTGATTGCTATTGCTACTTGCAAGGGATGGAAATTATCACAATTGGATGTGAAAAATGCATTTCTAAATGGATACATTGCAGATGAAGTATATATGGAGCAACCAGAAGGATTCATGGAATCAATTGGATCAGATTATGTGTGTAAGCTCAAGAGAGCTTTATATGGGTTGAAGCAAGCCCCAAGAGCTTGGAATTACAGATTGGTCAAGTTCTTGAATGAATGTGGATTTCAAGCATCAAAGGCAGATAGTAGCTTGCTAGTGAAGGCAAGTGAAAATGGATACATTTACATGTGCATTTATGTTGATGATATTATTGTTACAGGAACAAATGCTCAAGGAATCAATGAACTCAAGAAGCAAATAGAGAAGGAGTTTAAGATAAGTGACTTGGGAAACTTATCTTATTTTCTAGGAATGCAGATTGTGTATACTCAACATGGAGTATATGTTTCACAAGAGAGATACTTGAAGAATCTTCTAGTCAAGTTTAACATGGAAGATTGCAGGACCTCAACTACACCATTGGAGGTAAATCATAAATTAAGCAGGTATGGAGGTGAAGAATTCAATGATATGAAGAAATATCAGAGTTTGGTAGGTAGTTTAATCTATGCTACCTTGACAAGGCCAGATCTATCATATGCAGTAGGTGTGTTGTCACAATTTATGCATTGTCCAAAGAAGACTCATTGGATTGCAGCCCAAAGGGTACTCAGATATATCAAAGGAACCCTAAGTGAAGGTTTGTATTATGGTTTCACTTCTGACACAAGAATCAAAGTGTTTAGTGATGCAGATTGGGCAGGTGACTCAGATGATAGAAGATCTACTCATGGATATCTATGTTATGTTGGAGATAAGCTAGTGTCTTGGTGTTCAAAGAAGCAACATACAGTTGCTTTATCATCCACAGAAGCTGAGTATAAGGGAATGGTAGAAGCTGCAAAGGAAGTGATATGGTTGAAGACCTTGATGAAAAGTTTTGAGACTGATCATAGTACTCCAATAATTTTTGGAGACAAAAAATGAGTTCTTTGTATTTGGCAGCTAACCCTGTTTTTCATGCCAGGACTAAGCATATAGAGATTCAGTATCATTTCTTGAGGGAAAAGGTACTAGATAAAGAGATTGAAGTGATGTACACTCCAACAAAAGAACAAGTGGCAGATATGATGACAAAGAGTTTGGATGGACCTAAGTTACAAAGGTTCAAAGACATGGCAAGTATAAAGAAGACAGAGAAAACCTCAATTGATGATTGAGGGGGAGCTGTTGGTGCAGACCAATCACCAATTGAAGGCTTGGAAGATCAAATGATGAAGGAAGAATCAATTCCTAAAGTGTGGAAGAAGATCACATTCAGAGGACAAGAGAAATGTACACATATGTACATTAGTATAGTCATAGATGACTTAGATCTTTTGTTTAGTAAGAATCATGTACAAATTATCTATAAATACTTTGAGAAAAGTCGGGGCATGTATGAGAGCATATGTGACAATAGTTAGAAGTCAAGAATGGGGGAGATAGAAGTTATGAGATAGAGGAAAGTGAATTTGAGTTAGCTCTCATCACTCAGTTGTAATTTTTCTGAGTAAAGAAAAATATTTGCGCCCGATGTTTCTGCGTGTTCTCCTTCTACAGTAGATCAATTGTGGAATGCTTTTGTACAAGTCTAAGTTGAGAGTTGCTTGACCTCTGTGCAAAGTTTTAGCTTCCAATTGTAATCAGGCTGAGTGAATTAAGTGTAGGAACATTCATATGTGAAGTATGTTCACTGGTTCCTAAAACAGGCGCAGATTTCGAAGTCAATGGTTTGGTCATTTCTCCTAGCACAGTTTAAAGTTTTGCATGAGTGAGAGCTTAATCTTTAAGTTGGAAGATAAGCTACTTATGTCTAGAAGCATTTTGTAAAACGGGTTCTATTCAAGGAGAACCAAGTCTTAAAAGTTACAGGTGTAAAGTCGACTGTTCTGAGTAACAGTTTCTAACATAGGTAACTTGTAAGTTGATTTCTCAAGTTATACTTAATCTTTTGAAGTAATTCAACTTGGAGTAGATGCGCAATCTCTAGGAGATACTTCGTACAAAGTTTCATAAAAAACTTTACACGTTTGATAAGTCAATGTGGAGAAATAGTGCAGCAGACTTTTCTGTGTTTCATCTTCTTCACAGATTTGTTAATCTTTTGATAATTAGCAATTGATCCTCTAAATTAGTGAAGTGTTTGACTTACTCTTGGTATAGAGGTGCTCTAATCACAAGAGTAAGTTGTTCTTTTGGAGATTAACATTCTCCATCATAGGCTCGTAACGTCTAACTAAAGAAGTCTAAGACTCATTAAAATCAGCTCTAACTCACTCACACGCTCCACCGAGGGTGAGTCAAGATAGAGATGCTGGTTTCAAGAGCCTATCCTAGATTGGAGTTCTAACTTAAATTTGAAGCTAGGTTCTATACTCATACTAGCTCACCTTGGATCCTCACTCGCTCAACCGAGGGTGATCGTCTCAAGGAAACCGTAAGCTAGCATGAGCCCTATGGATGCCTAACAATGATGCTCTAGGAGTTTGGAGGGGGGTTTATATAGTTTTTTGAATGAATTTGGGCCCTTGGATCTAGAGAAATCAACTCTCAACTCTAGGATCACTACTTTCGATTACAACCATTTGATTAATCAAATCAATGGCTTGGAATTGTTCTTTCTATCAAATCTAGTGTAAAGGAGTGAAATTTAGGCGCCCTCATTCTCCACCATTGGATCTGGGGATGATCTGGACCGTCGGATCAGTGCTGACATCAATTCGGATAAGATAAGCCACTATTTTTGGAGAAATGCTGCATTATTGATCTTTGATTGTAAAAAAGGTCTTCTTTTATGGAAAAAATTCGTGGATCCTCCTTCCTTTATGCTTTAGTGCATCTCCACCCTTGAATATGAGCTCATCTTGACCGTACAACATGGTTCAATCATATTTTGACATGTGGCAGACATTCAAGCCTTCAATTTTCTTATTCTAGAAAACTGCGGTGACCTTGAAAACTGGACTTTGTGCTCTTTGACCCTCCAAAAAGTCTTTGATGAAGATGAAACATTGTAGGACTATGTTTCCAAAGATCTCCTTCAGGAATATGCAGAAAAAACTCCCATCTGAATCTAACTTGTACAAGTTTGACTACATTTGGAAGCTTGCAAGGTGGCATTAAGGTGTCTAGGAAGCTCGGATAGCCTTGAAAATTTGTACAAATATGTAGCCACATATGATCTTTATACATGCCAAACCATATGGCTAACATAATTTTCTATACAAGAATTTGTAGGGTCAAACTAGAAAAATTACATTTTTACAAAATGAACATAGCATATCAATGTGCTACAAAATCCATTTTCTGCTGAAATTTGGGCTATAGACTGCCTTTGACAATCTTTACAAGTATATGGATTTTCATCTAATTTGGTGACAATGAAATTTTTGCCCTAATTTCCCAACTTTGACCATCTTTGACCAGCTTTGACCGCTACCATGGACTTTCTTGATTTCTTTGAAACTTTGTATGTGACCTTCCTTTGACATCCTTGATGCATCCTAGACTTCTCGGGGAATTCTGGCTACCTTCGCCAAATATGTTTTTTGTAGGCCTTCACAAGTGAGAGAGGAGAGCAAATCTCGACGACACCGTGTGGAGAAGATCGTGTGCAGATTTACCAAATTATTGAGTACGGTATTATGTTCATTGAATTGCCGTATTAAGTATTAACATAGTAATGTTACATTCACATTAATAAAAGGTGCGACTATGTGATTGTAACTCGCGCGATAAGTTACTGTGTAAAGATAATCGTAATCGGTACATAGTAACTGTGTAGTGGAAGTTATTGCCTTGAAAGTATAATCACTGCTTAGTTGAATAGTTAATTTGGGAAAATTAAATAAAGGGCCTCTACACTGTTAGACCCCTAACCATCCTCAAGAACCCGAAACGAGATTAAAAGCGACTTGACAGAAGTGCTTTTAACACTGGTGCCGTCTGTGGGAAGATGGAAAATTGGGAATAATCAATAAGGGAAGAGCAATACGCAAGGCAAGCAGTGGAGAATAGTAACCGGTAGTTGAAGAAGTGATATATGCCGGTTACTCATTCCGGCGAGTCCTATCCAAAGTATAGGAGAGATCAACATCCCTAGGTAGTTCCAAATTTATTAGGGACACCCTCGGGTGGTAGAAGTGCAGGCCAGTTAAGTCCAGTTGTAGAAGGATCGAGCCAGTCAATAGTGATTCCGGTGCTAGTTCGGTGACACATGATGAGATTCCGGTGAATTCCGGTGTGAATCTGTTACTTTCTGGAGAAGGTAGAGTGACATCTGGTTGTACAGAGACACAGTGCGAAGTTAGTCTGACACTATTTGGCCACAATTTGACCATTTTCGCTGATAAAGTTGTGTTACCAAGTGAGACCGTTTCTGGTGAAAGGGTAACCTGGTTCGGTGAAAGTTCGACAAGTTCCGGTGGAAATTTGGTACCATTCGGTGGGAATTCAAAAATTTTCGGTGATAGTGCGGTGCTGCCTGGTGGAACCTTATTACGTTCACCACTTTTTGGGGCAAGCCTACCTAATTTCGATAGCAAGGCTGAGGAAAGGCTACTTGACTTAGAGTTAAGTAAGAGATTCAATGACATTTTTGAACCGGAAAGTGAGCAGGCTGATAATACAGATTTTGAAGGACAAGAGACACCCCCTCAACATAAAGATAACAACAATACTACCCACAATAGCACCATGAGTGGTTCACAGTCACAACAGCAAACACCCCCACAACTGCAATCGCAGTTTCAGCAGTAGCAACCGGAGTGACATTCCACCTCGACCAATTCCAACCGGAGTGACATATACAAAATTCGGTGGATTTTCACGAGATGACCCTGATGCACATGTTCGCACATTCGAGATCAGTTATGAAGTGTTGAATCATCCACCGGATCCGACATACAAGGCCATTGTATTTCAAGCCACATTGGTTAATGAAGCAACAAGGTGGTTGACTGAATATGATATTAATCATTTCGCTAGCTCTGATGATGAGAGATGCGTTCTTACAGAGGTTTGAAGAAGAACCCTGCAGAAATCTTTGACTATTTGCAGAACAATCGACAGAAACCACACCAGAATGTCCAGGAGTATGCGACACTGTTTCGAACTCACTTAAGGCAATTGCCCCTGCACATGCCAATCTGCCAACTGATCTCATAACACAATGGTTCATTAATGGACTGAACCCACAGTTAAGACAAATCATGATCATTCGCTGTGTCGACGGAATGACATTGGACGCCGTAATTGCGATGGCCTTACAGTTGGAGCACAAAGTTGGAGGTTTTACAGAGGACCTGGAATGGTTGAAAGCAAGTAAAAACGTAGCTAATGATCTGTCCAAACAGGTGTATTGTACTAAGTGCACGAATCCAGGTCACACTAGTTCTACATGAGCCCTCAACCAGATGTATTATGCCATCTGTAACACAACAGGACACTCAACAAAAACATGTGCATATAATGCAAAGGTGTAGGGTAGAGCGGCAGTAAATGCTATAATACATGAACCATGTCAGCCAGCCACTCATTATGTGCCACCACAATTGCGACCCAACCAGCAGCAGGGATATAGGAACTATCGAGGACCGCAAAGTAACAACCCTCGGTGCCATTTTTGTGGCGAGATTGGCCATATCCGTCGATTTTGCAAGGAAGCAGCAGAGTACGACAAAAGGAAGAAGGAACGACAAAATCCAATGACTAACATGGTTTATATTTCACCAGTTGAGTCACAAGCAACCGTAGTTTAGATAAGATCAGGTAAACAGTTGCAACGAGCAGCTGAAGTTTTCAAGCCTGGAATTTGTGAGCAGGAGCAGATGTTTGCAAAGGCTAGTCAATGGACAGCTAAGGAGCCGATTGTGTTTCTTGATCCCATTCCAGTAACACATGCCCCTCTACCACAGGCAAGATCGAATGAACAGAATTCTGCCTCAACAACAGTAGAATCACCACCAGAATTGGGGCTAACTACAACCCAAACATATCAGATATGGGACATCCTATCTAAGGCCTCAATCACACTCCCTTTGGGACAGTTGCTCGCCTTAGTTCCAGAAGTAAGACAACAATTCCAACAACAGGTTAGTCCCGGACCTTCATGTACTCCAACGACTGCGACCATACAACCGGAGATGAATTCTACAGTGGATCATTCAGTTCCACTGATTATCGTCTGGTATAAAAACCAGAAGATTACCCAAGTTTTAATTGATGGCGGGTCTGGTGTGAATATTGCAACAGTTGCACTCTATAAGAAACTGGGTTGGAACCAAATTGAACCAGTGCAGTTCTTTGTGTGAATGGTAGACCAATCACGAGTCCATCCGGTGGGCTTAGTACGTAACATCCCGATAACCCTGTAGGGAACCACATTTAAAATGACTTTTGTAGTCCTAGAGCTACCCGAATCTAACCTCGACAACAACTTATTCTTTGGGCGATCATGGCTAAAGCAAGCCAAAGTCGTATAGGATTGGTCAGCTCAAGAGTTAATTTTCAAAGACAATCACCGGAAGTATGTAGTTAAATTGGATGCTATGCAATCTTGTGATCTTCATGCACGACCATATGTAGCGGAACCAGTCCATATGTTGGATGGGTTATCTGATGATGAGGAGGAAACTTTCCTTAAAACCAATAAGGACCTCATCTCATTAGGTAATGTAGACTTACACTCGGTAGCAGATACCTGGAGTCCGGCAGTTTGTACGGTTGTGCTACTGACCGAAGAAGTAGCAGCAGATGCCGATATAATTATGGATGAATCGATCCTACAACAACTGTTGCAGCCAGCTGATGGCTTGGCAAGGCCTCGACAGTTTTATGTATCGGAGGATCAGTTGGTAACATATAATTTGGGAGATACGGTTAACCCGAGACCAGTCAAAATTAGGGCCGGATTAGCAGAGAAATTCCAAGAAGATTTGGTACAACTCCTGCATGAATTCGCAGATGTCTTTGCTTGGGATTACAAAGACATGAAGGGCCTTGAACCACGGATTTATCAACATAGAGTGGTACTAAAACCCGATGCGAGGCCTATCAAACAACCTAGTTATAGGATGAACCCTAATTATGTGGCACAGGTGAAGGCTAAACTTGATCGTTTATTGAAGGTGGGATCTATTGTGGCAATTGAGCATGCTGAGTGGATATCACCAATAGTGATAGTGCCGAAGAAAAATAAATAGTTACACATTTGTGTTGATTACCAAAAACTTAACATAGCCATCGTACCGGATCCGTTTTCTCTCCCCTTTCTAGATACAATGCTCGATAGGGTAGCAGGTCACGAAATGTATTCTTTTATGGATGGCTACAGTGGATATAATCAAGTGAGGATGGAAGAACAGGATATACCAAAGACAACATTCATCACTAATTGGGGTGTCTATGCTTGCACCATAATGTGGTTCGGTTTACGGAATGCCCTGAGTACATTCCAAAGATGTATGCAAGAAGTCTTTTCACCTTACTTGACCACGTTTATGCAAGTATATTTGGATGATTTTTCCTTATTTGGTGACACTTTGGTGCACTTGCACCATTTACGATGCTGCTTTGAAAAATGCCGAGAGTATCAATTATGTTTGAATCCTACCAAATCAGTTTTTGCAGTCTCCTGTGGCAAACTGCTCGGTCATATTATTTCTAAACAAGGAATACAGGTAGATCCGGATAAAGTAGCAGTCGTGTTGGAAGCACCAGTCCCAAAGACACCGAAAGAAGTTATGCACTTTCTTGGCCAAATCCGGTGGCATGGCAGAAATTTATAGTGGTTAGCTCATTTAGCGACACCACTTAATCGGCTTATGACCAGTGCTCCGCAGAAGTACGAATGGACTCAGGAGTGCCAAAGTGCATTTGATCGGTTGAAGGTCTTATTGACGCAGGCCCCGATCCTGCAACCACCTAATTGGGAATGACCATTCCATGTCTTCGTGGATGCGTCAGATATTGCGATTGGTAGTGTCCTCATGCAACAAATTGACAAATGGTTTCGGCCTGTGTACTATGCGAGCCGCCAGTTAGCTCCTGCGGAGAGAAATCACTCTGTGACAGAACGAGAATGTCTTGGTTTGGTATACTCTGTTAAGAAATTTTGGAATTACTTGTTGGGCCGTAAATTTACTTTCCATTTGGATCATGCTACACTAGTGTACTTGGTTCGGTAGCAGATTTAGGTGGTAGATTGGCAAGATTGCTTTTACTATTACAGGAGTTTGATTATGAAGTTATTCATCGACCCGGCACAGCACATGTATTGGTGGATTTTCTATCTCGACTGGATTCCGGTGAGTCTCGGGTAGGTGTGGATGATAGCCGGCTATTTACGTCACCGAGACAACTCCTGAAGAATCTGCAGAACTTCGTGTGGCTCCTACATACTATGATACGTTAATGCCTTTTCTCACTGACGGTTGTCTCCCTCCTAATGTTCCAATTACTCTGCGCCAAAAAATGGCAGCCTACAGTCAACGATTTCGGTTGATTGTGGGTCAATTATATTATGTCGATCCGATTGGTGTCCTACTCAGATGTATTCCTCCACATGAATCGACATCAGTTATTGCTATGGATCACTCATTACCCACTAGAGGACACTTTGCAGCTGATCTTACTCACCGAAAAATTCTGCAAAGTGGGCTATGGTGGCCTACAATGTACAGAGATGTGGTCCAATTTGTGCAGCAGTGTGATGTTCTGTCAACGATCTAGGCAGCCCTTGCAGCGACACTTCTTTCCCCTTCAACCTGTCTTACCTTTGGAACCCTTTCAGAAGTGGGGTCTAGATTTTATTGGCCCAATAACACCACCAACGACACTCACCAACAATCGATACATATTGACTTGTACAAATTATGCCACTAGATGGGCACAAGCTTGGTCTCTACATTCTGCCACAGCTCTTTCCGTGGACAAATTTTTGATGAAGGATGTTTTCCCTCGCTATGGATTACCTCTCGAGATAGTGACGGACCAAGGAACACATTTTGCCAACAACTTAATGCAAGTACTGACTCAAACTTTTCAGCTTATGCATAAATTCAGCTCACCGTACTATCCATGTGCTAATGGTCTGGCTGAAAGTACCAATAAGACTCTATTGAATATACTCCGCAAATTGATCTTGGAATGTCCAGAACGTTGGGATCAACTCTTACCTGTTGTATTATGGGCATACCAGACCACGTACAAAGTGGCAACCGAAAAAGCTCCATTTAAACTTGCTTACGGTATAGAAGCTATTGCGCCAATGGACGTAGTGATACCGAGTCTGCGTGTTGCCTTAGCTCAGAAATTGCTGCTGGAAGAATCTTTGACATTTCGGTTCGATGCGCTCCGATCATTGGATGAACACCGCTGGGAAAGATTCATGACTCTCCAAGAAGTTCAGCTCCGTCAAGCCCGTACTCATGACGGCTTCCTAAAAACCCCTGTCTTTACGGTTGATCAACTTGTTTTATTTTATAATGCTAAAGCCAATCGCGCTGCCAAAAATTTTAAATTACGGTGGTTTGGTCCATATCGGATTGCTGAATAAGTGGGACAAGCAACTTTTCAGTGGGCCACCTTAACATGTGTTCTCCTTCCAAAAGTGATAAATGGTTCTAAGCTCCGCCCATATCACCAGCCGTCTGATAACCTATGACGTATATTTAGTCTTTTCTCCTCTTTTTCGCGTGTCACTTGTTTTGTTTTTATCCTCGTATTTTGGTTGACCACTAACCATAATCTTCCCATTTTTGTATCTAAATATGATTAATTGCCGCCCTGTGTTACTGTTTCTGCTCATGCATGCATGCCGTAATCACGAGGGATTTCTCTCCAATACTGCGCGATGATTAGGGTTTTTGCCACTTAGTGTTGTCCGTGCTTTTGCTTAATCCTGTTCTTTCCACTGATAATCGCTATTGTGTTTGTGTGATTGTGCGTTCTTTGTATTCTGTATTCTCGTGTTTACTTGTGCGCCATGGAAGCACTCGCGAATGTTGCAACCTTCCGTGCAGGCCTCACTCCCGAAGTGAGTGAGTATTTGCGCACCTGTGGTCTGTTGGCCTTCATTGAATTGCCCTGGCATTCAGTGGGGTGTCATCCATTCCACGCGCAGATTATTTATGCTATTGCCGCCACACCTGCTACAGAGCCGTGTTGGCCCATTGCTTGTTTACCATCTTGTGTAGTCATCACTTTAGCTACGTTTGCTGAAGCTTTTCGACTCCCTCGGGAAGGATTGGAGAATGGTCCACTTCTTTCCGTGGCCACCATGAAAGAATTGTTTCCCCGACACTCATCTAATGAGTATGCCATTCTTTGCAGACCTGAACTAGAGCATACAGCTCTACAATTTTTGGTAGCCACCCTGAATTTACAGAAACGCACATATGGTATTTCTTGCCCATTCTATTCGATGATAGATACTGCGTCCTGTGAGCATGTCAATTTCACATCTTTCTTTTTCTGGCGTATTCACCGTGACTACATGATAGTTACCAAGCAAATCGCTAAGGGTGACCTCCCTCGTTCCCGTTTACCCCATCTCCTCACTTTCCTCTTTCCGGCGATCCAAGCCGCACAACCTCCTCCAACCGCTCCCTTCTTGTTACATGAAGAATCTACTCAAATGCTTGAGGACGAGGATGATGACGATGAAGATCTGCTTCAACGTTTTTGCCGAAAACGCAGATGCGTAAGCCCCTCTGAAAGTCAGGTGTAGGGATCAATTGTTGGTCATGATACTGAAGTCTTCCACGACACTGCCACATCTCTTCATGTTGAATCATCCATTCCCTCTTCTTGACTCAACCAGTAGGAACATGGTGCACACCTGGAAGAATCCGAAGGAGTCTCTTCTCGGACGGCCTCTCATCAGCAGGATGAGGAAATTGTGAAGGAAATCGTCACTGAAATCCTCATAGAAGTAATTGCTCATGCTGAGGCAGTGATCGCAAACACTGAGGCAACAAATAATGTGACCGGAATAGTCTTGGTGCAGAATACTCTTATCCCCCTTCCTCCGCAGATTAACCCTACTGAGCCCATTGTAGTACATACGAGTGTAATCACCAATGTAATTCCCGACGCACCCACTCCCCCATCCTCTTCTCGTGACTACTCTCCACCACCCTCCCCTCATCTGTTTTCCACCTTTTCATCCCAACCAATTCCTGCTATTCCTCCTCCGCCCGTTATGTTCAGCGAATTAGAATCTATGGGTCGCCTCCTGATCCAGTTTTCTCAAAAATTACCTCTTCAAATGAAGCTAGCAACCGAGAATATCCGGTAGGAATTGCAAAGTAAAGTGGATTTGCTTGAAGCCGACATCGCTCCTCTCCAAGAAGAAGCCCTGGTAGTCAAAGCTGAGAATCATGCACTGCAGACTCAGCTACAACAACTTCAAGATCAATTAAAGGAAAAGGATAACCTGCTTGCTCAGCGCGACACCGAAATCAATACTCTGAAGCAAGAATTTACAGACAAGACAGATGCCATGACTGCTTTAAGAAATGAGCTTCATAGTACAAGGGATACCCTCAATGTGTTAGAAGAAGCTTCACAATCACTTACGGCCAATGTGCTTGAAGTAGAAGCCGAGTTACATAATGTCACTGAAAGATTGTTTCAAAGAGATCAAGAGTTCACGATGAGATTGCTAAGTATCTACAGTTGAAAAAAGAGCTGGAAGGTATTATGAAAGAAAGGGGTGCATATTATAAAACCATACAATATGAAGCTCAGGAGCTGGAACCTAGAGAAAAGTAGTTAGCCGCTCAAGCAGAGAGATTGTCTAGAATTGATGGCCGAATTGCTGATATGAAGGTCAGACGAGATGTGGCCATAGCCAACGAATTGTATTTACAAAAAGCATTTTTGTAGATGTAGGACCAATGCACTAATGAGTCAAGTTATTGCGGCTAGTTCAGCTAGAACAGATGCACAACTGGTACAGCAAGACACATTGAAGGTTATGCTTGATTCCCTGAAACAAAAGATCACCCGAACATTTAAGTTAGCCCGAACACTATATATACAAGGCATAGTTGATGAGCCTTAATTTTATTTTTCTTTGCGGGTTCGAGTCCACCGTGCGTGCGAGTGTTAGGCCACCGGATGGGAATAATGTAATTTTATTTTCCATAGTTGCACGCACCAAAAAGGCATAGCGAATAGTTGTAACTTTTTATCCCTTAATGAAAAGGCATTACGGTGTTCTTCAGCATGAGAGAGACGGGTTCGCCAGACTGTTTGTCTGGGCGATTATGCGGAGAAGATCATGTGCAGATTTACCAAATTACTGAGTATGGTATTATGTTCATTGAATTTCCGTATTAAGTATTAACACAGTAATGTTACATTCACATTAATAAGTTTGTGCGACTGTTTGATTGTAACTCGCGCGATAAGTTACTGTGTAAAGATAATCGTAATTGGGACATAGTAACTGTGTAGTGGAAGTTATTGCCTTGAAAGTATAATCACTGCTTAGTTGAATAGTTAATTTGGGAAAATTAAATAAAGGGCCTCTGCACTGTCAGACCCCTAACCATCCCCAAGAACCCGAAACGAGATTAAAAGCGACTTGACAGAAGTGCTTTTAACAGCAGTTTCTTCTCTTCACTCGAGCCTGCCCCTACAGGGAATATTGTTACATGTGTCAACAACTCCTCTTATCCTGTTATGGGAGTTGGTAAGATCATTTTGACTACTGCAATGGTAGTTCTTTCACTTTGTCAAATGCTTTATTTGTGTTAGGGATCAAGAAGAACCTATTATCAGTTTTTGCATTAGCCAACATTGCCTTGGTTATGAAATTTGTTGATGATAGATGTATAGTTCATGATCTATCAACTGGCGATGTGATTATTGCTTCTGGCATTTTATGTCGTGGGCTGTATAAGCTCATAGACTACAAAAGATCTATAAATGATTTGGCATATGCAATAAATGATTCTCAAGCTATGTCAGATGCAAAGCTTTGGCATCCATGCTTTGGTCATATGAATTTTGCTAGTTTGCTATGCCTGCAAAAATCTGAAATGGTGTCCTCTTTGCCCAAACTTGAGGCACCTGGAAAACATGTTTGTGAAGGCTCTATTTTGGGCAAAATGCAGCATTCATCCTTTCCAAAAGATGGTTCAGTTCGGGCTACTCAGAAATTGCAGCTTGTACATAGTGATGTCTGTGGTCCTATGCAGACACCTTCTTTTGGGAATTATCTTTACTTCGTGACTTTCATCGATGATTTTTCCAAGCATGCATGGGTATATCCATTGAAGGCAAAGTTCGAAGTGTTCATGTGCTTCAAACAATTTTCGGTTTTGGCTGAAACTCTGTCAGCATGTAAAATGGGCACCCTCCGTTCTGATCGAGGGGGGGAATATATGTCTTCTGATTTTAATGCATTTCTGGTTGAACGTGGGATAAAACACCAGTGTACAGTGCCGTATACACCTCAACAGAATGGAGTTGTTGAATGAAAGAACAAGTCACGCATGGAGATGGCAAGGTGTATGGTCAAGAGTCAGGCTTCACCACATAGTTTCTGGCTTGAGGTTGTCATGTGTGCAGCATATGTACTAAACACGTGTCCCACTAAAGCACTGCAGTCTATCACTCCATATGAGGCTTGGCATGATCGCAAGCCATCTATTGCTCATCTACGTGTTTTTGATTATTTGGCATATGCATTAGTGCCTGAACAACATTGCAGAAAATTGGATGATAAAGTAGTAAAATGCATTTTTGTTGGGTACAGTTCTGAAAGTAAAGCCTATTGTCTGTATCATCCACTGACTAAATGCATTCTAGTTAGTCGTGATGTTGTTTTTGTGGAAGATGTTATTCAGCCATTGCTTTCATGTACTAAGGAGACATCTGTTAGCTCCAAAGACATGTATGATACTTTGTTGCCTCTTTTTACAGGTGGATAGTCTAGTGTTGGTCCTAATGAGGCAACTTCTCAGCCTTTGCAGGTTTCATCTGATGATGCAAATCATTCCATTTCTGATGCAGATTTTCATGATGCACTTATTGATTAGAGAGCTAATATTGAGCAGGCAAGAACTATGCCAAAATGGCTAGTGCAGACCTTGCGTGATAGCAAATTAGATGCACCTCTGTAATATCGTACTCGATCAGGCTCTCATAGTGCCTCTTTTGCATCAGATTGCTATGCTATGGCTGCATCTAGTCTCTGTGATGAGACTGAGCCTGTTTTGTTTGATGAAGCACAAAATTCAGAAAATTGGATGGTTTCTATGCAATCTGAATATGATGCAATAATGAAGAATGGTACTTGGTCTTTATGTGATTTGCCTCCTGGCAAGAAGGCCATTGGTACTAAGTGAGTATACAAGTTGAAGTGCAAACGTGATGGTACAGTTGACAAGTATAAGGCTAGGCTTGTTGCAAAGGGTTATGCACAGGAAAGAGGCATTGATTTTGATGAGAGCTTTGCACCTACATGTCGTATGACTACTGTTCGGAGCATCTGTGCACTTGCAGCCCATCATGGTTGGAATGTACATCAGTTGGACATAAAACTACATTTCTGAATGGTGACTTGCATGAAGAAGTGTGTGTTTTTCAGCCCGTGGCTTTGTGCAGAAAGGGCATGAAAACGAGGTGTGCAGGTTAAAGAAGGCATTATATGGTTTAAAGCAAGCACCACGTGCTTGGTATGAGATGATACATGCCTATCTGATTGCACATGGTTTTGAGAACAGTCCAACTGAAAGCACCTTATATGTTAAGCGTGCTAATGATGTACTTCTGATCATTGTGGTTTATGTTGATGACATGCTGGTCACTGGACCTCATGAGAGGCATATTGCTGATTTTAAGGCTGATTTGCATGCCTCATTTGAGATGTCTGATTTGGGGCATTTGCATCATTATCTAGGCATTCAGTTTATGCACATTGATGGTGGAATGGATTTGTGTCAAACGAAATATATTGACACATTATTGCAGCGTTTTGGCCTTGAAGAGTGTAAGCCTATTGCCAGTCCTATTGAGATAGGTTTACGATTGAGTCTTCATGATGTTGGAGATGCATTTAATGCTGTTCTCTATCAGCAGGCTGTTGGATGCTTGATTTACTTATGCATTACTCGGCCAGATATTCAGTTTGTTGTCTCACAGATGAGCAGGTTTATGCATTGCGCAGGAGTCAAGCATTGGCAGGTGGTTAAGCCTATCTTTCGCTACTTGAGTGGTACTCGGCTACTTGGGTTGTTTTATCCCAAGGGGGGATCACTACCGCCATATTTGCATGCTTTTTCTGTCTCTGGTTGGGTTGGTTGCTATGAAACTCGTGTGTCCACTAGAGGCTTTTGCTTCATGCTTGGTAGCTCATGTATATATTGGTTGAGCAAGAAGCAGCCTACTGTGGCCACTTCCAGTTGTGAGGCTGAGTATAGGACAGCTTTCACAGCGACTATTGAGTGTGTGTGGCTCAGATGCCTTATGGCTGATTTGGGTGTTGGTCAGTCTTGTGCCACCACCATCTTCACTGACAGTCACAGTGCATTGGCAATTGCGAGGAGCCCTCTGTTCCATGCTCACACTAAGCAATTAAGGTGCATTATCATTATGCTAGGGAGAGGTTCTCTGCTGGGGAGATCAGCTTGGCATATGTGCCCACACAGGAGAACATTGCAGACCTTTTCACGAAGGCTCTGCCTAGGGAGAAGTTTGAAGCTTTTCGCAAAGCTTTGGGCTTACTTCCTTTAGTGGAGTGATTTCCACATAGCTTGGCACTTCCTTATACATGAGTTCTAGCTACTTGTTCACCGCATCACTCCCAGGGGGGATTTGTTGATATATTTAGGTAGTGATGTGTGTGAACACTCTAGGACCGCTAGGGGCACTTTTTTCCCTCGACTTGTATATACGCCTATTGCCCTAATGGGCTACTTATCTTTGTACATTCTCTAGTAATACATTTAGTATTGTGTGTTGTGCTCCAAGCTTCTTCTCCTTCCTTGTGGTGTTCGCGTGCTTTTGCAGACGTCTATATCCAACATATACCTCCAAAAATCTTCGTCAGTCTCTCTATTTAAGAGCAGATCTATGCTCTTATTGTCCTGTGGAACCCACTCTGGTGTGACAATCCTAGTGAGAACTGATTTGCCTCGAGGAGTTTTAGGCTCGCCACCTATGTTTCCTTGCTCTAGGTCACTTATGTCCGTTTCTGGGATCACATTACCAAATTCATATGTCCTCTCTGGGTACATGATGATCACATACATGGTTCCTTCTTTGTCCAGGTATGCACCATTTTCAAACTTGACTGCTGGATGTTCGAGTCCAATGGGTTGGTCAAGGTTTTTAATTTGGACCACGGCCCTTCTTAGGCCATCCTCATAGATGCAAGCACCTAATCGGTTGGTCCTGAGGTATTCCAGTTGAGTCCTATAAGGACCTTCAACTTTTTGTAAGTAGGGCACGCCTGAACTTCCTCTAGCTCTCTCCATACCTTGAGACATCTCTGATTCACTAGTCTCAGAGCTAGGGTATTGCAAATATTGGCTCAACTGTTGGGCCCAAGACTTAGCAGTATGATTGACACTAGCCTCTAAATACCTAAGACTCTGTCTATCTCTTCCTAGGTGTCGTCTTGATCTAAGGTTCATATGCCCAAATGAATAATCCCAAATTTCCCAAGTACAACTTCGTTGCTGAGTTCTTTTGTATTAATCACTTGTTCTTTTTAATTTTTCTTAGGATGTCACTTCTTGTCCAATCAATCCTCGTCACAAGGAACACTTAGGTTTTATCGTACTTGAGTTTGGTCGCTTGAGTTAAATTCTTTTCCCTTAGGTTGTTTTGCAAATGTAATTTCTTTATACCTGCACTTGAGTGATTAGAGTTCTTGGACTTGGTCATGCTTAACATAACCCTAATTGATCAAAACCTCTATCCGCGCTTAGCATAAGCTAGGAACTCACAAAGGGTGTTGAGAATTTCCAACCTTTAGTTTCTCTCCTTGGTTGCTCTTGTGTGCCCAGGAAGCGTGTTCCCAAGCTTGCACTTACTCTGGCTTAGAATGCCCTTTGATGCTCTCAATGGACATGTAAAAGTCCCAAAGTTAGCTCAAGATTTGAATTCAATTGACACAACAAACCATCTTCATTCATGCAATTTAGAGATCAAATTGTTCTTTGGATTTATGGAAAACAACCCTAAAGATCCCTCAGTTTTCTTCCCCCGGGGTATGGTCAAACGGATTTCGTATAAGAAAGTTATGCCAGTTCAAGGTTCTGGGGCTAAAACAGGATTAAAACAAGCTAACAGGCAGCCATGATTTCTCAAATTACTCGTGTGGCAGCCTTGTAATGCTCTAATAACCCTTAGTGCTTCCCAAATGTTAGCCAAAAATAGACCCAATGTCTTTGCCCTAAAAAAAATGGCCGAATTTTCCCGTCAATCGCCATCGAGTGGTCTGTCAATCGCGATTGATATGTCAGTCGTGATCGACGTGTCAATCACGATTGATAGGCTCGTTGTGGCTATCAGTCATGATTGATGGGTCAATCGCGATTGACATGTGGCCCAAAAATTTAGTCAATCATGGTCAAACAGTTGTTGATTGGGTCAGTCACGATTGACAGGTCCGTCAAGACTGTCAATCGTGATTGATGGGTCAGTCGAGAATTCAGTCCGTCATGGTCAAAGGGTCGTTGACTCAATCAATTGCTATTGACAGGTCCATCGTGGCTGTCAGTCATGATTGATGGGTCAATCGCGATTGATGGGTCGATCGCGATTGACACATGGCACACGTAGGCTCTGTCGGTCGTGGTCAGTCGGTAGTTGACTCTATCGGTCACGATCGACGTGTTGCGGTCGCGATTGACAGATCCATCGACAAGTGTCCATCATTTTTTGTGCCTACACATCTTGGTTATGCACTTTGTTTTGCAAAAATGTCAATTTTTCTATCGGTCGCGATTGACAGAGGTCAACGCCTCGGGACCTGCAGAGTAAAAAATTTGTACCTGCTGAAGCTGGTGCAGCTGCTGGGGATGCTGATTCCTATAGAAAATCTCAAAAAACATAGAAAAGCACAAGCATGCAAATGCTCTCTCGCTCTCTCTCACAAGCAAAATGAGGGGAAATGGTATGGGAGGGTGATATGACCAAAAAACTGAAAATGGCGCGATGATGGAGATGGAGGTGGGAGATGGTGATGATGATAATGGTGATGAAGAAAACAAAAGAAAGTAGATAAAAGTGAAGAAAATACCTATGATTGCAACGTCTCAACTCTACGTCTTACCATCACACGTTCGTCCTTGAAGCTCGATCCCCAGCAACGGTGCCAAAATTTGGTGTAGCTCAGTGATCAATAGCACCTCCTTTAATGTCAATATGAGAAGACGTGAGGATGATATGAAGACCTCGAACAAGTGATGGCACAAGTGTGTGAGCGAGAAGCACACTAGCATGCACATACATACACACACATGCACACAAGGCAAGAACAAAGAGAGAGAGACAATGGAGTAACTTCTATTGCAAAAGAGTTTTCCTACAAGTTCAATTCTACAACAAGCTAACCTCAAAAATGAGCTCTCTAGCTCTTTTTATAGTTTTTGACTAGCTTTGGTCCTGTCCAGACCTAGTGTCCGGCCTAGTTAAAAATTAGGTTCCTAGGCTAATTTGGAGGCTCAAACGAGCTCATAAAATTATGAAAATTGATAAGTAGGTACTTCTAATGCTCCTCAAGCTCAAGGACTCCTTGGATTGCACAAAATGGAGCTACAAAAAGGTGGAATGATATTTACAATGGTGCGGAGTGACTAAAATCACTATTTAAGAAATATTTGGAAAATTTTAAGGGCCTATTTGCCAGATCTGCATTGACTACTTTGCTTGCTTGATCCTTGCTCTGACTCCCTTCTTTGGCTTTGTTGTCTTGTGGGTCCTTGGGTGCCTTGACTGCTGCCAACATGAGACTTATAGTCTTGTGGCAAAGATGACAACTATAAGAACTCTCATAGCTATTGCTACATGTAAAAGTTGGAAGCTATGTCAATTAGATGTGAAGAATGCTTTTCTAAATGGTTACATTTCAGATGATGTTTTCATGGAGCAACCAGAAGGTTGCAAGCATAAATGTTATCCAGAGTATGTATGTAAGCTCAAGAGAGCTTTTTATGATTTGAAGCAGGCCCCAACAGCATGGAACTATAGACTTGTGAAGTTCTTGAAGGAGCTTGGTTTCCGAGTGTCTAAGGCAGTTAGTAGCTTGCTTGTTGAAGCAAGTGATGATGGGCTTATTTACATTTGCGTATATGTTGATGATATAATTCTTATAGGTAGAGATGAGAAGGGCATACAAAGTCTTAAGAAGCAGATGGAGAAAGAGTTCAAGATTAGTGACTGGGAGACTTGTCATATTTCTTGGGAATGGAGATTTCATATACTCAACATGGAGTGTATGTGACTCAAGAAAGGTATTTGAAGAATTTGCTAATCAAGTTTAAAATGGAAGATTGCAGGGTAACACCTACTCCAATGGAGGTAAATCATAAATTGAGTAGATATGGAGGAGAATAATTCAAGGACATGAAGTTCTATCAAATTTTGGTTGGTAGTCTAATCTATGCTACATTGATTAGGCCTGATTTGTCATATGGAGTAGGAGTGTTGTCTCAATTCATGCATTGTCCTAGGAAAGAACATTGGATTGCAGGACAAAGGGTGCTAAGATACATTAAGGGTACACTCAAAGAAGGTTTGTATTATGGATTCACATTAGACACAAAAATCAAAATATATAGTGATGCAGATTGGGTAGGTGACTCTGATGATAAGAGTTCACCATATGGATATCTATGTTATGTGGGAGATAAATTAATTTCTTGGTGTTCTAAGAAGCAACATAGAATTGCTTTGTCATCCACAGAAGCAAAATATAAAGGTATGGTTGAAGCTGCAAAGGAGGTTATATGGTTGAAGACTCTCTTGTGGAGTTTTGATATCAATCAGAGGACACCCAATATTCATGGAGATAATATGAGTTCATTGTATCTAGCTGCTAACCTTGTGTTTCATGCCAGGACTAAACATATTGAGATCCAGTACCATTTCTTGAGAGAGAAAGTGAATGACAAAGAAATTGAAGTCATACACACTTCTACAAAAGATCAGATTACAGACATGTTAACCAAAAGCTTGGATGGACCTAAGTTGCAGAGGTTCAAAGATATGGCAGGTATAAAGAAGATGGAGAAAATCATAATTGATGATTGAGGGGGAGCTGTTGGTGCAGGACAATCACCAATTGATTATTTGGACAAATTTTGAAGTCAAAGAATAAAGAAAATATCAAAGTTTGAGTCTTGAAGATGAGTGCATGGTCAAAAGATGAAGACTTGTATATACATGTACATTAAGCTTGTAATTAGTTCACTTATGCCTTTGTAATGGTGACGCGTTTGTATATATATATATATATATATATATAGAGTTAGGAAATAAAAGAGAGAGGAGATATAGAACAAGAATAGATGAGTAGAAGAAGAAAATGTGTGATGAATGTATGAGATTCATCAATCAAATGTTTTCCATGAGAATAGAAGAAAACTTCTAAAATCTGTGTTGCGATCTTTTCTCCATATCTCCTTCTATGTTTGATCATTTTAGAAATCCTTTTGTAGATGTCTAAGTCCACAATTAATGCATCTATGGTCAAGATTTGAGAGTCTAATTGTAATCAGGCTAAAAGAATTTTAAGTAGGAACATTTACATGTGTAAATGTGAATAAGTGAAGCCAAGAATAGGTGCAATCTTGATGGTCAATGTTTTGATGAGATCTACCTCTACACTGTAAAGATTTTAGCAAATGAGCACTCATTATTTGAGTTGAAAGGTAAGCTACTTGTGGCTAAAAGAATTTGAATAAATGGGGTCTAGTTTGGGAGAACCATGCATTAGAAGTTGTGGGTGTCAAAGTTGACTACACAGAAGAATAGTTTCAAACACAGGTACATTGTTTGGAGGAAATCTCAAGATCTACTGATTTCTTTTGAAGAACTTTAACTTGGAGAAGGTGCAGAAACAGTAGAAAACACCTTGTATAAAGTTTTATTGAAAAAAGTACTCATTTGGTCAGTCAATGAGTGAATTAAGTGCAGCAGACATTTTTGTGTAATGAGTTTCTTCACAGTTGACTCAAGTCTTGATAATTTGGCAATAGATTTCCAAAGTTGGTTGTGTTTATGAGTTGTTCTTTATATAGAGGTGCTCTAACATCAAGGATAACTTGTTCATTTGGAGATTAATCATCTCCATCAACTATCACACTATGATGTGATAGTTTGATCTCAAAAACACATATCTTTCATGTATTAACAATACATAAAATTGCTAGAAATTTTGGATCGAGAATATTTGATTGTTCTCAAAAAAAATGCAAGTTAAAATTTTGCACATTGACTTGTTTTCCCCAAATGAGAGAGGTGGTAGGAAACAAATGTGCCATCACACTCAGTAGATAAATCTAGTAAAGGTCACTAAAGTATCTAGGACATATACAAGGGTGACCACTATACATGTCAGAGAAATGAAAAAGTGATACATGTCATCCTTGATCATCACATGTTGAGATTTATATCTCAACAAATATATGTTCATGGGATCTCTAAAACAAATATAGTGGTGTGGCCTAAGGGTATTTGGGCTTGTAAAGTAAGTTCTTGGGTTCAATTCTTCTAAGGAGAGAGGCGATTAGGGTACATTTTATCCAAGCCCAAGCCCAAGCTTCTAGATCCTTCTTACTCAAAAATGAAGTGGGAGATGAGCACATGTAGTTACATGGAGAACGTGGATGGATAGTATCAACCTAATGGAATAGAGAAATCCTTGGGTAGAGCTATATATAGAGGCATCAGGCTGGGAGGAGATTCATCTCTTAAGAGTATGATATGCATAATCCTCTTCATCTTCAAAAAATCAATGAAGTGAGCTTCAATAGATGATAAAAAAATTGTGGGTTGCCTCTTTGAACTCCATTAGATATCCTTTATTCCAGGCATTACCGTGCATGCACTTGTGCTATCAATGAATACTTTAACCTACATATGCCCATCATATGGATAGAGTGAAACTTAATTGATGGTTCCTTTCCAATGTTTGTGTATCATTTTTCTTGCTTGAAGATGTGGCACTCTTTGTTCTAGCATATATTGAGATAAGAATCCTACACTATATGCAATATCAAGCCTATTTACGTTTGTGTAAAGCAAGGAACCCACTAATGAACAATATAATGAAGAGTTTTCAAGTGATTCACCTTTGTATGAAGCGGATTTGACACACTTTCATAGATTTTTCAAAAGCCTTTCTCTCAAGCATGCCACATTTCACCAATAGATCCATCAAGAACTTCCTTTGCATTAGCTATATTCCATCTCTATAAATTATTGGAACATCAAGCTTGCAAAGTGGATATGACTTCAAACTTTCTCTTTTTCATAGATTGTAGGAAAAGATTCCAAAAACTCTAAACTACCAAACCTGCCCGATTTTGAATTCAAATTCATGAAGAAAAGCATGGTCATATCCTCAAGATTCTATATAGAGACTCAAGAACAATTTACATTGAGTAGAGTGTTGATTTGAAATAATACATATATTTTTTGATCATTGCTTGGTGCCTCTTCTATTCTCTGTTCCTTCTTCCTTAGACTCAGTCAATTTGCAATGTTCTCTCTCTCTCTTTATAAAGCTCCAAATCATGTGTTTAAGCATTTATTAGAAGGTTATAATTGTCTAGTTTATGTGTACAAATTTTCAAGTCATTTGGTTCAATAATTTTAGAGAAATATGTGGTTATAGTCTTGTGATCATTGTCTGTACATCCTTGAAAAATCGGGATGACCTCCAATCAGTGTGAAGGTGACTGCTCATTCATTCGTTCATATAAATTAGGGCCTTTTTACATATTTTAGCGAGCCAACCCTATGTATGAAACTCCCTTAAGACGATTTTTTCCAATTGAAATTGTGCTGGTTGCTCTCCATGTTTGAAGACATAACTTCCATCCATTTTTAGAAGGTTTTTGTGAGCTAGTCAAGGTGCAAGTTATGTGTTTTGCATCAACTTGTTCTTGTTGATGTTCCAAAGTACTTATTGGGTTTTACTACACTAAAAGGTCTACTTTAGATATCCAAAGAGCTAGGGCTAGTTTTGTGCTGGTTTGCTAGACCAAGCTCACCGCTTGACAACTCAACTTTCCAAGCCTCTCCGAGCTTCTCCAACTTCTTTCAGCTGTATCCGAGCAAATTCAAGATGGGAGATGACTTTCCATCAATGATTGAGAAGATTGATAGAAACAATTATGTTGCTTGGCAAATCAACATGAAAAGGAAAAGGGTTACAAGCCATGGAAGTTAAAAGGTAAATCAAAGATTCAAGAGTGTGGAGAATGCTCCACGAAAGCACCTAGAAGGTGAACAAGGGAGAAAAGACAAGTAAAAAGTTATGGATATGATTCCATAATTGTTACAAAACATTCAATCTACTTGGAAAATTAGTCAATTTTAGAGGAACCCTCAACCTATAAAGAGGCAAAGGGAAACCATAATTGGGAAAAGGCCATGAAAGATAAAATAGATGCATTGAAGGAGATGGACACTTGGGATTTGGTTTGAATGTCACCCGATCAAAAAGTAATTGGTTGTAGATGGGTATATAAAGTAAAAAAAAACTCAGATGGATTTTGTAGGTACAAGGTAAAATTAGTTGCCAAAGGATGCCCACAAACTCATGGTATAGACTATGAGGAAACATTCTCATGAGTTGCAAGAATGACTACAATCAAAACATCGATAAGTGTATCTGCTACAAGAAATTGGAGACTCCTCCAACTTGATGTGAAAAATCCGTTCTTAAATGGTTGGATAAGTGAAGAGGTATACTTGTCACAACCACCCACAACATTATTATGGATATGAACATATTACGATTCGTGGTATTATGGCTTGGACTTTTTACAATTTTCCAGGATATGGTGTTTGTTCAGGTATTGATGTAATTTTTTTATTCAATATGCATGAGCGATTTATGGGAATATTAAAAGGTTATGTGCGACAAAGAGCGAAACCAGAAGGATCCATGACAAAGGGTTGGATGCTTGAAGAGTGCATGTATTACGTTAGTGAGTACCTTGAAAGATTTTATGAAGAAGCTCCACATGCATGGACCAACGAGTCTTCTTCAAACATAATAGATGAAGTATTATCAGGTAAGGGAGTTCCATTCTTATTTACATTTCAAGAAAAAAATGATGTTTCTACTTTTGTAGCATATAATAGCGGATGCATGCAAGCATTCCTTAGCGAGTACGAGGAACTTCAAAATTTCCGAAGTAAAAGGCAAAAAAAAACAAAAGATATAGACATAATCTCGATAATAAGGAAGAAATCTTAGATGAGCAGAGAGAGTTAATGATAGGTTGTGAACGAAAGGTAATTTTATAAAAATAATATTTTTATTTTTTTCATATATGTATATTAGTTTCTATTTACTAATTGAATTTCTTTTGCAGGCTCGAATGTTCACTAATATGTGGGCTTTTGGATAGCATATTAGAATCAAAGCCATTGATTCTTTACGTAAAACAGAGGATTCTAGTATTGTTGCTTCTTTCAAGCAATTATCACATGCTAGCTCAAAAGACATGAACCTTATAGATGGCAAACTTGGTTACATAGGAACTATTGTTGGTATCTACAAAATCTCATTTCGTACATTCAAACAGGTAGAAAAAAGTTTATATTTTTTATGATAGAGTTAGTTATTTTTTAAGCACCTAATAATGGGTTTTTGTTGTTATATATTTTGATAGGTCATTTTGAAGGTTGACTGGTTTCGAGCCGAGTATAAAGGTAGTAATTCCACATCAAGAAAGGAATTATGTGGGTTTTGGGCAATTGATTCTTCCAAGGTAATGCGATCTACTAAAGAACCATATATTCTTCCTAGGCATATTGAACAAGCATTTTTTTATAAAAACCCAGATGCTCATCCTTGGTGGCAAGTCATTCATGTGCAACCTACATGTAGGTCATTGTTTGAACAGGTTATTGTTAGAGAGATCAAAGAAAGTCCTCTTGATGATTCACCATCAGATACTGATACATCAACATCTAAAAGAGAAATTAGAATCATTATACGTGATAATGATACTAATCTTTTTGATGAAGAGGATAATTCTCTACATGCTGATTCTACTGATGAGGAAGAGGAATTACTAGAAATAGATATTAATCCATCAATAGATTATGTGACTCATGAGAACCTAGATTAACAATAGAAGAAATAAATGAAATCAACAAGGATAATGAAGATGAGACTATATTGATGTCTCACCAAAATGATGGCAATAATCGATAAATAACTTGAAGCTTCTGAATGGATATCAGATAATAGATTTTTTATGAACTTGAATAACGATGAATCCTAGTAGAGAGATGAAATCATGTTCTTTTTAAGTTAGAACATGAAGCTTGGGGGTATGCCTAATTATTTTATATATAGCTTTATCTTCGAGGAGCAAATTTTTATCATGTATGTATGCATATGTCTGTGTATTCATGTGTATTATATGTATACATATGTTAGTATGCATATATATGTATTTCATGTATATGTATGTGTTTGCATGTGTGTGATATATGTATACATGTGTTAGTATGCATATGTGTATATATGGATATGCATTTATGTAAAATATTCATGTATTCATGTAATGTATGCAAGTGTTTATAATTGTGTACATGTATATATGTATATGTGTCTATGTGTAAATATGTACATGTAAATATGTATGCATGTATATATATATTTATGTGTGCATGTAGGCATGTATATGTGATGTTTAAATGTATATATGTATATGTGTCTATGTGTAAATGTGTACATGTAAATATGAATGCATGTATATATATATTTATGTGTGCATTTAGGCATGTATGTGTTATGCATAATATATCTACTCTATTTTATATTTATGTATGTGTATCTACATGATGTGTATATATCTTTATATATATTATGATCCTCATTGATTCGAGTAGCTATATATAGAGGCATAAGGTTGGGAGGAGAAACATCTCTCTAGTAGGACGTTAGAGGAATAGATGCAATGTATACATATACTTCAATCATATGGCTAAAAGGTTGAATTAGAGTTTTTAAATTAGGGGTTTTAAAACCCTAATATCAAAATTAGTGTTTTCAAATTAGGATTTTTGAAATAGGATTTATTTATTTATTTATTTATTTATTTATTTATGTGTATGCATGTGTTGTGTATGTATGTGTATCTATATGTGCATATGCATGTGTTGTGTGTGTGTATATATGCATGTGTATATGTATATATGCATGTAAATATGATTATATGAGTCTATGTGTGTGTACATATGATTATGCATGTGTATGTGTATGTGAGTAATGTGTACGTGTATGTGAGTATGTGTATGTGTCTATGTGTATTCATTATATGTGTGTAACTGCATGCATGTGTATGTGTGTGTAAAAATGTGCATGTATGTGTGTGTATGTATAAATGTGCATGTATGTGTATATGTGTGTAAATGTGCATGTATGATGTATATGTGTGTGTATGCATGTATTTGTACCTCTAGTCTCACTCGTTTCTCTCTCTCTCTCATATACATACATACATACATACATAAACACACATACTCATATCCACATATATATACATAAAAGCACTGCATACCGTGCATTATCATGAGGATGAGCCATAAGTGTCCGCATCTCTTTTAGACACCACTTATGCGACCATCCTGTCCCAAACTCTGTCTCAAGTGAACTAAGTACGTATTTTTTATCCCTCTCATCATGCTCACTACAAAAATAAAAAAAATAAGAAATTTATTTCAATTTATATGTAAAATTTATACTTACTTCCACCGTAAGTGGACAAGGTGCAGGTAAGAGTCGCATAATGCCCACATTCTTCTCTTGAACTCCAATCCATTCCCTATGTACACAATGTTCCCCTCTGGCTCTATATCCTACTCTAGTCCTAAGGTGCCTATGCATGTCCTCATAAGCAACTCTGCTCTGCTATCATGATCTGGAAGTGGTATAGGTGTCCTGAAAATAGATAGATAAAAATAAATAAAAATATGTGTTATAATATCATTAAAAAAGTTTATAAAAAAAAACATACCTATGAGCAGATAGCTGTCTTCCTGCTTGTGGAGCCGCAGAAGAGCCCTCCTCTGATCGCTGGGTAAGCATCTAGATCGTATAGTCCAGCTCATCATCAGACATCTCTGAGTAATCATGCATGATGGCCCCTAGAGTATCAAATGGAACTCTTGCTCTCATAAGACTTTTTATGAGAGTGAGTTTCGGCTTTCTCTCTCTACTAGGATCCATAATACCTAACATATAAAACAAAATGGGTTAGAAATCAATATATATACGTGTACATATGTATGTGTGTATGCATTAAGTATGTGTATGTATGCATTGTATGTGTATGTATGTGCGTGTATGTGTGTGTATGTGTGTATGCATGTGTATGTGTGTGTATGCATCACTATGTGTGTATGTGTGTGTGTATTTGTCTGTGTGTATGTGTGTGAGTATATGTGTGTGCGTATGTGTGTGTGTCTATGTGTATGTATGTGCGTCTATGAGTGTGTACATGTTTATGCATGTGTATGTGTCTATGTGTGTGTATGCGTCTATGTGTGTATGTGTATGCATGTATGTATGCATATGCATGTGCATTATGTATGCATATGTGTGTGTATGTGTGTGTATGCATTATCTATGCATTATGTATGCATGTGTGTGTATGCATTAAGTATGTGTGTATGTGTGTGTGTATGTATGTGTGTGTATGTGTGTATGTGTGTGCATGTATGCGTGTGTGTATGTGTGTATGCATGTGTATGTGTGTGTATGCGTCATTATGTGTGTATGTGTGTATGTGTCTATGTTCAGATGATTTGTATGTTCCATTCTATATATTAATGGCAGATTATAATCCTGAGATAAAGCAGCGCACAACAAAAGAACCAACCTCGGCAACACAATTTGCACTAGATGACATTCCTGCAAGTGCCACGCACGGCAACATATTTCAACCTACATGGAGGATATGCCCACTCGAAACATACCTCGAGATGGTGTGTACTTGGAATAATATGCCCTTATACATCAAGTATAACCCATGCTACTGCCCTGTCTTTCGATGAAGATCATGGCCCGAGTACACCAAAACAGTTTTGACAGTTAAAGGATGTGATAAGTGACTAAACTATGTATACTTGGCACCACCTTGGGGCTAACCCACAGTCGCATACATGATTTTGACCATTCGGCATTGGGGAGTCAGATTCAAGAATGTACGAGACATTGTGGCACAGATGTGCCTCAAAATATTTGAGCTAATGCTGGTTACATTCCAGACCTTTAGAAATGTCAAAGAACCTCACCTTTCGGCCCTAGGATTCAATGAAGGCAATCAAGAACTCGTCTAACATATGAGCACCACCCCATCGATCAACATTCTATATGTCTGGCATGCTCGTATCAAGTATCTGCCAGCTTGCTTCAAACAAACATTTGAAGAAATGTTTATTACAGGGTTCTGGGAATATCATTCAAAGATATTCATTCCCAGACCATCTCATTTATTACATTTATTTGCTGTGGAACATGCTCTACATTCAAAGAAGCTACGCATGCCACATCTGGAGGTTCCTGGGCTAGTAGACTGGGATGCCTTACTCACCGATTTGGCCAAAGGGCTGAGGCTAGCAGAGCATCATTTGGCCATAGATGTTGTGGAATACTACATTCAACGGTCCTCTAAACAAGGGTCTGTCAGAGACGACAGACGCGAGAGAGGGGGGAGTATTGGCAGTAGTCAAGGCATTTCAAGACAAGGAAGCCAATGAAGAGAATCAGAGCAAAGAGAAGGGCCAAGTAGGCAATGCAGTCAACGGAGATCTGGCAAATAGGCCTATCATTTTTCATGAAGCTGAAGGTCAAGGACAAAGCACAAGAGCACATCAAAGTTGTGGACACACAAGAACAAGGAGCAAGTAGGGAGCTCCAGGAAGTGTATGTCAAATTTTCTGAAGAAATCCCTACAAAAATAGTGATTTTCATCACTAAAAGCCATTGTAAATACCATTTCATATTTTTGTAGCTCCATTTTGTGCAAGCCAAGGAGCGCTTGAGCTTGAGGAGCATTAGAAGTACCTACCTATCAATTTTCATATTTTTTAGACTCTGTTTGAACCCTCAAATAGGCCCTAGAACCTAATGTTTAACTAGGATGGACACTAGGTCTGGATAGGGCCAAAGCTAGTCAAAAACTATAAAAAGAGCTAGAGAGCTCATTTTTGAGGTTAGCTTGTTGTAGATTTGAACTTGTATGAGAACTCTTTTGCAATAGAAGTTACTCCATTGTCTCTCGCTCTTTGTTCTTGCCTTGTGTGCACGTGTGTGTGTGCATGTGTGTCATGTTAGTGTGCTCCTCACTCACACACTTGTGCCATCACTTGTTCGAGGTCTTCATACCATCCTCATGTCTCCCTGGATTGACCTTAAAGGAGGTGCTACTCATCACTGAGTTACACATATCCATTGCTACCCAAATGTGATGGTCCGACCATATCTAGATCTATGGCTGCCACATCTCGCTGCTCATGATATCGGTTAGGAGTCTGCTATTGCTCATCATGAATCATATCCCACTCCTAAGTGTCTAACCATAGATTCTTCAATAAGCATGCTCTGAAAGCATTACGAGCCTCAAATCATCGATGGGACATCACCTCACGTGCCATGTGTTGAATCCACTCTAAGCTGACAATAGGATGCCCACGTGCCGGCTGGTACTCTTGATAGATCGTCTCTGTGATATAATTTGTATGATGTTTATGCTGTTCACTCCATTTAAACATGGCAGAGTATCCAAATTGTATGGAGAAAAGCTTTCGTATGCACTGACACATGGCCTTTATGGCTACATCCATCACTAGAGCTCCATCATAAATACTATACACCTTGGAGTCATTAGGGTCATGAGCATCCCAAGGTGTACCTAGTGTACCATGTGGTGTACCATGTGGCATACCTGCATCTGAGGTACTTGCTTTAGGAGTAGAAGTGGGAGAAACAATGTTTGTCACACTGCCTCCACAACATTTGTCTCCTCTAGAGCCACCTATAGATCCACTTTTGGAACCTCCTGCTCTAGAGCGTAACCTCGATCGATGAGACATGCCAGCACCTGTATCATGTTGAGGTGTTGAACACATACATCGACTACTAGAGCCACTAGGGAATGGCTGAAAAGCTGGTCTTGGTGTAGTCATAAAGCCAGGAGACGTTCCTCTGGTGGGAGTAGCCCCACCCATAGGAGTGACACCGATGGGAGTGACACTAATGGGAGTGATGCTGGTGGGAGCGAGGCTGGCAAGAGTGAGACTCTGAGAAGTGAGGCCAGGGGGAGAGCTACCCCGAGCCATCCTATACTGTGACACGGTGGCCATATAAGCAAGAGGTGCCTGAGATATAAAATGTAAGAACTTCTCCTCTGTCATGGAATATGGAGTGATTGGAGGACTATCTTCCATCGTGCTCTGCAACAAAAAAACTCAAATAATTAGTATACGATAATAATGGTAATATAGAGAAAT
This sequence comes from Ceratopteris richardii, assembly GCA_020310875.1. NCBI lineage: Eukaryota > Viridiplantae > Streptophyta > Polypodiopsida > Polypodiales > Pteridaceae > Ceratopteris > Ceratopteris richardii. The sequence continues at coordinate 141,785,598 of CM035409.1, read as the reverse complement.
AGTAGTGTAGAAAAGAACATAGAAAAAAACATAAACAAAAATTAGTACATACAAGTGTTTGCTTCAGAAAGACTCTATTCTAACATCTTCTTGGAAATTTTATGCACAGAGGAAATCTATCTCTACATTGACTATTTCTAGATCCCTTGGTATGCTTGATCCTTTTTTATCATCGTTCTCATACAACATATTGTCTATTACTTCATCGTGTATCTTGTCTTGATCAAAAACCTGTTCATCTTTGACAATGATCTCTTCCTCTTCGACTACCGGATGAATCTCAGAGTCCACAACGGATGGAATTTCTTATACATCTATGTTCTCATAAATTTGTCTCCTATGTGGGGAGACTTGTAAAACATTCACTCTGGTTCTTTCGATTCTGACATAAAAAAAACTTGCTCACAGTGTTTGGGAAGTACAAATGTATCTCTTTCATATGAATAGCTTTGTGGAGTCTACTTGAAGCAAACCACTCTTATCTCACCTCACTGTTGCGTTTCTTCAAGAGGTTACTACTTTGAACCATTTCACATTAAACAAAAAATAATAAAACCTCTTGAACAATAGCTTCAAGGTATCTTGGATCACTCCACAATAATCAAGTTGGCCTTCTTAAGCATTGTCATCTCTTGCATTAGCTCTAATTTTTTGGAAAAATTTCACCATCACTCCACTATCAAAAGTAGACCTATTTTCATCGATTCGTGCAATTCAAAAGTCTCGTCCATGAGACCATAGTGCATTGTACGTAGAATACTCCCAATCATACCCCTTCGCGAGTTCCTCCTCCTCTTGAGAGATATCTTCATCCGCTACCTTTGCTTGTGAAACTGCTTTATCTAGCCATCTGCTCATTGGAAAGGGTGGAAGAGGTAAAAAGTGAGTGGAATGATTCTTTCGAAACTAAGCTCTTTCCTTTGTGCTTGTCTCCATGGCAAGCTCAAACCTCTCTTATGACTTCTGCATAGCCTCAGAGTTAACGATGCAAAACTTCATTGCCTTCTCTCTTAAAGCTTCATCGATTTTTCTTTGCATCCCTTTACATTGAGGTTCATTGCCTATGAGAAGAACATCTTCATCATCACTCCATAAGCAAGGCAACATGTGTAGAAACTTTGTTATGAATACAAGAGACTCTTGTATGAGCCATGCCTCTGCCATGTTGCTCTCTAGACATGCTCTCTGACAAACAAACCCTTTTAATGTCTTCATGAAGCGCTCTAAGAAAAACATCCATCGGCTATGGACAGCTTGCTATTGCAACTTCGTCAACCACATGAACTAGTAAGTGAAGCTGAATTGTGAGAATACTTGTGGGATAGTATTTATCTACGATATACACAACCTCTTTAGCATTGAGTTTCGCACTCTCTATGCTATCTCTCTTTATCTCTTTAGAAGAGATCCACCGTACCAAATAACTGATTTTATAAATGGCTGTTCACATATCCTCCAAAGGCAATCTTTTAGAGCTATAGGGAGCACAAATTATAAAAGCTTGTGCCAATCATGAGACTTGAGCCCTTTGTGATTGTCATTTCATGTGAAGGCAATCTTTACACACCTCATGCACCTAGTAGGTGTCCGAAACTTTGAAATCACCTTCTTCAGTGTAGCACTCAAGGAGCGCTTGGTAGCGATAGTATTCCATTGGGCTTGGTAATTTCCCAAAATTCTTGCATATAACTTCACTCTTCCAAGTCCTCTCTTTGTGCTTTACTTTCTTTCTTTTTTATCAAAGTCTTATAGAAAATCTCTCTCATATTCTTGAAAATATGCACCAAGTCTACCAAATGATTGATCAATAAATCAATCCTATAAGGGAGTTCATGAAAGATTGACAACCATTTCATGCCAACGACTGGTGTTTTTGCATCCCATAACTGCTTCTAATCACTAGCTTTCATTTGGCATTGCACTAGTCGGCCAATTTTCCCTTCATGTAAAACATATCCATCAGACAAATATCTATGATGCCCTTCATAGAGAGTTTTCCAAAGTGTTGTCCATAGCTAGGCCTAGACAATAGTTTCGATGCTCACTAGGAAACTCTGGCCACTTACTATCTATGTGTTTCCGAGCATTAGAGTCATTAGGAACTCAAATTACACCATCTATAGACCTGCTCTTTACATGCCATGACATTAACTCAACTATGGATTTGCATGTGAACATGCTCTTAATTCTTGGAATGATAGGAAAGTGGCAAAGAACCCTTGTGAGGATTGCTTCACCCACAAGATCTTCTCTAAACCTGTTCGCTCCACACTTTGGACATATGTGGAGATACTCATACTTGTTTCGAAAGAGAATGCAATCATTTGGACAAGCATGAATCTTTGTGTAGTTCATTCCAATGGATTGTAAAAGTTTTTTTGCATCTCCACATGTTGGAGGCATGTCATTGCCATCTTGCAAAAACTGATCTTTAAGAAGCTGACGATAAGAAATTAGAATGATATTAGTAAATAAAGTTATTTTGACAGAGCAATGAAAGTTTATTTCAAACCCACTTACGTGAACAATTCAGAGACACTACTATCTGACCATCCATAAATGGATTGAAGATTGAGTATCGCGAATGACACATGTAATACAGATATCTTTGCCACAGTGTATAGTGGTAAACAGGCTAGTCTTTGCATGTTTTGGTATTCTTCGTTGGCTTCTGATCATGGAAATTCGACCGTGTCCATGGAACCCATGACATTTTTTCCACCATTGTGATCTTCTCCACCATCGTGATCTTCATTCATCTCATAAAATGCTTCAAGCATTTCTTTCATGTGTTTATTCTATGTAATGCTACCAGTACCTTGTACGTCTACCTCCCTCTTAGTTCTTTGCTATCCACGAGAGGTTACCGATGCAATGTCATTTGAGTCCACCTGCTCACCACGGGGACCATGCATTTTGTAGTCAATTTTTATCAAAGGATCCATATTCTCTAACATGTCCAGTACAAATCCATCATTTTCGATAAATTTGATACTTGTAATGAGTGCAAGGACATGCCATTCTCTCCTCCGATCCAAAGATGCCATATGATACCATGTGGACATGTTAGGACATTTTATTCTTAAAACCCTAATTTTTTTATTAAATAGAAAATCTTATTTTTTATATAATTAATTTTATATATTTAATTTAACTCAAAAACCATAATTTCTTATGTTTTTAAGTATACATAGTACATACTAACATTAAACCTAAAACCCTAGTTTTTATATATTTAATTATATATATGTAATTTAATTAAAAACTATATTAAAATCATACTTTTTATATATTTAATTTAATTGGAAAACCCTAGCTCTTTTCATATTTATTTATCTGTATTCAAACATATATTTGATTATATATTGTACTTCTTTTCCTTATATATATATATATATATATATATATATATATATACATATATACATACATACATATATATTATACATACATATATATTATATTTTTTATATAATTAAATATATAAAAAATAGATTTTTGGGATATATATATATATATATATATATAATATATATATATATATATATATATATATATATATATATCCCAAAACTCTATTTTTTATATATTTAATTTATATATTTAAAAGCCTCGCTCTTTTCATATTTATTTATCTATACTAAAATCCTATTTTTTATATATATTTATTTATATATTCTAATTTTTTCTTATTTATTTCTTACTATTTCTTACTATTTCTTTCTTATATATATTGAATTTAATTAAACCCTAAAACCCTATTTTTTATATATTTGATTATATTTATGTAAAAAACCTAAAAAACCTAAAGACTTATTTTTTATATGTTTAATTAAATATATTTATTTTTATTATATGTATGTAAAAATCCTAAAAGCCTAATCTTATAGACCTAAACCTAAAACATGTATATGTGTGCCTGTATGTGTATATATGTGTGTATGTGTATTTGTCTTATGTGTGTATATGTGTAGATGTGTGCATGCATGTGTAAAAAGCCTAAAAACCCTAATCCTAAAGATCTAGAACTAAAATATGTATATGTGTGTATGCATGTGTATATACATGTGTATGTGTGTATGTATTATGTGTGTATATGTGTAATGCATGTGTAAAAAGCTTAAAACCCTACGCCTAAAGACCTAGAACCAAAACATGTATATATGTGTATGCATGTGTATATACTTGTGTATGTGTATATGTATTACGTGTGTATATGTGTATATGTATTATGTGTGTACATGTGTGTATATATATGTAAAAAGCCTAAAGCCCTAATCCTAAAGACCTAGACCTAAAACATGTATATGTGTGTATGCATGTGTGTATGCATGATTATATATATGTGTACGTATATATGTATTATGTGTGTATATGTGTGTATGCATGTGTAAAATGCCTAGAACCCTAATCCTAAAGACCTAGACCTAAAACATGTATATGTGTGTATGCATGTGTATATACATGTGTATGTGTATATGTATTGTGTGTGTACATGTGTATATTTGTGTAAAAAGCCTAAAACGGTAATCCTAAAGACCTAGACCTAAAAGATGTATATGTGTGTATGCATGTGTATATATATGTGTATGTGTATAGGTGTATATGTATATATATGTATGTATATGTGTGTGTACATGTATGTATATATATGTATGTATGCATATGTGTGTGTATGTATGCATGCATATGCATGTGTGTGTATGTATATGCATGTGTGTATGGAATACGTATGTGAGTGTGTGTGTGTGTGTATAGGTGTGAGTGTGTATGTATATATGTGAGTGTGTGTATATGTATGTGAGTGTGTATGTATATGTGTGTATGCATGCATGCATATGCATGCATATGCATGAATATGCATGTGTGTATGTAATATGTATGTGAGTATGTGTATGCATATGTATGTGTACATGTGTGTATGTATATGCATGTGTGAGTATATGTAATACATGCATATGTATGTGTATGTATGCGTGTGTATGTATGTGTGTGATTGTATGTATGCAGATGTATATGTGTTTACGTATATGTGTGAATGTATGTATGCATATGCATGTGTATGCATATGTGTATATGTGTGTGTGTATGTATCTATGCATATGCATGTGTGTATATGTGTGTGTGTATGCATGCATATACATGAGTATGTGTGTGTAGGTATCTCTATCTCTCTCTTTCTCTCTCTTTATCTCTCTCTCTTTCTCTCTCTCTCTCTCTCTCTCTCTTTCTCTCTCTCTCTCTCTCTCTCTCTCTCTCTCTCTCTCTCTTTCATCTCTCTCTCCTTCTATCCCTTTTTCTCTTCCTCTCTCTATTTCATATCTCTCTCTCTATCTCTATTTATAATAAAGAACAAAACAATCATTTACATCTATGTGTGTGTGCGTATGTATCTCTATCTTTTTTCTTTTTCTCTCTCATTCTCTCTCTTTTTCATCCCTCTTTCTCCCTCTCTTTCATCTCTCTCTACATCTCTCTCTAGATCTCTCTCTTTCTCTCTCTCTTTCATCTCTCTCTCTCTCTCTCTCTCTCTCTCTTTCTCACTATCTATCAATAGAGAACAAATCAATCACTTACATCGATGTAATTTTTTGAATCGCTTGTAAGAAATAATAACAGCACAGCGGAATAGACCTGTAGACAGAGTTAAGAGAAAAATGCAGACAAAGATAGATGCAGACTGAGAGATAGAGAACTCAAATTCTCAGATTGCCGAGCATAATGCAGTTACAATGATGGTGATGTCCACCCGTGCACTCCCACTATGGAGCTTAGATGGCGATCTAGACAGACTCTAGATGAAGGGCTTACTAGTGTGCAATGCTATATAAACTCAACCTGGGCCGTGCTTATATAGCTTTTACAAGGCGGTTCGGTATAGATAAACGTAGTCGGGAGATACAAAATAGTTGGTAAAATATATGATCTGAAAATATCTCCACGACCAGAAGTCCTATCGTCCCGGACCCCGCAGAAGGGGGCAAGCCCCCCTCTGCACTCCCCCCATTAAGGTTCTATGGGGGAACCGTGCGACGCCACAGTGCCTTTATTTTCACCTTAAATGGCATCCCAATGGCCTGGAACTTTATGCCCTACCTAACCTAATGGCTAGGCTCACAAAGATCATCTACAACCATCAACAGTCACAACATAGACCTCATCTAACTTGGACGTTAGGGCTCCACAAATGTCTGGGCTCTCAAAATGGCTTCTTGGGGGCCTTACAACTTAGAGCACCATGGATCATTTGTGGTCACATGAGGGTGGAGTATTGAGCATATCTAACATCGCTACCCTCAAAGCTGAATCAATATCATCTCTCATCAAATTCCAAAGAATCGATGCCAAGAGACTCCTACTAAACCAAAGAGAAGAGAAATTAGAAAACAAAAAACATAGAGAAAGAGAAAGGGTGAAAGAGTACGCACATCACTTACCAAGATTACCGATCTATACAGAGAGTGTGTGTAGAGAGAGAGATCTGTGTGTGTGTGTGTGCACAAGACAATGCAGGTGTCACACAAACTCAATAGGAGCACTACTCAATTCAAAACACACAAAATGTCAAATTTTCACTTTTGGGTCCCATTTTCATAAAAGAACGATGCCAATATTGATGCTTATATTGGTGCCTATACTGGCATCCGCCACATATATCGATGGATCAATTTTAAATGGCTATACCAACAATCAAGTGACGGTCCGTATCCCTAACGTGATCTATTTAGGCGTTTCCAAAAATCATACGGATGTCGGGGCATGACCATTAGTATGCCCCTCATATGTTCTAGTGTGCTCTAATATCAATTGTTGGATTTTGAGGTTTGTGGAAGCATGCAAACAACACAAGGAAGAAGAAGAAGCTTGGAGCACAACACACAATTTTGAATGTATTACCAACTAAATATACAAGATAAGTTACTTGTTAGGGTTATAGGTGTATATACAAGCTAGGGGGAAAAAAACTTCTAAAGAGGGAAAAAAGTGCCCTGATAGTCCTAGTGTGTTCACACACATCACTACTTAAATATATCAACAAATGTTGGCTAATGTTGAAATTGATAACATATTTTTCTTGATCCCTAGCACATATAAGGCATGAAACAATTATCAAAGTACCAAATATTTGAGTCTTGTATAAACATACACTGATCATGAGAAGATGGGTTATAGCTGCAAATAGTAGTAAATGCCCATTCTTTATTCTAAACAAGATTGGCAAACCCTATTTTAGGTGTAAAGGCCTTGTCAACAAACATTCCATCCCCTTTCGTCTTTGCCTTCTTTGCAACTAGTCTAGGAAAAATCTTAATGACATGATCATTTGCCTTATAGCTCTTGCAAAATTGTTTCTCCTTTTTAGTTTTCTTGTCATTTTTATCTTCCTTCTTTGAATGTTTTTTCTTGTCAATTTTATCTTCCTTCTTTGAATGTGTAGCATTAGGAGATTTTTGTTTAGTAGTAGATGAGCTCCTTTTACCTTTGCTCTTCTTATTAGCTAAGAAAACTTGATTTGCTACATGCATAATTGATTTGTTCTACCTAGACTCATTTTGTTGTAGTAAAACATAGAATAACTCCTTAGAGGTTAAGGCATTTGAACTTCCTTTCATCATGAACCGAAGAGTAGAAGCAAAACCCTGATGGAAATCTAGAAGATTGTTAAGAATAGTCTTTACAAGTGAACTATCTGGAAATAGTTCATCAATAGAAATCAATGACTCTTTCAAATCTTTGATCTTTTTCAAAAAATTATCCATTGAATCTCTTTCATTCATATGTTAACTCTCCAATTTTTTTTCAAGGTAATTGACATGAGCCTCATTTCTCATCCAATAGACTATTGCAAGAATTTTAAGCATCTTTTGTTGTTTTATAGGAGCAAGTGTGAGGAATAATGGCATATGTGACAAACAAAGCTATCAATGCATGTGCCAGTGCATCTATGATACCCAATGAAGTTGCTTTATGGTAGGTGCAATAAGAACCACAAGACGACAAGGAACTTGAAGATAATCATCTTCAACATCCACATCACCTTCAGTCATTATATTTGCAAGTGTAATGGGATGTTTTTGAACACCCTACACAATATTCCATAGGCCTTTCGCTACCAATAGATGAAGCATCATGTATGCCGACAATAGGTAATTAGTACCATCCAACTTATCCTCAACAACAAACACATGGAATACATGATTGCTTTCAACCATGGCTAGTGACTAAATACCCTGATGCAAAAGATTAAATGTATGTCAAGAAGTTATGATAATACATTTGGAGGCCAAAACAAGCTCAAATTAAAATTTTGATGCCACACAACAAAGTTTTTTTGACTCATTGTTGCTCTGACTATGCTCACCCAAGGTGTCAATGATGCCCTAGAGAAAGGATCGCATATGTTGAGTCCAATCGTTAGAGTTCGAGGTCTATGGAAGCAAACGAACAACACAAGGAAGAAGAAGTTTGGAGGCAACACACTATAGAATGTATTATCAAGTGAAGGTACAAAGATAAGTAACCCCTTCGGGTTGTAGGCATGTATTCAAGAAAAGGAAAAAGGAAGAGCACGCACAAAACAAGGGAATGTATAGGGTTGTAGGCATATATACAAGCCAAGGGAAAAGGAAGTTGAGTATGGAGGAGAGAGTCGATGAGCGACTTGACTGCAAGCTTGGAGCCTTGAAAACCCTAGTGGCACTCATATGCCTTCCCCCTATTGACTAGCTCCACTTCATCACGTTGTCAATTTACATACATACACACACACATATATATATATATATATATATATATATATATATATATCTCGAAAGCTCAGGTATATTTTCGTGAGGCCTGGGTTGGGCAGCAGGCTAGCCTTCAAATTAGAGCCCTGAGTCCTGACTCCCAGATTACAACATTGCGTGCACAGAGTTTGTACGTAAGCAAGCGTTGACGCTGATAGTCTGCACTAAAGCCTCTGATCTTGTCGAGTGACTCGTCAGTTGTCACACACTTCTCGAGCAAGGTACTTCAAGTCTTCAAGATCACGCTTTCTGCCACGGGCTGACCGGGCAGCAGTACTACGATCTGGTCACCGGTCAGTGGTCACTACTTTGAACCCATGCCTGATAGAATAAAAACATACCTCGATTGTGTGGCTTGTTGGTTGAATCCCTCGCCTCTTGAGGCGGGGGTGTGGGTTCAACCCCCCTGCGCGGCGGGACATCTGTGCCTTCGGGCGTGTATGAAGTGAAGCTGCCTTCGGGCGTGGAAACTTTGCAAGTGCCTTCGGGCCGTCTACTCTGTGATGTAAGTCCTTCCCGGTCTGAGTCTAACCCCTGTTCTTGTGGGATAAGGGGGGTCCCATGGGTACTATGCCCTTCCATGTACAATTGTAATTTCAAAGTTAAAGTCAAGGGGGAGTAGGCCTCGGCCGAACCTCCATTTAAAAAAAACATACCTCGATTGATTCTCTCTCTCTCTCTCTCGCTCTCTGGTTCAGCACGTCATTGCATCACCAACCTGAAGATCGCAGGCGGAACAATGGCCAGATGAAAAGTGAAGCATTCGCACAGGAGAGAAGTATTTTAGAGCAGTGTCTCCTTCAACAACACTTATCTTCCAGTATTTTATGCGTGCGCGCAACGTATTACTTAGCGGAGACCATGGAGCTGAATCAGCTTCCATCGTCGTCCTCTGGTGATTCGACCATTCCATTCCCCTCTCTCTCTCTCTCTCTCATATGGCTAAGAAGAAGTCTGAATGAGGAAAACCAGATTACATGTTAATATCAACCAGATTACCTTTTCTCGGATTTCCATTTTACGTGCCCGTTGTTGCTTAGTAATGAAAAAATGCACGTCTCGATTTTACAGAGATGCGCTAGTTTCTACAGCAGTACTGTTCGTCTTTTCTTTGATCTTCGTCCGTTTCGCAGTTCCCATGGAATCGCTTCCACTTCCTTCGTACTGCAGCGACCCCAGTAAGTGGTTTTTAGATCTTTCCCATGGCTAAGAGGAATCGAGGTGAAAACCGTTTTTTTTTTAATGTCCTTTTGAGTTATATATCTTCTTGTTGCAGCATTCTTTCCTAATGTATACAATTCGGTTCTGATGTGCGAATCGTAAATTCAGAGTTACAGGAACGTGCGATCGATAAAACGGACCTTTCATCTTCTGCAATGCAGGCAACTAAGAGTCCAGACATTCCGAAATCGGTACACTTCTCTGCAAACAAGTCGAATTTGTGTCGCGATAAGCATTTCATTTCATTGAGAATAAACTCAAGTTACATAACCTGAATGTATTCAAATACAGGAAACGGAAAGGATTCTCGGAAGGCAGTCGCAGGAAGAGGACAAAATGATGATCGGATCGAGCCCTCCAATATGCGTCACGAAGTGCAGAGGTTGCAACCCGTGCATAGCTATACAGGTACCCACCAATCCACGGACAAACTCCTTCATCGATTCCAGAAGCTGGAGCGGTAGCATGACCTCTGATTTGCATGGAGGTACAATGGAAACACGTTTGCAGTCAAGCTACAAACCGGAGGATTGGAAATGCACTTGTGGAAATAAGATTTTCAACCCTTAAT